>JAZHFQ010000183.1:1200000-1832251 GCA_038387885.1 Spodoptera picta
TTCAATATTTCAGTGATGAAATATAAATATTTGTTGCCTCGTGACATTATATGCGTGAATGTTATAAACGTGTAATTATAGAATCGTGTACTTTCCATTAATAGTATATATTGTAGGCACTAGTTCCGTACTGCGATTGTCACGAGCTATTATGATGATGATGATAAGGGCTTTGTGAAATCGAATATCTACTAATTAGGTACATACTTTAACAGAGACCGGGCGGTAGCAGTGTTTTTTAAACCTGAACTTATTAAACTGCCATTTATAACCCACCTGCCAACTGTGTATTTTATTGCAATCTTGTCATAATTATGTGTAGATATAGGTAATAGGTATACATGTATACATATACATACATGTTATAGTCCCTACATAGACCAGTGCTGTCACGAGTATAGCATAACATTACGCCTTAGTGGTAGGCATGGTGCACATTATGGCACTTAATGCCACTGTACCTACAATGTAACACCAACTTTTCACTATCTATGTTACGAGTCCCATGTAATAGGGGGTGAGCCTATTGCCATATACCGGGCACAATTTCAGATTCCGTGCTACTACTGAGATTTAAAAAAAAAGCAAGTTATACTTTGCCCGACCCGGTAATCGAACCTAAGACCCCGTGCCCGGCCGACGCACTTACCATCACTCGGTCAACGAGGCTGTCACGAGCTCCTAATGATAACCAGTACAAGACAATGTAGAGCTCCAATTGCCTTCTATCCTAGGAACACGATTTCTGCGTCAACTATACCAATCAATAAGGCACTTTAGCTATAAAAGATTATGAACCATAACTCATGCGTCATAAATCCCATAATTCCACAAAGCGGACGGCAACCGATAACATTGACGTGTAAAGCTTCGGTTTCATGAACAAACAAGCTGTTGAATGGAAAGTCTTATTAAAAATGGATTATGATTTACTGGACAACACTTAATTTTATGGGATATTTATGAAACGTCAGATTTGCAAAGGATAATTAGAAAAATCAATTAATTGTAGCATACTGTGTAAATAATGGGTAGATGCCTAATTATTATTTTAATGTCCGTCTGGTAGATTATTTTAAATCATTAGACACGTATTTTTTAATTTCTTACAGAAACGAAAACTTTCGACGATATATCGATTTGAAATGTCACGTGACGTCACTTCTATGCACATTTTATACGTAGAAATGACGTTTTAGCCCCCACTCCTAAACTTTGATTCATTTTATCTAAGTATTATTTTATTATACAACAAAATAAAAAAATACGTGGCTAATATTTTTTCATTGCCTAACTTACGGACTAATTAGATTTTTAAATTTCATACCCCGTCATCATCCGAATTACGAACTGATTAAAGTGATTGACGTGTTCCTTCTAGTGTTGCGGATGTCCATAATACTTAGTACTTACTTATCTCTGTGATCTGTCTGCTTAAACGAGTGGTGCAAGTTATTTTCCTTTTTACAATAAATAACTATACACTTACTCCAATGTACATAGGTACTCTGTCTAATACACTTACTTTAGTATATATATACGTATATCATTAACACATTACCATAGCACCATTTTGTATAGCCAAGACGTTGCCAGAAGCCATTCATGTGGACCTGCTCTAATAATGGGATTTATAATTGCAGAACGAATCGTTCAACGTAAGGGGCTTCCTAAAATCCTTTTTCGACATAAAACACGTAAAAGACACTTTGACTGTCGCATTCAAAAAAGGACCTAACAAGAGGAGGACAAAGTCCATTTTGGTGCTGGCATCCATCGCGTTTATATACGGCCCGTCTCATGGTACGTACTTGTTTCTTGTCTTATATTTTATTCAACGTTCAGTACTAAATTCCGGACATAAATCCAAATTATCATTGGGATCTTTAGAATTATTTATATTAGTTTTTAGATAAAGTATGTGCTTTTGTATGGGATTAGAAGTAAATTGATTTCAACTAAAAAACTTCCTTGATTCATAAGGCATTTATTTATTTTTAAATGTAGTTAGTAGAAGGTTTGAGAATTAATCACCACGCTTGCTCAATGCGGGTTGGCGACTTCAAGCTTATAATTAGAAATTATTAGCCCAGGTTTCGTCACGATGTTTTCCTTCACCATTTGTCAGTGGTGTCTAGATAATCTTAGAAAGTACAGATAACTCGGAAAAAGTCACATTGGTACTTGCCGTTGTTAGATTTCTAACCCGCACCCTCATGCATGAGAAGCGGGCCTCTTAAACTAGGAAGTTTAAGAGGCCCGCACTTTGGTATTAACATGTGTCGTGGTGGCCAGGAGGCCACCACGACACATGTTAATACCAAAGTTACTTAAAGTAGGTTGGCGATGTCAGATAATATTTATTTTAAAGTGAAGTCCATAATTTACTTTCTAAAATGATAGACCGAGACTTCATAATTTAATGTATCACCACCATTTTTCGTAATAGAGAGTAATCTATTGTACAAAGACACAAATATTATCAAAGTCCTAAGGCTGCCAGTCCATTGACGCGGAGAGGGGCAGCGGAGCTGAGCTAGCGAGTATTGCGGAGCGGAGTTACGGACTGTGTTTGTCCATTGAGGCAGAGCGAGACAGGTTTCCTCACGATGTTTTCCTTCACCGTTTGTCAGTGGTGTCTAGATAATCTTAGAAAGTACATAATCTTAGAAAATGACACATTGGTACTTGCCTCTGGCAGATTTCGAACCCGCACTCTCATGCATGAGGAGCGGGCGTCATAAACCTCCAGGCCACCACGATATTCACGACTGACATCTATGTTTTTCAGGAGAAGCCACAGTACGCTACCTGTTCACGCGGTACCGTTTCAACTGGGACGCTCTCATGTACAGCTTCTACAGCACTTTCTTTATATGTATACATGCACTGGGTGAGTAATATATTGTAGCTTTGCCTCGTGTTCTTTATTTTAGAGGAACACTTACTTTGCACCGTCTATCACAGTCATGACTTATATCATTTAGCATTAGACTGCAGCTAAGTTCGTGATGGTTAGATAGAAATTGACTTCATTTAAACCAGCTTAGCGCCTTTTGTCTGCCTTTGATTATTTACTGAAAAGTAAACTAGCACATGATTTAATCTAGATCAAAGTCTATCTGCACGCGAATTCGTATTTGAATCAGTTTAGCAATTTCAATATAGAACAAAGCAATAAAGAACTCTTCAATCTCAATGTCAATTTTGTTTTTCAGGAGCACTGATCTCGATAAGCCTGTTCAGTCATCGTCTGAGGTGGGATGACTCGGTACTGGGTCTGATCTCCAATGGAAGTAAGGTGGTCGGTGCCCTCTACACGGGCCTTGCTAGAAATACTAGGGATATGTATATAGGTGAGATATGGTTATCAAAATTTTGAAGACCTGCGACCTAAGAAAACCGACGTGAAACAACGCTTGCGTTGAATTTCGTCGTGTGAGTGAGGTTGCCGGAGGCCCAATTACCCCCCTCCCTAGTCTCTATCTCCCGAATCCCCGAATCCTTCACAATCCTCAAATTCCCAATGCCCAAAAGGCCGGTAACGCGCTTGTAACGCCTCGGTGTTTTGAGTGTCCATGGGCGGCGCCGATTGCTTACCATCAGGTCGTCTGCTCGTTTACCGGATTGTGATACAAAAAAAGACCTAAAGACTCGAGATGCCGTGTAGTATATATATGATGAACAGTACCTATAGTACATAGAATAACTAGCTGTTGCCTGCGACTTCGTCCGCGTAGAATATATTTTCTGTTTATGAATGGGTTCTGAATGGGAGCATTTAATCGGGATAAAAAGGTCAAAGTCAGCCCACACCCTGCATGTATACCAAATTTCATTAAAACTCGTTTAGTAGTTTCAGCGTGATTGACAGAGAAACATCCAATAATCAAAACAAGGAATCTTTAAAATTTATAATATTAGTGTGATTTCAGTTTTCTGAGCAATAGTCATACCAAGCCAAATTTAATATTTCCTACTATCCATAGAAATATAATCTAATTAACAATACTAATCAGCTTTAGGCTCACGTTATTTGTGTGTATTCCTTCAGTTAACGAATATGTAGAACTCTGTAAAAGTCGAAACTGATAGTACATTGGGAAAATTGATGAATTAAAATTTAGGGTGTCTGATTGTCCTAACAACCATTCTTTTGTCGCATTTGCTGTAGCAAATAACCGAAAACGGAATCAAATCTTCAGTATTCTAAATTGGAGTCTGGAACCCCAAAATCTAAATTTTCCTTGAGTTCCCTTTTCTACTACTAATTTTGACTTTTATTAGTACCAATTTATCCTACTGCCTCGTTGGCCGAGTGGTCGCAAATGCGACTGCCGGGCAAAGGGTCCCGGGTCGGGCAAAATATTATTGGGTTTTTAAAAAAAATCTCAGTAGTAGCACGGAGTATGGAACTGTGCCCAGTGTGCAATAGGCTCAATCCCTATTACATGGGACTCATAACATAAATAGTGAAAAGTGGGTGTTACATTGTACAGTGACATAATGTACACCTCTGCCTACCCCTTCGAGGCGTGATATTATGTTATAATGAACCGTTTTTTCTCATTTTACAGCGGTAGCTATAGAAATGTTCAATGCAACCTCCTTCACAGCATTGAGGTCCATCTCGTCGAAACTAGTGACCAGTGATGAATTAGGTAAGTTTATATTTTATTGTTTAATAGCTGTAACGTTCAAAATCGAATAGCACTTACCTAAGTACCTAAACAGTTCAAATGTACAATTTCAGTAAGTTAATTATAATGTACTAATAAGTAAGATGTGACCAATTATATGTTCACAATTAACAGCATTTCAATATAACTGTATTACAAACCTTAAAAACAAATTACCTACCTAGATCCGTTACGGATTGAAAGATGATGTAGTGACAAGGTTTGAAAAGGGAATGTTACGCTGGTTTAGACATGTAGAAAGGATGGATGAAAGTAGAGTAACGAAAGAAGTATACAGAGTGGATATGAATGGGGCCGTCGGTAGAGGGCGCCCTAGACGGACATATAGTGACCAGATTGGCGATATATTAAAGAAGGGCCAAATTAAAAGTACCCTTAACCGACGAGCATCCATGAGAAGATTGATGACTGTTAATGAAGCGAAAGAGGTATGTAAGAATTGTAGTAATTGGCGTTCCTTAGTATCTGCCTACCCCCATGGGAGACAGGCTAGAAGTTATGTATGTATGTGTATGTATCCGTTACGATTAAAAAAATATAACTGCTTTGTCTGTTTTTGACTGCCCACAGAAAACTGTTGAAGGTAAATCCTCAGCTAACGTAGGTCACCGATGACCTACGTGGCAGTTAACGTGTTAACTAGCTAACCACAATGTTACCATACCCAAGTTTTTATATCCTACTAGCCTTTACCCGCGGCTTCGCTCGCGTCACAAAAGAATAAAAGTAGCCTATGTGACATCCTTACTATTATAATCCTTACTATTATAAATGGGAAAGTGAGTTTGTTTGTTTGTTCCACTTTCACGCCGTAACTTCTAAACCGATTGCTTTGAATTTTTGCAATATGTCACATAGGCTACTTCCCTCGGGAATATCAAAATTTTCCGGGATAAAAAGTAGGTACCCTGTTATTTATTCCGGACTTCTAACTTTACGTCTGCAAAAATTCAAAGCAATCGGTTTAGAAGTTACGGCGTGAAAGCGGAACAAACAAACAAACAAACTCACTTTCCCATTTATAATAGTAAGGATTCACATGTCTCCAATCCATTTTACAAGACATCACAACTAAAAAAACACCTCCAAAAACAACACAAAATTCACTGTTATCACACAAATTCGTACGTGATTCCAGGTAAAATGACGTCATTCTTCAATTTGATGGAGGTGGTGACATCTATGATCTTCGGACCGCTGTACTCCTGGATCTATATGTGTACCTTGGAAACTGATGTTGGGATCGTGTACTATTTCAGTACGGCCCTCACAATTCCACCTTTACTATTTTTTGTGTGAGTATTTAGTTTTCATCTTCGATTTTTAGGCCTGGACACGTTTGCTGAATACTAGATAGGGTGAATTACATAAGTGTCTCTGTATTGGACCGCACGAGTTCTGGATTTTTTAGGTTTGAATTGTATTCTGTGGTTTTGGTATTGCGGTTGACATTTGTATGTTGAGCTTTAGTTGCCACAATTTTAGTGGAAAACTTCGTATTCATTTTATTATTGCTTGGGGTCATTACGTCTAGTTTAAATTGCTCGTGTCTAGCGAAGTAGCTTTGTCTACTCGTGTGTGACTAAGACAATAAAAATATACTCAAATATAATGATTACTTAGAAAGTATAATTAAATAGCAAGCCAAGAACAATAAAATATTCTTTTTTCATTAGTAATTATGAGCAAAAGTGTTCTGTCAAAAGATTAAAGTTTAATCAGATGAGATTAGCTACATTGTTCTTTGTCCAAACTTAAAATAATACAATTACAAAAATAAATTATTTTCTAGCTTAAAACTTTTACGATTTATGTTTATAGTTAATTTAAGTCTAGTTAAAAATTAAATACGCCTGGCTGATGTCAAGAGCAATTTGTAAATGGAATATATTGTGCCCAATCATAACCAATGGTGTTTGAATTGAAACACGTATTTTTTTTAAGAACTTATGTGGTTGATTTACGTATTAACTTTTAATTGTGTTTGACGGCCTCATTGGCCGAGTGGTCGCAATTGCGACTGCCGGGCAAGGGGTCTCGGGTTCGATTCTCCGGTTGGGCAAAGTACAACTGGGCTTTAAAAAAAATCTCAGTAGTAGTACAGACTCTGGAATACTGTCTGGTATATGGCAATAGGTTTATTCCCTATTTCATGAGACTCATAACACAATTAGTGAAAAGTCGGTATTACATTGTACAGTGGCATTAAGTACTGTAATGTGCACCTGTGCCTATGGGGATAAAAGGCGTGATGTTATGCTAATAACATGGTACGTTATTATCTTTTTTGTAGGAAAACTATTATATTATTCGACGGCGCTTCAAACCTGACCAAAAAGACTATACGGTTGGCGTGGTGGTTGGGTATCTGGCTGCCGCGCTACGTGTTGCGGGTTCGATTCCCGCACGCAACAACTTTTTGTGTGATCCACAGATTGTTCTTCCGAGTCTGGGTGTCATGTGTATGTTAACTTTTATGTTTGTAAACGCACCCACGACACAGGAGAAAATCCTAGTGTGGGGCAACGTTTAAAAAAAAAGAAAACAAAGCAACCAGTGGTACAAGCACTTACCTATGATTATTTGAAACATGACCATGAACCATTTGACACTATAAGAATGTTACCATTTCACCTCGCCCATTAAGTACATAATTTTAACTTAGAATTAAAGCATATCCTGTTTGAAGAGTCAAAACAGTGTTTAGTTAGTCATTTTGTGAAGCTAGACAGTCACCCACTAATGAAAAGTAATATGATGTTAATTTAAAGTTGGATTATAACATGTTATATTTTATTTTACAGCTGGTTCTTTATACAAAACCGAAGGGATGTTGCCAGCCTAGAAGATAAGAGTGACGATGTTGCCACAGAACTACAGTCTAAGAGGAAAAAGGATTCTCTCATCAACAGTTTAGATTTAGATCATGAATTAATTGTAGTCGAATAAATAGTACATACCTAAGTAATAGTTAATGTATGTATTCATAAAATGATCAATAGATTTGCTATTAGACATACCTCTAGAATACTTTGTCAATTTAAATAACAATTTAAAATCGAATTGTATGTATGTACATAAGTTGCAAACGACTATACCTAATTCGATAATTCTACTTTATTATGTTTGTTGTTCAAAGTCAAAGTCAAAGTCAAAATCATTTATTTCAATTAGGCCAGAATGGCACTTTTGAACGTGTTGTTAGGACAAGATTAAGATAAAAATAAAAAAGGGGATTCAGGAAAATATACAGCGGCGGGCCGCTAATGTATTGTGTTATAAGACAAAACATTTAATTAAAATATATATTTTTATAATTTATAACTTAAGATATAACCGGATTTTCTTGTAAGTGATAATAAAGTTGTTAAACCAGGTTGTCATGCGTGACTATAGCGGTTGTTTTCAAGAAGAACAAAGATAAGAAAATGGGTAGCAATATGTTGTATTTGCTTTACAGGTTCAGTAGTAAGATAAATATTTTTATAAGGGCAATAAAAATGTTAGAAAACATTTCTTTTCATTTAAGCCTATCATTTATTAACTTTGAAAAACTATTCTTATCCAGATAGACAAAATACGTTAATAGGTACTCCTCAGATGAAAATCTCCTGAACTATTTGTTTTTTTTTATATAGGGGCAAATAAGTAGACGTAGCTCAATAGGCGTCGCCCATCGACTGGTTGGGGATTAGGCTTTCAGTAACATTGATCACGTAGCAAGACACACGGTAGTTTTCTGTGAGGCTGGGGTATAACTACGGTCGAGTCGAGGTCTTCATTCTTTTTCTCTATCTTTCGCTTCTTTCTCTCTATCCCTTCTTCCTTCCTTTCTCTTTCTGTATGGTTTTTTAGATCTGATGCCTAGGTATAGGTAGCCTTTCGTATGTATCTCTAACGTGGCTTATCCGGTATAAGCCATATAAGTTATACCTTATACTTAGCGATACCTTTAACTATAGTTTTCTGCTTTGTTGCATAGATGTATCTGAGTAGATAATTTCTTTACAAGGAGTCATAAAATAAGCTACAATGACATGTCGGGCAAACAAGGTTTTGCAGAGATATCAATTAGGCAGTATTTGCATTCATAAATATACACTAGGTGCAATATATGATATCAGATCTAATAATGAACATGATATGCATATATTTATTTATTTATTTATTTATTTTAAAGCTTCATGCACAAAATGTACACAAGGTGGACTTAATGCCGCAGGCATTCTCTCCCAGTCTGACCTTTGGGTGATGCAGAGAAGAGTTAATGGTGTGAGCAAGAAGCAAGCAATTATTTAATAGAGCAAATAAAATAGATACACTTACATATTTCAGAGATAAACATAAATACTTAAACATAATTATTTATGTTTATCTCTGCGTACTGTACATGCGCACAAGATGGTGTTGCATATTAAATGTGCATCTTTGCGTACCGGAATAAAATACCTATTATTCTGGATTAGAATTAGGTGTGAAGCTATGTTATGCAGGAATGCAGGGTACGGCATCTTTTATGTCTGTGCATATTATGCATAATTAGCTTGCCGACACTTATGTACCGACAGTTAAGAATAAAAAAAAAGGCGTTTAGAAAACAAAATTAATGTTTTCAGGGTATACGAACAGCAGTTTTTCATATGGTACAGAATGCGAGATCCTCTTCTTTTCTAACTTCTTCAAATAAAGCGTAGCATGAAGATGTCTAAAGATGTCATTATAAAATATATTTTTTTGTTTAGTT
The DNA here is from genome assembly GCA_038387885.1 of Spodoptera picta. NCBI lineage: Eukaryota > Metazoa > Arthropoda > Insecta > Lepidoptera > Noctuidae > Spodoptera > Spodoptera picta. The sequence continues at coordinate 1,209,445 of JAZHFQ010000183.1, forward strand.
AACTTAACGATTACCGGGAATTCTGGTTATGTGTACATACGTCTGGCTGTGTCGACTATTGTAGTCTACCTCTACATAAGTAAAATTTATTTGATTTTCTTAGGTTAAAATTATTTACATTTGGTACTACAGAAAATTTGAATAAAATGTGCTATTTAGGTAATTAGTTATCAGTTAAAGAACCCGGAATTTAAGTCGAGATTTAGAGAGTTTACTTGCGGTCACTTTTTATCAATTTTAATGCAATGCAAAAATTTACTTTTTCTATACTTCACTAGCTTTTACCCGCGGCTTCGCTCGCGTCACAAAAGGATAAAAGTAGCCTGTGACATAATAATATACCAATACACACAGCGCCATCTATACCAATGCTTTTGTTTTCCCTCGGGAATATAAATTTTTTTCCGGGATAAAAAGTATCCTATTATTTAATCCGGATTTCTAACTTTACGTCGACAGAAGGAGGTATATAGGACGCTACGCGATCTGGACGTGAACAAGGCCAGTGGTCCCGACGGAATCCCTGCCCTGGTTTTAAAAACCTGTGCGCCTGAGTTGTCTCCAATCTTGACACGTCTGTTTCGCCTTTCCTTGGAGACGGGTCTAGTACCGGTTGCATGGAAGCTGGCCAACGTACAGCCTGTGCCTAAAAAAGGTAGTCGTGCCGACCCTAATAATTACCGTCCTATTTCGGTCACGTCCATACTCTGCAAGAGCATGGAACGTGTACTCAACAATAGACTCCTGGCATACCTTGAAGGTATGCCAGGTCTCCTCAGCGATCGGCAATACGGGTTTCGACGTAACCGATCGACTGGGGACCTTCTTGCGTATGCCACTCACATATGGAGCGAGGCCATAGAGGGGCACGGGGAGGCATTAGCAGTCTCCCTCGATGTCTCGAAGGCCTTTGACAGGGTTTGGCACGACAGTCTAATCGGCAAGCTTCCTGCATATGGACTTCCTACTGGTCTGTGCAGATGGATAGCAGACTTTCTGAGGGATCGGTCAATACGAGTAGTCATCGATGGCTGCTCGTCTGACCAATTCGGTATTAATGCCGGCGTCCCTCAGGGGTCAGTACTTTCAGCGACGCTCTTTTTGCTGCACATAAACGACCTGCTTAAGCCCGGTATCTTTGGGTATGCAGATGACAGCACAGTTGTTGAAAGGTATGTGTCCAGTGCACGGACTAGCGGAACACAGATCCAGTCTTTAAGAGAATCCATGGTCGATCGTTTGAACTCGACCTTGAAGGCGGTCTCCGACTGGGGTGACGCCAACTTGGTTAGGTTCAACGCTAGCAAAACCCAGGCGTGTCTATTCTCCGCCAAACGGAGTCAATTTCCGCTGACTCCTACTTTCCGGAATGTGTCCGTACCGATGACCGATCATCTTGAGCTTCTTGGTGTAACTCTGACGCCCACACTCAACTTTGGCTCCTATATAGAGTCAAAAGCGCAACTGGCTGGTAGGAAGTTGGGTATCCTATGGAGGGTGAGACGGTACTTCACGCCGAAACAATTGCTGAGCCTGTACCAGGCACAGGTTCGGTCCTGTATGGAGTACTGCTCTCATCTTTGGGACGGCTCGGCAAAATATCAGCTGGACGCGTTAGAGCACATTGAGAGGCGTGCCAAGAGGCTCATTGACGATGATGTGCTTGTGAAGGCTCGGCTTCAAAGCCTCGAGCACAGGCGTAAGGTTGCAAGCCTTTCGGTTTTCTACCGGATACATTTCGGTGAGTGTGCAGGGGAATTGCACAACTTGATTCCCCCTAGTCCTTTCCATCATCGTACCACAAGACAATCGGCGAAGCGTCACCGATTCATGGTAGATGTTCCGCCCACACGCACGAAGCGCTTCGCTTCAAGCTTCCTTGTGCGTACTGCTAAAGAGTGGAATTCTTTGCCAGAGTCTGTATTTCCTGAAGGGTACAACCTGGGAGTCTTCAAGGCCCGAGTGAATAGGTTGCTTATGGGACGACGTGCTATATCGTAGACCGCATCATCGCTTACCACCAGGCGAGATAGTGGTCAAACGTCGCCCCATCAAAGATAAAAAAAAAAAAAAAAGAAAAACGTCTGCAAAAATTCAAAGCAATCGATTTAGTAGTTATGGTGTGATAGCGGAACAAACAAACACTTTCCGATTTATAATATTAGTAAGGATAGGTTGACGTTTGGCCACCATCTTGTCTGGTGGTAAGCGATGATGTGGCCGACGATGGAGCACGCCTACCTATGAACCACCTGTCTAGTCAGGATTTGATGACATCCAAGTTGTATTTGTCAGGAAACACAGATTACGGCAAGGAATTCCATTCCTTAGGAAGAGGTTCGCACAAGGAAGCTTGACGCGAAACGTTTCGTGCGATTGGGTGGAATGTCTACCATATAAGGTCGGCGCTCTGCCGTTCATCTGGTAGTTTCATGGTAAAACGGACTAGGGGGTATAGATTGTGCAATTTCCGATAAAATACCGAAAGGCAATGTGTCAATGGTAGGTAATTATTAGACTGCCTTGTCTACACGATTGTTAATTTTGGGTTACAGCCCCGAGCTTGTAACATTCTGTACTAATAGGTTTTTGTTATAAAAATATCGTTTGTAATTCGATGTTGGAAAATCCGTTCAACATCACCAAGTGACGGTGACATTTGTGCTTTGGAAAGCTCACAAAGTAGTTTGTACTGCTATTGACTTATCTCTTCGTACTGAGGCGTTTGCTCCAATTCGTCGGAGAATATATTTAGAATAATTAATTAATCAGAATAAATTCACATAGGTACACCATTTCTTTCCGTGGTTTCCAACTAAAGGAACTTAGAACTTTCACGGATAAGTGTGTAGGCTCTTAGTCTAATGGTGTAGTCCCAACTGTCAAATTTGTAGACATATGTAGATGTTTACATATGACAGATCTCGAAGTTAAAACTGATTATTTTTTAAATATCGGACCCGCTTGTCCGGCTTGTAGATTTTGGTAACCCCCTTTTATGTAGAACTCCGTAAAAGAGGATTGTAGTGCCGCAGTTGATTGTCATAGACGGCGATAATGCTTGTAGCCAGTCACAGCGAGGCGCATTGCTGTGAAACAATTAATTTCCGTTTTGTTTGAAAAGCAATTACCTAAAACCAATTTCGCCTATCCGATGCAGAAAAAAGTGCTGAGAAAATATTAAACAACTTTCGAAAATATTGTTCAATCCTTTACAGAATCATCGTATATGTAGGTATGGCAGGAGAAAAAACAGCCAGTCACTGGAATACAGAACGAAACTGCCTTAATGTAAGCTTATTTACATAGAAGATTTTATTATACCTAAAGTGATATAATAAAACTTATTATGACAATGATTATGGAGATAATAGATATAGCGAATGCTTGAAACTAGCGACTTGCGTAAGTAACAATCTCAGTGTAAATACAAGACAATTGATTACATTATTTATATAATTTATCAGGCCACATCAAGGTGCAGTGGCTGAGTAAATAATCAACTCAAATATTCATTAACTAATGTACAATTATTTAACTTTGATAACTCCCCGTCTCTACAGGGTGGGTTGCTTTCAACGTAAATAATAAAAAGGGAAAAGTTGTAAGTTTTCTTTAGCAAAGTGGTAATGAAGTTAATAGAAGACTTTGTAGGTATTGAACCTCTAATAAAGAAATCAGGCGTTATGCTTGAGATGATAAGTATTATATTTAAAAAATGATTAAATTAAACTATGCTTCGAACTTTTTGGATTAAAATTCTTACCAAAAGCTTTGTCCGCATCCTGGTAAAGAATTATTGAAATGAAAAGTGTGGGAGAGCCATGCTTCGGCACGAATGGGCCAGCTCGACCGGAATGATACCATGGCCTCACAGAAAACCGACGTGAAGCAACGCTTGCGTTGTGTTTCGTCGTGTGAGTGAGGTTACCGGAGGCCCAGTTACTCCCCCCTTCCCCAATCTCCCCAATCCCTGAATCCCCAAAGATCCTCAAACTCCTTATCCCCAAAAAGCCGGCAACGCACTTGTAACGCCTCTGGTCTTCCAGGTTCCAGGCTTATGCCATAAAAAAAAAAGATGTACCAGGTACCTAATGTACCAACATGCATAATTAAGAAGCATGTGGTTTTAGTTACATCGGGATAGAGTAGAATTTAAAAAGTTTTGGACAACCAAGTAACAGTAGATTGAAATATATTAGAGATCCGGAAAATTTAATTACATTTACGTACCTCTAAATTAATACGTGGATGATAAAAAAGCAACACCTTTATAAATACGAAATAAAAAGTGTAACACATTTAGGATAAAACAATTTAATACACATCTTACACAGATCAAACATCAAGTAATGGTGACGATACGGGACGAATAAACTTTTATAATAACAACACGTCTACTGTCAGTTTGATAAATAATATCGTACAGTGAACACAACATGACGGATCCAGGGAAGAAGGAAAAATTTGAGGAGAAGCCATTAAAAGAAAAAGAAATAAATAATATTAATGAAAACGAAAGCTTTATAAGCAAACTATGTCGACTAAGGTCCAGCATCACCGTAGAGCCCATCTTAGCAGGGCTAATCATACCTTCTATGTTAGCCAGATTGGCGATACAGAACCTTAATTTAGACAAGACGTGCCGAGTGAAATTGAACTTTAATGAAAGTATTTGTGACGCGCTGATTGAGAAGCGAGGGAATTTGACTGAATACGAAGGTGACATCCAGAAGATAATATCGAACATAGAATCATGGAAGAGTGTGATACAGACATCGATACCAACGCTTTTGGTTATTTTCATGGGTGCTTGGAGCGACAGGACCGGGAACAGGAAAGTGTGTATATTGATGCCGATCTTTGGAGAGTTCATGGTGTGTGTCAGCAACTTGCTCAGCACATTCTTCTTCAACGAAATCGGTGTAGAAGTGACCATGTTCTTCGAGGCTATATTCCCGGCAGTCACGGGCGGTTGGGTGATGGTATATCTAGGTGTTTTCAGTTACATAAGTGACATTACCGATGAAGAATCCAGGACCTTCAGGGTGGGACTTGTGAATCTATGTATGACTGCCGGAGTGCCTATAGGAACAGCTTTAAGTGGAATTCTGTTAAAGCTTTTGGGATACTATGGAATATTTATCATTTCTGGAACGATATACATGATGACGTTGTCTTATGGTTTCTTCTATTTGAAGAGTAACACTAAGCCACGTGCTGATAAAGATGAGAAGGTAAATATTATGTCATGTATGACTATTTTGTGGTAAACAAGTTTACGTTGCTGACTATTTTAACTAATTATGTACTACAAAGTCATGATTATCACAACTTTCATAGAGTCATAAAGGCCAACATATTTTTATGTGTACCTAAAATTAGGAAAGGTCTGTCATGGATCATCTTACCTTGGCCTTTTTGTAACTAAATTGGGGTTGGTTTTGAGTTTTTAACAAAATCTAATTGAATACTATATACTTAATATAGGGTCACTGACAACCAGCTTAGGGTTATATAACTTTCATTCTTGATAATAAAAGATTAAAAACAAACAAATTTGTTCCAGGTGGAACCAGTAACTTGCACCGACATGGTGACATTGATCAAAGAAACAGGAGAAGTGGCAGTAAGGAAGAGGGAGTCCAACTTTAGAAAGAAAATAATATTAACACTTCTAGTTGTTGGGATAGTGTATGGACCTAATCATGGTGAGTAGTAGAAGCCATTGCATCGCTATTTCATTTGTTTCTTTTTTAAATATTTATACGGCCTAATTATATATTTGTATTGGTCTTCGTAACTCGACGTTGTAGTTAATGAATCATCGATAATGTCTTTTCAATCATTAGTGCTCTGAAACAGAAATAGACACATCGTCCTGAAATTTGCCAGTTTTTTTTATGGGATAAACCGGTAAACGAGCAGACGGATCACCTGATGGTAAACAATCGGCGTCGCCCATGGACACCTGGAACACTAGGGGCGTTACAAGTGCGTTATCGGCCTTTTGGGATTAGGAATATGAGGATTGTTGGGGTATTCAGGGATTGGGGTAAGGGGGGGGGGAGGGTAATTGAGCTTTGTCTGTCAGTTTTATCTAATGACACGTAGTTTAGGACCAATTCAGGATTAAAGGCAATATGAGATGCACCGTCTTATCATCATTCAACTATCAGAGTTAAGATTTTTAAACTTATTCCCTTATCTCGATGGTACTTCAGTACAACTACAGTAAAAGGATTTTAGGAAAACAACGCTTACCTGGGGTAAAGCTTTGTTTTGTACCATAGGGCTGGTTGCTGTGGACAACTCAGCGGGATACCGGGGTTCCGCCTCGAAGCAGGAGTAAGAACGGGGTGGTTTTTAGTCAGTACGAGAGTAACACTCCGTCCCGCTTCACGGTGGATGAATTTCATTCAGAAAAAAAAATGGTTCAAAATGATAGTTAAACTTTGTACCTTCCATTGTCAGTTGTTCAGTACTTTTTAGTACAATGCTCGTTTAACGTTGATTGACCTCTTATCAGTTTATCACGATATTGTGATCGACACCAGTCATAATTACAATGTACTCGCTTATTATAGCGTATAATGTTGTATTAATAACTGTTCTGAATTTTGTTGTAGTAAAATAGACTTAAGAGTGTAGATGATAAGGTATTTTTGCTTTTTATGTGCATCGGATCACTTTGGATCATACTCTGAATTTTTTTGGGTTATATTTAAGTTTAAGGACCAGTATATGTTTTAAAACTACGACCAACTATTGAGAGATGAAAAACAGTCTTACCTTACACATTTTTATGACCTAACTTCGATAGCCAAGCTTCATCAACAGCCTATAAATGCCCACTGCTGAGCAAAGCCTCTTCTCACACGGAGAAGGTTAGAGCGTTAATCACCACGCTTGCTCAATGCGGGTTGGCGATTTTAAACTTATAATTAGAAATTATAAGTCCAGGTTTCCTCACGATATTTTTCCTTCACCGTTTGTCAGTGGTGTCTAAATAATCTTAGAAAGTACATATAACTCGGAAAAAGTCACATTGGTACTTGCCGTTGGTAGGTTTCGAACTCGCACCCTCATGCATGAGAAGTGGGCGTCTTAACCTCCGGGCCACCACGACTGTAGCCAAGCTTATGGGTGAATTATTTGCTTATGGGCGAGATCGTGGTCAAACGTCGGCCCATCTAATATAAAAAAGAAGCTGTCTGCCAAGCCTAGGAATAATGACAACACCTTTGCCTTCATTCAGCAGTGGACATATTCCAGCTAAATATGATTCATAAAAATTTGTTACATATTTAGTTTAGAGATTTTCAGAAAAGTCTAGTCGTACCTTTGTATTACTATCATCAAAATGGAACGTGTGTTACTTATTCCGATGCTTCATTTTCAGGTGAACGTATAATCACGTACATGTATTTGAGATACAAACTGAAGTGGGATGCGATCAAATACAGCTTGTATTCAACCTACAGCATCATTACACATTCCTTAGGTAAGTGTACATTCGTTATATTACACCCTATGCTTTGGATTTTACTTACAGACATAACTAACTAAAACTGACTGCCTCATTGGCCGAGTGGTCGCAAGTGCGACTGCTGGGCAAGGGGTCTCGGGTTCGATTCCCGGGTCGGGTAAAAGTATTACTGGGTTTTTCAAAAAAAAAATTGCCAGTAGTAGCACGGAGTCTGGAATTGTGCCCGGTATATGGCAATAGGCTCACCCCCTATTACATGGGACTCGTAACATAAATAGTGAAAAGTGGGTGTTACATTGTACAGTGGCATAATGTACACCTCTGCCTACCCCTTCGGGGATAAAAGGCGTGATGTTATGTTATGTCTAACTAAAACTGATATATTAAAGAAGGGTCAAATTAAAAGGATCCTTAACCGACGAGCATGCATGAAAAGATGATTGTTGATGAAGCGAAAGACGTATGTAAGAATCGTACCAATTGACGTTCCATAGTCTCTACCTACTCCCATTGGAGACAGGCGTGACGTTATGTATGTATGTGCTATCTGAAAGTTAAATGATGTAACTTGGAAATAAAATAAATACTTGTTTTTGTTTCTATGTGGTTATTAAATGCGAAATTTAAGAGTATTTATTATGCTATATTTAATACTAGCTTTTACCCGCGGCTTCGCTCGCGTCACAAAAGGATAAAAAGCCAATGTGAACTTTACCAATACACACAACCCCATCTATACCAATACTTTTGTTTTCCCTCGGGAATATCAAATTATCCGGGATAAAAAGTACCCTATTATTTAATCCAGACTTCTAACTATACATCTGCAAAAATTCAAAGCAATTAGTTAAGTAGTTATGGCGTGAAAGCGGAACAAAGAAACAAACTCACTTTCCGATTTATAATATTAGTAAGGATGTTAGGTTTAAAATTAGTGATACTACGGCCTCACAGATAGTCGGCGTAAAACAATGCTCGGGTTGTGTTACCCGAAGGCTCAATTCCTCTGGTGTTGCGGGCATTCATAAGTGACACTAAATAATTATGACAGAAATTCGTTTGCCCACCATCTTGAAAAAAAAAACATTTCAATGTAATCAAATGAAAATATTTGTTTCAAGCTCCTGTCACGTCGTTAGTCTACTGCACTCTCTATTTCAATATACTTAGCTTAGTCACAAGTAGTAATAAGTGAATTTGCACGTTCGGCAATACACGTACTGCATTCACCTCGACACAGACGGCGTTTGAGATCAAAGTGAAGCATCTGTACGTACAAGTGTAGGAACTAATTTAAAGATTGTATTTGAGAATGTCACCTGTTTATTGCGTTTAGAGTTTAAAGATGTTGATGTTGATTAAAAGTAGATAATTAAGGCTGCCTGTCCATTGACGCGGAGAGGGGCAGCGGCGCGGAGAAACGAAGAAATATTAACCAATAGGATTGCATGAAATTTCCGCTCCGCTTTAGTGAAAAGGGATTTGCGAGCTAGTTTAAAAATTCATACATTTTCGGAAGCGGCACGTGGTAGCGGTGCGAGGTAGCGGAGCGAGGTAGCGGTGCGAGGCGGTGAAGCGGGGCAGCCGAGTGAGCCGGCGCGGCGGCGGGGAAGCGGTCTCGGGAGCGGGGCGGGGTATGGGATATTAGGATAGTATAGTATACCGCTGAAGTTTGATAGTCCATTACTCCGCTCAGCTATACTCGCTGGCTCCGCACTACTGTCTCGCTCTGCCTCAATGGACAGACACAGTCCGTATCTCTGCTCCGCAATACTCGCTGGCTCAGCTCCGTTGCCCCTCTTCGCGTCAATGGACTGGCAGCCTTAGGACTTTGATAATATTTGTGTCTTTGTACAATAGATTACTCTCTATTACGAAAAATGGTGGTGATACATTAAATTATGAAGTCTCGGTCTACCATTTTAGAAAGTAAATTATGGACTTCACTTTAAAATAAATATTGTCTGACATCGCCAACCTACTTTAAGTAACTTTGGTATTAACATGTGTCGTGGTGGCCAGGAAGTTTAAGAGGCCCGCTTCTCATGCATGAGGGTGCGGGTTCGAAACCTACCAACGGCAAGTACCAATGTGACTTTTGCCGAGTTATATGTACTTTCTAAGATTATCTAGACATAACATAACATAACATCACGCCTTTTATCCCCGAAGGGGTAGGCAGAGGTGCATAGTAACACCCACTTTTCACTATTTATGTTATGAGTCCCATGTAATAGGGGGTGAGCCTATTGCCATATACCGGGCTCATTTCCAGACTCCGTGCTACTACTGAGAATTTTTTAAAAACCCAGTAATACTTTGCCCGACCCGGGAATCGAACCCGAGACCCCTTGCCCGGCAGTCGCACTCGCGACCACTCGGCCAACGAGGCAGTCACCACTGATAAATGGTGAAGGAAAACATCATGAGGAAACCTGGGCTTATAATTTCTAGTTATAAGTTTGTAATCGCCAACCCGTATTGAGCAAGCGTGGTGATTAATGCTCAAACCTTCTCCATGTGAGAAGAGGCATTTATAGGCTGTTGATGATGATGATGATGATGATGATGATGATGATGATGATGATGATGATGATGATGATGATGATGATGATGATGATGATGATGATGATGATGATGATGATGATGATGATGATGATGATGATGATGATGATGATGATGATGATGATGGTGATGATGATGATGATGATGATGATGATGATGATGATGATGATGATGATGATGATGATGATGATGATAGTATAAAGGAAAATTATGTGTACATCTATTTCATTCGGTCATTTCAGTATTTGACACCGATAAAAACTGGTTTAACCTTAAGAAAGGGGCTTATTGAACTCCATAGATAATAACCAATCAATGGTAGAATGTTAGAAATAAATGTAAGAAAGATATCTACACATTGTTCAATAACTAGCCTTATCGTTATTCTCGATGTCTTCCAGACAACCTTTGTACAAATATTAGATAAGCTAGACAATATAATTATACATATATAATATGGATATTGTGGATATAATATTTAGGCAATAAATGAAACTATAGAGAATATTACATAAACTAAACAAGATCAAGAAAGAATGAATAGGTTGCTTATAGATCGACGTGCTCCATCGTAGAACGCATCATCGCTTAATTCGCTTACCAGCAGGTGAGATAGTGATCAAACGTTGTCTCATCAAATACAATAAAAAAACATATTAAATGTAACCACATACCTTTCATCAGTTATACTTATGCCCGTTTTCATAAACCTCTCCTAAATTTTAAGGAACCCCTAAGCTAATATAGGTGACACTTAACGACATTTTGGTTTTGACCAACCTACAAATGTGACTTAACAGTACAATGAGGGGTTACTTTAGGTGTTATGTCACGCTAAGTGACTTTTAGTTAAAACATAGTTTGGGGGTGGTGGGTGAAGATGGCGACTAGTCTCATGCCATCATCATCATCATTAATAGCCTATAAATGCCCATTGATGAGCAAAGCCTCTTCTCAGATGGTTTGAGCATTAATCACCACGCTTGCTCATTGCGGGTTGGCAGCCTCATTTAGTAGAAGCCTATTGCCATGCCCATGACACGGTATGCTTCTAGACGGCCTTCTATTATCGAAAGTTTTCAAAAATCAAAGACATAACATTCATTTAGGTCGAGGCATAGACAGAAAATTCACTGGTATGATAATTTATTGCAGAAAAAATGTGGATCTTTTAACATTTCGAATAAACATCCTCTTACAATACACCTTTAACTTTCGAATATATGATACATGGTGACATATTGGATTTGTATAATTTGTCTTCTTTCAGGTGCATTATTCTCCATCACCGTGTTCAGCAAGCGATGGGGTTTCCACGACTCGATGCTGTGTCTCATTTCCATTGTCAGCAAGTTAGCTGGCTCTATCATCATGCCCTTCGTGCAAACTGATCTTCATATGTTTATGAGTAAGTATCATTTGTAGAAAGATATTATAATTTTTTTTATTACGTTTGACGTCGTGTTTTTGCTATGGGCCTGTAGTCACAATTATAATGACGTTATGCTTTTGCCCAATATGGAGCCGCGGAAAGCCTAACGGGTTGCCGGGGCTCCGGTTCGAAGAGCAGGACTAGGAACGGGGTGGTTTTTAGTAATTAAGAGTCTGACACACCCTCTCGCCTAACCCAAGGTGGGAGAAATCATAGAGCGATTTTCCCTTTAGGGTACAGAAAGTATAGTTCCCTAAACTCGGAAAAGGGGGATCCTCCGACCAAGCGAGGTATGAATGAGCTCTAAATGAGATATGAGATATAAATTAGACTGAAAGACTAAAGTAAAACTAAGCTAATTAATTTTCTTCTTTATATTTTTTTTGTACTTATTATCCTATTTCATTTCAGTTCCATTAATCGAGATCTTGAACGCGACTACGTTCACCTCCTTGAGGTCGATGGCATCAAAACTAGTACCGAGCGAAGAAATGGGTAATTTGTTTTTTTGTTGCTATGTCTATAATTTTCAGATATTATAATTTATGATTTTTGTTGACATAGAACTTATTTGCTAAAAAAATTGTGTACATTTTATGTATTTGAAAGATCCGGGTTTGGATGTATCGAAGATACATGAGATGTGTGTACATCGTAGTATGAATATAATGCTTATCACTTTATTTTTATGCGAGGTAGAGCCTTATACATAATCTTAGACTGGAAACCCAAAAATGCTTTCGATGCACTCTTTGCACCTAAACGACCAATGATTGACTCAAAAACCTGAAAGTAAACCTATAGTAACAATGATTTCAGGTAAAATGAACTCGTTGTTCAGTCTGGTGGAAACCCTGGCAGCTCTGATGTTTGACCCGACGTACTCCAAGCTGTACTCGAACACCATCACCGTGTTTAGTGGCGCTGTGTTTGTGTTCAGCTCTATAATGACGCTGCCTGCTATCTGCATACTCGTGTAAGTTATGTTGCCCTGGTACTTTAAGAGAAAGTTGAGGAACTTTTTAGATGTTCTCCTTAGACGTGGTCTTTTTTGTATGACAGATGATGTGTGAAATACTTTTACTTACTATGACAATAATGTTGACAATGTTTTTTTTAAAAACCCACCAATCACTTTAATCGATAATTTTGTAGATTTATTATATTTTTGAAGTTTCATCGAATATCGTCTTCTGCCTACTTACAACGAATTATGGTAGCCAGAATCCAAGGATAAATTTTCATTATTAGTTGTCTATTATGTCTATCAAAGCTTTGTTAAATAATACGATTGCAATCAAAACATCAACAAACACTCAATTGTTATAACACTTATAATAATATTTTGAGTGTTCTGGGAACAAATTGCATCTCAGAACAAAATGAATGACAACTGAAAAATATCTAACAGCACACTATAATTATCATAAAAAATGTCTTTGACTAAAGAACGTTGCTGAAGGTTGTAGAGGTATATTAAATGGTCTATGAATGGTTAGATTTGAAGAGAACACCTTACGTCACCTTTATTTAAAAATACTTATGCTTATTGGTTTTCTCAAAAATGTACTGATTGTCGTTACTAGGTTTTGTAGGAAATTTATTGCTATGAAAATTCCTAAAAAATTTGAAAATTGAGTTGGGTCAATGAAACTAATGAGTTGGGTCGTTCGGCCTCTCGGCGTCAAACAACGCTTGCGTTTTGTTTCGCCATGAGAGTGATCTTTACGGAATACCCTATAAAAAGGCTAGTAATGCACTTGTCATTTCTTTGGTTCCACTGGTGTCCATGGACGGTACTGAACGCTTATTACTGAGTAAGCAGTGTTTTACTTGCAGTAAAGATATTTTCCAAATTTTTATGTTATAACTACCGTGAGACATAATACATTTATATATACGTCGCGGGTCGCGTAATGCTCATGATTATGAGTCTCTAGCATTGCTTGAAACTAGTCGAGTTCCTCGTCAAATAATTACGTGAGTAAGCCGAAAGACATAACAATTAGGTACGCAAATATCTATGATTGTGTAAAATATATTTTTTATAGCAGTTATGTTTTCATATTTAACAAAAGAAGAGGCCGTTGTACACTATTTGTTAGGTCGAGCAATGTATAGAGGTACATAAGTACTGTTAAGTATTTTAGTAATAGCGGTAGGTAGGTGATGACAAAAAAATAATTTTACTTCCTTTTTTGGAAACAATATTAAAATAACAAAATAGCACGTCTGTTTTTCCCCGTGGGTTGCTATGGTAGTATAGGTGCCTATTGCTTTAAGTTTATGGTATAGATCTAGTTAAGTACTTTGTAAATATAATTGTCTTCAAGTTTATTATAAAATTACTATAACATATTTATATTAAGAGATTAAATTAAATAAACCTAACTTTTATTTTATAAAATTAATAATAACTATTACTAAATTAAATATATACAATACAAGATAAAAATTAATATATACAACTTAAAATATATAAAAAAAAATTTAAAACTAAAATATTTACACCTTAAAAAATAATAATAATAAAAATAAATCACAGATCAGATCTAGTTATATAATGTTTTTTTTATCTAAAATTCATCATCATAATATAAAAAAAATAGGTTTGGTTTCAATTTCAACCTCAAAATAGGAATTGAATCACCGTCAACAACTAATCTGCTGCCAGAATGATTAAGTGATTAATTAAAAGTATAATTAAAAATAAATATACAATTAATTAAGCAGTTAATTATAGTGATAAAATATAATTATTATACAAACAACATTTTGTTGCAGATGGTATTTTGTTCAGCACAGAAGAGAAACAGCAGAATCAAGGCGAAACAAAACCAAAGACGTGGAAACTGTTTACGAAGCCGTACCACAACAAGAAAAAGCTGAAAAAGAATAATAAAGATTTCATTTACAAATCTATCTTTGTTCTGCATTATGGCAATAGGAATCAAATCCCTATTACTGAAATTATTGGTAGGGCTTCCTAATGCTTTTATTAAATACTCGCTACCCTCGTGTGGTTCAATAGCCATCTCCAATTAATGAAATATGTATATAATAAAATCGTAGGAAAGTGAAACTGTACATCGAATATTTTTTTAAAGATTCGTTTGGCGTGATTTATAGTCCATACCGAAATCAAAAATATGGTGTTTAGAATTTTTGTCTGTTTGTCTGTACGTATGTCTGGGAAGAACTCAGAAAGTGCTGCATGGATTTACTTCAAATTTTGCATGAATATTACTAACAGGTCGGGTCAACATGGGAGCTGTGAAGTGTGAGCTCACCTAGTTATATATACGATTTTTTATGTTTATGTTCGCGGATGAAGTCGCGAACTCAGCTAGTTGTACATAAGATTTTTTATCTTTATATTAAAAATATTCGTGAGACATTACTATGCTAAATAATTATTATGCTTTCGGCTAACTCACGTAACTGTTTGACGAGGAACTCGACTAGTTTCAAGCCATGCTAGTGGCTCATATTCATGAGCAGCATTCCGCCTCCCGCGACGCGGCCACTGTCGCGCTGCTACTGAACGATGAATATGAGCCTCTAGCTCGTCAAACAGTTACTTGAGTAAGCTGAAAACATAATCATATAGTAAGACTTTTTAATTGAACTCGGTAGTTCCGACATCCTATAATTGAGTATAAAAGCTCAAATTATAGTACCTATGTAGTATGCACATTGCACAGATATAGATAGTCCATCTATATCTGTGGTAGTATGTCTGTATATCTGTGTTCGTATCATGCACAAACTACAGCACAGATCCAGATATAATTTGGAATAGTAAGTATTCATGAGACTATGGCGGATCACAGGCGGTAGAATGTGCACCTCTGCCTACCCCTTCGGGGATAAAAGGCGTGATGTTATGTATGTATGTATGGCGGATCACGGCTATAAAATTAAAACCTGCAAACGATTACCGTTGATAAATGGCGATTGTCACGAAAAAGATAAGGTTTAAAACAAACACTGGATTAATTTGTGACAATGATAAAATGATTGTGACTCAAACGAGTCAATAAAATTATTATTTACCTAAATATTGTAAGTAAACAAATTAGTACTGAGAAAATGTATTCTTAATATTTTTTTAATCAAAGAAAATTATAGTTTTAAGTAGGTTTTCAATAAAATATGCGTATTTGTGAATGAAGCACGTGTTTTTGTTTATTTACATTTTTAAAACAATAACAAACTGACGCATGCTACATATTCTTGGAAGTGTGGGTAGTGTAAAATACATACATATAATTGTAAAATAAATAGTACACATACCTTTTTCCTTTAAATAAGGACTAGATTAGATGTTTAGGAAATGTGACATTGAATTACACTTGTTGGTGCTAGTTGGGTAGCCCAGTTATCCAGGAAAAATCATATTAAAAAGCAAAATAAATATTTAAATGTAAGTTTGGAAATATACTGGGTTTTAAAAAAAAATCTCACAAGTAGTACGGAGTCTGGAGTTCTTGGGATGCTCGGTATATGGCAGTCTCACCCCCTATTACATGGAACTCATAACATAATACAGTGAAAAGAACATTGCACAGTGGCATTAAGTGCTGCAATGTGTACTTCAGCGTACCTCTCTAGGGATAAAAGGCGTTATGTTATGTTTGGCTACATCTTGTTTTACGATCTACTTGGGATTTTAATGTAAATGATCGAAATATCAAATAATACTTTGTGTGAATTTGAAATTGAGCCTAGAACCTCGTAGTCACAGTACTGACGAGTGCTAAACAACCAAAATAGTTCAAATGATGTAACATACGCTATTATTAATCATGAGACGGTCAAGGGTAAGCACTTTTATTAATATATTCCATTATATACAAAACTATATATTTCTTATTTTTTTATAAAAAACTTGTTCTTGAATTAAACATACTAGTAAGATGTGTATACTGCGTCTGTAGGCAGTGTTACTTAATATATTATGAATACTAAAAAGTTAAGTAGGTATTCGAATTGCAAAAATCTTTTTACTTTTCTCTGACAATTTTAAAATTTGGAATGTGAAGTGTGGAAAGAGAAGAGAACGAAAATAATGTTTAAATTGTACAGATTGTACACTTAGTTCTTAGTATTAAATAGTGCCGGTGTATCATATGGACTGTTGAGTGAAAG
The DNA here is from genome assembly GCA_038387885.1 of Spodoptera picta. Classification (NCBI taxonomy): domain Eukaryota; kingdom Metazoa; phylum Arthropoda; class Insecta; order Lepidoptera; family Noctuidae; genus Spodoptera; species Spodoptera picta. Next base: position 1,226,082 of record JAZHFQ010000183.1, read on the forward strand.
AATCTAATTTAGGGTAAGCTAATAAAAGATTTGTAATATCACATATATAGTCATACTAAACTAACATGTAAGTTTAGTATGGCTATACTATCATGTAAGTTTAAGTAAACTAACATGTAAGTTTAGTATGACTCCGTAGTAAGAGTTTAATTGAAAACCGACTTCATATAGAACTGATTCTAAGAGGCCTTTTTACTTCGAGTGTGCCTGTATGACACACACATCAACAGATATAAGTGGCCACTGCTCATCAAAGTCCTCTTCTCACGCGTAGAAGGTTTGAGCATTAATGAAAAACTCCACACTTGCTCAATGCCGGTTGGCGATTTCAAATTGATAATTAGAAATTATAAGCCCAAGTTTCCTCACCGTTCGTTAGTTGTAATCTTAGAATGTATATATAACTCATAAGAAGCCACATTGGAACGTGACAGGTCGGGCCCGCACCCTCATGCATGAGAAGCGGGCTTCTTAAACCTCCGGGTCCAGGCCACCACGACTATTATTTATATTTAATACATCAATATAAACATCTAGTATGAAATAAGCAAAGCGAGTAATTAAACATCTTTTACTAGTATTAATATAAATAGAAATAGTGTAAATAGAATTGTACTGTTGTGGAAAGGGTAAATAATAGAGACAATGGATCATATCACGTTTACTACAGTTATTGTCTACTCAGAGATAATACAAATAAACGTAGGTAATAAATATTACGACGTATATTCTTAACAATATATGGAGTATGTTATGTTATGTTATGTTATGTTATGATATAATAAGAATGCTCTCTTATAAGAATAATGGTATGCTAGTCATTTCCGTCTATACCTACTTACTAGTACGTTTTCTGCGCTCTCTAGATGGCGCTTGTGACAAAAATGAGTTTGTTTTGATTTATGATCGGATATTTCAAAAGTTATTGGTTTGTCAATATTGGATTCAAGTTATTAAATATGTAGAAATGTAGAAGTCGATTGGTATAGTGATCTCAATGTTCTGATTAGTTTGCTATGAATTTAACACAATACATTGTAATACAATATAATATATTGTACTGTGTTAAATATATTGTATTGTTTATCGTGTATAAGTGATCGGCGATGGCGACCTCTCGCGTCCGGGCCTAGTGCAGGCCATGATGCGGAGCGAGGGGGACTGGGATGCCGTCTCCTCCTTTTGCGAAGCAGTCATGCTAGCTAAGGAGGAGGCGGGACGCGTGAGGCAGCGAAGCGCTGCCTCCTCGCAACCCAGCCATCGCGAAGGACACACCGGGCGTCGGGGATCGCGAGACGATCTCCGGCCACCGTAAGCGCGGGCCTGCGGACGGCGAGCATGGGTGGCTCCCCGTGCGACCAGAAACAGACCCGAGCGTACGGCGCGTCGCGTTCCGCGCGCGCCTCAAAGAGCCATCAGACCACCACAGATGGGGCCCAATACGGCCGATGCCAATTCGGAGTCGAGGAGAACCTAACGGGTAACCGGGGCTCCGGCTCGACGTGCAGGAGAAGGAACGGGGTGGTTTTTAGTCAGTAAGAGTCTGACACTCCCTCCCGCCTCACCCAGGCGGGAGAAGTCATTCGATGATTTTCCCCCCTTAAAAAAAAAAAAATACCTACTTACTAGTACGTTTTCTGCGCTCTCTAGATGGCGCTGCTTGATACAAAAATGAGTATGTTTTGATTTATGATCGGATATTTCAAAAGTTATCGGTTTGTCAATATTGGATTCAAGTTATTAAATATGTAGAAATGTAGAAGTCGATTGGTATAGTGATCTCAATGTTCTGATTAGTTTGCTATGAATTTAACACAATACATTGTAATACAATTTAATATATTGTACTGTGTTAAATATATTGTATTGTATTTTTAAAGAATATTTTAATTAACGTTTTCCTGGTTCATTAAACTATTTGACGTAGTGTAAACAAGTTTTAAATGTTTGTGTAAAGTCCATCAGTTTCATTTGGTAAAACCCGAAGACAGATTTCTCTTCGGAGATTCAGATTTCTGGCAAAGATACATACAGATATGTTGTTCCACCTTTTTGTATTTATCGATTCTCGATTGGTTCTTAAAGTCCACGTGTGGCCTATGTTTAGCAAGGGACATTTTGTGACTGACATGGTAATGATGATGAAACTGAACAGTTTTTGAGTTGGAATCCTCCATAAACCATAACTATCCTATTGATGTGCTCTATTTTATACCTGTACGTGTATCACATATGTAATTGACTTTTTTAGGACATAAATAGGCGTACTACTAGACTATACATGAATATACATAAGTAAATGGTCTATGGTCTAGACTAAAAGGTCCCTGAACACATAGACTACATAAGACTTGAAGAAAATATTAAACTCCCAATGTGATCAGTGAACCTCTTAGGCACTTCGAAGTTCGAAGATAAAATACAAGATTACGAAATAACGTTAATGTGCTTCCATTTTTTGGAAGACATTAAGAAGATATTTACTAACCCTACAACTTTTCGGAAAATGTGCGTTACACATCCTCTTAACCATGATTCTCAAGTTACCAAACTATTACGTGGTTAATTTTAAGGACTAGATTAGTAGTTAGTAATCAGCTAATTTTAATCTTAAACTGTAAAATTTCTTTAAAAGATTTTCAACTTTATGCTCTTGGGATAAAGTTTGGGTTGTATTGAAGATATTTGACAGTTAACTTCGTGTCTCACGTGTCATTCCACGAGGCAGACGGTTCTAAATAACTCCAAATGTCCAGTCCACGTCACAAATGACACAAGTAGGTAATTGCTCAAGTATGAATAAAGTGCCCATTCATTGACGTACAGTGTAACACTGGCCGTCTAGTTTAAGTGACACGACCTGGCTGGAGAAGAAAAAAATAAAAAGGTCAGTTGCAGTTCTAATTTTAAAATGGCATTTCCGACTTACTTGTTTTTGAGTAAGTTTTGGCGCCCAATACCATATTGGCGCTAAATCATTTCAAATTGTTTTCTTTTTTTTCGTCATTTTCATTTTCTTTAGTTACTGTGAGTGACTAACAGACTACTTAAGGAATGTCAGAATCATGTTTTCAAAATTGAATCACCCTCGACCAGTACCTTTTTTTTTTTTTTTGAGGGGGGAAAATCATCCAATGACTTCTCCCGCCCGGGTGAAGCGAGAGGGATTGTCAGACTCTTACTGACTAAAAACCACCCCGTTCCTACTCCTGCACTTCGAGCCGGAGCCCCGGCACCCCGTACCTAAGCTTCTATTCTAGGTGTTTGTGATAGAAGCTGAAGAAGTACAGGGCCTTTAGCCAAACACCACTTTAGCGCTTGTCTACCGAGAGAGTAGAAAACTAAATGTATGGGGATGACACTGACAAGTGTCAAAATTTACGTCTATTCCATATAATTTAGTTTTCTATATGTAGACAAGCGCTAAATGGCATTTAGCTACAGCTGCACCGCCCGCCGCTAGCATTCGAGCGCCCGCGTGCAAATCTCGATTATGCCGCCCCCCTTTTTGTTGGGTGGGTAAAAAGTCCTCAAATTACTCTTGACGAAGTGACTCCTACAACTCTTACAACTAAAAACCATCCCATTCCCTCCAACACTTGCTCAAAGCCAGGGCCCCAGTACCCAGTTGACAGCTTATCCTCCAAAAGGCAACAATCCTGGTGGGTCCGTCTGTGGTGTCTAATGAAGTAATGACTCTTTGAGGCTTGCATTTTACACGACGCGCTGTACGCTCCGGTCTGCTACGTGTCAGGTGATCCTTGCTTGCCACCCGCAGACTCGCGCTTACGGTGGCGGGAAGGCGACGCGATATTACACCAAAAGCGTCTCCTGCGATAGAGATATCTCGAAAATGATAGAAGATCCTCGATAGATTTCAAGTAAGTCCAGAAAGTAATCGAGGACGCTCGATAGATTTTGAGTAACTCTCGAAAGTGATCGAGGACGATCGAAAGTGATCGAGGACGTTCGATGTTTATCGAGGACGATTGAAAGTAATCGAGGACGCTTGAAAGTGACCGAGGACGCTTGAAAGTGATGGAGGATATTCGATTGTATTCGAAGACACTCGATTATATTCGAGGACGCTCGATAGTCTTCGAGGACGCTCTATAGTCTTCGAGGACGCTCGATAGTTTATGAGGATGCTCGAAACTGATCGAGGACGCTCGAAAGTGATCGAGGGCGCTCGATAGTTTTCATGAACACTCGATAGTTTTCGAGGACGCTCGAAACCGATCGAGGACGCTCGAAACCGATCGAGGACGCTCGAAAGTGATCGAGGACGCTCGAAACTGATCGAGGTCGCTCGATAGATTTCGAGGACGCTCGAATCCGATCGAGAACGCTCGAAAGTGATCGAGGACGCTCGAAAGTGATCGAGGGCACCCGATAGTTTTCGAGGACGCTCGTAAGTGATCGAGAGCGCTCGAAACCGATCGAGGACGCTCGAAACCGATCGAGGACGCACGAAACCGATCGAGGACGCTCGATAGTTTTCGAGGACGCTCGAAAGTGATCGAGGACGCTCGAAACTGATCGAGGACGCTCGAAAGTGGTCGAGGACGCTCGAAAGTGATCGAGGGCACCCGATAGTTTTCGAGGACGCTCGAAAGTGATCGAGGGCGCTCGAAACCGATCGAGGACGCTCGAAACCGATCGAGGACGCTCGAAACCGATCGAGGACGCTCGAAACCGATCGAGGACGCTCGATAGTTTTCGAGGACACTCGAAAGTGATCGAGGACGCTCGATAGTTTTCGAGGACGCTCGAAAGTGATCGAGGACGCTCGATAGTGATCGAGGGCGCTCGATAGTTTTCGAGAACGCTCGAAACCGATCGAGGACGCTCGAAACTGATCGAGGACGCTCGAAAGTGGTCGAGGACGCTCGAAAGTGATCGAGGGCGCTCGAAACCGATCGAAGACGCTCGAAACCGATCGAGGACGCTCGAAACCGATCGAGGACGCTCGATAGTTTTCGAGGACACTCGAAAGTGATCGAGGACGCTCGATAGTTTTCGAGGACGCTCGAAAGTGATCGAGGACGCTCGATAGTGATCGAGGGCGCTCGATAGTTTTCGAGAACGCTCGAAACCGATCGAGGACGCTCGAAACCGATCGAGGACGCACGAAAGTGATCGAGGACGCTCGAAAGTGATCGAGGGCACCCGATAGTTTTCGAGGACGCTAGAAAGTGATCGAGGGCGCTCGAAACCGATCGATGACGCTCGAAACCGATCGAGGACGCTCGAAACCGATCGAGGACGCTCGAAACCGATTGAGGACGCTCGAAACCGATCGAGGACGCTCGATAGTCTTCGAGGACGCTCAATAGTTTTCGAGGACGCTCGAAAGTGATCGAGGACGCTCGATAGTCTTCGAGGACGCTCGATAATTTTCTAGGACGCTCGAAAGTGATCCAGGGCGCTCGATAGTTTTCAAGGTCGCTTGAAAGTGATCGAGGATGCTCGAAACCGATCGTGGACGCACGAAAGTGATCGAGGACGCTCGAAAGTGATCGAGTGCACCGATAGTTTTCGAGGACGCTCGAAAGTGATCGAGTGCGCTCGAAACCGATCGATGACGCTCGAAACCGATCGAGGACGTTCGAAACCGATCGAGGACGCTCGATAATCCTTGAGGACGCTCGATAGTTTTCTAGGACGCTCGAAAGTGATCCAGGGCGCTCGATAGTTTTCGAGGTCGCTTGAAAGTGATCGAGGATGCTCAAAAGTGATCGAGGGCGCTCGATAGACTTTGAATGTAAGGCGCTACTGACCGGTATAGGGCATCAAACGTAATACACAACGCTAATATTGCTTGCGTTGAGTGGGATTTTTCCCGGCGATGATATTTCTTATGCTTTCTGCTTACTCTGGACAACGATTTTGAATAGTAGGTCGCTCGATTTGCCGCCCCCATGATCGTGCGCCCGTGTGCTGTGCACGCTTTGCACGCGCGCTTACGGCGGGCCTGACAGCTGCAGGATACATATTTACGAAACTTATGGTACGATTTTTTGTGGTAATTGTCTTTATTTTCTTTGTTTATTTAGTATGTTTTTCATTTGAAAAATGAAAGTGACCTTAACAAAAATGATAATTACACATTTTTATTCTAGTACCTATCTTTACAAGCACAGAACCTTTGCTTAAGGTTAGTCCATTTTGTCAATTTTATATGGGACAGTATGAGTGACATATTGTTATATATTGGCGCCATGTTTTTATAATAACTATAGTGAGACATACTGAATTAACTAAAAATGATGGATTACTAATGCAATGATACGGAGAAAAGCTCTACTAGTTTCGAGTCACAGAGGGACTCTTCCGCATGAAAAGCGTGTGCGTTCGATTGGCGCCATGTTTGTTTGTTTGCTTGACTTTTATAATAATGTTTTTGTGACGTCATTGAAATAAAAAATACTTTAAGTTTAATATGTATGTGTTGATAGAACTCCTAAATACTTCAAGTGACTAAAAAATGGTCTTCAATCAAACTAAAAGTGTGGAAAAATCCCCTATTCGTTTATTTCCACTAGTTTTTGTTGAAAACTGTTGAACACGGTTTCACTAGGCTTTGTTTCTATAAGAGTAAGGTTCAATTTGATAAAAAATGTCTGTTTACCAAATTCTAAATGTTATGTCTAAAAGGGCAATCATGTTTGAATGTTTTCCCCATTCAATGAGAATTAGAAAAAAAAGTAAATGATGAGTGAGAAATGACAACATTTGTGTGGTTATGTTTAACTCGTCGAGTACCGGTTTTGTAGACACAATTATAGAACAATAGGTTGCGGTCACCGGTGACCGCTTGGTGTTTGACAGTTTAATAGCGTTTTTTACTTAGTTTTTTAAATAGATAATTAGGTACATACATACTACTTACATAAATATGACACACGTGTCTATTTTTTTCACTGATATGATAAGAGTAATTTTTTTGAATGCAAGCATCTCAAAAAGTATCGAACACAAAAGAGTTTCGTAACTTTTCCAAGGTTTCCTCTACTTTTCTGTCTATACCAATATTACCAACTTAGCCTATTTAAACTGTCAAATACCAAGCGGTCACCGGTGACCGCAGCCTATTGTTCTATAATTGTGTCTGCGAAACCGGTACTCGACGAGTTAAGGACAAGTTTAGTTGCAAGTACATAAGTGCCTATATAATAAAGTACTATGTGCATATGTATGTTCGAAGTGGATTATCCTTTTAAGGTTGCACAACGCGACCGTCATCTTAGCAAGCTAAAACTTACTTAGGAAAGTTTATATTCACCGTCTTAGATATTTCCTCCATTACTTGTTGTCTATCTTGTGTCCAAATACATTTAAAAACAAGAAAACCTCCAGCATCACGTGACGAGATCTAGTCAATAATATAATTGGTTACTTTTCTTAATCAAAAATAAATTATTTCGACTATTCAAATCAATAAAATATTAAAAAATTGTCACACTTTCATTAATAGATGTTATTACCAACTTAATCTTAGTATTCTCCAGTACTTTTTTAAGAAATGAGTATGCTGTTTGACGCTAAAAAACTTGACGTCACATACACAATGTCACACAAGTTGGAAAAAAGTATTGAATTTGACTAGTTGGCAAGTAGGTACCCAATTAAACTTAAATAGATTTTTCTACTCCATGCTGACTTACCTACACGAGCAACTACAAACTAAATCTATAAATGCCACTAATATCACAACTAAATCACCACAATAGCACCAGAACATAGTACAAAAATGTATTAAAGTGTGTAATTTAGTGTTAGAAGAAAAATACTAAATAGTCACCTCATTATATAGTATTCCTATAGTTTTCCGGTCCATAACTCTGTGACCGTTGCGTGATGGCAAAATGTCAGATAATCATAGTTTAGCAGCCATCATTCATGGAGATTCAATTGTCACCGTGAAATTTAGATGTCAGGGAGATTCACGTACGACAATGACTGACTGCACGGTTGGTGCGGTGGCTGGGCAACCGGCTGCCGTGCGTGTCGCGGGTTCGATTCCCGCACGGAACAACACTTTGTGTGATCCACAAATTGTTGTTTCGGGTCTGGGTGTCATGTATATGTGAACTTGTATGTTTGTAAACGCACCCACCACGACACAGGAGATAATCCTAGTGTGGGGCAACGATAAAAAAAAAAAGTATAAGGGTCTTTGTAGACGAGCTGCGACCACGATTACAAAACGCTGCTACTCTTTTTTAAACATTGCGTTAATTTCTATAGTTTGCGGACATTTTATATGAACTGGCTTGATGCTAGTCATGGTTAAATACTTTTTATGGCCACTTGACACCGTCACACGTCACTCACGAGTTTTATTTTCACCAAACAAGAGTGTTTCACTCGCTTCAGCTACATTTATGGCAGTGTCTAGCTTCTAGTACGTTTTGCAGCTTTGGCCAGTTGCTCGTCTGCAGTGACCTTATGGGCACTTGGTACAGACGTTACTAGCGGGATCAGAGTTGTGAATTTGGACTATGCATTCCTCATCATAAAATATATTCAGAGGCTTGTTTCTTATACATACACGGGGTTTATAACATTTTAACTGGTTCAAAGTGCGGCAATAAAGGCGTGATGTAATTAGACTAGTAGAATGCATGTGTGTCAGCTTGGACTTGTCATGCTCACTCAAAAGTCTCATTGGCGGCCGCACGGGCAGTGGACCGCTCGATTCCCTACAATATGGTCGAGTTGGGCGGTGCTGGTGTACGTGTCATGTTCGTGAACGGGCGCTGTCAAATGGAGTCCCATTTGACAGCGCGAAATTTAATCAGACTGTATTAAATTTGTTGTACTCAAGGTTGTTTTCTTTTTCCGTCTCCTTGACCAAATATTGGTATTACATTGTTCTCACATTATTGAACTCAACGAAAGAATGTAACCAAAAATTGTATTGTGAATCTGATTGAAAAAGAGTAACCTATGGAGTTTCTTGCTCGTTCTTCTCCATAGGAATCTACACTTTGGAACGAGCAAATAGCTTCACTAGCGGACTGACCTACAGACTGACATTTTTTCTTATTATTTAATATTTAAATATTTTGTTTTGACGTTCAAAAGTGCCTTCCTGGTTTAATTAAAATAAATGATTTTGACTTTGACTTTAGGCCATATAGCAAAAATTACGTTAAATCATGCCCAAAAAACCTGTAAATCAAACATATTCATAGCATGTGTCGTGTGGGAATCAAATTCGGATCACGATGCTCAGTCGATCATTCAGTCGTTTGTTTTAAAACAAACAAATATTTGTATAAAATACATCATTTTTAGAAAGACAAAATAGTTTAAAACGTAAATGTAAAGCTCATTTGTATGAACCGAGTCATTCATTAATTAATTTGTGTTAATACAGCTTTCAATACCTGTACACAAATCCGGTTTATATCCACATAACTATTATAATCTCTGCTGATACTAATTCCTCTTAGTACACCATTATATTCACAGGTTTCAGGGAATTACAACATAATAGACATAATAACCAGGCCATGCTTATTGACAGTCTATTATATACTTAATCGTGTAGATAATAAAGTAAATAATTAATTAATTCAATTATTTAATTAAGATATTTGTGCAAAGTGTAATTAATGATATCATAGCTTATTATTTTATTTAAATATTTATGTATTTTCTTGGAATTTCTAATATGTGGATTTTATAAGTACATGGATTTCTGGGCTCGATTCCTTGTTTTTTAGGCAATATAAGAAGGAACCATAGCAACAGTAATTACCTCTTAAAGGAAAATCTGACATGATGACTGTACTACTGAGAATAGAAAAACTACCGAAATATTTTGCGTTTATTTTTGCTTCGTATTCACAGAATCAGATAGATATAACATTTACTCAGATTATCCTTTAGCAAAACATACTGATTTACACGTCGCTGTTTCTATGAAACATCACAAAATTATATGCTATCGAACATCGAGACCTTTACCCGTGTTATTAAAGTCCAAAGTGCATTATAACCTGTATCCGACTATAGCGCGGTTAAAAAATAAACCATGTATGTACAATACACAACTGAATGTAGTTTCAAAACATCCTCCTTTATATTAACACTGAGTTCTCATGCAGGTGCCAGTCGCTGGACAGTCGCTGACCAGAACGGCCACACAGAACAATGGCTCAACACAAGACCACATAAATTAAACGAAAAAAATAATAGAACCACAATACATTTAGTGGCAACTTTAATCACCTAAAACAAAGGACTTTATCTAATTGGAATTCTACATTATCATTATAAACGAGTAATTGATACCAAACAGATATGTTGGTGAGACAAATAAGGCAAGCATTCTGTCTATCAATGTTTCAGACATAATGTGCTATCAAACATTGCAACAGTGACGGCCGGTCGTGCTCGAGTGCTGTTTATAAACAATGATAGTGATATTATAGTCATATTTTGAATTAATCCGTCAACAGAAAAAAAAAACGAAAATGGCGGAAGAAATAACAAAGCCAGTCGATACGGAAGAAAAGCCATTGAACAAGGATGCCATTCCTAGCCTGTATAAACACAAAAGTTTCAGAGAAAAGTTGAGATATATTAAGGACAACATCACTGTGGAACCATTGTTAGCTGGCCTGATCATTCCAAGTATTATTTCAAGGTTTGCTATGGGAAATCTCAATTTGGACAAAGCGTGTCGTGTTAATTTTGGTTTTGGAGACGAGATTTGTGATGCGTTAGTAAGTAAGACGAGTAAGAACTTTACGGAGTACGAGCAGGTGGTGCAGCAGCTGATCTCTTCGATAGACATTTGGAAGAGTGTGATCTCAACGGCGTTACCATGTATTATAATAATGTTCCTAGGAGCGTGGAGTGATAGAACAGGGAAACGAAAACTAATTATATTACTTCCAATTTACGGAGAACTGTTAACGTCGATAAATAATTTAGTAAATGTCTACTTCTTCTATGAGATTCCTGTGCAAGTTACGGTGTTCTTAGAGACGCTATTTCCAGCCATTACTGGTGGTTGGGTGACAATGTTTTTGGGTGTATTCAGTTACATTAGTGATATTACTTCGGAAGAGTCCAGAACATTTAGAGTGGGTCTTGTGAACTTTTGTATGACCGCCGGTCTGCCTATTGGTATCGGTATCAGTGGGTTTTTGCTGCAGAGGATGGGATACTATGGACTATTCACATTGACAAGTGGACTGTTTTCCCTTGTGCTGATGTATGGTACTTTCTGCTTGAAGGAGCCTGATCAGTGGCTTCAGGAGAAAGGACTGCCACCGGTAAGTTGGACTTTGTATTATTTCTTTAGAGATCGATGCGTCATGTACTGGGTACGATCAGATATTCCAATAATACCTTGTCTAGCCCTGACTTAAGTCATAGAGTCAATGCAACAGTGTATTATTATCAGCACGTTAAACATCGTCGTCTTAAAGATTTTTCTTCCATTTGTTAATTGCTTAAGACTCCTTATAAGTCCATATACACACTGTGGTCGGCCATTACAATTGCGTTTGTATTTCGTGTGTATGTATTTTGGGTTTTACATACACTATAAATCTCAAGATAATACGAAACGTAGCAGTAAGTTAATCATTGATTGCGTTGCGCGATTAAGATTATAAATGACCGAGAATGTACTCGCTCGTGTAAGCAAATGACAAACCTGTACTAATAGTTATTATTAACTAGCTCCTACCAGTGGCTTCGCCCACGTTTCTGTGGGGGATAAAAAGTGGCTTATGTAATCTACCCCCGTTCCTAATATCATCTCGATCCCTTCAGTCGTTTTGACGTGAAGAAGTAACGAACAATCATATATATGTATATATATTACTTTCGGATTTGTAATATTAGTACGATTTCTAGCTATCCCCAAATAAAAATCTAGGTCTATAGTTTTTTTTATAATCTAAATTAAAAAAAAACTTTGCTCCACACTAGAATTTTCTTTGTGTTGTGGCACCCACATCATGTCCATACTCAAAAAAAGTCATGAACAGCTTGCCTTCCGACCACTATGGACTTATGGTTGCTTTTAGCTCTTACTTGCCTCTGCAGAAAATTCGAATAAGATTTAGACAAATTACTTTTAATAAATTAGAGAAACTGAAGAATTCTGTGGCTAATAAATTAGGTACAAAAACACTAGATATAAGTCATCCTAGTCAGTTATACGAAGATTTTTTTAAAGTTATAAACACAGAATTTAGCAATATTTTGCCAATAAAAACAAAAGACATTCATACCAAGTTCATATTTAGCGATTGGGCAACTGTCGGTATTCGTAAGAGTAGGGACAAACTTTTTGAGCTTTATGGAATGAAACCATACAACACCAACCTCCAATTTCATCAGTATGTAACATCATATTCAAAAACCTTTAGAATAGTATGCAGAACCGCGAAACGTCTTTATATTAGTAATAAAATAAAAGCAGCTGATGATAAGATAAAAGCTACTTGGAAAGTTATACACAACGAGACTGGTAGGAAACGATTAAGATATTCAGAATTTAGTTTAAATACTGAAAGTGGACATATTTCATCCAACGTGGATGTAGCCCAGGAGTTTGAACATTTTTTTGCCAACATTCCTATCAAAACAACCAAAGATTTAGAGTCATCAGCAACACTCTCTGTAACTTTGCTTAAGAATAATACACAATCGTGCCAGCACGACTTTAGTTTTCGATATACGAATCCTCTAGAAATAATAAAAGTTTTTAAAGAGATCAAGATCAAATCAACTGAAGATCTATGGGGACTATCGGTAAAAGTTTGCAAATCACTTATTCAAACTATAGCGCCAGACTTGGCTGTGATTTTCAATAAAAGTATAGATGACGGTGTTTTCCCTGACCTAATGAAATATAGTAAAGTTATCCCACTATTTAAAAGTGGTGACACTAAAGAACCAAACAATTATAGGCCAGTATCTGTTTTGCCGGTTCTCAGCAAAGTATTTGAAAAGTTAATGCTGTCTCGGATGCTTCATCATTTTAATAAACATTCTATCTTTCACCAACAACAATACGGTTTTATTAAAGGTCGTTGTACAACTGACGCCGGTGTCACTTTAATGAAAGAAATATTTGGTGCTTGGGCTTGCTTCCGCACAAGATGCTATTGGTATCTTTTGTGACCTCTCAAAAGCGTTCGATTGCGTTGACCACGAGACACTTTTGCTGAAATTAGATCACTACGGGATCAGAAACACCGCACTCTGTCTAATAAAGTCTTATTTAGAAGATAGGCAATTAAAGGTTCATGTTAACGGTATTAACTCGCAGGGCTCTACAATGAATATGGGCGTTCCACAGGGTTCAATATTGGATCCCTTTCTCTTTTTAGTCTATATAAATGATTTGCCATTTATATTCAAGAATGAATCAAGAATGGTGCTTTTTGCAGATGATACCTCATTAATTTTTAAAATAGATCGACGTGCTAATAATCTTTACGACGTAAACAGTTCCATTCTTCGAGTGCAAAACTGGTTCACCATTAATAATCTAGCGCTTAATGAGAAAAAAACAAAATGTATTAAATTTAGTTTACCAAACGTCCGAAGTAATGATTGTGATGTTGTTTTAAACGGCCAAAAGTTAGAATTTGTCGACGAGACGGTATTTTTAGGCATTACATTAGACAATAGACTACAATGGGGCCCGCATATAAAGGCGCTTTCGGGGAGATTAAGCTCAGCTGCTTTTGCAGTTAGACAGATTAGACAGATCACGGACGTGGATACGGCAAGGCTTGTCTATTTTAGTTACTTTCACAGCATTATGTCGTACGGCATTTTGTTGTGGGGTCGAGCTGCAGAAATAGAATCAATTTTTATTCTTCAAAAGCGGGCTATCCGAGCTATATATAACTTACGCCGTTGCGAATCGCTAAGAGAATTGTTTAAAACGATAAATATCTTAACGGTGCCCTGTCAATACATATATGAAAATATAATGTATGTAAGAAAGAATAGGCAATTGCTCGAAAAAAGAAGCGATACACACAATCTTAATACTAGAGGCAAGAATAAGTTAGCTGTACTGCAATTCAGACTGTCCAAGGTACAGAAATCCTTTATGGGGTTAGGTATTAAATGCTATAATAAAATACCAAATAGCATACTAGATCTCAATGAAAGTAAATTTAAAACATATATTAAGCGCGAATTATGTAAACAAGCTTACTACAGGGTGATTGATTATCTTGAGGATAGGAATGCTTGGCAGCGTGTTGGTTCGGCTCCACTGGACAATACTCAAATGTAATCAGTACCGATGAAGGCAATCTATTTTTCTTGTGGCATCGAGCATTTCTTTCTTTATTTAAACAAGAGTTTATTTTTTTTTCTTGTATAGAAGCACTATTTTATATGGATTGTCAGTATACATATGTGAGGACCATGTCAGACTTAAGATATTTGTTTTGTCTTGGTTTTGTTTTTTTTTTTTCTATTTTAGTATGTTCTGTTATTTGTATGTTGCGTCAGGTATGTCTTTACATTATTCTCACATCTGTGTACAATATTGGAATATGTATCAGAGCAATTTAAAACAGACTTTTTTTAAAAGAGTAACGAATGGAGTTTCTTGCTCGTTCTTCTCCACTCGAATCGACATTTTGGAACGAGTGCCTAGCTTCACTGACGGACAGACTGACAGACTATTATATATTTCATATTTGTTGACGTTTCAAAAGTACCAAATTATGGTTTAATTGAAATAAATGCTTTTGAGTTTGAGTTTGAGTTGAGTTTACTCATAATTTTATATACACATTATTCGCACATTCATTTTTTTTTGAGGTGTAAAATCCTTCAATGGCTTCTCCCGCCTTGGGTTGGCGAGAGGGAGTGTCAGACTCTTCCTGACTAAAAACCACCCCGTTCTTACTCCTGCTCTTCGAGCCGGACTTAGGCCTACCGCGGCTCCGTATCGAGCATCAGCCCTACTGGGCCCCATCGTTCTCAGTTTTACAGCAACCAGTCAACTATTACGCCTACCGTGCAGCCAAGTTTTTGTAATTCAGTATTTGTTTTTGTTAAGAGCAACTCCAACGTGAGGATTCTGCTTACCTATTTTGGTAAAAACACAACACGCATCGTGTTAATGGCAATGATTATATCGACTTTGACTTCGATAAAAATTGATTGAACATTTGAAAGAACATGGTAAATTACCAGCATGATGCAATTTTATATTTATTTCTTTAATATTAAAGTTCAAATTCAAATTATCAAGTTTAAAAAGTTTAAAATTATTTATTTTTTTTAATCTATACATAGCTACTTATGCACGTGTAGTTATATATACCTACCTATATAATATATACGCATGTACGGTCAAACGCAATATATAAAATATATGTCACTATTTTGAATTATATATTCTTGATAATATTATCAATATTTTAATAGATTATGTTTTATATCTTAACTAGTATTAGGATTATTACTTTATTAGAATACCTATATATTATTTGAATATATGACTCAAATTATGTGTGACCTAATAATGTGTTGTGTAGGTACCTAAGTCAGTAAATTGATGTCAAACAGATGAAGTCTGAAAGTGTATATTTATTATATATGTATATATAATGATTTTTTCAACTTTATTTACTCATAGCAGTAAAGTTAAATAACAACTAAATGAGGAGGAGCTGATGTCAAAGCATCTCATATATTTTATTTACATGTAACAACAGTATTTTTTAAAAGTGATTTGAACATTCTCATTCAATCTGTGTACATTTCAAAGTTCTGCTGCATTTTATATAATGTAACTGGCAATTTTAAACAATATAATAAGATAATTACTATAAATAAATTGGGTAATTTCCTTAATCAAAAATAAATTATTTCAACTGTGTTCAATAAACTAAAATATTAAAAAATAATCACACTTTCATAAATTGATTGCATGTCAAAATTTTAATTTAAAATTTTTCCAGCAAATTTTTAAGATATAAGTGTGCTGTTTGACGCCAAAAAATGTCACAATATCTACACAATCTCGTACAAAATCCATAGAAAATTGTCGTTTTTGACAGTTCAAATAAAGTATGGACTTTGATTAGTTGCCAAGTACCCAATTTTCCTAATGTACTGGCCACATAATACTTGGTATATCAATTTCCAGTCCTTTTACAAGTCAGTTGACCACTTGACCAAGAACAAAAAATATCTAAACATCAATAAAAAACTACAATATTTACTCTACTTATTAAGATATGCAGCTAATAATTAATAAGTGCTGTGATTAAACAGGTAATTACGTTTACATTGATTAAGATCTCGCAATGTTTGCCATCGATTGAGAACCGATTCTTAAGCAATCAGAAGATCTCTGTTTTATCTTGATATATTGTTACTAAGGGCTTGTATTCTTGTGATAGAAACAATAATAAACATTTTTTTTATATGTATTCACTACAGAGTATAAAACAGAAGTCGCTTTCTGTCTGTCCTTGTTTATGCATTCTAATCTTTAAAACTACGCAACCGATTTTGATGCGGTTTTTTTTAATAGATAGACTGGTTCAAAGTGAGTTTTATGTGTAAGTTTAAAATAATGCGTGCGCGGCCGCGGGCAAAAGCTAAGTAGTAAACTTTTTATTTTTATAGGATAATTATTCCAAAAACATAAAAAACATCAGGTGTGTCAAACTGGAAACTACTTAACGAAGTAGTCGAATTATATTTTAAAAAGTAAATAGATACATTGTGTTGTTGTTTAGATATTTTCCTATCGCATAGAATTTTAAATTCATATGAGTCATTTGATAACATACTAGAACAATCCAATCCTAGTCCAAAGTTCCTGTTGAAGTATAAATGAATACAGAATTAATCTTATAAAACTGTTTTTTTAGTCTGTAAATAAAATGTTATCTCCGAAACAAAATAATTGTAACTAAGAAAGAACGTACTACGTTTGACATAAAAATGTAATAAATATTGTCGATAATTCCATCTATCTATGTAACAAAATTTAGTTAGATTGATTCAGCCGTTTAGGAGTAGTACATTTTTTACTAATTAACTTATAATTTAATAATACGAATTAGCACGACAGCGAAACACGAAATTTTGGATTTAGATTCTTTAGCAAACAGTTCTTTAATCATAGAACCATTAGTTTTCAAATATCATCCGCGTATTCAAAACTCTGCTCTAAAACTACTGTTATTAAGGTTCAATTTATAAAATTTCGATCAAACACATAATTGACTTAGGTAAATTTATCAAGGTACTTAGTGGTTAGGGAACGTTTTGAATGTTACATTAATCTGAATACGATAACGTATAAAAGACTAAATTTATCGATATTAACTTTATCGATATTTTATTTAGGTGACGATAACCCGCATGAGGTAAAATCATACTTTGCCTATTAAATACAATATTTTGATTAGATAATTCTAACTACTTCTATGTAATATTACACTAATGCTCGTTGGGGTAGGTGAATTTTACGCTTACATACTAGCGTATAAGCGTATGCGCCTCGCAGACGTCGCGCTGACGCTGACGGTGCGACAACGTGAACGCCTACGCTGGACAAGCGCTAGTGTGAAGACGCTCTTTAATAAATGCTCAAAATTAGTCACAATTTACATTCATCAACAGCCTATAAATGCCCACTGCTGAGCAAAATCTCTTTTCACACGGAGAAGGTTTGAGCATTAATCACCACGCTTGCTCAATGCGGGTTGGTGATTACAAACTTATAATTGTTGTTTGTATCGATGTTTTCCTTGTATCGATGTTATCCTTCACTGTTTGTCAGTGGTGTCTAGATAATCTTGGAAAGTATGTACATAGAACTCGGAAAAAGTCATATTGGTACTAGCCGTTGGTAAGTTTCGAACTCGCACCCTCATGCATGAGAAGTGGATGTTGTAAAACTCCGGGAAATCACGACGATACAATTTACATTCATCAACAGTCGTTTTCACCAATCATCATTAAACTGCTACTTGACTAAAATTCAGAGGGACGTAGCACCTAAATTAACTCCTTACTTATACTATCAGAAGTCTTCTATTGGTTGTTGGAAACCAAAATGACGATAAGTGATTCTTTAAATTTAGGAGACGATAGTAAATACGGCATGTGTTACTATGAAAAAATTAATTTGGATAAAGGTCGTGGATACTATATTGTAGCGACCCGTCGACCGAAAGCAAGGTCCTGATAGCATAGCTGAATCACCGACTGCTTAACGCTTCTAGTCATTCACAAATTATGTAATGAATACTTATTTAGCAAACGTTTTGGTAATACCACAATGATTGTTAAAACGTTTAGTTGTCGGAAATCCCCAACAATTTTTTATGGGTAAAAACTGTGAATCACGGAAGAAAAAAATACCAAGCATTTAACCGCATCTACGTCAATTGCGGAGACACAATGGCATCGTGTGTAAACATCGAATTGAAAAGTATGGACGCTAATTGAGATCTGCGCATGTATGAATATTTGCTATCCCTTACATGCATACGGAGGTACCGTGGTTTTTCTAGACGAGCTCAGTATTTATATATGTTTACTTCATGTATTTTATATTTACGCCTGTATTTAGAACATCTAAAATGTATTGGCCGACTGCCTCATTGGCCGAGTGGTCGCAAGTGTGACTTCCCGGGTCGGGCAAAGTATTACTGGGTTTATAAAAATCCCAGTAGTAGCACGGAGTCTGGAATAGTGCCCGGTATATTTTTTTTATGTTGTCGTATAAGAAAACAATACTTAGATAAAACCAATCAAAGTTTAGAAGTGGGAGGTCGCTACGTCATTTTAGAGTATAAATCGTACTTAAAAGTGACGCCATGCGATATTTCAAATCAGTATAATATCTTCGAAACTATTCGTTTCCGTAAGAAAATAAAAAATACGTGTGTAATGTTTTCAAATACCCTACAAGACGGACATTAAAATAAAAATTAGTCATCTAGCCTATTGCAATCTAAGTGTGGAAAATCCTGAATTAAATAAAAATAAACAATATGGTATTGAAAATTTTCCTACATAGTATAGCACGTTGAGGCTTGTCTTAGGTGCTTTGCACATGGTGCCATTATCGCCGCTACTGGAAAGTAGCTGTTTACGTAGTACCTACAGGTGTCATAAAAAAGGGTCGCAGTCTATACTTAAGGGGTTGATAGGTAAGCACATTGTCAAATATTGAAGTATGTATCACTTATTGCGTTACGTATATTACAAGTGAGGTATTTAA
This sequence comes from Spodoptera picta, assembly GCA_038387885.1. NCBI lineage: Eukaryota > Metazoa > Arthropoda > Insecta > Lepidoptera > Noctuidae > Spodoptera > Spodoptera picta. The sequence continues at coordinate 1,245,343 of JAZHFQ010000183.1, forward strand.
TGAATCTCAATATTTTTACAATACTTGTCTTTCCATTCACAAATCAGATTCATTATAGAGGTAGTTAAAAATTCTCACGACTCTTTCATTGACGTTAAAACAAGCATAAAACCATCACGCTTTTTACCCCCGAAGGGGTAGGCAGAGGGACACATTACAGCACTCAATGCCACTGTGGAATGTAACACCCACTTTTCACTATTTATGTTATGGGTCCCATGGAATAGGGGGTGAGCCTATTGCCATATACCGAGCACATTTCCAGAATTCGTGCTACTACTGAGATTTTTAAAAATCCAGTAATACTTTGTTCGACCCGGGAATCGAACAGTCGCACTTGCGACCAAAAAAAAAAACTATTTTTACTAATACGGAGTATTTTCTATACACGTCATGATGAAGAAGGCCTATACATTCGTAACTAGTTGTAGGTACAATAATACAGGTTTCAATTCACCTCATAATTTCCCACAAATGATGTTATAATAAGACTGTTAATTGAACAGATCGTGAGAATTATAATATTAGAAAACCACGATAAAAATAGTACTTATCATTAAAAAAAAGTAGGTACAGTAATAAAATATTTATAGGTTACATAGTTACATAGTTATTTACTCTAAATTTCGATAGTATACCTAATAAAAAGGAAATATGACAATTACAATTAGTGATATTTTGCTTTGAACTTGCACTTTACTTTTCAGTTTAATCTAATAGTAAGACATGAAGGCTAACCCGCTAACAGTGCAGTAAAGTACAGGAAAAATGACCGTCAAAAATGAATGGCACTATTTTTCAATTAAGTAATGTCACAAACGCATTTACGCACGGCAGGATGCCACGTGTGTCTAGGACATTATTGCCTAAGTCGGAACTCGGGGACTAGTTAAAGTTCAATGGCCGGAGAGAGTAAATTGCTTGATAAATTGGACACTATTGTGGTTGAGAAACGTGACTATAGTTATTTGAGAGTACATTCATATGTTAAGGTAATCGTTGGTGGTACATAATGATATGTTAAGAGAGATTGTTTGTACTGTGTAGCTGTAGGGGTGTAGAAGAGATGCAGGAATTCGGAACTATTTGATAGTAAAGGAAAAATACTTGCAAATCCTCCGATGGTGTCCATGGGGTGTCCATAGAGTGCTCACTTATATGCACTTAGCATAAAAAATTGAATAACAGTATAAAGTTTATAAAGTGGTTGTGAATAATAATTTTGCATAAAATCAAATCGACGATTTACAGTTACTCCAATTATTTTCGAGATTTTTTTAATATCGCTTAAAGTGTGTAATAATCATGTTTTGCCGTACATACATATGAAGTTAGGTAAAGTTTTGAATACAGTCGTAGTTTGCCAAAAAATAAATAGTTACCTATTATAGTCTTTCATAGTTTTTACCCAATTCATCAAAATATGTACACCTGTACTTAGGTATATTTTTATGAGAAGATTTTAAATTATTTCTCATGTTCTCGTCAGTTTTTCTTATTTGACCATATTATATTATTATGCACAGAGGTTTTGAATTAATAATACTAAAGTAACTTAGAAAACCTACTAGGATTTAATTACATATCTAGTGTTGCCGACGCGACCAGATTGATACCACGGCCTCACAGAAAACCGACGTGAAACAACGCTTGCGTTATGTTTCGTCGTATGAGTGAGGTTACTGGAGGCTCAATTATTCCCTCACCTCCTGAAGTCAGTCCCCGGTGTCCATTGGCGACGTCGATATCTTACCATCAGGTGATCTGTCTGGTTGTTTACTCGCTTATCCCATAAAAAAAATGAAAAAAAAACATTTTCAACAACAATAATATTAGCTATCGTCTCAAGAACAAAAGTTTAATTAAAGTGTTTGCTTTATATTATTTGTATTGTCATAAACCTTATTGCAACTGGATTTATCTTCAAGCACTTGTATAAAGACACCTGTAGGTATCTCCTTCATTGACTTTTGCAACACTCGCTATAATCGAACGTTGTACTAATTTCTTTATCCTATATCAGTAATTTATTAGATAAACCGACATATTTACGATTCTACCTCTATATAACTTTGTGAATAGAGTTGTGCAAACTCATTGGGCAATACGTAATTATGGGATTATAATTATTTTAGCGCCGAGGAAAAAAAAGAAATGCGTAGTTTGGAGTTTACTCAACCTGTGTAATATTTGTTTTGTTGGTTTTGATATGGTCACAGGCAAATTCTAGGAATATGCCAACGTTAAGGAATTTGTTAAAAATAGTGTAGTTGATGTTGTTAGAACTTTTTTATAGTATGTATAATGTTTTGATTACGTGTGCACGATGATAATTTTGCCTTTACTTTTAATTTTTCATATTCAAATATGTAGTCTAAGTTACAGTAAAAACTACGATCGGTTTTGTGCTTTGAACACAATTTCTCACTAAGTAAAGTTTCTTTAATTAATAAATTCGAAAGACGAAGAAACAAACAGAATTAAAAGGAACATAAGTAAGGGAAGTTTAGATCACGCCATATAACAGTGGGTAGGTAAAAGTACTACCTAGTATTACACGAATTCCGCTGTAAAATTTCCTCCTATACCAATTTTAAGCCGATGAATGTTTATCCAAGATAAGATAATTAAGAATTAAGAACACCTTTTTAACCTCGTGTGTAATGTGTTTCCCAATAATTACTGTTTAATGTAGATTATCATTCTTATTATCCTTCTCAGTGTAAATATTTGCATAATTTAACCAAAAAAGTTTATGTAATTTTATCATCATCAATAGCCTACATGCCCACTGCTGAGCAAAGCCTCTTCTCACACGAGAAGGTCACAATTAATCACCACGCCTGCTCAATGCGGGTTGGGGATTTCAAACTTAAAATTAGAAATTATAAGTCCAGGTTTCCTCACGATGATTTCCTTCACCTTTTGTCAGTGGTCTCTAAATAATCTTAGAAAGTACATATAATTCGGAAAAGTCACATTGGTATTTGTCGTTGGTAGGTTTCGAACCCGCACTCTTTTGCATGAAAAGCGGGCGTCTTAAACCTCCGGGCTACCCCGACATTGCAAGTTATTTAATACGTGATAGTTATAGGTGTATGATTAAATGTTTAGGGAACTTAGAGTATAGTTCCCTAAGATCGGAAAAGGAGGATCCTCCGACCAGGCGAGGTGATCGTGCCTGGCGGGCTTTCTGCCCAACAGTTGCTCGTCGGGATTTTCTATCCGTGTTAAATCGAATGTAAACTTCGCATGTGCGATGTAGGATTTTATGACGTCATCCGTTGACTTGTGACATGTGTCGCCACAAATGTATTGTGATATATTTGTGACTTAGATTCTACAGATAATAGTTTGCAAGTGGCAATTTGAGGTCTTCTTTAAGTTAGAAGACAAAACATTGTAACAAGCAATGCAATCTTGATTGCACGGTTGGTGCGGTGGCTGGGCAACCGGCTGCCGTGCAATGTGTCGCGGGTTCGATTCCCGCACGGAACAACACTTTGTGTGATCCACAAATTGTTGTTTCGGGTCTGGGTGTCATGTGTATGTGAACTTGTATGTTTGTAAATGCACCCACGACACAGGAGATATTCCTAGTGTGGGGCGACGTTTTTTTTTTATACAAAAAAATCTTTCATTTAATTTTCGATCCTTTATTTTTAACTTCACGTCGTTATTATGTTATAATCTCAGCTGAGCATAGGCTTTCACAATTACTCCTAGATCGATCGGTTGGAAGTGCACTTCCCAAATGAACAAAAAATTTAAGTTTGCCTGGATGAGATTGTTTCAAACGATAAGACCGATTGTACATATAACATTTGTCAAAATGTATTTTTTCCTCTGCGATTTGTATGAATGGAGTAAAATAAAGCATTTATCTACATATCTATAACATAACATCACGCCTTTTCTCCCCGAAGGCATAGGCAGAGGTGCACATTATGCCACTGTACAATGTAACACCTACTTTTCACTTTTTATGTTATGAGTCCCATGTAATAGGGGGTGAGCCTATTGTCATATACTGGGCACAATTCCAGATTTCGTGTTACTACTGAGAGTTTTTTTAAAACCCAGTAATACTTTTCCCAACCCGGGAATCGAACTTGAGACCCCTTGCCCTTGCACTCGGCCAACGAGGCAGTCAGTCATTTACGTATCTATTTACGTTAAAAATCGTGATTTTATATTTTACTAAATAGGATTAGAACACGAAGTAGTTCGTACCTCTAAAAGTTCGTACCGATCGTCATTTGACATTTAAATTATCATACATCGAGCAATAACAAGAGACACACGTAAAAGTCAAACAATATTAAAGGGATTTATTCTGATAGTAATTTATACCTGTCGGCCATAAATACAAAGCGTTCCATATAATTTTATGATATTATTTGCTTCGTATTCACTGTAATGTGTATTTAACATTCATGTATACATACATAGTTTTCTCGTACAAATATTGATATTATCTATTGTACGAGAGCAAGTAATTGTGACGATGATCGTTTAATTATGTGTTTGTTTTTTAAATAAACTAAAGAGGTTGCACTTTGTACTTTTTTTAAGGTTGCATTTGTACTACTCTGTTAAGAAAGTACCGGGAAAAGATCAATAATACACAAAATATCTGTTATTCATCCAAATTTATTTTATCACTTTCAAAATATGCTCCTTTAGAAACGATACACACTTGGACCAACGAATAATCCATTCATCAAAACATTTTTTAAACGCTGCTTCAGTAATTGAGTTCAGTTCTTGCCGCGAATTCTCCTTTACGTCTTCTATCGATTGAAAACGGGTGCCACGAAGTGGTAATTTGAGTTTAGGAAAAGAAAAAAGTCAGCTGGAGCCATATCTGGTGAATATGGTGGTTGCTGGCCATCCAGCAACCACCACTTTGTTGAGTGTTTGGTCAAAAATTCGTTTACAATGATAGCCTTGTGCGAAGATCATTCATTGAATCAAATCATCCATTCCCGATACTTTTTTGACTTTATGTATATGCAAAGGAAGTCCAAAATAAAATAGGATTATTTTATACCATAAATGAGGTAGTTGACGGCCTCGTTGGCCGAGTGCTCGCAAGAGCGACTGCCGGGCAAGGGGTCTCGGGTTCGATTCCCGGGTCGGGCAAAGTATTATTGGGTTTTTAAAAATCTCAGTAGTAGCACGGAGTCTGGAAATGAGCCCGGTATATGGCAAAAGGCTCACCCCCTATTACATGGGACTCATAACATAAATAGTGAAAAGTGGGTGTTACATTGTACAGTGGCATTAAGTGCCGCAATGTGCACCTCTGCCTACCCCTTCGGGAATAAAAAGGCGTGATGTTATGTTATATTAAAAGAGGTAGTAAGGCAGCTAGAGGCACCTCTTTTATGCACCAAGCGAACGAACCGTGGGTAACAGAACAATTTGACTTGCTGGTAAAAAAGGAATTTTAAATGTCATTACAATCCATGTCGCGTATATAGAAGTACTAAGTTAGCTCCTTGAAAAAGTTATCAATATTTTAATCTATCGGGCTTCCTTATTAAATAAGATTGAGTGATTACCTCCGAAGTGTACCTAAATATGATAATTATTACACCAGCCTTCCTGTAAAAACACTTAAAGATATATTAGGAATTCTGAAAAATTTTAAAATGAGGATGACCTGTACTATGGTTGGTACATCATTTGGTTAATATGTATGTAATTCAGTTAGTTCTTAGCACCTAGTGTTCCGCGCGCGCCTCAAAGAGCCATCAGACCACCACAGATGGGGCCCAATACGGCCGATGCCGATTCGGAGTCGCGGAGAACCTAACGGGTAACCGGGGCTCCGGCTCGACGTGCAGGAGAAGGAACGGGGTGGTTTTTAGTCAGTAAGAGTCTGACACTCCCTCTCGCCTCACCCAGGCGGGAGCAGTCATTCGAAGATTTTCCCCCCTTAAAAAAAAAATGACGCAAAGAGTTAATATCAGTCGATACAATTTAATAATTTTTTTTGGTTTGGGTTTCTTGTCCCTGAAGAGTGGCGACTGGCCATACTAAAATGAATTTTGTAGCAATGACAAAGAGGAATGAAAAGTTTTTGTTTAAAATTAACTTAAGTATTAAAATAATTTATCTTCCGCATATCAATATGTTCAATGTTGATAATAAATTAAATGTAGGTAAATGCCCGATATCCCGATATTGTATTGGAAGTACACACAGAGGTCATTGAAAAATTACTTTTATTAAATACATGATTAAATTTAAAGTCTTCTACGCTGACTAATAAGTTTAAAATCGACCAACCCGTATTGAGCAAGCTTGGTGCTTAATGTTTAAACCTTCTCCGTGTGAGAAGAGGCTTTGCTCAGCAGTAGGCATGTACAGACTGTTGATAAGTGTATGTGTGATTATTACGAACTCTGTTGGTTTACGATAAAATAGTTGAGAAAAATCTAAATTTTTAATGTCTAGGACAAACAAAGGGGAAAAGCCTTGGTGTTGACTAGTTTATGATGTATATTTAGGTAATTTTAATACAAATATTGTCTATAAACCTATCATATATTTCTAAAGTGTCACATTAATGAATAAGCAATTTAATACTTTACGTGATGACAATAAGGAAGGAGTAGTAAGGTCAAGTCTAGGCCCACGCATGCGTACTAACAACAGGATACAAACTATTGCTAACGTTTTACGTTTAGTTAGCGAATTTAAACTTTCGTGCGATGTACTGCGTGGTACAGACGTCAGTACATTTGTTGTCATCATCATCAACAACAGTTTATTTTTATTTATTTAACTTTATGTAACTAGAGTACATAGGCGGGCTTAATGCTATGGGCATTCTTACTAGCCAACCTTTAGTTGATGCAGTGAGAGCGTGGTCGGTGCAATAAGTTGACAACTTAAGAGTATCTAATATAGTTTATAAAATGATACAATACAATAATTTATGCAAGTCTTTATGTTTTTTTGAAGGGGAAAATGAATCTAATGCCTTCACCCGCCTTGGGTGAGGCGAGAAGGAGTGTCAGACTTTTACTGAATCAATTGTTGTACTATGGTCTTCCTCTACATAAGATCTCACGAAACTAACGTATTCTAAATTAGTTATTTTGTTTTTCGGCTCACTCACGTAATTGTTTGACGAGGAGCTGAACTAGTTTCAACCCATACTACAGGCTCAAACTAGTCGAAGTCCTTGTCTAATAAATGTAAGTAAGCCGAAAAATATAACAATTAATTTAGTATGTCTCACGAAAGTTAGAATATGAAAATGTCTTCTATTTTGCCGACACCATAATGGTAATGGTTAGAGGGATTCAATTCAGTAATATAATATATATGTATATATAAATCATTGTCATACATCGCGTGTTATTTGGATTGTCATATTATTGCCATATATATTGTTTGCAAGAAAAAATGATTACGAAGATCGGAATGCAATTTGTCTAGACTCCACATTTTGAGTATTCATCGATTAGAATTGATTGTCGTTTGAAAAGATATCAAATAATAATAACAAATTAAGAGGCTTTTAGCATCGATTGCAACTTCGACTCGGGCATTGAACCTGAGACTCTGAATTGGACTTGGGTTTAGTTCGTGTGTCGGACAAGTTATTATTGGGACTTTCAGTTTTTGATTTAACGAAGCTACCTCTATATCTTTTATTGGTCGGCTCAGTAAAGAACGAATGGTCATGTACTTCTTTTTTTATGGCATAAGCCGGTAAACGAGCAGACGGATCACCTGATGGTAAGCAATCGACGTCGCCCATGGACACCTGGAACACCAGAGGCGTTACAAGTGCGTTACCGGCCTTATGGGGATTAGGAGTTTGAGGATCGTTGGGGATTCAGGGATTGGGAAGATTGGGGAAGGGTAGGGTAATTGGGCCTCCGGTAACCTCACTCACACGACGAAACAAAACGGAAGCGTTGCTTCACGTCAGTTTTCTGTGAGGCCGTGGTATCACTCCGGTCGAGCCGGCCCATTCGTGACGAAGCATGGCTCTCCTACACTTGCTAAAACTGTACTGTACTTGTACTGCCTCTGTACATCAAATTATTTGGTGTACTTTGCCTATGTATGTAAATATGTAATGTATGTCATTGCTTTACAGATCGAGAGAACTATAGACAATAATGTATCGTTTTTCGACCTATCCCACGTGGCGGAGACGATAGCTGTCGCCTTCAGGCCTCGTACTAAGAACAAGAAGACGAAGATCCTGCTCACTCTGCTGATGGTATTCCTACTCTTCGGACCTACTTCGTGTAAGTTACAAAACACAAATATGTACATTTCAAATGTTACACCCACTTTTCACCAGTTATGTGATTAGAGGATGAGCCCCATGGATGAGGATTGATAAATACAGGGATTGTATTTGTCAATTCTATTATGATGAATGTGCAAATCCCAATGATTATACTTTGGAGACTCAGAAATCGATTTCGAGTCCTATACCTCAAAGTCAAAGTCAAAATCATTTATTTCATTTAGACCAGGAAGACACTTTTGACCGTCAAAACAAAATATTTAAATATTAAATAATAAGAGAAAATGTCAGTCTGTACGTCAGTCCTCTAGTGAAGCTATTTGCTCGTTCCAAAGTGTAGATTCCTATGGAGAAGAACGAGCACGAAACTCAATAGGTTACTCTTTTTCAATCATGTTCACAATACAATTACAATACAATCGATGCGAGGTAGTGAGCCCAAATGATGGTTGTTTGTCTTGGAATTAACTTGGTGATGGTGGTGATTAATTCTTATTCCTTTTTCGTGGGAGAAGAGGCCTTTCCGCAGCAGCGAATAATTAATATTTCATCATTTTACCATAATTATCATTTGAATCACAAAAAATTGTAACAATTACAGCGGAACATGGAGTGTTCTACCTGTTCGTCAGGAACCGCCTCAACTGGGACATGGTCAAGTATGGAGTCTACGTCAGCTACTCCATTGTACTACATTCATTTGGTGAGTAAAAAGGCCTGTGATATCAATACAACACGAGATTTTGTCGCAAAATTTTCTTTCGGAAGTCGATGTTTGCTTTGAATTTACATTTTCCCTTTTGAGAAAAACAATATCAAAGCTCCATCCTTTTGACTGATTGCATCTGGCATGGGGTCGGCTATATTGATAATTTTGAAAGGTATCCCGAAGATTCACATTTATGGTGATCGCCCTTTCGGTATAATATTGAAGAAAAGGAAAATTTTGCTTTATATTCTTGACAGGAGTTTCCTCATAATGAAAACTGCCCACCTCACAAAAGTACATGAGGGTAATGATATCCGTTGCCCTTTAATGAGAGGCTAGGTGCTGCCTCCTCTGATTTTTCAAAGGGATTTTAAAACGTTAATCGCATAAATTTCGCGCTACGTCAAATAATTTGAAAGGTCTCTCAATTTTTTCGCATTAAGAGGTAATGACAGGTTTTAGGGGTAACCAGACAAGAAATAATTTGATTAAAATAAAATATCGATTGGGTACGTAATAAGTACTTGGAAATAGATTTACCTGATAGACTTGAACTCCTATCGTTTGTTCACATAGTCGTTTAAATCTATGGAACATTTGCTACTCAGACAAGTATGCCCATAAATAAGAGTCTTTCTGTGACTTGAAACTAGTAGAGCTTTTTTCAGTACATTTACTTGAGTAACTCCTAATTTTTAGTTAATGCAGTATGTCTCACAATGGTTATTATAACAACAAATATCGTACGATTGTAGAGTTAATGTTGTCGGTCATTCAATGTCAAGATAAAATGATAACAATATAAGTATAATTTATGAGCAATATTTCCATTTTAATAGTTACTTGTATGAATCTAATTTGTACATAAAATGTTTAATTTTGTCCGTTTTTCCTTTCAGGTGCGATGTTTTCCATCACCGTATTGAGCAAACGTCTGCAGGTTGATGATTGCTTGCTGTGTTTCATTTCTATTATCAGCAAGATCGCCGGGTCCATATGGACTGCATTCGTCACGACCGACATTGAAATGTATTTGGGTAACCACTTAAATTATTGCAATTGGGATGATAACAGTTGTATGAAAATTAAAAATCTAATTCGTCCATAAGTTAGGTAATGAAAAAATATTTGAGATGTATTTTTTTATTTTGTCGTATAATAAATCAATGTTTAGATAAAACGAATCAAAGTTTAGGAGTGGGGGCTAAAACGTCATTTCTACGTATAAAATGTACATTGAAGTGACGTCACGTGACTTATTAAATCAATATATCTTCGAAAGTATTCGTTTCTGTAAGAAAATAAAAACGTGTCTAATGATTTGAAATAATCTACCAGACGGACATTAAAATAAAATTAGGCATCTACCCTATTATTTCGTTATACCATACATAATTATAATTACAATATAAAGGCTTGTATCCTATGATGGTGTAGGATTCTGCCATTGTACCTCTATATACATATTACGTGTCCGACATTTGATCAAACCTGCATGCAGATCTCTATTGGATTGCCCTTAGTTCTTTTGTTAAAAAGTCCATTAGAAGTCATTGTAATCTGTATTGGAAATGGCTACTGGTTACATATTTGACATTGCAACAATTTCCACAATCAATTGCAATAAAATGTAACTTTAAAATTTTTATTGATCTGTTGTCGATAATAGAGTTGTCATAAAGGTGTACAACACAAGGACAGGAAGCAAAATGACAGATATGATATTATCATCAGCCACAGCATTACAATGCGATCGCCATAACTAAATGAAATTAATATCAAATTATCATACGGCACAAAGCATCCACCATCTCATTATATTCCAGTTTTATTATGATAATAATATGCATTTGAATAACGGTCGGTTCAATGGCGGCCATTAATTTGATTGTGTTCACAATTGCAGTGCCTGTCGCTGAGCTACTAAATGCCACAACATTTACGTCACTGCGTTCCATCATATCCAAGTTGGTGGAAAAACAGGAGAATGGTGAGTTCTGATTGTTTTATTCATTGTTATTTTGCTTGGTATTGCCGACTGTAGTTTAATTTAAGGTATCGTTCACACCAGACGTATTGTCCGTCGCCGACTGTAAGTGTGCTCATTGTCGACGACGCATTACGTAATAGCGTGTAGTTGGTTCGGCGTGAACGAGATGTTAAATATATGTGGGAAAGCGATAAACTACACCACGTGCTCTCAGTCAGCGGCCGACAATACGTTTAGTACAATGCCTAAAACCGTTAATGTGTTTCATTTCTGTCAAACGTTGATATTGAATGTGAGTGGAGATGAATGAAAATCCGAGTACAATCACAATAGAAAAGTATTGAAAGCTAGTAAGATTGGATATTATACTAATACAAAGGAAAATAAGTCCAGATAAAATTGTAATTACTGCAATTGATTTTAACTTTATTGCCCTTAAATAAAATTTGCTATCTGTTTGCCTTTCAGCCAAAGTGAACTCATTGTTCTCCCTAACGGAGACGACAGCAGCACTGGTCTTTCATCCGTTCTACTCGTGGATGTACATGAAGACGCTGCATTCGTTGCCAGGAGCAGTGTTCCTCGCCAGCGCCGCTATTGCCATACCACCGTCTATTATTCTTCTGTAAGTACTTATACTTCATTGTGTCCTATATGTAAAAACTTAGCTGCCATTTTTTGCTTGATTCGGGGTCAGATTTTGTGGTTCTTTCTATTCTAACCAACTGTTTTTCTTTGTTGCTTTATTATACATTTTTGATAATGACTTTAGATCCTAGGATTCAGCTGAATTTTTAATTCATGAGATTTCAATACCGTAATCAAACTATATAGCTTTTTAATTAATAGAACTCTAATGTACTTTTCGAAATGATTTCCCAAATCTTTTTAACTAATGTATTTCTTTCTTAAGATATTGCATTATTTATTTCATGCATATTAATTACGAATCCTCCTTACAGACTCTTCTACATCCAGAATAAGTTAGGACTGAAGAACTTAAGAAAGATTGCTTTAGAAGCCGAAGAGAAGAAAGATGCAAAAGAAGCGGAAAGTAAGAAGGCAGATCCTTTAACTTTCGTTCCTTCAAAGATGGAGAAGGAAAAGATTGAAATGGGAAAGAATATTTAGAATTAAGAAGTAGAAGAAATAAGAGTTTGTCAGATATGAATATAAGTAAAAGGTTTTAAATTTTGATTTAAATCAGAGAGATAAGAAGTGATTTGTTTATTAGTAGGTATATATTTGTAAGAAGTTCTTAGGTCGCTGTTTCATTGCTGATTGGATTATTTTGGTATATATATGTACTTTTGAAAGTACCTATCTGTGCAGATTCTTACAATAACCTGGTAGTTTTTACATATAAGTGAACTTTTCATTGGTCGGTACAGACCCACCCGTACCGTTAACCTGTTTCCTTACGTTAGTGTTTTGGGATAATTAGGTAGTTTCCAGGGTATTAAAAACGCTGCCGCGCCAGATTAGTGCGTGGCGGGATGAGCTCCGGCGTGATCTCATGGCGGAGTGGCAGCGACGACTGTCGCAACCGAAGGCTGGGCTCGCTGTCATTGCAGCGGTAAGTCCCCTCTTTGAGGAGTGGCTTGAGAGACGCTACGGCGTCCTCACCTACCGCCTGACGCAGGTGCTTACCGGACACGGGAGTTTCGGTAGGTTCCTGTTTCGGATTGGGCGGGAGGAAACGCCCGGGTGTCATCACTGCGAGGATCGCCCGGCTGGAAGTGCAGGAGTAGGAACGGGGTGGTTTTTAGCCAGTAAGAGTCTGACACTCCCTCCCGCCTCACCCGGGCGGGAGAAGGACTCAAAAAAAAAGGGTATTAAAAATCTAATTAGTCCGTCAGTTAGATAATTAAAAATTTTAGACACGTATTTTTTTATTTTCTCGTATTAAGTTGCAATACTTAGAAAAATGGCGGTAAGTTTATGAGTGGGAGGTCGTTACGTCATAACGTGCTACAAAATGTGACACGCTATGACGTCACACGATATTTCAAATTAATATATCGTCGATGTATTAATTTTATATCTATCGTCGTCATATGTATTTAATTTTGTGAGAAAAGAAAAAATACGTGTCTAAAATTTTAAATTAATATACCAGACGAACATTAAAATAAAATTTAGGAAACTACCCTATTTATTAAGATATAAATAACTACCAAACACGTTAAGTTTGTTATGTTCATACTTTTTATTCATATTTTTCTGTTTTATGATTTAATCAAAAGTAGACCTTAAGATAAGAATACAATCGAATTATTTTAGCATACTTGAGTCCATGTGTCGTGTATGTTCTTTTTTAAATGTTATATATCCTGTAATGTGTATCGTAATTTTCAATTTATTTAATTATGTATAGTTTTGAATTGAATGTATAATATTTACTTTACAATAATTATGTTTTAACTTAAACCAATTATTTTGTTTTGTGATTTTTATAAACAGTTATGCAGGAGTAAATTATTAGCGATAAATTAATATTATAATAATTGTAATACAATACTATGATGTATTCTTATAAAAATTCATGTTTAGTATATCTATATGACTTTTCTTAGTAAACTTTGACTAAACACGATCACATACTCGTAAATGAGCAAAATTGGTTTCTTTTCCTGGAAATTTGTTCGCACTTTTCAGCATATTATCTTTACTTTACGGTTACAGATTTTGTCTTAAATATCTTACTATAACGACTCTTTGGTGAAATTCAGATTTAAAAAGCGACCTACTGACCGAGTACTAATTAACTGAACAAGATGCTATTTTTATAGATATTACTAGCTGTTGCCCACGTCTTCGTCGTCACACCATAGATGTAATAAAAGATGATTATTTTAATATCACAAACAAACACTCCAATTTTATTTATCTGTATAGATGATTTCGTAGTTTTGTGATCGTGATTATTTATAAAAGAATAATTTTTTTTTAGTTTTCAAATATTATTCGAACAATTATAGTTTTATATGTTTTTGTTATGAAATACCAATATGTTATTCATCATATTTTTCATTGTACATTCCATACTTAATTAACATTTTATAAAAAAAAATGAATGGTATTTGTTCCTTTCGTGTACTAAGGATATTATCAAAAATATATTTAAATATTCATTATTCATATAATTTTGTACTCTATATTTAGAAATATGGTTTAGTTTCGACTTGAACTGAATATTGGTAATTACATATTATTATCGAATTTTTTATTTAATGTCGGACATATCGCACATCTTTTCCTGAAGTTACTCACTGGCTTACTCACGTAACTGTTCGACGAGGAACTTGACCAGTTTCAAGTCATGCTAGAGACTTATATTAGATATGCGAGGCGGCGACTGTAGTAACGCGACAGGCGCCGCGTCGTCTCGTGGTAGCATAGCTTGAAACAAGTCGAGTTCCTCCTCAAACAGTTACGAGAGTACACCGAAAACATAATGATGAAATGAAGTTAAATGTCCACCTGCGCTAGGTTGATCAATTATTTGTAAGGACTGTTAAGAAAAAATACTTTGAAGGTAAATACAGCATATATATACTTTTGTTAATAAAGTACTTTTGTATTTATGTACTGAAAGCTAATTTACACAAAACCTATTTTACACAAGTACTTAGGAATATGTTACCATCACATCAATGTATGTAAATAGAGAATAATATGAATTGATAAGATTTCATTGATTGTACCATTGTATATCTTGTGTCAAGATTTCATATAAATATTGTATTACGTATATTGTATATTGTGTTGGGTTGAGAAAAGCAGAGAGAAGGTTATGTAAATTAAACTGTCAAATACCAAGCGGTCACCGGTGACCGCAACCTATTGTTCTATAATTGTGTCTACAAAACCGGTACTCGACGAGTACAGGCTTTAGCAAAAGCTTCTTCTTAATAATATTAACCGGTTTGTTCTTATGTATTGTCTCATTTAAATTGAAAAGCGATAGATTATTTGCCGTACTCAGAGTCATTCAATGGTTACCTAACCTAGTCCTTAGTGTTTGCTTTGGGAACAAAATCGTTACTAAGGAATAGTTTAAGTAATTGTTAAATGTCTCTAAGTACGGCAGTATGTGTTTAAAGCTAAGGATACACTAGGGGACAGATGTCATATGTCACGTGTCGCCAGCGAAGTCAGGTAAAGTAGCGCGACGTTGCCGGACTTTGGTCGACATGTCTGGCAAGATCAACGGCGTTCTGGACATGTGGCGCGCGTTGTCGCCTTATATAGCGAGCGATATCGGCAGGCTTCGCTTGATATGTCGCCGATACATGTTGTAGAACATTTGTCCCTTAGTATATCCTTGACTTTATAGTACTAAAAGTTATATAAAAACCGTGTTTCTGGTACTTATTTGGATTGAAATCATATGATATAGACGTAATACTTCTAGTAATAAATTGTACTGCTAAGCCTTCGAACTATTGAGGAAAAGTTAGTAGGATAAGATATAAATGTACTCCAGCTGATTGAATAAATAATTAAGTAATTCTTTATTGTGTGGAACATGTATGTGTCAAGTGTGGGTAATTGAATTGTGTGGTGATATTGTAATGATTGAATGTATGAAATTAATTGTGAATAAATAAATATTGTAATATTTTAAAACATATTGCTTTTTTTTTGTGTTTTTCAATATTGTAATTAAATTTTTTTTTTCTCTAGCATCTGAGTGGGTATAAGTATAACTCTTATATGGTTGTGATAAAATTATCAGGAGTTTTCCTTTTCTCCTAGCCCTGGCCTAATCTAATAGCTCCTATCTCTAATCTAATAGGTTCCTGTTTAGTAGGTGGTAATAGGTATATTACAAACTGATGAAATAACTTGCCTGAAGTTTTATTGGTAGACCTGTGTGTAGGCTTAAGGTCATCCCACATTTAAAAAACACGGTTCCAACACAGCCATTGTGTTGTTATTTAAATATGAACTTTAAATCATATGTCGTATGACCACATTTCGTAGAGGTGTAGTCGAGGCGCCCGCGTGCTTGTGGCGCCCCGTCCGCGCTCTGTCAGCGCGGCGTCGGCGAGTTGACGGCGAGCCGCCCACCACGCGCCAGCAAAACAACGTCACATCGTAGTTAGTATTGTTAAAAGATTTCACCTCGCTGCCGGCGCGCCCCCCGCGAGTGGAAGCGCGCCGATGCCGCGTCGGCTATTCGTCTTCAGTGAGTGCTTTCTTATTACTAAAATGAATAAAAATTAATCTCCGAAACGTATGTAAGCGGATACCTTCATAATGACCGGCTGCCGCGCAAAGTATAGCCGAGTTCGATTCCCGTACAGAGCAACTTTGTGTCTGATCCCCAAATTGTTGTTTCGTATGTATGTTTCGTTTTGTATGTAGGTATGTAAACTTGTATGTTTTTAAACGTACCTACAACTCAGGAAAAAATCCTAGTGAGAGGTAACGCTTTTTGAAATAGATGCGCGTACGAAGTCGCAGGTAGCAGCTAGCAATTAATAAACGTATAATATATGTGAGTAAAGTCAATTATATAGTTCTTGCGTGGATGAAGTGATCAAGGGATGGAAATTTATTGAAAATTAATATACAAACTTATGACGTGATTGCATATTCAGCTAATATAAATTAAAGACTATAATGACGAACAGTTAATAAAATTATTATTATTTCATTGTGTGGCTCGTAGATCTTCTATTCATAAAAAATTGCCATGTAGTGTCAGCAATCACCAGTAGGCCGCATCATTCCTTACTATAGACGGGATAGTGGTCAAACGCCAACCATTCCAATATATAAAAAATGGGAATGGGTTTGTTTGTACGACCAATATGTAAGGGAATGAGTTCGTAGGTTATTAGCCCTATTAAGGTCGATAACCTTAAATAAGGGTTAAATTTATAAAGGAACAAATATTTATATGGCCTCAATTGGCACGAGACCACCATATTAATCGATTCGAAGAAATTGAATGAAAACGTGTCTTATTTGGCCATTGATTAACTTCTAATGTTTAATAGTTTATTTATACGATATACATTACACAATGAATATTTTATTATTTGTAATATAAACAATAAATACAATTAAATATTAGTAAGTGGTGCAGTTGTACAATTGTTTAAGATAATATAAATATGTATTTATTAATTTATTAAGTGTTGATTTTAATATACGAACTATATTGTTTACTAAACTAATAAGAATCCACAAATAGTAGGCACACGTGTAAAACTGCGCATCCATTTTAGTTTAAATATATTATCGAGGCACATACCTCTATATTAGGCAAAAGTAAACCAATAGTTACTCTTTGTGTTCGATCGCCGACATTAGGAAATCTTAAATTACCTTTATCGTATGGAATAATTGGGCAAGAATTGGCCTGAATAGATAAGAATTTATTAGTTAGCAAAAAGTAGATAAATAAGTAACGCATTAACATTATAATTACAACTATGATTCTACGGCTGTCAGAATAGTATATCAAACAAGCTTGTTCGTTGTGTTTTGTCAACAGCTTAGATTGTCTTGTCTTACACAAAAGTGTAAATTTAACTAAAAATCGCGGGTAGCTCATGTGAATATACTGAGCTACTCTATTAGTTTCGAACCACAGAGGGGTTTTCTCAACTCACGATAGTTATTATAAAAACAAAGTTTAAATTTGACAATCGTTCGAGTTTATGTTTAAATAATCTTATAAAATATCCGTATGCTTAGAGATTTTTATTTTATTTTTATTTTATTTATTTATTTATTTAAATTGAAAAACACGGTTGTGAACTCTACACATATTATGTCCTTACATTGAAAGTGAGCACATTCTTTTATATTGTTTGTGAATGTGAATAATCAGTTCTTCGAATTAATATATCGTAATAAGCAGTTGACATAACAAGTCTCATAGTACATACAGGTCACATATTAGACTTTGGCTCAACCCAACCCTAATTCCAAGCCAATAATGATTACCATATATATATACCTCTATATATATATATACACAGGGTGTCCCAAAACTCAACGATAATCTGAGACCGGATGAAAAGCCAAGTTATACCAGTACTGGGAAAAATAATAAAAAAAATCCTTATCACTCAGTTCAGCGGTAATAGATTTTTAAAAA
This sequence comes from Spodoptera picta, assembly GCA_038387885.1. Taxonomy (NCBI): domain Eukaryota; kingdom Metazoa; phylum Arthropoda; class Insecta; order Lepidoptera; family Noctuidae; genus Spodoptera; species Spodoptera picta. The sequence continues at coordinate 1,263,446 of JAZHFQ010000183.1, forward strand.
AAAGTGAAATTCGACACCCTTGGTCGCGTTTTCAAGTCCTGTGATCACCAATGTCACAATTTCGCAGTGATTTTTTTTAATTTTGTGATCTTCATTAAATATTCTGTTAATCGCAACTACAAATTAATGCAAAAAACATCGTTAATTTAATAAAATAAGTTAAGTTTTAGTGAGTAATCGTTCACAAAAATATTGTTAGTTAACTTTGAAACTTCATATTGAAAAAAAAATGTACTACACTACCCTTGGCAAGTTATTTCAAAAGATGGCGCATTTAATCAAGATTTTAAAATGGTGCAACACTTGCTACTTTTCTTGCCTTTAAAAAAATATTTCTTATTTTTTTTCAAATTGAGCGCATTTCAAAAATAATAATTGATACTTTTTGTATTAACATATCGGAGTCTCGAGTGTGGTGTAATAAACAAAAGTGATAGAATGAGATAGATAGTGACGCTGACAGTCTGTCTCACTCTAGAGTGAGACAGATTGACATTCGACTTTTAGGATGAGCGAGACGGATAGTGACGCTTGAGGGGTCGTTCGTTCACAACATTTAGTACGCATCGTTTCTTCGTCTAAAACGCATCTCTCGTATTCGTGTAACTATCGTACTGACGACTTTGGCTTGTGTTACTTTGGACTTGATACTGCATCCGTACTGACGACTTTGGCTTTTGTTACTTTGGACTTAATACTGCATTCGTACTGACGACATTGGCTTTGCTTTTCTGGACTTTGTGCTGTGAAAATAGTGTGTGAACAACATGCCGGATCTGTACACAGCAGAAGAATATGCAAATATGCATCTTATCTACGGTGAATGCCGTTGTAATGCCTCTGCCGCAGCCAGATTGTATCGCGAGAGATACCCAAATGTGCAGCGTCACCCAGATTATCGTGTATTTCAAAATGTGCATGCGTCATACTCGGAAGGACGATTGCCCAGTGTTCGTACGTCCGGTGGAAGACCGCAAAGAGACTACGACGACATAGTTTTGAATGAAATTCAAAATGACCCCAGCACTTCAGTTCGTGCGATTGAAATAGCAACGGGAGTACCGAAAAGTAACGCTCATCGAATTTTAAAACGATACAAATTAATTATTTATTTAAATTGTCTATTATCGCTGAACTGAGTGATATGAATTTTTTTATTATTTTTCCCAGAACTGGTATAACTTGGCTTTTCATCCGGTCTCAGATTATTGTTGAGTTTTGGGACACCCTGTATATATTTATATATATATATATTTACATCCTAGAATCTTTTTGGCGTCATGCACGTCGCGCATCATTATGACGTCCCCCAGTTCCCCTTAATTTTTTTAATATGTCTTGATGAATATTGCTTAGTTATTCGATTTCTAGCTTTGTAGGATACGTCATTTTCCGATAATTTTATTTTTCACGATATTCTTCTTGCAGTCATGCTGCAACATTTTTTAACCCCAAACAATGGTGATAACAAATTGGAGTCCTAGATATATTGATCGTGATTTAACCATGGTATCAGCTACTTAACGTCCCCACACCGTGGATGGTATTTGCGAGTGCAACGTTGCCAGCTTTGTGTTCACTTGTCTCTTTCTTTTACTATCACTCGTCTGGTAGTACGAAATTTCAACATTATTCCAATGTTCACAAAAATTATCGATACATATACCAATGTCCGGAATTAATACAATAATGTTATCTACTAGTAGGTGCCTACTTTATAATTATTATACTACCTATCAATATTGATGGAATGAGCAAGATGACATAGCTTTTGTCCGTATATAACTATTGGGCGTCCGTATATAGCTATTGAATGTCCATATACAGCTATTGGGCGTCCGTATAAAGCTATTGAACGTCCATATATAGCTATTGGGCGTCCGTATATAGCTATTGAACATCCACGTACTTCCTGAGCAGGTATCATGTACGATTTGAGGAGTGGCTTGAGAGACAGAGCCGCTACGGCGTCTTTACCCACCGCCTGACGCAGGTGCTTATCGGACATGGAAGTTTCGGTACATTCCTGTTACAGATTGGGCGGGAGGAAACGCCCGGGCGTCATCACTGCGAGGGCCGCCCGGAAGACATGGTGGAGCATACGGTGGCGGTGTGCTCTGCGTGGGCTGAACACCACTGTGTCCTCAGGGATGTGATTGGCGACGGTGACCTCTCGCGTCCGACTCTGGTTCAGACCATGGTACGGACCGAGGGGGACTGGCATGCCGTTTCCTCCTTCTGCGACGCAGTCCTGCTACCTAAGGAGGAGGCGGAGTGCGTGAATGAACGAGCCTCTTTACGGTCCAGCCGTCGCGAGAGACACTGCGGGCGTCGGGGATCGCGAAACAATCTCCGGCCACCGTAAGCACGGGCCTGCGGTCGGCGAGCACGGGTGACTCGCCGCCCGATCAGAACCAGACCCGAGCGTATGGCACGTCGCGTTCCACATGTGCCTCAAGGAGCCGTCAGACTACCGCAGATGGGGCCCCAATAGAGCTGATGCCGATACGTAGCCACGGAGGACTTAACGGTTTACCGTTAAACTTAACGGCTTAACGGTTTACGCTCGGGCTTGGTTCTGGTCGGGCGGTGAGTCACCCGTGCTCGCCGTCCGCAGGCCCGTGCTTACGATGGCCGGAGATCGTCTCGCGATCCCCGACGCCCGGAGTGTCTCTCGCGGCGGCTGGGTCGTGAAGAGGTTCTTTCCCTCACGCGCTCCGCCTCCTCCTTAGCTAGCATGACTGCTTCGCAGAAGAAGGAGATGGCATCCCAGTCCTCCTCGCTCCGTACCATGGTCTGAACCAGAGCCGGATGCGAGAGGTCGCCGTCGCCGATCACATTCCTGAGGACACGGCGGTGCTCAGTCCACGCAGGACACCCCACCACCGTATGCTCCGCCGTGTCCTCCGGGCGTACCTCGCAGTGATGACACCCGGGCGTTTCCTCCCGCCCAATCCGAAACCTCCCGAAACGTCCGTTTCCGGTAAGCACCTGCGTCAGGCGGTAGGTGAGGACGCCGTAGCGTCTCTCAAGCCACTCCTCAAAGAGGGGACTTACCGCTGCAATGACAGCGAGCCCAATCATGAAAATCACCTAGCTATTGATCGTCAGTATATTGCTGTAGAACGTCCATATATAGCTATTGGGCGTCCGTATATAGCTATTGGGCGTCCTTATATAGCTATTGGGCGTCCGTATATAGCTATTGGGCGTCCGTATATAGCTATTGGGCGTTCGTGTATAGCTATTGAACGTCAACGTTTAACTATTATTACTAGAATGTTTTTATTAAGTATTTAAGTTCAAAACTTCTTTCATTTAGGCTAGTTTCAGAGCTAAGAGATTGGGTAGCGCTGCTGAAGTGCCTCGCGGTTGAAGATGTATAGGAGCTCTAGGGTCTAGCGCAGCCATAGAGGTAGTACCCAGTAGAGGACTTTATCGCTAGAAATTATGATCTATGACATCCGCTTTTATTTTAATGTAAAACTTAATTAACTGAAGACCGCGCCTAATCTGATTTTTGTGCGCAAATATTGTATTGAATTCCAATTTCATTAAAGGCAAGATTCCTAATTTAATAGTTCTAGTTATGGCCACGCGATTATCTCCTCTATTGGGTACTACCTTTATTGTTGAAGCCCGCGCTTCAGCAGCGCTGCCCAATCCCCTAGCTTTGAAACCAGCTGTAATTGTTTCAAATATTAAATTGGCAGCTGATTGATACGAGGTTACCAATCCTAAGTAAGCAAATAAAAACAAAGAACATGGATATCATTATACTGCCTCGTTGGCCGAGTAGTCGCAAGTGCGACTGCCTGGCAAAGAGTCTCGGGTTTCATTCCCGGGTTGGGCAAAGTATTACTGGGTTTTTTCAAAAGTCTGGAAATGTGCCCGGTATATGGCAATAAGCTCACCCCCTATTACATGGGACTCATAACATAAATAGTAAAAATGTGGATATTACATTGTACAGTGGCATTAAGTGCGGTATTGTGCACCTCTGCTTAATTCTTCGGGGAAAAAGACGTGATGTAATGTTATGTTAAATATGGATATCACTTTTATTCAAGTGTTTATGTTTTATAATCAAAAACATTTATAATTCCTAATTGGATCTTTATAACACGTCGAGGACTAGAAGAAAGAAGACAAACGTTGATGGATTTGATCAGTAATACGAAATTAATTAATTATTCAGTGTTTGATGCACCTTCTAACCACATAAATTGATAAAGTTAATAAAATTACGTCAAAATTTATACGGAGACTATACTATCTAAATACACGTTTAATACAAGTTAAACTCTGGTTAACCTTTTTTGTGGTAAGACATATAATTTTGTCACTTTATTACTTATTTCTAAGATCCTTTTATGGAATTAATTTATACCCTCATCTATTATATTTCACTGATCATTGACAAATTGAGAACAGGATTACAAATAAAACTAATTGAATAAAATCGGAATCCAAATCATACGCAACACATCCGAAATCTACGACGGTGAATATTGTTTTGTATGCGGTAGATAATATTATGATCTATTGAGACAGATTTAATGAGCGAGCTGGCAACGTCGCTGTTATTTTTTTGAGGACGCCAAATAGGCGGAATTATAGTCAGAAAATCCCAAAAATATACAGCTGTGAATATACGCGCAACAGCAGCGCCCTATCTGCGCTGAGATTTCTTTGGGAACTTTTCAAAATATTATAACAGCCATTGAACCGATCTTTTGGCCTCTGTCGATTTTTAACCTACGTGCAGCCAGGACTAAAAGGACCTAAGTTGCAACGACCAAAAAAGTGGCGTCCGGTATGCGGACGCCAAAAGCTGGTGGACGCCAGATTAAATGCACTTTCGCCTTCATGGGACGTCCAATCGATTGCGGGATGTAAATATATATATATATATACATATATACATATACATATATATATTCTCTATATATATCAGTTGTATAGTCATCTATTCATTAATGATACTAAAGTAATTAAGAATAAATTAACGGGAACTGGGGGACGTCATAATGATGCGCGACGTGCGTGACGCCATTAAGATTCCAGGATGTAAATATATATATATATATATTCTCTATATATATCAGTTGTATAGTCATCTATTCATTAATGATACTAAAGTAATTAAGAATAAAGATAAATATGTCTTTACCTATCTATTGACATTACCTATCTATTGCAAGTCATACTTATTTGTACATTTTGTTGTAAGATTATAAAATTTAATTTTGGTACTTTATCACTCTCGTTACTCCCCGGAGAGGTGAGCAGAGTAGTGTAGGCATAAAAGATACTTTTAAAATTAATAAAAATTTAACCGTGTCTAATCTATTTGGATGTAATTAAAGATAGGTACTCGTGATCAGTAGCGATACTTACAAATGTTGCAATAATAAAGCAGATAATTACCAAAGCATAGTATAAGATTTATATCAGTTGTGTTATAAGCATAGGAATAGTTCATTCATCAGACAAAAACTCATACTCAGTACTATGTGTTATTACTATAAGAATGTATGAAAATACATAAAAGACTTTTTTCAACAAGGGTATGTAGTTATCTACGAAACATCTTATTAATCGTTAATGAGCGGATAAAATTGACTACTGTGTTATGTATCGGTGCCGACACATGTACCTACACCGTGATCAACGCCGAGCCACGAGGACCATATCTGCTGAATCAGGACATTAGACCTACTTTGATGCAACGAAGTATTGCAACACCCAAACTACTGAGTCAACTCCTCATGTCACCGCCTCGTGCCCAGCTGCGAATCGCTGCATCAGCAATCACCCCACTAAATTTAACCTCAATAGGTTTTATTGAAAACCTTCTTTCGAAATAATTTTAAGAAAAGAAATCAGTGTTGTTCTAACATCGAACGCATTCGCTCTTAGGTTAGTTAGATTTTAGGAGTTACCATGTAATTTTAATTATAATAAATTTAGTAAAATGATCATAGTTTCCATTTGCACCCTCTGTCGGTGGCAGAAACATAACTACTGGAATGATTTCTAGTAGCACAATACGACAATATAAAAATCAAAACAAATAAAAACTACAAAATAAAAGGACACTCTGTATATATATCATTATGCCTACTGATTCTGAGAATCTACGAAATTCATTGTAGTAAATAAAATTGTAATCCACATAAAAAGCTTAGTCATTTTCTATCTCTAAGCATGTTTATTAAAATCATTATCATATCTATCGTAACTTACCATAAAATAACAGATTGAGAAAATGCATAATCACTTTTTTATCCAATTCACGTGTAGCAAAGTCTGCTTCTTCCGTAGTCACTAGTTACACATAGTGCTACGCCGTAGCAACTTTACTACGAAACTCGTAGTACTTTGAAGTGTACGAAAATATTTCTTTGCATTGTAAATTTCATCATATTATTATATAGATTTTATTTTCTTTATTATTTTTTTTGTATTCGTTTTATATAGCAGAAATATTCACACATATTATTTCAGACTCAGCTAAATGTAAAAAAATCACAATAATGCCATTCAAGCAAATTAAATCGACAAAACAAAGGAGATACATCATTAAACTATGAAACTTATTTATTTTTAGACTATTCATCTCTTTTTCGCATGCGTGTTCCAAAACAACAAAAAGTTTTATTAATAAGTCACTAAAATGTCATTCATAGTTTTGTATTATGTACTTTATGCAGTGGCCCGTAATTTAAGGGATCATGGACTACCTTCTGACAATCTTCGGAGACATTTTCATGTTTATAAAAATACAACGCAAAATGAATTAACGAAATCGATCATGCCGTTCACGCGTGATGCGACGATCAAGGGAAATTAGGATTAATTTGAATGTCTATAGATGTTACAATTTCAAAGCAAAACGTTCAGAGCAAAAATTGCACAATAATTAGTAAATTTCGGTCATAAATTCCATTGATATTTGCGATTTGAAGTGAACCAACAAACGTGATATTTGCGATTAAAACAAAGTTCTATTTAAATGGTAAATTAACATAATACTTTATTTGCAATTTATATCGTGCTGCCTGAGCTGCATTTAGTTTTTTGTTCAATTTCATACATTTACACAAACAACCAACGAAAACTAAACATGTATCATCGACCCATAATAGTTTATTATGGGTCTCCTTTGCACAAAAGGTTTGCCATAACAGCCAAATTTGACTATTGGATTGAACACAGTTTAAAAATGTTAAAGGTTTTTAGAATTGAAAAAAAAGGAGGAGGTACTATGTTCGGATGATTGTTTTTTTTTGTTTGTTGTCCGGTTACTCTGCCATTTGTGAAGCGATTTCCAAAATTATTGTTTTTTTGAAAGGGTATACTCCCGAGATGGTCCCATTTCCATGAAGTCAAGATCAGATGATGGCATCCTAGAAACCGAGGGAAACTTTTGAAAATTGTTTTTCAATTAAAACACTACAATATGATTTGATTTGGCTTTTTGAAAACTTTTGAAAATTGTTTTTCAATTAAAACACTACAATATGATTTGATTTGGCTTTTTGAAGTCGTTTATTATGCTACTATCAAACGTGTAGTTTCTTCGTCAGCTCTTACGACTCTCGCAGAAGCGACTCAGTGCTGCAATGTCATGAAAAATACATCTATTGTATTATGTAAAAATGTAATATCAATCCAAGGAATCTTAATTAAAAAAACCCTTTCCAAATAACATGGACTGAGGTTATTACTATATTTATGTAGTTACTATAATAATTATTATTTATTTTCCCTCAAATGAGGTAGTTACTTATTCAGAGAAGGAAATGATAACAAAGTACTTCTAAACTCTAGAGGTAAATGCGACAATTCGGAATAATGATGAAATCATTATGACAAGTTATATGGATAGTTATATCATTGAAAACACATTGCTTGTTGTTGTTATCCACAACATATATTACAACTTTATCGACGGATTAAGATATTTATTATATTCATAATATCTGTTCATTGTGACCTTCACGGTTAATTCCATTTTGTAACAAAGGATCAGTGTTACATCTCGATAAAGTTGTTACCCATTGCACCACACAATGTAGTAATCGGTATTTCTATGTATCGCATCGCTGTGTGATGTTACCTGTATATGTACATATTTATTTATTTAATCTTTCATAAACACAATACAACATAATAGTGGTACATATGTGCAGGAGTTAATTCCGTTCTATAGTTTTTATCTTATGGCATACATTGACTTCCAACGTGCTTAGTGGAAAGCGATGGTATGGCCAACGATAGTGCACGCCTGCTCTTACGCCTGATAAGTAACCTATTCACTCGGGATTTGAAAATTCTAAGATAGTGCCATTTAAATTATACTTACATATATGTATTTGTGCAAAATCAACGATGTCAATCAATGCATTGCTAGATACTGGTTTCCCATACATTTTTCTATTAGCGATGTATGTTTCTTTTGATTTTTCTTAATTGTTACGAAGAGATCACTACGCCCGCATTGTAATCGGTGCCAAGTCGCCTTATGTACTCGGGCTATTCGATTAATCATGATTATCTTAAATGAGGTATTGTAAAGTATTCCAGTAGAAATCGGGGCAAAAAATATATCTATACTAGCTTTTGCCCGCGACTTCGTTCGCGTGGAATAGTGACTTCCGGCAGATTTTTGGTTTTACCCACATAGTTCCGGATCTCTTCAAAAATGAAATGTGGAAGATATTCTAGGGAACTCTTCAAAAATCAACATAATGAGCTCTGTGTTTGAATTGAAGATATATATACTCACTTAGGGCATTAAAGCCGTTATTGCCGTTCGAAAAAGGCGAAAATGTTGTTATTCCCTTATTTTCAAAATATTATTTTGATTTGCCATTTCAGAAAAAAAGACTGTCTCCCTTGACAAATTACCTAATCCCTTAACAACCAAGCTTAAATCTATAATTAACTTAAAACTATATAAAAGAACGATCTAATTAATTTAAAAATTAAAATGAATTTAGACATACAATTTTAGTATCTACTAATAATCAAGATCAAACTAAACATACATTTTACAACAACCAGACAACCCAACAAATAAACCTTTTAATCTACTATTACGACGGAACCAATTTTAGATTTACGAAACGATCAATCCTCAATTCCACGACAGTACCGAAGCATTCGGCCGATACCCAACCAAATGCGTGTAACGAAAATATAGCGCGATCAATTTGATCTTAACGCCATCTATCGAGCATAGTGACAACTCGGATTATTTATCTATACTCCGTACGGGCATTTTCTTTGTACTAAAAGTTTTATTATATTATATTATTTTTTCATACCTTTTTACTATTTATTTACTTTTTTCCGATGATTTAAAACAATAACATGTAACGAACTCGTGTAACGATCGACACCATTGCGCGATCACCAACTCGATAATAGAATTATCTACAGGGTGTCCAAGAACCCGGCGTCCAACTGGATTCCCACGATGCCCCAAGTTCTAACAGTACTCAGAAAAATATTTTAAAAAATCCACCCCATGTACTTACAGAATTATACTGATTTCAAAAAAAAAGGGGAAATGAGCACCCTGTGACATACTTTTGAATGCTGTGACTGCTAATGCTGATAATTTCGATATTTCTTGGAGGTTTTGTAATCTAGGGTATTGCTGTGTCTAAATAGAATGTAAAAATAAAGTACTTATTGTACCATTTTAAAATAAAATATTATTTTAACTAAAGGTGATATGGAAAACTATTGAATTTCGCAACTTTGACCGACTGTAGTGTAAAAAAAATGTACCAAAATAGTATGGCAAGTGACGTCAAATTTTGACGCGTTTATTCCTCTTTTTAAAAAGGTATAATACTTACACATTAATTTGAAAAAAAAAATTTGATAATATTTTTACTCAACAACCCAATTTTTACGATGTCTTACAGAATTCTTAGAAAGAAAAATTTACGACGAATTGAATCTAACCTCTAAAGAATTACTATTGTATGCTCATAAAAATAACAACAGGCCTCTCAAAAAACAGGTTAGACCGTAAGGGACGGTATGTGCATGCATCTCACCATAGTGATTCGTTATTACAACAGGAGGGAGCAAGACAGAAACTATCTTTGCGATTTGCTGGTTCTTCTTTATGGTACCCCATTATTCAGGTAAGAGTGAGGGAGAAAAAGGTTATCCGAGCCGAGTCGCGTTTTGTGAAACAATCCTGCAAAAACATCGAGAAGACGAAAACTTTATCGACAAAATTTTGTGGTCAGATGAATCAACATTTAAGAAGGATGGCTACATGAACCTACACAACTTGCACGAGTGGCATGTGGAGAATCCGCACTTGATGCGAGAAGATAGATCCCAGTACCGGTTCAAAGTGAACATGTGGACCGGTATTCTCTGTGGGAATATTATTGGTCCATTTGAGATGCCCGAGAATTTGACTGGCGAATCATATTTAAATTTTCTTCAAAATGATTTGCCAAACTTACTAGAAGAGACCCCACCAGATATGTGGTTCCAACACGACGGCTGTCCAGCACATTTTCGTGTATCCGTTAGAGAGTTTTTGGACGAGCAATACCCGAACAGGTGGATTGGGCGATCAGGAACAATCCCGTGGCCAGCCCGCTCACCTGACTTAAATCCGCTGGATTTTTTTTTCTGGGGAACTATGAAGGAGCTCGTTTATGCGAAGCCCATTAATGACATCGCTGACCTTCGTGAGAAGATAACACAAGCAGTGCAGGTGATACGTCAAAAAAGTTACTCGCGAAACATAAAGCGGTCCTTTTTAAGGAGAGTGAGAGCTTGTATTGCCGCGGGTGGTCAACATTTTGAACATTTATTGTAATAAAATATCTTTAAACTAACATTCTTTGCTTTTATTCTACTGGGAACCCATCTACCTGTGTGTATTTCCTTCTTGCTCACTCTTGGAACCGAAGTAAATAATAGTAGTAACATAACAGTTTCTAACATAAGAAAGGGTCCGACAATTACCGTTAGTAGGTAGGCACTTCGTAAAAATTGGGTTGTTGAGTAAAAATATTATCAATTTTTTTTTTTCAAATTAATGTGTAAGTATTATACCTTTTTAAAAAGAGGAATAAACGCGTCAAAATTTGACGTCACTTGCCATACTATTTTGGTACATTTTTTTTACACTACAGTCGGTCAAAGTTGCGAAATTCAATAGTTTTCCATATCACCTTTAGTTAAAATAATATTTTATTTTAAAATGGTACAATAAGTACTTTATTTTTACATTCTATTTAGACACAGCAATACCCTAGATTACAAAACCTCCAAGAAATATCGAAATTATCAGCATTAGTAGTCACAGCATTCAAAAGTATGTCACAGGGTGCTCATTTCCCCTTTTTTTTTGAAATCAGTATAATTCTGTAAGTACATGGGGTGGATTTTTTAAAATATTTTTCTGAGTACTGTTAGAACTTGGGGCATCGTGGGAATCCAGTTGGACGCCGGGTTCTTGGACACCCTGTATACTCCGTTAGAGTATTTTATTTGTACTTAAAGTTGTATTATATTATATTTTTCATACCTTTTTACTCTATAATTACATTTTTCCGTTGAATTTTCAGTACTGAATTGATGCTGACTCTATACCAATAGATGGCGCTGTATGTACGCAATAATTTTTTTTTATTTTTTTTTGTAATAAAAACTCCCTATGTCCTTCCTCAAGTTCCAAACTATGTCTGTACCAAATTTCACACAAATCGGTTTAGTAGTTTAGGCGTGAAGCAAAGACAGACAGACAGAAAGAGTTACTTTCGCATTTATAATATTAGTTTGGACTAGTTTGGATTTGGATGAATATGTGATTTATATCTATATATATTTTACAAGAAGAAATTTAATTCCTCGTTTAACTTTGCTTTTGAACATAACATAACATCACGCCTTTTATCCCCGAAGGGGTAGGCGGAGGTGCACATTATACCACTGTACAATGTAACACCTACTTTTCACTATTTATGTTATGAGTCCCATGTAATAGGGGGTGAGCCTATTGCCATATACCGGGCACAATTCCAGACTCCGTGCTACTACTGAGAATATTTAAAAACCCAGTAATACTTTGCCCGACCCGGGAATCCAACCCGAGACCCCTTGCCCGGCAGTCGCACTTACGACCACTCGGCCAAAGAGGCAGTCTCAAGCTTGTGAACAGTACCTATCTATCTTTGATTATTTGTTTTAATATAATTATGATGTCACCTAAATATAGTTTCTCTAAATATGACTTCAGTCACTCATAGAGTTATCTGCAGTTATTGTGTACGCGACTATAAGACATATTGCAACAGAATTATGAAATTCATAAAATCTACTTAATGTAAATACAGTAGAACTATTTATTTTTTGTAATCTTTATTTTGGTAAGTATGTATTCTCAATTTAAAGCTTATTTAGGTACTAACTGATTTTGCGTCATATGTTTACTGACACCTCTAGGGGTTTTGGAAAACCAAAACAAATATTACAAAACCGCTGTAAGGTTTATTTTGTGACTTTGAAAGTTTATGAAAGTAGGTTTTTTGGAAGATTTCCCATTTCAATAAACAAGAAAAGTTAGTAATAAAAAGTATAGGTACGTGGAAATGAGTATTTTTTATACCAGGAAAGTAATAAAACCAGGTAAAGTAAAGCAGAAGAAAATGACTAATATCCAAAATAATCGAAAATCTAAAGGGAAATCATGAAACATTTGTGTTAGCCGGAATCCACATACAACTTATGAGTATTGAAATATTTCATCAGGAAACAATGTCACACATAATTAAACAACGGAGTATTGATAAAGGAAATATACGGAGAATAATAAATCTTAAGTAAGAACAATTGCTGTGATAAATTTTACAATCATAGCAGTTGATAAGTTGGGATTAGTCAACGTAGATATGCATGTATAGTTTAGGGCATGTTATTAATGTACTCGTACGTCTATTTCCATATCGCTGTACGCTCCCTATATTTGTACGATACACCTGATAGGCATATATCGCAAATGATTATAACTTAATTGACACCAAATAAGATATAATAAACAGTTCACATTTAGCACCGGTTGTATCGACTAGTGCATCATCGAACCAAATTAATGATTTTATAAAATGGCAACCGAAAATAACAGAGAAGATACAAATAATGAAGATTTTACGGAAGAAGATCCTCTTAAAGGAAATGGAGAAGCTGAAGTTAAACTTAGTTTTAAGGACAAAGTGGTTTATGTGTTTAAAAATATTACCCTCGAACCGTCGCTGTCAATGTTCGTATTATCAGCCATGATATTAATGACAGCATCACAGAATTTAAATCTAGACAAGGCTTGTCGAGTAAACCTTAACTTCACAGAAGAAATATGTCATTCTCTACGAATGCAAGAAGTGGATTCACAGAACGAATATGAAAGAGAAACGCAGAAGCTGCTTGCCAGAGCTCTATCATGGAGAACTTATTTATCAGCCACAATACCATGCATTCTGGCCCTATTTGTGGGGTCCTTCTCTGATAGAACGGGACACAGAAAATTCTTCATGATGATGTCAATTACTGGACAATTGCTCATTGGTATCAACAACATGATTCATGTATATTTCTTCAACGAGCTCCCTTTGGAAGCTTTAATCTTTTCTGAAGCTCTTATCGAGGGTTTTACTGGAGGATGGTGCATTTGTTTCTTGACAGCCTTTGCCTTTATTAGTACTATTACAACTGACGAGACGAGAACATTCAGACTTGGTCTGGTCAGTTTTAGTGTGACAGTGGCTTTCCCCATTGGAATGGGGGTCAGTGGGATCCTGTTGAAGAAGATTGGTTACTATGGCTGCTACGGACTAACATCAGGCTTACAGTTCCTCAATTTGATGTATATTGTATTTGTGGTGAGGGATCCGAAGAGAAACAAGGAACAAAAGAAGGTATTCAGGCTGTAGGCCACAAGTGTTATTTTGAACAAACTGTTTGAATAATCTTGTTAAACCTTAGTCTTATTGATAAGAGTATATTATTTTTATCTTTCCGTGGTTGCTAGTTTGATCGGATCGGATTTGGATGTTTGATCATGTTATAGATTTATGTTGTTGTAGGTACTAATACGATTTACATTTAATAATAATAAACCATGGCTATCAATATATTGCTCACTATGAATTACGTGCCAATTAAAAGTTTACGACTATTTGCAACCAGCTTACTAACAATTGTTTGTTATTTGCTTGTATATAACAATATAATTATAATTATTACTACACTTATTCATTTAATTTTTTTTAATGGTATAAGCCGGTAAACTATTTGACAGATCACCTGATGGAAAGCAATCGGCGTCGCCCATGGACACCCGAAATACCATGGGCGTTACAAGTGCGTAACCTACCTTTTAGGGATTGAGAATTTAAGGATTATTGGGGATTCGGAGAATAAGGAGACTGGGGAATTTAGCCTCCGGTAACCTTACCCGTACAACGAGATACAACGCAAATGTTGTTTCACGTCGGTTTTCTGTGAGGCCGCGGTATCACTTCGGTAATGAACACTTTCATCTCTATCGTCGTTTTAAGTAAACAGTGTTCTCTATATTTCTTTCTCAGCACGATCGTCAAGGCTGCTGTCACTTATTCCGCGTCTTCTTCGACCCATCGAACGTGAAAGAGACCATTGCTGTGTTGTTGAAGAAAGCTCCTAAGAGCAGGAGACTACGACTTTGTGTCCTTCTTGGAGTAGTCAGCGTTTTATTCGGACCGATGTATGGTAAGTAATTGTTTAGCGCAAAATTCGTGTGAAATTGGAATTCAAATAAAATATATAAGCATAATACGTATGAGGTTGGACCTACACTAGGGGGGGGGGGAGGAACCTTTCTGGCAACTGGCTGTTTGTAACGTATAGTGACATCTATTTTCTTTCGTAACAAACTTTTTATGAATCGCTAATTGTTGTTCTTGGCCTATATTTGTACAGGTACCATTTAAAGGATGTAGAATTTCCTAGCTTGAGAAATTGAAATATGTGGTCCATACCAAGAATTTCATTAATTACCTGATTATTGTCCTTATTTTTACACGTCGTCGGTCAGGTACATTTGTTTTTAAGACTTTAATTTGTAATTTGTTTGATTTCAGGTGAAATTTCTGTTATGTACTTATCCACAAGATATAGATTCAATTGGGACGAGGTGAAATTCAGTATATTCCAGTCATATAACTTCATTACACATACTATTGGTGAGTAATTTTTAAATAATGTCCATAAAATCGTAAAATTATTTGTGGAGGTTCTTTGAAACACTGAAAAGCTACGAAACTTTGAGTTTAACAATGATTTACAAAATCCGACTTTAACCCTTCTTTTTTGAAGTCTGTTGATTGTTAATAAAATATTGTTAGTTGTTAATAAAAAAAAGACCACACTGTTGGCGTGGTGGCTGGGCAAGTGGCTGCCGCGCAACGTGTCGCGGGTTCGATTACCGCACGGAACTACTCTTTGTGTGATCCACAGATTGTTGTTCCGGGTCTGGGTGTCATGTGTATGTGATATTGTATGTATGTATTTGTAAACGCACCTACGACACAGGAGAAAATCCTAGTGAGGGGCAACGTTTTTTAAAAAAGGAAAACAAATTAATATACTAAATCCTCATAACTGTCACAAACACGTCTCTGAAAAAAGTCTGTTCAGCCAATAGCGAGTTAACAGCATAAACAAACCCTCCTTTGTTTTTGAAGTCGGTTAAAATGTGTGGAAAATTTTATTAAGTACTAAAACACACCTTACATTTTAAGTAGGTAATCAATAGATTACATGAAATCCACCATTATGCTTCAGTCATCAATAAACTTCCAAAATAATCCCATGATTTGATTAACGAAAAAGTAATTAAGGTTACTTGTAACTCAGTTAGTGATAGCAGAATAAATTACAAGACAAGATGTTTT
Organism: Spodoptera picta; assembly: GCA_038387885.1. Taxonomy (NCBI): domain Eukaryota; kingdom Metazoa; phylum Arthropoda; class Insecta; order Lepidoptera; family Noctuidae; genus Spodoptera; species Spodoptera picta. Next base: position 1,279,423 of record JAZHFQ010000183.1, read on the forward strand.
GATAACACAATCCAATGTAGGGTCATCGAACTCTAAAGGTCATCATAATACATAATAATGACGTCAGCAATGGTAAACATTATCTAGTTTTTCAATCTTATCTTTATCTATAAGAAACTGTTGATGTAATGCAAGGAATTAATATTGCAAGTCTGTGGAATTTTTTGGGAACTCCATTTTTAAAACCATAATAATTGTTATATGTATAGGTTCGAATTAGAGGCGGGAGCCGCCGCTGCTGCAAATTCATTCCTTCACCAGAGTAAAAACTAAATATTGGCACAGTTGTTAGTGTGGCATGGATTTCCGCAAAGTAACGCCTGATTCTATTCATTATAATCAATTATAAAAGATACACAAAATGGTTAACGTACAGTGGCCAGCTGATCAGTCAGATTTTCGACTTTATGCCAATACAATAAAGTTGAAGTAAGTAGAAAAATTTGACTGAAAAGGATAGTTTGCAGGCCACTGTACATTTAGAAAATCTCATACATTTTATATTCTAATAATTTTTCTTTGCGAAATTTACATTCACATGTTCTTCCTTCAGTTAAAGACAGACACATATGGACACACATACAGAATATTTATGTTATAACTTTCATGAGCCATGTTAAATTAATTATTATGTTTTTCGGGTCGCGGAATGCTGCTCATGAATATGAGCCTCTAGCATGGCTTGAAACTAGTCGAGTTCCTCGTCAAATGTCAAAGTCATATCAGAATATTTAATTATATTTTATTTGTTTAATTCCAGGTACAATATTCTCGATTCTGGTGCTGAGTAAATATTTGAAGTGGCATGACTCACTGCTGGGCATCGTGTCCACCTTGAGTAAGATCGCTGCTTCATTCGTCTACTGTTTTGCTAAGAATGAGAAGGTGTTTTATATAGGTAAGGGAATTTATAGTTTTAATAGTTCTTAAGAATAAAAGCTATCCTATTTCTTTTTGCCATATCTAGTAAACACTGGCATGAAATATTCCTTCAAATTTTAAAAACTATGTGCAAACCAAAACATTACTGGGAAAAAGTGGATGTTATATTGTGCAATATGTAATCTTTGTGCATCTATCTATGTAATTAAAAAATGTGACGTCACCTCAAACTTTTGATTATAGTTCTAACAAATTTAGATCATAAGTCTTACGCCCGAAAAGCTACTCAATTTGAAGTCGTGTTTAAGTATAGTTCTGTCTCTATATATTCTTTGTAAAATGACAGAGATGGCACGGTATTTAAGTACAACTTAGAATTAGGATGATGACAGAGTATGAACAGTAATTAACAAAAATTAGACACGTATTTTATTTTGTCGCATAATGTAACAATACTTAGTTAAAACGAATCAAAGTTTAGGAGTGGGGGCTAAAACGTCATTTCTATATATAAAATGTACATAGAAGTGACGTCACGCGACATTTCATATCGTCGAAAGTATTCGGTTCTGTAAGAAAATAAAAAAAACATGTCTAATGATTTAAAATAATCTATAAGATGGACATTAAAATAAAAATTAGGCATTTGTGGTCACTCGGTACTTGGGCGTTATAGTTTCAATTTATTGGATTAAATTCTATAGTCCTAAAATGCATAATGAAATGTTTTTTCAATTTGAATGTATTGGAATATTTCTGTAAAAGTTAATTTTCTATTAATTTTTGAGAGAGTATGCAAAGATAGTGTTTAGGATCGTCAATACCTCTATAATCTAGGGCTGACAGTGACGGATCGCGGGCCCGCACTAACACTTATCAATCTGCTTTAAACCTCAACCATTATAGATATTCTATCGCTACTTTTACAAGGATCATTGATAATACGTAATTCTACTTTTATTTTAAGAAAGAAATAAGTTTAGAATGTTTCAATTGAGTGAGAAATTCTGAGTTGAATTATTATTATGTTTGGTTTCTTTTTAGATCTCTTTGACTAGACTTTGGAGTTACATTGTTCTCGCACAATTGAACCAAAAAAACTATGTAACTGTAGAATTGTATTGTGAACCCGATTGAAAAGAGTGAACTATGGAGTTTCTTGCCCGTTCTTCTCCATAGAAATCTACACGTTGGAATGAGCAAATAGCTTTACTTTTTTTGTTGACGTTCAAAAGTGCCTTTCTGGTCTAATTGAAATAAATGATTTTGACTTTGACTTTGGATAAAGTGTCAAAGTTTTCGATTACTAAAGGTCTGAGTATTATCCACTTTGTAATTTTAAGACTTAATATAGGTGTTTTAGTCTGCACAGTCATATTTGGACTATGATTCTTATAAACTGACCGTATCTGTTTTGTAATGACTAAAGATTTTATGTTAGATAAAGGAATTATAAGAAAACTAAAGGACTTATTGAAAATGTTTGTGATTTTTTTTAGTTGTACTTGTTGGATAGTAATATGTATGTGCAACTTACTACCGTCTCGTCTAGTGTGTGATTTTGACTTTTCCTGACCTGACTGAAACTGTCCGTGTTTTATTTCACAAAAACCTTGTCTTGACAATGACGAAAACAAAATAAGGCATTTCTTAATAATTAGTTTACTTTGCCTTTACGACATAATTACTGTACACATTATTGGTATTTATTATTTTAGTTAGCATGATCATTGATGATGTCAAAATAGACACTCGTGCAATATTATCATTACATTAACCATTTGATAATGAAAGTTTGTCACCGATAGAAGCCTTTTTCGGGAACTGTATGACGTACCTGATTATTATACTATTTGATTCATTTTTGATGTTTGACTCAGCGGAAGAACAATATTACGTGTATTATTCGATAATATATATTACAATAGATGTAGATATATGATCAGTCCAATAGGAAATATGTATAAGATGCGACTGTATACTATTTATGTCCAAATAAGGCTGATGCCGATACGGAGTCGCGGAGAACCTAACGAGTTACCGGGGCTCCGGCTCGAGGTGCAGGAGATGGAACGGGGTGGTTTTTAGTCAGTAAGAGTCTGTCACTCCTTCCCGCCTCACCCAGGCGGGAGCAGTCATTCGATGGTTTTCCCCCCTTAAAAAAATACTACTAGTAAGTTAGTTAGTCATACTAGTTAGAGGTAAAATCTGTAATAAGTTATACATATGAACAAAATGAAAATAAAAATTGTTTGTTGTTTTTTTGTTATATACTACAAACTAAATAATATTAACATTTGTTATAATGAAGCAATCAATTCATAACGAATGATATTGTAAGTAGATTTTAAATTTCATTTCAAGAACAAGTTATCGAAAACGAACAAGAGTATTTGGGAGGGTCGTAAAACCATATCTGTTAGTCTAATGCCTTGACATAAAAATATAAGATTAGGGATACAATTTAGCTCTTTGCAGCCTAGTTTAGTTTTAAGATAATTTATCAAACGTTAAAACGTTTCAATTAGTTGTTATGTTCATTGATTTGGTACAAACAGACGCCTTCTTGTTACCTCTATTAAGGATCTAAATTCTGAAGTTGCGACTATTAGTAATAGGCTCATCACCTATGGGGTAAATAAGACTTATGACATATTTGGTGAAAGGTAGGTTATGTGTCATCTAAATTGTTGTTTTTAATTTAATTATATTTTTATGTTTAAAATAAAAATTGTAATTTAATTTAACAATTCTTCCGTTATCGTGATTACGGTAACGCCATAGATTTTCCAGTGTCGTGGTACGACTGTAAGTAGATTAATCGATAAACCATTTATTGATATCGATGACAACTATTCCACTTTAATCTAGTTATCTGCGCACTTTTATAAATTTAATATGTAGGTATGTGTAGATACTTTGTTTTCAATTGTTTTTATGAACAATCGTTATCGTGATAACCGGAATTTTTTATCGTTATACGAATCAGATACGTACCTATTCGAATTTGACCTAAATATTTTTTTAATCGTTACGTAATTGCGTGTTAGTTATTTTGTATTTAGATTAGGTCTTTGAAGTTTGATTCGTGATGGATACATCATGTCTATTTTTAATGGTCTCAATTTAAAATTTATATTTCTAGGTTGCTTTGCTTTTAAAATTGTCTGTTTATTACTCTAGACTTTGAGGTACTTTCATAAGCCTTAAGTAGAATAACTATTGAAATAGTTGAAAAGTATAGGAAAAGAATCTGATACATTTATGTACAATCTCCAATCTTTACCGTTTCTGATTAAAATCTAAGATAAAATCTATGAATTGTTTATTTTTAAAATAAATAGACTTAGATAAAATTTTCATTTATTTTCAGCTCCTATGGTTGAAATTCTAAATGGGACATCGTTGCTGGCAATGAGGTCGATAATCTCAAAACTTGTAGAACCAAATGAATTAGGTAAGTAAAGAAAGTCTTAATAGATTCCTTATGTCGCGGAGAACCTAACGGGTTACCGGGACTCCGGTTCGACGGTTCTCCGGTGGAGGAGAAAGAACGGGGTGGTTTTTAGTCAGTAAGAGTCTGACACTCTTTCCCGCCTCACCCAGGCGGCAGACATTCGATGATTTTCCTCCCTTAAAAACAATAGATGCCTTATGTTTCAGTTTTATGAACAAAATACAAACAGTGCAACACCATTAAGCATGATTTCATAAACAGGTGTCATAGAACAGTTATTCTTTACTACTGATTAACGAATTTTACTTGTTACTTTTACTTGGCTTGATAAATTCGTATTATTGTCATATTCAATCATGCAATATTTTTATACGTTATATAGTATTCGTATCTAGTTGTAAACAAAACCATTGGCCTCTTTTGTAAGTAGTTGAGTCTAAATTAATTTAAACATTAATTATTATGTTTTCGGTTTATTCACGTAACTGTTTAACGAGGAAGTCGACTAGTTTCAAGCCATGCTAGAGGCTCATATTCATAAGCAGTAATCCGCGACCGACGCCACTATCGCCACGTCGTCGTGGACCTGACTGTTTCACTGTAAAAACATGTTCTAAAAACCACTTCTCTAATTACCGTTTTGTCACCACAGAACAATTAAACAATTAATAATTCTTATATACCAAATAGATACTGATTGAGTTCGTAGCTTTGACTTGAGTCATTTTTTACTGTGTTATCAGTAAAAAAATTTAAAGTTTCAATTTCTATCAAAAGTAAAGAGCGCATGAATTGTTTTAGCATCATTTTATTCTTTATTTCAGGTAAAGTGAACTCGTTGATAGGGTTGGTAGAGAACCTTATGCCATTGATATACGTGCCATTGTACACGAGGGTGTACACAGCCACCATGGAAGTGTTGCCAGGTGCTGTGTTCCTGCTGGGAGCCAGCATGACGCTTCCTGCTGTGATAGTGCTTTTGTAAGTATAATAATTCTTTCTTTCTTCTTTCTAATCTATTCTTTTACCAAATTTCATTCCGATCCCTATTTTGATTGATCCCTTTTTGACGTGATATCAGATGAAAAAGTTTGTGAGTTTCGAAGTTTCACGAGAATTAGAGAGATTTTATAATATCAAGTAAGAAATAAGATTGCATCTTGTACCTTTTTTATGAAAACACACAGTTTTACCTAACAACCGAAATTCACAATCCAACGTAAACCAACGACCAATGTCAAGAGTACAACCTGGATGACTTCAAGTCTTGAGTGAATTGATTATTTATGCTCCATCGTAGGCCGCATCGTCGCTTACCATCAGGCGAGATAGTAGACAAGAGGTAATAAGTAGACCAATAGGTAGCCGGGTAACCCTATTACCAATAAAATATGTTTGAATTAAGGATTTGTTTTAGATTACTTGTATGGATTTTCAAAAATCATGATTGATCTACATTTGCAGATTTTGGATCAAGGGCAGATTTTTTTATTTTTTTTTAAAACTTTGCCCCACACTAGGATTTTCTCCTGTGTCGTGGGTACGTTTACAAACATACAAGTTCACATACACATGACTCCCAGACCCGGAACAACAATTTGTGGATCACACAAAGTGTTGTTCCGTGCGGGAATCGCACCAACCGTGCAGTCAATTGACAGTTGACAGGTTTTTGTATGAAGAAAGTTATTCCTCTGAACTGACCATTGAATTGAAAAATTGACTGCACGGTTGGTGCGGTGGCTGGGCAACCGGCTGCCGTGCAACGTGTCACAGGTTCGATTCCCGCACGGAACAACACTGTGTGTGATCCACAAATTGTTGTTTCGGGTCTGGGTGTGATGTGTATGTGAACTTGTATGTTTGTAAACGCACCGACGTCACAGGAGATAATCCTAGTGTGGGGCAACGTTTTTTTTTAAATATTCTACAGTTAAGAATTAACTGATGATTGAAAAATCGGCTCTAAGATCGGTTATTCATTTTGGTCAAACTTAGACAGCTTTTCCATGTTCATAAAATCAAGTCCTATAACTAAAATTATTTTCAATTCGTATACTGACTAACATGTTTGTTCTGTTCATTACAGCTGGCTGTTCTTCGAACACAGAAAAGAAGTCCGAAAGCAGAAGAAACATTCAAAGCATCCTGAAATACTCGAGTCATAGAATAAACCTAGTTTAGTTAGTGAAATGTAATTAATTCGTCTATTTAGTAAGCCTAGCTATAACTGTTTATGCGCCTAATACATTTGTACCGAACTCCATTTTAAATAATTTTTTTATAATAATATTTTTGTATGCATCTACTATTTTCTGTCTTAAGTGGTAAGCAACGGCTTGCCAGGGCTCCGGCTCGAAATGCAGGCACGAGGTGGATTTTAGTCAGTAAGAGTCTAGCACTCCTTCTCGCCCCACCCGGGTGGGAAAAGTCATTGGATGATTTACCTCCTCGAAGAAACAGTGGTAAATAACAAACGTGACAAGTGCCAAAGTGAGATTTTGAAATTCAACGTCAACAATTGTCTATGACAGTGCACTGAGATTATTCTAAATATGACTGCCATAACCTCCCTGCGGTTGTTACGGTTCAAGTTTATTAGAGGGTATCGGTGTGTCATCAAATCTATAATAGTTCCTAAGTCGGTCCTTATAACACCCGCGCATTGAATAGAGATGGTGTGCTTCACTGCCACTTAGGGTTGTCAACTTTTTTTAGAAGAAATCTGATTTTAAAGGAGGTAAATAAAGAGTATGGACTTAAAAAAAAGAGTACCATTTATTTTCCAGCACATAACAATTTTCCATTAAAAAACAGTCCAATTATTATAACATAACATAGCATCACGCCTTTTATCCCCGAAGGGGTAGGCAGACGAGCAAATTATGCCACTGTACAATGTAACACTCACTTTTCACTATTATGTTATGAGTCCCATGTAATAGGGGGTGAGCCTATTGCCATATACCGGGCACAATTCCATACTCCGTGCTACTACTGAGATTTTTTTTAATAACCCAGTAATACTTTGCCTAACCCGGGCCTGAATCGAACCCGAGACTCCTTGGCCGCAGTCGCACTTGCGACCACTCGGCCAAAGAGGCAGAGCAGCAGTAGTTGAGTAAACATTGTGAAAAAAAGTATTTTAGCGAACTCTATTAGTGTTTTAGATTATAGAGTTCGCCTACATGATATAGAGGACAATACTCTATTTTAGAGTACGGTTGGCAACCCTGCTATCACTACAGGACTTAAGTTAGTACACATCATGATTATTGTACCTGTTAATCTGACGTCAGCATGTCCTAAAAACACCAATTAGATCATTAGACCATTAGATCTCTTATAACGTAGGTAGGCTAGCACACTATCTGTAGCTGGAAGCCAGGAAGTCGTTAATGAGGTCTTCCGCTCCTTGAAGGCGGTAACTGATTAGCTAATGAAGGTCAAGTACTAATCTAACGTAATATGACATAATGTGACTCCACTTAATTCTCAAAGTAGAGTGTTAAACACAGTAACAACTATTTTTCGTCAGTAACAACCATTTTTTTACACATTGCCTCGAAGTAGGTTTTTATCCTGTGTCGTGGGTGCGTTTGCAAACATACAAGTTCACATATACGATACGTTCACACAATAAATACGATTCAATTTATCAATAACGAAAAACGAGCGAAAAGCACAAACACATTATTAAATAGCGCAAATAATCAAAGGTAAATACTTCCGATGCCTGTTAATGATAGAGTATCTTAACAAAGAAAAATGTTTTGTTTTGTTTTGTTTTTTAAAAAAACGTTGCCCGACTGCCTCGTTGGCCGAGTGGTCGCAAGTGCGACTGCCGGGCAAGGGGTCTCGGGTTCGATTCCCGGATCGGGCAAAGTATTACTGGGTTTTTAAAACATTCTCAGTAGTAGCACGGAGTCTGGAAATGTGCCCGGTATATGGCAATAGGCTCACCCCCTATTACATGGGACTCGTAACATAAATAGTGAAAAGTGGGTGTTACATTGTACAGTGGCATTAAGTGCCGTAATGTGCACCTCTGCCTACCCCTTCGGGGATAAAAAGGCGTGATGTTATGTCACGTTGCCCCACATTAGGATTTTCTCCTGTGTCGTGGGTGCGTTTACAAACATACAAGTTCACATACATAATATGACCCCTAGACCCGAAACAACAATTAGTGAATCACACAAAGACTTTCTCCGTGTGGGAATCAAAACCTCTACACATTGCGCTGTGGCCACTACGCCAAACGCATGGTCAAAGTCAAAGTCAGTTTTGTTATGAGTTCCATGTCCTGCTTAAGGGATGACCCTATTGCCATACACCGAGCATGATTCCAAGTTCCATGTTTAATCTACTAACAATAAATCTTAAGAGTTTGTTTGTTTGATCGCGCTATTTTCTGTAACCACTTGTCCGAATTGAATAATTCTTTTTGGGTTGGATAGTCCATTTATCGAGCTATACGTGTATTTTAAGGCTATCCTCAATATAATCGAACTGAGCAACGGGATAGCTGAAACTGCGAGGGATTAGCATTATACTAGTATAACTTAACATCACGCCTTTTATCGTCGAAGCACAGAGGCAGAGATGCACATGATACCACTGTACAACACCCACTTTTCACTATTTATGTTATGAGTCCCATGTAATAGGGGATGAGTCTATTGCCATATACGGGGCAAAGTAGTAGACCCCGTGCTACTACTGAGAATTTTTTAAAAACCCAGTAATACTTTGCCCGACTCGGGAATCGAACCCGAGGCCCCTTGCCCGGCAGTTGCTCTTGCAACCAGTCGGCCAACGAGGCAGTCTTTCTTAGGCAGTATTCCACCCAAAACCAACAATATTTTTCATTTAACAGGGAATTAATTTAACCGCCCATTGCTTAGCAGTCACACTTGCAGCTACTGCAACTGATCAAAATCAACGACAACAGTGTGATTTTTAACTAAAAATCGTTACTCATATGAATATACCATATGAATATATCATGAGCAGCGTGCGCGGTCGCAGGCTGCGCGACATCGCCCCTACCGATTTAGTATGTCTGACGATAGTTATTATAAAAACGGCGTGGTTTTCCTTTGTTACTAGATCTGATATGATCAAAGTATCAAGTTATGTAATAAGCATGTTTCCCTATTATTGTAGGACAGGCAAGTGGGTATTACCCTCAGAAAATAACTGGCGTCTCGGTAATATAACGTTTTATAGTTTAAACTACAAAAATAACAAAGAAATCCCTAGCCGTTATCACAACAAACACGATTACAGTAATAATATAATAATATTTTTATTCTGAATACCTGAAACTCTACATAATAGGACAATATTTAGCAAAACGTTATATTTACAACAGGAGTAAAAAAACAGATTCGAGGAGATAAGAATAATCTTTGCGTATGCGAAATATGACCTCATTGGCACAATAGCCGGTGTGAAGTTCAATTTTTAAAATCAATTTTAAAAATATCCTCGCCCAAAGGTATAAGCTTTAGTGATAGGTACTTTACTTATTACAAGGGACTTAATAAAAAACAAAGGAAAAGTGCACCTAGTGCAACCTTTCGTAGAAACGGGTGATGTTGTTATACTAATGATAGGATCGAGTTGATTCACACTAATGAGCATAAAACCAAGTCGTTTGCATCGCCCAGCACTATGTACATAGTACGTACGTACGACCACTTTAGGCAACCGTGCTCGCGTTCATTTAGACCGCCCAAAGAGTCAAGTCGTGCGCCGGTATCGTCTGGCAGCTGAATGCTGTCTCATTAACATGTCTGCGACACATTACAATTAATTTCACAACGAATAATTAAGGAAAACAAACTGTTTATTTTTATTAATAACAAAAATAGACTTTACAAAGTGTATACAAGAATCTCGGGAAATTCTATAAGTGTTTACTATTCTAAGCCCGTAATTTCATTATGGGTGTTAGAAAGCAGATACACGCAATTGGCTCCAGTCATATTTCTTATCAGTATCAAGTCGAGACAATATAAATATTGAGTTGGATAAAATAACGTATATTACAAACATCACAACAAATACCAGTTATACAAATACACGCAATCCTGAGGTGTTGTTCTTCAATATAGGCATTACATATACTAGTGACGCTTGAGGCATAACATTGACATGTAACAGAAAGTTTCGAAGATGAACCTGTGTAAAACCGAACATAAAAATGTTGAAGAGGAGGAAAATAAAGAAGACATCGATGAATCTTCTCCTCTCAAACCGAATGGAGAAGAAAATGTCAAAAGTGAAAAAGAAGAAAAACACGAAGAAAAAAATGAAGAAGTTAAGAAAAAGAAGCTCACATTCAGAGAAAGGCTAAAATTAATAAAAGACAATACAACGGTAGAGCCTATAATAGCCTGCTATGTGATGCCCAGTGTACTTGCATCGTTAGGTATACAGAATTTAAATTTAGAAAAAGCCTGCAGAGTCAACTTGAATTACAGTACAGAAGTGTGTGACGCTTTGAATTTGAGACAGACAGAGAACTACACTCTTGAAGAGCAAGCAGTACAGAAGCTGACAGCCAGTGTGGGAGTCTGGAAGAATGTGGTGCAAACTTCTATCCCAGTGCTAATTATCCTTTTCGTGGGAGCCTGGAGTGATAAAACGGGGAAGAGGAAAGCATGTATCATGTTGCCCATAGTGGGAGAATTTATAGCGTGTCTTGGGTTCATTGTGAATACATATTTCTTTAATTGGCCTGTAGAAGTGTCTGCGTTTACTGAAGCAATATTTCCTGCTATAACGGGTGGATGGTTCACTAATTTTATTGGTGTCTTCAGTTACATCGGAGATATCACTACAGAGGAAAATAGGACTTATAGAGTGGGCTTAGTAAATATGTTCATGTCATTAGGCTATCCTATAGGTAGTGCATTAAGCGGTGTTATGCTCTCCTGGGTTGGATATTATGGTGTGTTTGCCGTATCATCGTCTTTGTACTTATTTAGTTTAATATATGGGTACAAATACTTGGAAGATCCGAAGCAAAGAGCTGTAAAGAAAATAGTAAGTAGTTTTTTTATTTTGTCAACGTGATAGATTTTTTTCTACAAGAAAGATTAAAATGTTCTACTGATTTGGCAACTTAGCTATTGTCTAAGAAACGTATTTTGGATTTCACCGCTTTTTGTCACTTAAAATTAACATTACATATTTTCTGAAAAAAAGTGGTAAAATAAAAATTATTTACGAGATTATTAACATAGTTATTGTATTTCTTAATATTGTATTTCTTATTAACATAGTTATTATTATAGTTATTGTATTTCTAAGCCAACGCAGGATTTAACATAGGTTTTTAAGCTTAACACATCTTTGTCATTTTTTTATTGCTTTCTCTATTTGTACTTTTCTGACCTCAATATGCAATTTTTAGGAGAACAAAAAAGACAAGAAATGTTTTCTTCGAGAATTCTTCGATGTTGGTCTGGTGATGGAAACCTTCAGGGTAGCTTTTAAACAAGGTCCTGGAAACAGGAGGCTACGAGTGTGCTTACTTCTCATTGTAGTATGCGTTGTATTTGGACCAATGCATGGTGAGTGAAAATAACTTAACTTTGATGTTATTGACAGTTGCAACTATAGTTGTATTTTAAATTAATGAATTTGCGTTGCTGTTTCTGTTATTTATGTTTAGTGATTTCGATTATAATCTGGCAGACTGCCTCATTAGCCGAGTGGTTGTAAGTGCGACTGCCGGGTAAGGGGTCTCGGGTTCGATTCCCGGGTCGGATAAAGTATTACTGGGTTTTAAAAAAATTTCAGTAGTAGCACGGAGTTTGGAATTGTGCCCGGTAATGGCAATAGGCTCACCCCCTATTACATGGGACTCATAACATAAATAGTGAAAAGTGGGTGTTGTATTGTACAATGGCATAATGTGCCTTTGCCTACCCCTTCGGGGATAAAAGGCGTGATGTTATGTTATGTGTGATTTCGATTATATTGTTTCTTTAACCCGTCGTGTGTCTAAATGTGGATCCACGCGAGGCAGAATGTATTTTCTATTGTGTCTCATAGACGGGCATTCAAGCGGTTAAAACTTGGAAGTAACTTTTTCCAACTAGATATTTCTATGCTCATATTATTTACTCATATTTAGTTATATTTTTTTTTACGTCTGTCTCTGCAATGTTCGTGAGTACCGTAAAGGTAGCCAAAAAATGGTCAACCTCAGAATGAGCTGAAAAGTCGTATAAACCTTTATTTTGCCTTTTTATATGGTGCCTTAAAGGTCTCGTAAAGTCTCGTTTCTTTGTCTTTGGTATTCAAGGTCAAAGGTCGCAGGAAAAGGTTTTTTTTACATTTTTGGATGTCTGTTGACTTTAGGTAAAGTTTATGACAGCCGCCGGATAACTTTCCAATCAACATTTATTTAACATACCATTAATTTATTGCGCGTTGTTAGGTAAATTAGTTACTTACTCATTATATTTTTATCATTACTTATCATACTATTTTTTATTGCATTGCTTGAGAGCAAGGGCATAGTTTAATTTTCCAAACTCACATTTTGAATTTCGATCAGCAGAATTGTCAACTTTGTCTTGATGTAAATGACGTTGTGAATTGTTAATTTTCTTTTTATGGCATAAGCCGGTAAACGAGCAGACGTATCACCTGATGGTAGGCAAACGGCGTCGCCCATGGACACCTGGAACACCAGAGGCGTTACAAGTGCGTCACCGGCTTTTTGGGGATTAGGAGTTTGAGGATCGTTGGGGATTCAGGGATTGGGGAGATTGGGGAGATTGGGGAAGGGGAAGGTAATTGGGCCCCCGGCAACCTCACTCACACGGCGAAACACAACGCAAGCGTTGCTTCACGTCGGTTTTCTGGGAGGCCGTAGTATCACTCCGGTCGAGCCGGCCCATTCGTGCCGAAGCATAGCTCTCCCACACTTAAAATTATTTATTATTTGAAGAATCACCTGCCGCATTACGTGACAAACACTTTGGAGCAAACTAAAGTAAATTAGTTTATTTTTTAATAATCATTATGTATCTTACGTCATATGTGTGATTATTTTATTCTTTTAGGTGAATTCACCGTGATGTATCTGTTTACAAGATACAGGTTTAACTGGGATGAAGTCCAGTACAGTATGTGGTCAACTTACTCTATCGTCACCAATTTGATGGGTAAGTAATATGCTGGTGTCTAAGTTAATTAAATATTTGACAATGACTAGTCTTACACATTTTGTATGGGGTGTAATTGTGTATCTTTGACCTCTAGGAGCGAAAACTACATTTGGATGAGTTATTGAGACTGGCCGTTAGTACATCTTGGTATCTAATTTACTCATCAACAGCCGAAAGACGTCCACTGCTGGACAAAGGCCCCCCTTAGTCCTCCACGTCGAACGACAACTCGCCACCTGCATCCACTGGCTCCCCGCAACTCTGTTTCCTCACTACCTAATCTTTGCTTGCCACTAGGCGAGGTGGTGGCCAAACGCCATCCTATTAACTATAATCAAAACACAAATTGGTCATTTGTATTTTTGAAGACGACACTCGATACGTATTATAATAATTCTCATCAACAGCCTACAACTAAATAGCCACCACTGACCAAAGGCTTCTCGCACGCAGGTTTGAATATTAATAACCACGATTCGATTTTTCGATTTCAAACTTATAATTATAATTACAAGTTCAGTTTTCCTCACTATGTTTCCCTTCACCGTTTGTCATACATACATAACTTTATGCCTGTCTCCCATGGGGGTAGACAGATACTATGGAACGCCAATTGCTGTGACTCTTACATACCTTTACCGTTTGTTAGTGGTGTCTAAATAATCTTAGAAAGTACATAGAACTCGGAATAAGTCACCTTGGTTTGGCCTTAGGTAAGTTTCGGCCCCGAAACCTTTTGCATGAGAAGCAAGCGTCTTCAGCTTCAGTCTTCAGTCGTCAGCAACTTCGGGCTACCACGACATTCATTATTATAATTATATTATTTAGTTTTAATTACGACGTTCGATTGATGATCCAATTAATATAATATATCTTCTAATAGCATATTGTGTTTCAGCAGGGGGATTAAATAAATACTCGTAACTAATCGTAACTAAGATAGTATGTGAACTTTGATATAAAGATAGATAGACTAGTCCTAGGAATAAGCTATCAGCTTGGTTTTTCCAACTATTGCATATTTTAGCAAATTTTTCTTATTGGATACAGTGTTGGTGAATTTGAATCTAAATGAAAGGGTTTTTTTATTGTCCAAATCTATAGTGTTCCGTGTGGTGTAGTAGGAATAGGCGTGCTTAACAAATACTACAAACTTGCATCCGCGCGTGAGAAAGACACCAGCGGTTTTTACTTTCTAGTCAGTAAGCGTCCCGAGGTTAGGGAATTCCATGAGGATTTTCCTCCTTGATGAATTGTTTCTAAGACACAAGAACATTGTCAACATAGAACTTGTATCATTTTTGCGAACAGCCGTGTAAATACTTCCTTATTAATGCAAGAAGGTAATCGTCTGGTTCCGGCTGTTTCATCCTATGGTCGTTCTGAATTATCAATGGTGTTCTAGTGATGACACATAATATGTGTGGTCATAAATCATTGAAATGTAGGAAGATTAAAGGGAATTTAGTTTGTATTTGATTTTGTGTAGGGTTTGTTTTTGATTGGCATATTCTACTGCATTTTGTCAACACGACATATGAAATATAAATTTGCTCTATAACAATGGGACAGTTGCATTTAGTTTGTATTTGATTTTGTGTAGGGTTTGTTTTTGATTGGCATATTCTACTGCATTTTGTCAACACGACATATGAAATATAAATTTGCTCTTTAATAATGGGACAGTTGAATTTACTAAAAGATGATACACGATAGGGTATATTTAAAAGAATCAGTTTACTACATTACTTGCGGGAAAAATATCTACCAGTTGTTATAACTGTTTTAATTGAGGTTATCCATTGCAGGTACATTCTTCTCCATAACTTTATTCAGTAACTACATGAAGTTGGACGACACGCTGCTTGGTATCATCTCCAACACCAGTAAGATTGTCGCAGGCTTCGCGTACGCCTTTGCGAGAAATGACTTGGAGATTTATTTAGGTGAGTAAAATAGACTTCAACAATTACCTTTTTTAATCTATTTGATTGTGAGCCCCGGTGTGGCTTGAAATAAGTTGAGAAAACTCGAAAAGTTTACGCAAGCTATGTTATGTAAGTAAGGTAATGAAAAAATATTAGACACGTATTTTTTTATTTTGTCGTATAATAAAACAAGACTTAAATAAAACGTCATTTCTACGTATAAAATGTACATAGAAGTGACGTCACGTGACATTTCAAATCAATATATTGTCGAAAGTATTCGTTTCTGTATAAAAATAAAAGATACGTGGTTAATGTTTTAAAATAATTTACCAGACGGACATTAGTTCTATTAGTTTATGTACAGAGATTAATTCATTTGATATTTTCTAAGATAGATAATTATAGGTACTACTGTCAATACATTTGCGCAGTTAGAACAGTACACGTCTATATTTATTTTAGTATATAAGCTGATAGGCGCCGTTCTTGTTTATCCGACGTTTATAAATATGTATCTAGTCTGAATAATTATCTAAAATGGTTCGTAAAAAGTTATTTAAAAATCGTTTTTTTAATATTAGAACTCATTAAATTTGAGTCGGTTTTGTTTTGTCTATGAATAGAAGCTTCGCAAAAAAGGAAAAAGAAACAAGATTTCTTATGTTTTTATGATAACAATTGTGAGGCATACAAAATTAACTAAAAACCGCCGTTTACTCACGTGAATATACTGAGAAAAGCTCTACTAGTTTCGAAACACAGTGGGTTTTTTTACTTATGACAACCCCTCTGTGGTTTGAAACTAGTAGAGCTTCTCTCAGTATATTCACGTGAGTAACCCGCGATTTTTTTTAAAGATTTTTTTAAATTATAAATATCATGAAACACTCATAAATACTATGGTATACAAATACGAGTCGAATAATTGTGTAAATCTCTACATAGTATTCGCTTCTGTCCCTATGTATGCTTAGATCTTTAAAACTACACAACGGATTTTGATGCGGTTTTTTTAATAGGTAGGTACATAGATAGAGTTTTCTTAAGGTAGGTTTATATATACACGAACATTACACCCGTTGGAAGCCGGGGTGGGTCGCTAGTGTATAATATATAAAAAGTCACTTAACCGATAAGCAACAAAGGACATTTGACAAATAAAAATATCTGCTTACCTCCATAATAATAATGCAATGTTTAAGAAAACTTTTAAGCGCATTGTATTAAACAAAGAGAAGATATTGTTATGTGTAATACAATACAATTATCTCGAAGTATTTACATCCATTATTTGCCTGATAAGATCCTAAGGTTATCATCAACTATTTTATCTCTTGCAGCAATTAACAATAGACACTGTGTAATGTGTCCCTTCATTGATATATAGATTCAATATTGTGCAGTTTGTAAAAATGATAAATTAATGACAATTATGCGATGAAGTAACTGATTTCTAAAGTATTCGTTTATTTATTTGCAATATAATGGCCACAATATTGAGTAGACTACCTTGCGCAAGAGGTTTTACGCAAGTCTAATTTAAATTACTTTCGCCGGAGTCTATATTAGAAAATATAAAAAAAAAAATAATAAAAGTACCTACTGCGAAAAAAAAATAACTGCTCACACACAAATTAATGACGTTGCCCGAATCAGGGTAGAAAATACCACAATGCACCGTTTACTGCGATTCTTAGGCATCATTTTGATTTATAAATTGTCCATGACTCACATTCACGATCGTTAAAAGTACCTACCCTTTATCGAGGTTTAATGTCATAATTTACTACTTCGTATTTGTAAAAAGATGCTCAAATTCGCTCAATATATATTATTTTATTTGAGCTTGTAACCCTAATCCTATAATAACCTTAATATTCTCAAAGTCAATTGTTCAATAGAATTTCAATAAGCACACTTATTGATTGATAAAATGAAATATAAAACAAAAATCTAATTTAGAGAAAAACTGAAATAATGAATTTATGTTCTTGGATCCAATATTTAGTAATTTAATAGTGTCGTGGTGGCCTGGAGGTTTAAGATGCTCGCTTCTCATGCATGAGGGTGCGGGTTCGAAACCTACCAACGGCAAGAACCAATGTGACTTTTTCCGAGTTATATGTACTTTCTAAGATTATTTAGACACCACTGACAAACGGTGAAGGAAAAACATCGTGAGGAAACCTGGACTTATAATTTCTAATTATAAGTTTGAAATCGCCAACCCGCATTGAGCAAGCGTGGTGATTAACGCTCTAACCTTCTTCGTGTGAGAAGAGGCTTTGCTCAGCAGTGGGCATTTATAGGCTGTTGATGATGATGATGATGATCCAATATTTGTGTAATGAAATATAAATTATTGAAACATCGTTGTCTTTGCTACATCAGTAAAATATGGTCGTTTATAGAGTACAGATGAAATAATCAAAAAAAAATAATTATTTGTTCGCCCAGAGAATGAAAGCAGCTCGGTTCGATGGTTGTTCAGTCCAATTATAAAATATCTATAGCGTGCATGTAAGTAAATAGTTAACTAGAGTAGAGTATGAATGATTCCTAGAAATGTTATTTTATTTTCTTCGAAGTAAATACAGTCGAACTTGCGTACATACTTATGTAAGTAGTTACTTATTAACGAACACAAATTAAAAGTAATTTATACAACTAGAGGTATATTTAAACTAATACATAGATAGATACAATCAACTAGGGATATATTACCTGAAATTAGTCATTTTCCTAATGAACTTTTTTATTTATTTATTATTTTAGAAAAAACAAAATGAAAGAAAACATTTTAAATTTCGAAATATATCTGCTAAGACGGGTTGTGTTGCATTGTCTGTGGACAAGTCTGTTGCATTGTTTATGCTCCTATGTAGGTACACCTCTGGCTACTTTCCTATGGACATAGGTATGTGTCCTGTATGCGTATAATTTTTTAATTCTTTCTCCACAGCACCTCTACTGGAAATATTGAATGGTACTTCGTTCATTGCGATGCGGTCTATTGCTACAAAGCTGGTGGATGGCGAAGAATTTGGTACGTAATTCTACCTCTAGATAAATATTGGGTTTATCTGTCACATAAAAAATGATAATAGGAAACCCTTACCTATCAACTATTCGAAGTTTTAATTCATATTCGAAAATTCTTCGATTATTTTTTGTGTTGCTAAGATTAAAATTAAAATTGGTGTAATTTTTTCGCTTTGTTTACTAAACATACATCTGCTTATTTCCAGGTAAAGTGAACTCCTTGTTTGGTTTGGCAGAAGCCACGATGCCCCTGTTATATGGGCCTCTGTACTCTAGGGTATACATGGCTACTCTTGACATTCTGCCCGGAGCTGTATTTTTATTAGGCGCTACTATGACGTTACCTGCTATTGCAATATTTGGGTAAGAAGCTTGTAATTTAACTATTCTGATACTTTTGCGATATCGTAAATGGTTTAATTAGGATAAAGTAGAAATGTAATTAATAAAAAAGTCCTGTTGACGCCGTAGCTGGTCGATCAGCTGCTACGCAACGTTTCTCGGCTTCAATTTTCGATCGGAACATTATTTTGTATATTCATATATTTGTGGAGGACTTGATGTGTGTATATAATTATAATAGAAGTACGTGTTTGTGCACGGAAGAAAAAATAATGATTTCAATGACGCGCTGAATCATTTTATACCATATTTTGTCCCCAGGTGGTTGTATTTTGAACACAAAAAGGATAAATTGAGAAATGAAGCGCTAAAAGAAGACAGAGAAAAGCAACAGACAGAACAATTAAAATAAAAACATAAGATAATGAAGTTTTTAAAACTGTGGAAGATGTAGAGGTATTAGCTGGCTTTGAGCCATTCGAAGTTGGTTTTTGCTTCACTAGAGGCGCTACTGCACCTTAAGGCCTATCGTCCAATAGAATATTTATTTGATAACGTCCATTGGTCAGTTCTTGACGGCTAAGCTGTAAGGACCAATAGGATTAGACTCGAAAAACGAAAACCTTCATCAACCTATAGGGTCGATATTATTATGTTTTGTACTTATTATACTCATATTTCTATTAAGTTAAACTTCTTGAACCATGTTATGTTATTGCTGTTGTGCCTATATTTTTTTAATTATATTATAAAAAAAACTATTGAAAACTTTGTTTTAAATTAACCGACGTTGTCAATGCATACTATGAAAGTATAATAAGTTGCTGTTGAGAACCAGTGAGAAACAAAGCTACTAAATAATTATGCGTTTCAAGAAGTAACATACAGTTTTTAACGACCAAGATCCAAACAAAAGCATCCAAAGTCAAAGTCAAACTCAAAATTATTGTTTCAATTAGACCATAGAGGCACTTTTGAACGTCAATAAAGAAAATTAACAAGTGAAGCTATTTGCTCATTCCAAGGTGTAGATTCCTATGGAGAAGAACGAGCAAGAAACTTCATAGGTTACTCTTTTTCAATCAAGTTCACAATTCTCCAGTTACATAGTTTTGTTGTTTGGGTTGTGCGAGAACAATGTAACACTAAAATACAGTCAAAGAGATCGAAAAAAAAAATCATAATCATAATCAAAAAAAAATATATCCAAATAGCTAAAAGTCTTAAGTGATAATAAACCTCATTATTCGCGCCGCAGTCTCACAATACAATCCCCAAATCGATCTCACTGCACAAAACTAATCACACGTACTACAACTTACTATAATTCACAACTCCACCGAATAAACTCAAAACACAATGATTAAACATCAAATATAACAGCTTAACTATAATCCTCAATGAAACTCGAAGACATTACTAACGTTTGAAATAATCCAAGGTAATATGTAATTCGAGAATAATTATTAAACTGCAGATAAATTGTGCCTAAAATTACTTAAGAGATGGATAAACGTTATTATTCACCTTTATACCTCTATACATGTCTATTGTCGCTACTTTTTTCGGTCTGGCTGATTCATTATTTTGGTTAGATTGAAATAGTTTTTTTATAATCCTATAAAAACCCCATTTACTAGCTTATCCAAGCTAGTAAATGGGCTGGCGGATAACCTGATGATAAGCAATCGGTGTGGCCCATGGACACAGGCGTTACTTTTGGGGCCTTTTGGGGTTAGGAATTTGAGGATTGTTGGGGATTCAGGTATCGGGGTGATTGGGGAAGAGCAGGAGAGTAGTTGGGCTTTCGGTAACCTCACTTACACGACGAAACACAACGCAAGCCTAGTTTTACGTCAGTTTTCTGTAAGGCTGTGGTGTCACTCCGGTCGAACCGGCTCATGCGTGCTGAAGCATGGCTCTCCCACACTTAGAAATGGCAGTGGTAATAATAGTGGTTCTATTATCCATTTTTTTTTAAAGGGGAAAATCATCGAATGACTGCTCCCGCCTGGATGAGGCGGGAGGGAGTGTCAGACTCGTACTGACTAAAATCTACCCCGTTCTTTCTTCTGCACGTCGAGCCGGAGCCTCGGTTACCCGTTAATTTGGACGACTCTATTGTCCATTTCAGATTATGATTCTCCTAGAAACAGGGTATTAAACTGTCAAATACCAAGCGGTCACCGGTGACCGCAACCTATTGTTCTATAATTGTGTCTGCAAAACCGGTACTCGACGAGTTAAATGGGCCGCAAATTCGACAGGTGTGCATGAAAGCCAATATTTTAATTTTTTAATGTCACAAATGACATAGCTTGGTACTTTTGTTTTTCTTGATGGATAATCTACTTTCATGTTGGTCATGAGTAAGATTCAAGAATTAAATTATGCTGATGTGTGGATAGCTTAGAGTCCGGCACACTCTAGTCCTAATCATAAAGAAAAACCGAACCAGGTACCAGTCTGTGCCGAGACCCCAAAAAAAAAATCGAATTATTTAAAGATAATTTTCTCGATTCAATAATTAAATCCAACACTGGACTTGGCAGTCTTGTCAATGGATTAACGACTTTCATTTTGATAAATAGAGCTAATTATATTATTAAATTACCTATGTCATACACTATGCAAATATATTACCTAGGTGTCATTAGTAGCCTAGGTACGTCATTGAAAAGACGACAGGTTACGACCTGTCGTCGGGCTACGGCCCGTAGACAGATTGAACTAATACTTTATCAGACTTTATCCAATTAAAAGCTCCCGAAATAGGTTTATTTAAAAAAAAACGTATTCTCGTCAAAGGTTTTTGTGACTAAATAAGGGATTTACGTAACTTTTTAAATTTTGTATATTCTTTTATATATTTTTTAATTATTATATTGAAGGTGGGTTCACGCGGTTTCTTTGATGTAGGTCGTGGTTTGGGAGTATTTGTATCAAATTAGTAGCTTGTCTGGGTGTCAGGTAAATAGACGGACATGTTTATTTAACAGTTTTATGTATACATATATTAGTTAAAAGGGTCTACAGGGGTTTTTAGAGGTATATTCAGATAGTTTTAATTTTGGAGGTAGGAGAGAGTAATTTAATTTGTAAATATTGTTAAAGTTTAGTGATTATCTACCTTATTAACCATTTCTTTTAGTTATATCAACTTGTAACTTATATTACAGAGTGGTTTGATTCCAGGTTAGTCTTAATAGGTACCTCCTTTCTACATAAGGCTTTTACCATATGCAAAGGTGTTATTTTTTAAAGGGGGACAATCACATGTTGGGCCCCATCCGTGGTGGTCTGATAGCTCTTTGAGGAGCGCGCGGAATGCGACGCGCCATACGTTCGGGTCTGGTTCAGGGTCGGGCGGCGAGCTCCCCGACCGCAGGCCCGTACAGTGCAAAGGTGCATATTATAACTGTGCACCTCTGCCAATCCCTTTCGGAGAAAAAAACATTATGTTCAAGTTCTGTTTTCTTAATAACAATTTGCAACGCAGTCTTACATAACCAGTTCAGAATAAGTATTAACACTAGTGACGTTTGTTTATAAAATGTTATCAGTTTAACTTTAAATCCTTTTAAGACTGTTAAACAACAGTTAGTGTAAGTAAACGTGATAGTAAGACTAAAATAGTCATATAATACCTACAATAAATCCTTAGAACACAAGTGCTTCTGTAGTAAATCTATGTTTTATTGAAGTCGTGCGACAATTGTAATCTTCTTAATGACTATGTGTTTATTTTAGGTGTGGAAAAGTTATTGTGCCTATGTTTTTTAGTTTATGTATTATTACGTGACTTTTGTTATATGTGGAATGTTTTAGAATTTGGATAGGTCATGGTGTTTGTTGGAGGAATTAATTGTAGCATTGTAAGTGGTAGGCAGAGGTGTACTAAATTAATATGCCTGCTGTCGTCGCTCGTCTTATATTTTCTTAACATTTAATGTAGCTATGACATTGTGTAAATTCATGAGTTTATAGAGTAAACTGAAAATATTTATTTTTAAAATTGGACGATTTTAATCTTTAACATTCTTACGCCAAATCAGTAATCATTCTTATGGCTAATACGCCACGAAGAATCAAACATAAGACTTCATACCTTCCAACCACTCAAATACGAGACTAACGAAGCAGACCAAGTATAACTAATAAGCCTAATACAGTACGATTATCTACGTTTACACTATATAGACAAATACACACACATAGGTACACAATATAGGTCCACCATTACCATTCCTAAGCCACTTAAAAGCCTGTCTAAATAGGCATGTTATGACTTCAGCCCCAATTACTCTGTAATGGACTATTAGCTAATCTCGAGTAAACTGTTAATTCAATAATAATACTCATTATGCAATAATACACAGTAATACACACACATTGTTAGGAGTGTCGTTGTTATTGTTATTATTGTGTATTATCTGCTGTGTATAGGCAACGTGTATGTGATATTGAGGATTTTTAATTGCTTGTAATAACATTTGTATGATTCACAAATCCATTTTATTCTGGATCTGGGTCTGATTCACCTCTGTTTACTTTTTTATGAGGGGGAAAATCAATTCAATGACTTCTCTCGCCCTGACGAGGAAAGAGGGAGTGTCAGACTCTTACTTACTAAAAACCACCCCATTTCTATTCCTGCTCTTCGAGCCGTAGCCCCGGCAACCCGCTAGACCTTCTGCGGCTCCAAATAAGGGGAAGGCCCTTATTTGGAGCCGCAGAAGGCTAACTGAACTTAACTCGCTAAAAATATGAAAATAATCGAATTAAAGATAAATCTCTGTTTACTTAACTTTACCTATTCGAATATAAGATGTGTCTGACATAACAACAGGTTTAATAGTGAGGAGACACTTAAGAATAATTTATATTTATGTAAGTGAAACTACATTGAAATCTACACTTTAATTTTGTATCTATAGATCTCAAAATGCTACCGTGGTAACACACACATTAGACATATTTACCTTCACAGACGATGAATATGTACACGGGTTTCTCAATGAAAAGTAAAATAAAATAAACTTCACGCAGCTTCTAAAAACTGTCAGTAACTCGTCGCATCTACCGCTAACGAGCCGCCCGGTGGATCACGACTGTAAGGGCGTAGATACACTAGAAATAAATTAGGCAAAGTTTTGAGAAATTAGTTAACATGAGAAGAACGTTTTAAGAGATTATGTACCTAGATATTTGTATATTGAAAATCCAGTCTTTTTAATATTTGATGGGCCGACGTTTGACCACTGTTTTGCCAAGTAGTAGTTTTAATATTAATGCTATAATAATGCGAGGAATGTGCAGATAAATGCATAATTAAACTTGTCTCGATTGCTGTACAAACAAGACAAAAAAAAACAACGATTATGTGAATAGTTTTACTCCTTAATAAGTAATCTTATTTATGTATTTCATTTCGACTTTAATATTAGCCTTTTTTTAGGAGGGAAAATCATCGAATGACTGCTCCCGCCTGGGTGAGGCGGGAGGGAGTGTCAGACTCTTACTGACTAAAAACCACCCCGTTCCTTCTCCTGCACGTCGAGCCGGAGCCCCGGTTGCCCGTTAGGTTCTCCGCGACTTAATATTAGCCTATGGTCTTCCAAGCATATTGAACTATGTATTACTCGATAGACCCAATGAAGGTCACTTTCACCCTCAGTGTGTTTATCACTTAATGTGAAAATCAGCCAGCCACTGACTTGCCCCTTATTTTGCATGATATTAATTTCGCGAAGCCGCCACCATTGCCTCCCCCTTTTAATTACATTTAATGAATAAGCGAAAATTATCTTTTGTATTATTCCAAAACCCTTTATGTGGAAGCTCGCCTATCTTAATGAGGTTTTCAAATTTTAAATACTGTTTTGAAAATTACTAACGATCTTACGTGGATGAATAGATTTGTCGAACACAAATCTTTTTTGTTATTAATTTTATGTTTATTTAGCATTATTGGTTATTTAGAGATCGAGGTCATCTTTTATTTATCGTTGTCAATTATATCTAATTATTACATTATTTGATTCGTCAAATAACTCATTTAATAATAATAATAATAAATTTATTGAATCAAGAAAGAGTTTACACAATTTTGTTTTAAATTTTTTTTTATTTTTTTTTTATTCTTTAAAAAAACGTTGCCCCACACTAGGATTATCTCCTGTGTCGTGGGTGCGTTTACAAACATACAAGTTCACATACACATGACACCCAGACCAGAAACAACAATTTGTGGATCGCACAAAGTGTTGTTCCGTGCGGGAATCGAACCCGCGACACGTTCCACGGCAGCCGGTTGCCCAGCCACCGCACCAACCGTGCAAACATAATGTCTATCATATAACTTACATAATATTTGTACTATGAAAACAATTTTAGCATCTGTTGCTGAGTTGTGTTGATTTGGTTTTCTACATCAGGATAAGCTTATGGCTGCCTGTCCATTGACGCGGAGAGGGGCAGGCAGCGGAGCGGAGCTAGCGAGTATTGCGGAGCGGAGTTACGGACTGTGTCTGTCCATTGACGCAGAGCGAGGCAGCGGTTCCGGACCGCTGCGAGTATTGCTGAGCGGAGTAATGGACTATCAAACTTCAGCGATATACTATATACTATTCCAATATCCCATACCCCCGCCCCGCTCCCGAGACCGCTTCCCCGCCGGGCGCCGGCTCACTCGGCTGCCCCGCTCCGCCGCCTTGCACCGCTACCTCGCACTGCTACCATGCGCCGCATCCGAAAATGTATGAATTTTTAAACTAGCTCGCAATTCCCTTTTCACTAAAGCGGAGCGGAGATATCATGCAATCCTATTGGTTAATATTTCTTCGCGTCAATGGACAGGCAGTCTAAAGAAACTTTGTTACTAAAAATCAGTAGATAAGTTTATTCAAGCAAAGAAATACGCATATATGTGTATTTTCCTCTAAGCATACTTAGTCGCACACGCAGACATCGTTACCGAGACCGCGAAGTTAGGATTTAATATTTTTCTCATCGAGAAAGTTGTTATGATAATATATGCAACCATTACAGCCCTTCACAGCAGACTCGGATAACAATCATAAATGCGGAAGATGTATTCCAAGACAATTCGGATTCGCTTGAGATTATCATGGCTTACGATTTTTTCTATCATATTACTGACTGCCTCGTTGGCCGAGTAGTCGCAAGTGCGACTGCCGGGCAAGGGGTCTCGGGTTCGATTCCCGGGTCGGGCAAAGTATTACTGGGTTTTTTAAAATTCTCAGTAGTAGCACGGAGTCTGGAAATGTGCCCGGTATATGGCAATAGGCTCACCCCCTATTACATGGGACTCATAACAACTAGTGAAAAGTGGGTGTTACATTGTACTGTGGTAGAATGTGCACCTCTGCCTACCCCTTCGGGGATAAAAGGCGTGATGTTATGTATGTATGTATAACATCGCGCCTTTTATCCTCGAAGGGATAGGCAGAGGGGCACATTATGCCACTGTATAATGTAACACCCACTTTTCACTATTAAGTGTTATGAGTCCCATGTAATAGGGGGTGAGCCTATTGCCATATACTGTGCACAATTTAGGACTCGTGCTACTACTGAAAATGTCTTTAAAAAACTCAGTAATACTTTGCCCGACCCGGGAATCAAACCCGAGACTCCTTACCCAGTCGCACTGGCGACCACCCGGCCAACGAGGCAGTCTTACTTAGAAAAAATAACGACTACTTTAATCAATGTTAATTAAATACCACAAAAAAATGTCCCAACATACTTCGGAATTCAGAATAGCAACCAACCACGTATGTATCGTGCAGTCAAGTCGGGGCCCGAAGTTGTCTGTATAATTCCTTCGGCAAAACACTCGGAATATATAATTGTACGTAGTTAGGTACCGCCATTATTTAGATTTAGGCAAATCAGTCCGCACAAAACATTGCTTTTCACTTACACTCGTGTCGTTTGTCATGAGTTTTTGGTGTCTTGCAAACTTGGGAATAGATTGGGCTTGTGCTGTAGAAGGAGATTTACGATACGTTCATGTTGCTATAGAATAACAAAGTTTGTGGTTTCTTAAAATAAAATGATATTTTTTATTTTTTTTAAAGCATAAGCCGGTAAACGAACAGACGGATCACCTGATGGTAAGCAATCGGCGCTGCCCATGCACCGAGGCGTTACAAGTGCGATACCGGCCTTTTGGGAATTGGGAATTTGAGGATGTGGAGGATTCGAGGATTCGTGAGACGGGGACTAGGGAGGGGTAATTGGGCCTCCGGTAACCTCACTCACTCGACGAAACACAACGCAAGCGTTGTTTCACGTCGGTTTTCTGTGAGGCCGTGGTATCACTCCGGTTGAGCCGGCCCATTCGTGCCGAAGCATGGCTATCCCACATTTATAAATAGATAATTGGAAATTGACAATAATTTCTACATTTTGTGACATATTTCATAATTTCCCGCCGACTCAAATAATAGGTATGACACGGGTCAAAATCGGTTATACCAGAGAATCTAAATTGGTATACAGAGGTTCAAATATAAAAATTAATTTAAAACACTTATACAGAATCTCCATAGTGTTGCAGATTCGGTATAAGTGCAGTACAGCCTTGGACTATATACATCTTATTCTAGTGTTAGGTGATCTTTCCTAAAACAATAGGTGTGAACATATTGGATAAGATAGTATGAGTCTCCTAATTGAAAATCTCAGTTTTGTCCAACAGCGGAACACATTCAATACCTTGTGATCGACAGTATTGAAAACTATTCCCTAAACATATTAAATTTATTAATCTTTGAATTAAAACAACACACAGAAACTACATTCAATATAAATTATGCGCAACGCTTTCACCGCAACGCCTGCTTATATCACTGAGCAATTATTTCCATACCGAGTGTGAAACTTAATTAACTCGAATACCATATCTTTGCTGATTAACTTCGCCTTTAAACTCAGTTTACATAAGGAATAAATTACAACTTCACTCAATTATTCTGATTACGGATATCATGTTGAGTTTATGAAGTAAAGGTCAATTGTGATTACGGATTATTTGGTTTTAGAGGCGTTTGAGTATAAGGAAGTAATGACATAGTAAGTTAATACGATTGCCATTTTATAAAGCAGATACTAGGATGCCTTTCGAGTTCATCCGGTCTAAAAATCTATTCGATGGATGGATCGATTGAATTTATGAGATTTGCATTTTCAAAAATCTCATTAATGGGTTGAGGACTGAAATTAATGTTTACCTCTAGCAATGCAATTTTGAAATAGAAGTTATAACAATTTAGCTGGTTGCAATACCCTGATCCTTTCTAAAACAAAACTAAAGGTTTCAAATGTTCTGAGTGTTCTGAGTGATGTCTCAGTACAAAACGTGTACTTATGTACATACCACATAGAAAAATCCTAAAAGGTATCGTACACAAGAGTAATCTATTGATTTAATTTAGAAGCTTTTAGGATATCGATATTTGCACAAAAAGTAACGTAACTGACCGTATCAATGCTATAAAACTATTTCAAAGCCCACATAACCATTAAAATTCTATTGGTACACATAAAAATCACATTCATACTTCAACTGAAAAAACAAAACGAACTGTAGAATAAAAATTGACTGTTAACAGTTTTTAGTATGGAAGAATTGTCAAATATTGAAAATTATTCCTCAGTTAAAATTTAACTGGGCATTGAAAAATTGGCCCTTAAGGTATAGAGTCTGTCGCGGAAAACCTAACGGGTTTATCTGGGCTCCGGCTCGAAGTGCAGGAGAAGGAACGGGGTGGTTTTTAGTCAGTAAGAATCTGACATTCTTTTCCGCCTTACCCAGGCGGGAGTAGTCAATCGATGACTTTCACCCCTTAAAAAAACGGTATAGAGTGTCATGTTCAACTTGAATACACAGACCAAAAACCTATTAGTGGTCACTGCTGACCAGAGGCCTCTTCTCCCAAGGAGAAGGTTTGAGCATTTATCGCATGCTCAATACGGGTTGGCGATTTCAAACTTATGATTAGAAATTATAAGTCAAGGTTTCTTCACGATGTTTTCCTTCACCGTTTGTCAGTGATATCTACCTCTAAATAATCTTAGAAAGTTCATATAACTCGGAAAAAGTCACATTGGTACTTCCTGTTGGTAGGTTTCCATCCTGATGCATCAGAAGCTTGCATCTTAGATCTCCGAGCCACCCAAACTGACGGTTCTCAGGTCGGATAACGGGGTTGGAATTGTATTATTAGGTTTTTATTTTAAAAATTTCCAGTAATAAATAATTAGTGCCATGGTTGAGAGGTCAGCGATTGCCAAGCACGAAGCTTATGTTTAAATTCTCGGTTATGTTAAATTGTTGTTGGGGATTATTAGATTTTTCACAAATTCTCAGTGATAACACAAAATTGTGCCCGATAAACCTAAGGCTAGAGGTTCGCCATTTCTTATAGTGACTTATAACATAATTGGTGATAAGTAGATTTTGCCTTTAAAGTGTTATCACTGCCAATTTTTTTTGATGGTTGAAAGCATTAATGCTATGTATTTAATTATGTACAATGTAGAATGTAAGTATATAAAAAAATGTAACTAAATTCGTTTCTAAATTTCATCAAAGGTCCAATTACTAGACATTTATAGTACTCAAGGTGTAGTACAAATATTTGGACAGCTTTGTAAGTACCTTTGATGTCTCGCAAAGGGCACTACGCTGGTTGTAATAATACAATGACGAACTACTAGTTGGTTCCAAACTTTTGCCATTACAGACAATTTAGACCTAGACGAATTCGGTAGGTTTGTAATGAAATTATTCAGTATAGAATTTGGTATCTCTTCGGTGTTTTGTGGAAATATTTGAGTATTTTGGGTATTATTTGAGTATCAATTTAGTATTTGTAGATACTATTGTACTATTAGTAGCATATTTAAAAGTTCACAATAATGGGTATTATAAGCGCTAAAATATGTTTCTCTGCTTCGTTGGCCGAGTGGTCGCGACAGCGACTGCCCAGCAAGGGGTCTCGGGTTCAATTTCCGGGTCGGGCAAAGTAATACTGGGTTTTAAAAAAAATATTAGTAGTAGCACGGAGTCTGGAATTGTGCCCGGTATAAGGCAATAGGATCATCCCGTATTACATGGGACTCATAACATAAAATAGTGAAATGTGGGTGTTACACTGTACAGTGGCATAAAATACACCTCTGCCTACCCCTTCGGGGATAAAAGGCGTGATGTTATGTTACGTATGTTTGTCGTTTTTCATGTATCGCGGAGATCAATGAACTCCGCAAATCCTCCGCTAACGTCAGTCACCGGTGATCCCCATGATGTTCAATGCGTTAATATACGGGGTACATAGTTCCATAGCCAAATCATTTACCGAAAATCACAGGGATAGTAAATTATAAGTATAATACGGATATATGTACGAGGTCAACGGTACATGATGCTGTGTTCCACTGAAGTGATATTTACGGTGTGTTTGCCTGCATACCTGGTTGGTCCACGTCACTATGAATTAGGGAATTAGTCGCTTTAACAAGATTATATTTAGAGGTAAAGCCAAAAGGTCATTATAATTTATTTTTGCTATGTGATACATTTTAATTAAACCTTGCGGTTACAGCAGAATAGATCGTTTGTCGCTTTTCGTTCCACTGGCGTCGTTAGAACTGAGTATGGGAGACTGCAGATTTGACAAAGACCGGGTCGAAGAGTTCTTCGTCAAACTTACTAGCCAATTGCATTCCTCCTATTTAAAACATTTAGAACTACGATCCTCCCGTTTCACTTGGAAATGACGATAAACCTTCTCATGTGGAGGAGGCTTAAGGACAACCCACATATAAAAAGCACGGCTCTAACCCAGCAGAGTTGTCATTTAAATATGAACTTTGAATCGTATTTCATATGATACATTTCGTTACGTCAATACAAAAAGCCGATGGTGGGTGGTCAGCGCGCGGTCCACTTGAGGTGTAGTCGAGGCTTACGGCACGGGGTCGGCGAGTTGACGGCGAGCCGCCCACCAGGCGTAAGCGAAAGATTTGGAATCGAGTTAGAAGCGTGTGGTCACCGCGATGACGCCGAACCGGAGCCGTGTTTTTTAAATGTAGGATGACCTTTATCATTACCCATTCTTGTGTGTTGTTTAACTGTTGTAACGATGCAAATAGACTGTTTTTCTTTCTTTCTTTCTAATAGAATATGGTAGGGTTTTAAGGATAGTTAATACCGTTAAACCGTTTGGTTTTGGATCTCAATAAAAAATGTACACATTTCGCTTAACTGTAAGTAAATTATATTTTTAATATTTTAAATTATTTATACACACATTAATATAACATTAATTCATCAACAATACTTAAATTTAGTAT
This sequence comes from Spodoptera picta, assembly GCA_038387885.1. NCBI lineage: Eukaryota > Metazoa > Arthropoda > Insecta > Lepidoptera > Noctuidae > Spodoptera > Spodoptera picta. The sequence goes on from JAZHFQ010000183.1 coordinate 1,310,658, forward strand.
TAGTATTATTAGATACCATACTGCTAAAATATAACTAAATTCGCAATATTTTTAGTCTGATTATAAAAATATAAGAGCATTCACAACAAATTATTTTAGGGATCGTCATTAGTGGAATCCCTAATTGTGCACTACCTCTTCTGGTCGTGGGGTGCAGGGGGTTGAGAGAAACAACGGTGTTTAGATACCGGATATATTCACGTAAACCCCCAGATAGAACCGTTCACTCGGACCAGTGCGCAGTAACTGTCCGTGCCTCACATACTTCACGCTCACACAGGTTTTTGCTTGCTTTGCACTCTGCCATACATACTTACATGTGTCCCTACATTATTATAGGTACAAAAAACAAAACAATTTTACAAGAATATACATTTAAAATATTGGACTCAATTTTAAATAATATTATTTATACCTTACTTGTTGTTTACGGTGTTTAATAATGTTGTGTGTACCTCACACCTAAAATTCGATAAAATTTCTTATACAGTCTAAATTCACGATTGGTCCCGATAGATTACATAGCAATTATTATATTAGCATTGTCTTTATATATATTATTAAAATATATTCTAGATATATAATTAATAGAGTATTATTGTCTATGCGGGCATTACAGGGATATCCCCGGGGAGGGGCGGAGTATTGGGCACGTTCAGTCTTTTCTCTTTCTCATCCTTTTTATGTTGGTGGTAGAACCATCTGGAATATGAAGAATTTTAATTAGCAAACACGTTGATTCTTTATTACACTGAAATTAAAAAATTACTACTGGTAGATTCCGGAGTTGCCGACGATTTAGCGTGTTATCAGAGCTTCGACTAGAAGCAGGTAAAGGACCTGGGTGGTTTTTAGTCATTAAGAGTCTAATAGTCTGAAACTCCCTCTCGCCTCAACCGAGGCGGGAGAAGTCATTAGATAATTCCCTCAAAAGTACGAACTATAATTTACCTCTTACATCAAACTTCTAGATTCCCGATTACTATTAAAAGTTTAGAGCATAAAATAAATTTTAAATTCTGTCATTCGACCATAAACAATCTACAATTTAAAAAACAATGAACGTTACAATTGTCTCAATACAGGTGCTAAAGTTTACAAACATTCACATTGACATTTTAACAACATGGCATATTGAATTCTATTGCCGTTATAAATAAGCATGCCCTTTGTTTGGCAGTTAATACATTAAACAAAATTCCTATGAAGTCAATTGTAACTTTATTTTGTTCAACTATCTTCTTTTGTTTAAGGATTGATCGTCAGATATTTTTTCTATTTAAAAATATAGTAAGAATTTATTTAATAATATTTCAAGACGCCTTATCGACGTGTCTCGTGACCAGAGGACTGGTCTGTTCCTTGGTCAGAGGTTAAGCATTGCCATACAACTTGGGAATGCTGCCAGCCTTCTGGGTACTTTCCCAGTTGACATCTATGATGAAAAATTTTTTGACGCTCTTTGTAAAAAAAAAAAAAATAGTTGTTGCGCTGGACAGATTTTTAGTTTTCTTTTATATCCTTTGTAAGTAGTTTTTAAGGATTATAGTTTTAAATGTTTTATATTAGTAATACCTAAAAGAAAAAAAACTTATTTTTTATTTGACTTTGAAAACTAAGTATTATGTTTTCGGCTTACTCACGTACTGTTTGTAAACTGTCGCTCTACTGTCACCGCGTTGTGGGTCGCGGAATGGTGCTTATGAATATGAGCCTCTAGCATGACTTGAAACTAGTCGAGTTCTTCGTCAAACAGTACGTGAGTATGCCGAAAACATAGTACTTTATTAGTATGTCTCATGAAAGTTTTAATATAGACTTTTTAAATGTTCTTGATGGTGAAAGTGCCTCTCATATCAACCAGGTATCAAAATTTATGAAGGAACACTAGAATATAGTTATCTAATCATCACATGGGTGCCTTAAGAGACTATATATTAAATAGATACTTGACAGGAGTGTTTTCTGATAAACTTGATCATTTTACCAGCCTGCCAAGCGTGGTGATACCCCCCTCTTTTGTGAAGGAGACTCATAGTCCACTAGAGTATTCTTAGGGGCTAAGTAAAATCGAAATTGAGACTCCTTGCTTGCCAACCAACTTGCTTGCCAACCAACTTGCTTGCCAACCAACTTGCTTGCCACAACTTGACCATTTACACAACGAGGCAAATAAAACTTAAACTCGAGTACCAGTACACTCCATCTTGGAAATGATGAAGAGTTTTAATATGACTTTTCTTTGATAAATAAATGTAAAAATATACCGCAGATGTTAGCTCAATACCTAAGCTCTGAGAAAACAGGTCCCCTCACCATCTGGTTGCGAATAACGCATTATGAGTTGTCGCCGAATAAATAAATGGATAAGAATTTCTAGAATATTCTGTTTGCCTTTTGATATCATCCATTTTATCGGATTATAAACGGAGGTTGCTTTATATTTGTACCGATATTGGTTTTAAGTAATGGTTTTCTGAAAGTTCCCAGAAATTTGAAGCCTCTGTTAAGATTTGTTTATTTTGTTCTAGAATTAAACTGCTTCGTTGGTTCAGATGCAAGTTTTACTTCCAGATATGTATGTTGTTGAGCAGAAAAAACGAAATCATTTTCAATTGTCTTCCTAGGTAATGGAACTTAGGATCCCGTGATCTTCGGTCTTAGTTATGCCTACTAAATCTAGAGTGCTAGTCTTATTAACTACACCAAAGTAATTGTAGCATATTTACCCAAAAATTCCAAGTGCAGGTATGGTAGCGATGACACTGACGAGGAACACGGTCCCTGGTAGCACAGTCAGTGTTGCTATGTATATCCTGGAGTACAGCGGCGCGAATATGATCGGCATCACCGTCTCCGCCACACCGAACAATGAGAACACCTTGCCTGAAAGATTGAAGATAATAATTTGATTAGAGTTTTCTGAGATTATTTTTATAATCGTGGGAGTTATAATAGTTTTATTATGTTTTATTATTAGATTAAATTATTTTTTTTTTGTATAATAACATAACTTAAAATAACGCCTAATTTATCCGGAAGGTAAAGGTGCACCCACTGTTTACTATTTATGAGTCCCACATAATAGGTAGTGAGCCTATTGTCATATACGGGCACATTTCCAGACTTCGTGCTACTACTGAGATTAAAAAAAACCCACTAATACTTTGCCCGACCCGGGAATCGAACTCGAGACCCCTTGCCCGGCAGTCGCACTTGCGACCATGACTAAGTGAGACTTAATATGAATGACTCAAACAAAGCATCGACTTACCTAATTCTTGATATGTGACTAATTTAGAAGCAATCGACCGTAGAGCTATCGCCGAGGTGCCGTTCAAGATTTCCAAAAGTGGTGCTGTAATAAAAAAATAGCATTGAAAACTAAATCATTATAAAATGTCGAATGTAAATGGATTGCAGTCGGACACATGTCACCAATACTTTGGAATACTGCCAAACTTTTGAACGTCGTTTTGCTACTAGTATAAATGTAGGAGCCATTTTTTTTTGTGTGAAAAGAGGTGGTCGACTTTAGAATAGAATTCAAGAATCGCTGAGCATAATTGAATGAAATCATTGGTTAAACTTCAAACAATTACAACCGTACCACAGTATAAAGAACATAGCCGTACTATATTGTATACGGCATACATGTCTCACTTTTTTCACTGTTACCCGCTATCTGAGAACCTAACGGAGGCCTTAGTACGAGTTTGTTTTACGTTTAAAGTAATCGTAACGAGTTCGTGTTCGGCGCTCTGATTGGTTGGTTCATTGGCGCCGGCCAATCAGAGTGCCGAACGCGAACTCGTTACGAATACTTTAAACGTAAATGAAACTCGTACTAAGGCCTCAGGTTACCGGGGCTCCGGCGAGGAGGCTCGAAGCGCAGGAGAAGGAATGGGGTGGTTTTTAGTCAGTAAGAGTCTGACACTCCCTCCCGCCTCACCCAGGCGGGAGCAGTAATGCGATGATTTTCCCCCCTTAAAAAAACCCGCTATCTTGAATGCTATTGTTTTATTGTAAGTACACGTGTGTTTGAGCAAATAAATAATCATTTACCTATTAACACGTTAAACGCCATGGCAGTCACCGGTGACCGACATTAGCGGAGGATTTGCCTTCAATAGTTTTTTATTGGCAGCCAATGCCTTAATATCATTTATAAGTTATTTAAATGAATTAACATATAGGTACTTTTACAACGCCAAATTGAATTTGTTCGTCAGTAAATCTATAAATCAGAGTACTAAACCTTCAGATGCTTCATACAATACGAATATACCTATAGCTAACATTCATACATTACAATAATTTAATTGCCCTATACCTATTTTATTAATTTTGACATGACAAAACACGACATGATAATATCAAACAAAACGCCCTTCCTCTCTCCTACCAATTTTAATTCTTGCTGTGCCCGACAGAGTTCATAATCTAGCCACCTGTATGTGTCCATTATGGACGCAATAAATATTTCGTTACTTGATTGTAGACACATTTGTTGACAAGAGCGAACAAAGAACGATATGTTGTGTAAATCGAAACTGATATTTTTAGACACCACTCATATTTTTAACCACCCCGGCAATACCTCAAATCTGTAGTTGTTGTATTTGTAACTTGGGCATGAGTTTCTTTAACCTGTGTAGTAAATAAAGAAATAAACAATTCGTGAAACAAAACACACGATTAAGTAATGACAATGCACGTGGTTCAATCTTACGTACACAACACTCGAAGTCACGATACTGTTATCGTTATCGTTATTACCACTCCATTAGAGGCCAGTCTGGTCAATAACCAATAATTCTATCCTTTGATTACTGTGTGATAATTGCAAAATCTATACTTGCAGTAAATAGACAAGAATCAACATTAGTACCTACTATTGTGAGTATGTGGTTTTTTATGGGATATGCTAAACGAGCATACGGTTCACCTAATGGTAAGCAATCAGTGCCGCCCAGGGACATCTGAAATACCAAAGGCGTTGCCGACCTTTTACAGCAGATGTATAATCATCACCATCATCAATAGACATTCCACTGCTAGAGTATGGCCCTTCTCTACATAAGAAGACCACATTTAAAAGGTTAAACTAGCCATTTAAAAGGCACTGGTTTATCAGACAGCGCTACTCCCCGGTTTATGTCAAGCGTAGTCAGTTTTCAGACTAGCATGGCAGGACTATCAATGGTGACTTTCTACTTTGTCTTCACCATATAGTCTGTAATATTTGACATCTTTACTTTAGGTCTTTACAAATTAAGCCTATAAATGTCATGGTGGCCTGGGGGGCTTAAGTAGTCCGCTTCTCATGCATGAGGATGCCGGTTCAAAATCTGGAAAGCTATATGACTTTTTCCAAGTTATACTTAAGTACTTTTTAAGATTATTTAGACACACTGACAAACTGTGTAAGAAAGCATCGTGAGGAAACCTGGATTAATGATTTCGGATCCTGAATGAATCAGTGTGGTGATTAATGATCAAACCTTCTACGTGTGAGAACGAGGCCTTTGCTCAGCAATGGACACTCACATGCTGTTGGTGATGTTGAAGCCAATACTTACATAGATATGCTTCATAGTCATTCCTAGCGAACGCAAATACGAGGGCTCCACATATCTTACTGCTGGTAGAAATGATTCCAAGTACTGCATCATCTGCCTTCAGCTTCTTACTGAACACGCTGATGGAAAATAGTGTTCCTGGTGGAAGAAAGGTGCATATTAGAAAGTTATACATGATATTAGTTTTAATTTTTTTTTAATTTTTCGTTTTTGTCTCATGTCTGCGTCGAGTTGCTCTGTAACTTATGATATTTTTATTAGAAAGGATTTTCTCTCAAATTATTTTATTCTAGATTTTGTCTATCAAAGTGAAATGGTTTATAATACAGTGGAAATATCGCGTAGAACCTAACGGGTAACCGGGGCTCTGGCTCGACGTGCAGGAGAAGGAATGGGTGGTTTTAGTTAGTAAGAGTCTGACACTCCCTCCCGCCTCACCCAGGCGGGAGCAGTCATTCGATGATTATCCCCCCTTAAAAAAATACAGTGTAAATTAAAAGAAGGATTTTAATTAACTTAATAGTTTTCACTATAAATTTATCACCATAAAATATCCTTTCAGAAGATGACAAGCCCCTTAGCGCTAGCTATTTCAGTAATGAGCTTTTACAATAGTTATTTTGGAAAATAGTCAGGTATAGTTCGAAATTAGTGCCAAGAGACTAATTTGTTACAACTCGACCTTTTGAAGTCAAGTTGAACATAAATCTGAATTAAAATGATGACAAAATAGCAATATATATTGTTTAGACTTAGCTGGCAGATGTCGCTTGTGTAATTAATAGTTATTCGTTTCTAAAATGTAATTTGTAATTTACGTAAAATGACCTTAAATGTACTTAAATAGGCACCAATTACTTATACAGATAACATAACATCACGCCTTTTTATCCCCAAAGTGGTAGGCAGAGCTCCACATTATAGCACTTAATGCCACTGTACAATGTAACGCCGATTTTTTACTATTTATGTTACGAGTAATGTGAGGTGAGCCTATTGCCGTATACCGGGCACAATTCCAGACTCCGTGCCAACTGACAGTAGGTATTTAAAAAACTTAGTAATATTTGGCTCGACCCGGGAATCGAAGCCGAGACCCCTTGCTCGGCGGTTGCACTTGCGACCACACGGCCAACGAGGCAGTCTTTTTTTTTTTTTTTTTTTAAGGGGGGAAAATCATCGAATGACTTCTCCCGCCTGGGCGAGGCGGGAGGGAGTGTCAGACTCTTACTGACTAAAAACCACCCCGTTCCTTCTCCTGCACGTCAAGCCGGAGCCCCGGTTACCAGTTAGGTTCTCCGCGACTCCGAATCGGTATCGGCCGTATTGGGCCCCATCTGTGGTGGTCTGATGGCTCTTTGAGGCGCGCGCGGAACGCGACGCGCCGTACGCTCGGGTCTGTTTCTGGTCGGACGGGGAGCCACCCATGCTCGCCGTCCGCAGGCCCGCGCTTACGGTGGCCGGAGATCGTCTCGCGATCCCCGACGCCTGGTGTGTCCTTCGCGATGGCTGGGTTGCGAGGAGGCAGCGCTTCGCTGCCTCACGCGTCCCGCCTCCTCCTTAGCTAGCATGACTGCTTCGCAAAAGGAGGAGACGGCATCCCAGTCCCCCTCGCTCCGCATCATGACCTGCACTAGGCCCGGACGCGAGAGGTCGCCATCGCCGATCACTTCCCTGAGGACACGGCGGTGCTCAGCCCACGAAGGGCATTCTCCCACCGTGTGTTCCACCGTGTCCTCAGGGCGGTCCTCGCAGTGATGACACCCGGGCGTTTCCTCCCGCCCCATCAGACACAGGTACCTCCCGAAACTTCCATGTCCGGTGAGGACCTGCGTCAGGCGGTAGGTGAGGACGCCGTAGCGTCTCTCAAGCCACTCCTCAAAGAGGGGACTTACCGCTGCGATGGCAGCGAGCCCAGCCCTCGGTTGCGACAGTCGTTGCTGCCATTCCGCCATGAGATCGCGCCGGAGCTCATCCCGCCACGCACCTATTTGGCGCGGCAGCGGGGTTTCGCCCCGGCGGCGTGCCTCCACGCGCATGCTGTACACGCGCGCGAGCACCTTCGCCTCCAGATCCCACGGCGGTAATCCGGCAAGGAGGTTCGCCGACTCCCCAGAGATCGTGCGGTATCCGCGGATCATTCGGATCGCCATGACCCTCTGTGCCATGAGCAGCGTCCGAGCGGGACGCCGCAACAGGTTTGGCGCCCAAACAGGGGCGCCGTAGAGGGCCATGGACCGCACGACCCCGGCACGACCCCGGAACGAGGCAGTCTAGAGGTAAAACTTAAACACAAGCTAAACTAAAACACAAGCTAGATATTTAATATTTTATAGGCAAGTTGAGGTTGTATTTGATTGTACGTTATAAAGGTTGCATTCTAGCGAATTTAGGACATGTTTAGCAGTCAGTCATTATAACTGCGAATTAATATTTCGCCAAGAATATAAGTTTCCTTATTGACTAAAAGGTTTCAATGCTAAACATAAAATATTAGCTCCAATGGTAACTTACCAACCGAATGCGTGATAAGACTGTAGGTGGAGAAGATGCTGTATTTTACTTCATCCCAGTTGAAGCGATATCGAGTGAATATGTATATTACACTCATTTCACCTGTGAACAAATACAAAATTAATGAAGATGTTATCGAATGACATGTGGTTTATATGTACATATTTTCCTAAAATTCCTTTTGTTCCTGGAATATCTGGAACGCTGCACAGCTAAAACTTCAGAGCTGATCTATTTAGAGTAACCGAGTCATTGGTTGCGGTAACCACTTAAAAGTTATTCAGTATTTATAATTTAGGTAATTGTTTTTTTTTATGGAATAGCAGGCAAACGAGCAGACGGATCACCTGATGGTAAGCGATCAGCGCCGCCCATGGACGCCCGCAACACCAGAAGAGTCACAGGTGCGTTGCCGGCCCTTTAAAAAGGAGTACGCTCTTCTCTTGAAGGTTTGAAGGTCGTATCGGTTCGGAAATACCGCTGACGACAGATCATTCCACAGTTTTGCTGTGCGAGGCAGGAAGCTATGTGAGAACCGCACAGTTGTGGCCTGCCAACCATCTATATGATGGGGATGCATATGCTCTCGTGAGGGTCGATGGTGAAAAGATGCGGCAGGTATCAGGTCAAACAATTCCTCAGAGCACTCCCCGTGGTATAAGCGGTAGAAAATGCACAATGAAGCTACATCTCTACGCATTGCCAAAGTGTCGAGCCGGTTTGAAACATCCGGTCATCCAACAATCCGAACGGCACGCCGCTGAATGCGGTCCAGAGGAAGAAGCTGGTACTGGGGTGCCCCCGCCCAAAGATGAGAACAGTATTCCATGTGGGGCCGCACCTGTGCCTTATATAGAAGCAGGCGGTGAGTCGGGGTGAAATACTGCCTCGATCTATTGAGCACACCAAGCTTCCTCGAGGCTAATTTGGCCTTATTCTCTAAATGACCGCAAAACTGGACGTCGCTCGAAATGTTGACACCAAGTATTCCAATACCGGCTGAGGCAGTTAGGGGGGTGCTTTGAAACTGAGGAGAGACGACCAACGGCAGTTTTTTAGAGGTAAACACGCAGACTTGTGTCTTAGTGGGGATTAAATTGGACCAAATTAAGTCCACCCCAATCAGAGATTCTCCCTAAAGAGGTCTCGATTTCAGACACGAGTCTGTTTCGGCTCTCTATGACGTTTTCCCGAGAAATGTTAGCGCGGCCGGTGTAGTAGCATGGCCTGTGCTGTCATCCGCATAACAATGAATGTCGCTGATTTGCAGCATGTCATTGATATGGAGGAGGAACAATGTAGGCGATAGCACGCAGCCTTGACAGACATCAAGTCAGAGCATTCACCGTCGACGACGACTTTAATGCTTCTGTCTGCAAGGAAGAAGGAGACCCATTTGCATAATTTCTCGGAAAGTCCGTAGGAAGCTTCGAAAGAAGCGCTCTATGCCAAACCCGATCGAAGGCCTTCGCCACGTCTAAACTTACTGTGCCCACCGATGCGTTAGGTAATCAAGGAGATCACCAGCAGACCGACCTTTACGAAAACCGTATTGCTGGTCACTGAGCAGCTGATGATCCTCTAAGTAACGCAGGAGCTGGCAGTTAATATATTATTTTCGAGAAGAGGGAAGTTATGGCTATCGGTCTGTAGTTAGACGGGTTAGATCGATCACCTTTTTTAGGGATTGGGTGGACTAAAGCTGTCTTCCAGGACGTCGGAACTACGCCTGAGGAATAAGAGAGTCGAAAAAGACGTGTTAGAACTGGGGCCAACTCGGGGGCGCACATCTTCAAAACAATGGGTGGGATCCCATCAGGCCCGCTCTTATGGACGTCAAGGGATAAAAGCGCCAAACGTACCGTGCGCTGGTGGAACCGCACATCCGGCATATACCTTCCGCACCAAGGCACAACAGGAGGCTCGCGCCCACCGTCATCCAGTGTCTAGTTGGACGCAAAGATTTTCGCCAAAAGTTGAGCCTTATCCCTTGCGTTATGAGCCAACGAATCCTCACCCATGTGCAGAGGTGGAAATGACGACCTGCAGAAATTGTCCTCGATAGCTTTGGCGAGCGACCAGAATGAACGAGTTCCTGAAGGAAGGCGCTCCAGCCTCTCACCAATTCTACCGATGTGCTGCGACTTGGCACCCGCAATAGCTCTTTTGAAGGACTTGGAGGCAAAGTTATACTCCTTTTTTAGTGCACTGGTATTTACATCCCGTGCCACCGCCGCATCGACCCAGGCTTGGTAGGCCCCCCGCTTTCTGCGTGAGGCCTTTCTGGTAGAAGCATCAAACCAGGGCCGATATCTGCCACCGATGGGGACCAGAGAAGATGGGACGAAAAGCTCCATCCCCTGCAGCACCACATCAGCAACCGACAGCAGCGGCGTTAACGAAACACAACGCAAGCGTTGTTTTACGTCGGTATTCTGTGAGTCCGTGGAATCACGCCGGTCGAGTCGGCCTATTCGTGCCGATGTATGGCTCTCCCACATTTAAATATTTTGTTCTTAACTCGTCGAGTACCAGTTTTGTAGACACAATTATAGAACACCGGTGACCGCTTGGTGTTTGACAGTTTAAGATAATAACATTAATATTTCGATGCGGTATAAATTAACCATTCAGCGGTATACAAACATACATCTATCGATAGATGGATGGATATTCTTCAAAGAAAAAAAGCAATATTCCTTCTTGCGTAGAACAACACAAATAAAAAGGAGGTATAGAAGAAGAAAGTTATGAAATGTAAATAATGTCTGGTGTAGGGAATGATGTAAGACTTTAACTTCAGTAAAGCAATCACCTAGGACGGTTGCCTTGTAATTTCCCAAGAGACCCAAGAACTACCTTCCACTATGAATGACGACTCATACTTTGAACTTTTCATATACATTTTTTTTTATTTATTTTTGGAAAATTGTATCTGACCTGTGATTAGGAAGTAAGCTGTGTTTTTGGTATTTTTCTTATAGGTAAAGTAACTATTAATGTTTTAGTCTTATATGAATCTAAAGGTATCTATTATCACAGGCGATACCTGGTCGGGACTGCGGAGAACCACTAAGGTTACCATGGTTCCAGTTCGAAGCAGGAGTTGAAATGGAGTGGTTACAGTAAGAGACTGAATCTGTGTTTTGCAGAGTGCGATGAATAATTTGATGATTCTTCCCACATTAAAAAACGTATTATTGTAATCTTTGCAATGCAATAAGATTGAATTGTCTCTCAAAATCAAATTTTAGAGTATAGACTACGTTTTAGCTAAGGTACTACTAAACCTTGTGTTGTGAACTTGTGGTGCGGTGACCAATCTCAATATTTTTAATGTCTCTATTGTTAAATAAACATCGTGAAAATGGTTCATTCTTTGTGTGTTCCACATATATTGTAGTTTTTTGTTCAGTTGGACTATGAAAGAATTTGTCAACGCACCTACAAATACATAGAACATAGGAAAAAGTCCTAGGAGGAAAAATATGCAGTGGGTAAAAACCCATAACCTCATATATTTAGGATCTAATCAATAAAGTGATAATATTCTTTAGTCGATGAAAATCATTGCATGCAAATTACAGCCCTCAAATCAATTGGGAAAATACGAGGAAAATTAAGTATTACTATCTAAGGAGATAAGGTCTATAATCGTGTGTTCATGTGCTAGTTATTTAGGTAAATCGTCCAAAGGTAACCGACCGCAAACCGCAATGTTACGTACGTTATACGTTTTAAGTAATATCTTTTACAAATATTTATTTATAAGAGTATTTTATTAATAAAATGTCTGCGGTTTACATTTTTACACTGACTACTTACAGAAGTGATATTGTTGTTATAAAAGATTTACTTTTCCATACATTTACCACGAGTTTTTTACCTAGTTATATGTATATATAAGTCTGAAATTAATCAAATAGCTAAATAGGAAAGACTATTTTGAGTAAAACCTTTATTTATTATTAGTCTAGATCATAATCTACCACTGTTGATAATTTTATCCCGGTACCTTCTGCCGTTTATGCGTGAAGGAGCAACAAACACACAAACACACACACACACACACATACACACACACACACACACACAGACTAAAATTAATGATATAGCTAGATTTTGTTAGGTTTTGACCATTGCAATGAACTTAATCTCAAATACCATGCTAAGTAAAACCTTTATTTAATTATTATGTTTTCGGCACACGACGAGGAACTTGACTAGTTTCAAGCCATGTGAGAGTAGCAGTGCGACAGTCGCCGCGTTGCGGGTCGCGGAATGCTGCTCATGAATATGAGCCTCTAGCAAGGCTTGAAACTAGTTGAGTTCCTCGTCAAACAGTTACGTGAGTAAATTGAAAACATAAAATTAATTAATATCTTACCAAAGTTTTAATAAAACCCCTTATTTATTATGATAACGTTTCTTTACAATGTTTTATTTACCTATAAGAATTCTAATTAGCGCATTGTATAGTTATTTCGATATTATCCTTCGTAAATCGGTTTAATTAAGTACTTTATTGGTTCTGACAAAAGGCCAAGGAATTATGATCGTGGGTGGCATAGATATTAATGTAAATTAAAGCAAATATTGTACGATAAGTAAATAGTAATTGATCATTCATTATAATGAGATATAACACAAGTAATTGTGATTTGTATAACAATAATCTTCATAGGACACACATATTGTGTTTATTTAAACTAAATTGTTTTGCATACATGCATTACTTAGATCTATCTAACATTTTATTAGTGACTAGCTGTTGCCCGCGACTTTGTCCGCATAGAATTTAAATTTTAGGAAATACTTTTTATTTTTTGTTTCAGTTTTTAAAAAATTTTACTCCTTAGTACATCAGCTACCTGCCAATAGAAGTCCCGTCAAAATTGGTCCAGCCATTCCAGAGATAGCCAGTACAAACAGACAGACAGACAAAAATTGTATAAAAAAATATTTACTTAAAATATTGCTGTTTAAATATTGTAATATATTAGATAATAATAAAAATAAAACTGGTGGAAAGGAGGTAAATAATATTCATGAAAAATTTGAAGTAAATCTATACAGTAAGTACTTTTGAGTTTAGCCCGGACATGCATATACCTCTAGATAAACAGACAAAAATTCTACAAACTATATTTTAGTTTCGATATAGATTGTAAACGACTTGTAAAGTATTCTTAAAAAAAATCAATGTATCTACAGCTTTGACTTTCCTACGATTTTGTTGTATTATGTATAGATATAATCCAATAGTCACGTGTTGAAGCAGTTCCAGATAGAATTAACCCACGGAACCAAAGTACCGATGATATAAAATATTCACCCTTCTACCAAAAGAGGCCAGACGGTACAATTGAGCCGTCAAGTGTCAGTATTCATTCATCAAAATTCAAATAGCTTCTAGCTAGTCAATTATTTAATTTAGATCTACTCGGTCTGGGATAGTGAGTGTATGGATATAGGACAGTTGCAAGTTGCGACTGAAGACAGAATTTGTAACTACCTCTAGGATAAAGTGATATTGAAAGTTTTGACTTCTGAATGACTGTACATACGTTGAACCACTTATCGACTGAATGGTGTCGGGGGTTTTATTAAGTGTATTTCAGCTTACCCTGTGAAGATTTGGGGGATAAATTACGTCACACATTAAGGGAAAAGGAGGTCACATTTCAAAAACTACTGTAGTCTATGTTTAAACACGAATTTTATAGTATTAATTTACGCAAACTGGAATTTATTTGTGAGGCGGGAGGGAGTGTCGTACACTTACTGACTAAAAACCACCCCGTTCCTTCTCCTGAACTTCGAGCCGGAGCCCAGAAACCCCTTAAGTTCTTCGCGGCATGTAAATATAAGATACAAATTGTTTTGTCGACCACTCGCTCTACGTGTTTGATTTGATGTTAATGGTATTAAAAAAATGGTTTGGAACCGCTGTTTTCATTCAATAACTTTTATATAACTATATATAAATTTGCAAAATGTGGCGTCACACTGAGGATGATCCGTCTTACAATTGTGACCTGTGACGTATGTGAATTATACCTCTAGAAATTGTGTGACGTAAGTAATGGATGACTCCTTAAAAGCCTATATACAATAACAAAACAGGCTCTATGCTTTAGAGCATACAACAATTGTACAAAAGAGACAGCTCGCTAACTTTTTCCAAAATAAAGAACTTAGAACCATATGTCGACAACATATGGTGCAAAACGAAACAAAAAGAAACAATAATGGTTCTACAAAACCGATTGGGATACGCAGTTGTTCACGGACGTACAGAGGCCCAGTACATCATGGACACATTGGAGCACCTATTATACATAGATATGGAAAACTAAAGTATTCACTATTTTGGAAAAGTAATTGTATATCACATCGTTTTTCTCGGATTCTGAGACCTTCTTGTTCAGCACTTGAGGCAGTCAAATAACCGGTTAAATAATAATTCAGATTTGTCCTTTAAAGCGTAATAGTTTACAAAAAGATATTAATATTTTTCATATTATTATCCTAAGAGGAAAAAATATGAGCCTATGACTGTTTTAAGATTCATACGTGTTGAAATCTACTTGTTGTTTGGATTTTAATTTGTTGACTTTCTGGACCCGTTTAACTATAACCTATTTGCCTTATTGAGTTGTAAGTTGGTACTTTTACAATATTATTGGACATTTTATTTATTGTTTATAAGTAGGTATTATTATTTTGCTTAGCCACCACTTTATACGATAGTTCCTTTTTATAGGGCTCACTTAATGAATGGACAGAGCATATTCAGAATCACAATTATGCGTATTGCATAGCAAATGGAGAATACACTCTATTCTTTAATCTTTGATGGTTTTTAAAAAAACACATATCAACTAACTTAGTAAAAGAATTTAAGACCACACAACCACTTAACAACCACACTACAAAAACAACCACAGGTCATTCACCTCAAATCATTACTAATGTATTTAAACACAGATTACACGACAAATGATCATTGTATTAAATGCTATATGATTAATAAATAACATCAACAGACACAGCTAATCTGCAGTGACAAACAAACACATCGTTAATTATGAAAACAATTATCAAATTAAGGTTTTGACAAAGATAGAGGTACATTGCTTGTATTCATAATTTTGGTTTTGAATTTGAAATGACGATAACTTAGCTTGATTAATAGATGTATGAATGTTGTTTTCTAAATGTAACTGTTAATGTGACGCCAAAGGTTAAAGTTCAAATTGTAATTTGAACTATAGATACAATGTCATACCCACGTATCACCTGCAATAAGTTCTTTGCAATTGTAAGTGATGCAGTCTGGATGTAATTCCAGACACTTTTTTTTTGAGGGAAAACTCATCCAATGAATTCTCCCGCCTTGTGTGAGGCAAGAGGGAGTGCCAGACTCTGAATAAAAACCACCCTGGTCCTACTCCTGCATTTCGAACCATAGTCCCCGCAATTTGTTAAGTCCTCCGCGGCTTCGGCAATTCGAGACACATCAGTCCTATTACTTAGTTAAAAATTTCAATAACGCTTTATCTGATCCAGGAATCGATCTAGGAACTCCTTAATTGGCAGTCAAACTTATATGTCAGATTAAATAGACACTTTATATATTTTTATATACTTTTGTGTTATAAAACTATTTGTCAATAATGCTATGTATTCATGTAGAGATGAAAAACACGATTGTCGAACATACCGATTATATCGATACACGGAACTATACCGAAATCCATAACCGATTATTAACCAACACTAAATTCTCTGAATAAAGGAATAATACCAACCAATAATTGTCATTAGCTAGTAACTCATAGATATTATACTATTTATCTATCGACGTTATATTGACACTCGTATGTTTGTTCGGAAAACAGAGAGCGTTGTAAATATTGTACTCAACAGACAAACAGTACGAAATTTATCGTGTTGTGTTTTTATTTGCTTTAGCTATTAGTTGTGTATATGCGTTGTATGTTGTTTGAGCGATTTGGAATTTGTTTCGAACAGGATCTTGTAATTGAGGGTGACTAAATAAAGAATATCGTTTTTAAATCGCATTTTGATTGGCTTTGATGATTGATTGCAGTGATATTTTAGTTGGGGTATCGATATCGAACGTATTGTGCAAGTTGAATATTAGTTTTTTAATTATTATTCATATGAGCACAGAATATCAGATTCAGACAAGAAAATGATTTGGTAATGTTCTTATACTGTAGAGGTACTTCTTATTTTTATTTAGGATAACATCGTCAAATAATCGTTATATAGATACCATAATGTAGGTGTGGTAATATTTATAGTATTTTTTCTCCTTTATTATTTCCAGGGGGTTTTTGTCCATATGGATACGTCAACTCAATGAATATTCATTGGTTTGGTTAAATATAACATAACATAACATAACATAATAACACAGAAGTAACACCCACTTCTCACGATTTATGTTGTGAGTCCCATGTAATAGCGGGTAAGCCTATTGTCATACACCGGGCACATTTCCAGACTCCGTGCTACAACTGAGATTTTTTTTAAAAACCCAGTAAGACTTTGCCCGACCCGAGAATCGAACCGATTCGAAAGGAAATTGAACGAATTTGGTTAAATAATTAAGAATGATATTTAAACATCATTTAAGTTTGAAATCGTGCATGACATTCGTTAAAGTTTTTCTGTATTTTACGCAAATACAGGAACTTCCATATTTTTTAGAATAACTACCAGCACGGGGAAGTCCTTACAATAGAGGTAATGTGTTAATTTTTTAAACAACCATTTACCTACAAGCTATTTTAGTTAAGTTTTTGCACTAGCTTGTGTCAATAGACGATTATGTAGTTTTTTATTTCGAATCGCTTGATTTAAATTAATAAACATAGTCGAAGGAAATACCTTGTTTCACTCCATTGTTATATTTCCTAACATAAACGTTTTATAGTTGATATAAAGTAAACCGTAAACAAATTAGGTTGTTGATTTTTCTAGTAGGTAAAATAATTTGCAATTTACTCTTTATTACTTTGACTTCAAGATTGTTTTTTCACTTTCTGGTATTAAATTGCAGTGTTTATTAGGTGAATTGTGTTATCTTTTTGCTTGGAAGCTTTACGTCCATAGTAGGGTTTTTTTTTTTTTTAAGGGGGGAAAATCATCGAATGACTGCTCCCGCCTGGGTGAGGCGGGAGGGAGTGTCAGACTCTTACTGACTAAAAACCACCCCGTTCCTTCTCCTGCACGTCGAGCCGGAGCCCCGGTTACCCGTTAGGTTCTCCGCGACTCCGAATCGGCATCGGCCCTATTGGGCCCCATCTGTGGTGGTCTGATGGCTCTTTGAGGCGCGCGCGGAACGCAACGCGCCGTACGCTCGGGTCTGTTTCTGGTCGGACGGGGAGCCACCCATGCTCGCCGTCCGCAGGCCCGCGCTTACGGTGGCCGGAGATCGTCCCGCGTCCATAGTAGGGTAGATGACAATTTTTTTTAATGTCCGTCCGTAGATTATTTAAAAACATTACACACGTATTTTTATTTTCTTACGGAAAGGAATAGTTTCGAAGATATATTGATTTGAAATATCGCATGACGTCACTTTTGAGTACGATTTATACTCTAAAATGACGTACCTACCTCCCACTCCCAAACATTGATTCGTTTTTAAACGGTTTTATATCTAAGTATTGTTTTGTTATACGAAAAATTAAAAAATAAGCGTCTAATATTTTTTCATTACCTAACTGACGGACTACTTAGATTCCTATTTTTAATTTTTTAGTAAGGTTTGTAACTAGTACCTATAATGGGTCAAGCGTGTGTTTGCATTGTTTGTTCTCACATATGCGTACTGTATTGGAATATGTATCAGAGACGTTGTAGAACATACTTTTTTAAAAAGAATGACGAATGGAGTTTCTTGTTCGTTCTTCTCCATTCGAAACTACATTTTGGAATGAGCACCTAACTTATTTTGTTAGTCAGTTATTTTGTATTTGTTGACATTTCAAAAGTCCCAAATTATGGTTTAATAGGGATGATGACAGGGTATGAATATTAAAAATCTAATTAGTCCTTCAGTTAGGTAACGAAGAAATTTTAGACACGTATGTTTCATTTTGTTGTATAATAAAATGATATTTAGATAAAACGAATCAATGTTTAAGAGTGGGGGTAAACACGTCATTTCTACGTATATAATGTACATAGATGTGACGTCACGCGACATTTCAATTCAATATAACGTCGAAAGTATTCGTTTCTGTAAAAAAACAAAAAATACGTGTGTATTGTTTTAAAATAATCTACCAAACGGAAATGAAAATAAAAATTAGTCATCTACCCTATTGAAATAAATGCTTTAAACCTGACTTTGACTTCTAGTACCGAAATAGTTATCAAACTTATCAAACGTGTCTAATGTGTATGATAACAAATTTTTCGAGAAATTCAAGTTAATTTAAGTAAAGGAAAAATAATCTAAGACTATTTTGCAATTTACATAAATGCACTTTGAAATTCATGCACGGTTGAATATGAAACTGTTGGTAAGCGCTAAATGGTATAATTATGTTTCTATTTTTATTGACAAAAGTATTTAATTAGGTATGTACTTAAGATATATATTAAATTCTGTAGTTACATGTTTCAGGTATTTATCGTATTAAATAAGTTCAAAAATTCTGTTTTCTATCAGAATGTATTTATTTTATTTATTTACTAGCTTTTACCCGCGGCTTCGCTCGCGTCACAAAAGGATAAAAAGCCAATGTGACATATACCAATATGCACAGCGCAATCTATGCCAATACTTTTGTTTTCCCTCGGGAATATCAAATTTTTCCGGGATAAAAAGTATCCTATTATTTAATCCGGAAAAATTCAAAGCAATCGGTTTAGTAGTTACGGCGTGAAAGCGGAACAAACAAACAAACTCACTTTCCTATTTATACTCGGAAAGTGAGGTTGTTTGTTTGTTTTTTGCTGACGTAAAGTTAGAAGTCCGTATTAAATAATAGGGTACTTTTTATCCCGGAAACATTTGATATTCCCGAGGGAAAAGAAAAGTATTAGTATAGATGGCGCTGTATGTATTGGTATATGTCACATAGGCTACTTTTTATCCTTTTGTGACGTGAGCGAAACCGCGGGTAAAAGCTAGTGTAAATATATATTATGGTTTGATTAAATCGGCGCGGCGTCTGGTTGTAAGCGATAATTCAGCCTATGAAGAAAAACACCTTGATGGTTTAAGAACCATAGATTAGAATGGAAATAATTAATTTGGAATTGAAAGAATGTCACAAATTATTCTTCAAGGTTTGGGTCATGGTGTATGTGAGTTGTAACTATGTTTGTAAATATAACTGCGACACAAGAGAAAACTCTGGCGAGGGCCAACGTTCAAAATACTGAATAGAAGTGTAAAATTCCATATTTGCTGCACTCTCTAATCTCTAAAGACACTATACTCGTCAATAGAATACATAAATAAGGTTGTATACATACCCCACATAGGTCCAAATGTTAGGCAGACGACAGTCAGAATTAGGCATATTCGAAGCCTCCTGTTATTCGGTCCTTTCTTGAATGCTATTTCTATAGTATGCTTTAGGCTTTGGAAGTCGAAGAATTCTAAAAAGAAGCCGCTGATCCCTGTCCTTTTGACCTAAAAATATTTTATTTATGTAGCAATTACTTAGTATAAATATGGTATACACTACACAAAAGGAATAAAAACAGAAAAGTCAGTGGAATTCTCTCAATCAGAGATGATCAGTCACATTCTTATATTGTGTATGATAAAAATGATAGTACTTTAATGGAATTCCTGGAATTATTTGATAATAATAGAAAAAAATATATCATAATAATACGAGACCATTATCTACATTAAAACAACAATAACTACAGCTGCATAATAACAAGTAGGTACTAGATTAGTAAAGTAAATAGAAATAATACACACCTTGTCTTTGTTCTCCAGCCACGTATGGTCGTCTATTACAAACAAAACGTAACAGAAATTGATAAATTGCAGCATGGCTGATATTGAGAACACTCCGTAATATCCGATATACCGAAGCAAGATCCCACTTAGTCCCATCCCAATAGGAAATCCCACTGTCATGCACAAGTTCAAAATTCCCAGTCGGAAAGTCCTTGTGTCCTTAGAAGTAATATCGCCTAAGTAACTAAAAGTACCTAGGAACATTGTGTACCAGCCTCCAGTCAGAGCTGGGAATATTACCTCCATAAGTACTGTCCACTCCACTGGGATCTCGTAAAAGAAATACGTGTTTATCATATTCAACATACACGTCATGAACTCCCCAAAGATCGGCATTAGCATGCAGATCTTACGCTTCCCTGTTTTGTCACTCCACGCGCCTATAAAGAGCATCAACAATGTCGGTACTGCTGTGTGTACCACGCTCCTCCACGCTAGAACTGAAGCTATTAGTTTCTGTACTTCTTCTTCTTCATATGTGTAATTCGCTCGTTTTCTAAGTCTAAGAGCAGTACATGCCTCGTCTCCGAACTCTAGATTGACCCTGCATGCTTTCTCCAAATTCAAATTTTGCGTCGCTAACATAGCCAGCACGCTCGGCATCACAAACAGAGCTAGAACCGGTTCTACCGTTACATTCGATTTGATGAATTTTATCTTCTCAATAAAGGTCATGTTTTGGACAGCATTCTTTGCTTCCGTTTTAAGAGGTAATTCCTCTGTCGTCTCATCGCGTGGCGTTTTATCGACAGATTTATCTGTGTTGTTCATTTTTATAGATTTTTACTCAACCTTTTTAAAATTTTAAAAATAAAATCAATACTCACTGGAGTTTGAAATATGGAACAAGGAGCACATATACCTCGTCAGAGATCCCAGTAAAGCTCCAAAGTTAGGTCACATTGTTGTTATATTGGACATCCTCACAGAACCAAGATAAATACGGTATAATATTGAATTACTGGTAAGCCGACGTTGGGACGTCGCTAGCGACCTATTGTTCGGCTGTAAGTAAACACTCTTATGTTGCCATATCAGTCTTTAATGCGTCCACAAACACACCGAAAAATCGAAAATAAACTTAACACGTTGCTGAAATCAAACAAGTCGGCGATCCTCCGTGGACTGTCACTGCTGTTATATTATAAACATCCGATTGTTTTCACTTAAAAAATGAATAAAAGCCACTATGAAACTCGACAGGATTTTATTAAACAATCACACTTATTCAACACTGTAATAATGTCCAATAACACTTTCACTAATAAAATAAATGCGTTAAGTCCGTCGGTCACTGCGGCCACTACACGTCTTTATTCACGTTCTCCATCTCCTCGACTTGTTTGTTGTCTTCCCTTTGTTCGAAATACATCCATCTGAAATGATTGAATGGACTATTATCGTTAGAAGAGGAAAATATATATAGTAGTAGAGACTAGAGTACACTCGCGACGAGTGTTAGGATCGATTGCAAAATGTTGTAATGGACAATTCGGACGACGTGTTTAATATTGTTGTGATATCGTGTACAGTCGCGGCGAGAATGTTTTGCACTGAGGCCAGTTCGCGATTACTTTGTGTATTTCATTTCCTTGTTATGTCTAGAGGCGATGAAAAACTCTATTCGGATGGCTCGCATAAAAAATAGTTTTTATTGGTGTCTTATAGAAACAGTACATAATGAATTGGTAAGTATTATACTACTTCTCTTATAATAAAGTCTAACTTCGTATGGCCTGATTATTTATTCTTGGGTATTTATTAGTTATTTGACATTTCGTTGCGCCTATAAAACCAATTAATTTAGTTAAAGAGAGAAAGTATAATATGACAAATATGATACCTACAGGTAAATGTTAAAAGATACTTTTATTTAAATTTAACTGAAATGTATATTTTATGTTACTAGATGTAGGTAACTAGATAGTATTATTGATATTGAGAAATAAAAAATCGAGATAATTTTGAATACCTCAAAGTTAGAACACTGTTATACATATAAAAATATATCTCTACCTTTTCAAACGCAATGCACTTCAAACACTAGACATATTAAAATATCAAAACAATATGTCTAAGGAATTTAAAGGCTACACAAGTTTCTTGTTTTATTACTTAAATAGACAAGTACGATGCTAGGCTTTCTCTATTCTGATAGTAATTTTGGTAAACTTTGGCCCTAACTTCGGCATAATTAGTTCTGTAATGGCCACAGATGTGTATAAATAGAGTAAGGGTACAGTTTAATGTCGACACTCTCTTGTACTGGACTTTATAGAGGTTTTGTACTGCGTAAGTTCTCGTAAAATTTGTTGTTCATAAAATTATCCCATAGCATAGACGATAGTACCTCTATGTACACTGTCGTGTCAAGGAGGTTTGAATGACAAATATTGTGAAATTATCCAATATATTATTGAAAACTTATTCTTTCTAAATGCTGTGACGTAAAATACATCTTTTTCCTTATATTTTATGTTGAGAAATTTGCTACATGCCGTGCTGTGCCACATTTATTTACTGTGATGAAGACATTTTGAGAGATGACGTTTCATAAAATTCTACAATGATATGAAATTAATTAATAATGCATTACGTAAAGGTCTAATATATAAATATAAATTTCAATATATACATTTTCAAAATATTAATTCCAAATTAAAACTGCACACACAATCCGACATTAAAATTCACCATAGTATAAAATAACAAATGACTTGTAACTGCTCGTCGAACGAGACTATTTGAAAAATAAAAATGTCTATTTATAAATCAAATAGTATTTGACGTTCGTACGAAGCTATGCTTGCGTGACGGTACCAGTCTCCAACTGATCTGTTTACTGAGAAATCCTAAACTGTTTTGACTAAAAAAACCAGTCACTAAGACGTCACTGATCAGTAGGTACTGATTAAAAATCAGTTGGATTTCGAGATTGACAAAAAATACTTGGAATGCACTAGCATTCGTAGTATTTAAAATCACACTAATATTATAAACTACATAGGTGTTGCCCGTGACTTCGTCCGCATAAAATAATGACTGCTAGCAGAATTTAGGCTTTTGAATTAACCCTTATCAAGGAATTTTCTACGGTAACGAATGTCGTCAGAATTGATTCAGTACCTAGTATAGGGCTCCTCCCCCGTAGATGATAGCGTGATAGTATGTAGCCTGTATGTTGACCCGACTATTCTTGCAAAATTTGAAGTAATCCATGCAGTACTTTTTGAGATCATCCCGGACATACATATTTTCTACGTTACTAAATAGGCACTGAGTAGCTGTTAGCAAGATTATAGATACTTAAGATATAATTATAGTCAGTTTTGCTTACTTAGTTGCTTAAGTTATGTGTTTGTGGCACGTGTCATAACTTAACATAATAAAATTGCATATTTTAATAAATTATTTCTATAAAAATATGACTCTTATATATTTTTAGAATTGTCAAATTGAAATAGAAGTACAAATTGACGTCATAATTTTTATTAAGAGTTAAATATTCTACCTGATGACTATTTAATATTTACTTGGAATATGGTTTAAATAACTGGTTTAAATAACGCCTTTTTATCCGCGAAGGGGTAGGCAGAGATGCACTTTATATGGCACTTAATGCTACTGTACCATGTGACATCCACTTTTTACTATTTATGTTATGAGTCCCATGTAATAGGAGGTGAGCCTATTGCCATATACCGGGCACAATTCAAGACTCCGTGTTACCACTGAGATTTTTATTTTTAAAAAACCAAGTAATATTTTGCCCGACCCGGGAAGCGAACCCCAGACCGCTTGCCCAGTCGCACTTGCGACCTCTCGGCCAACGAGGCAGTCTAAATATTATTAGAATATAATTTATTTTGAATTGTCTACACGATTGTACCTTTAATGACCGTGATACCACTTCAAATAATCCTTAAAGGAAACAACTAATTGACTTGTTGTTTATTAGTTATCTAAAGCTAACTTATACAGTCATTACTATTACATTTCTAAGCATAAATTGATAACTTTTTAAAATATCTACTTCAACTGTCTCTATTACTTTCTTTAGTCAACTAATCTATTTTCTTTATATATCTATACACATATCTTATAACACTGAATAAGTGTAAATTCTGTACATTTATACAAATATTAAAAATATATATATAAATAGTAGGGGGTGTTACTAGATAGATACCGAACCCAAAAATGTGATTAAAAAATGTTTAACTCTCTGTCTGTCTATCTGCCTGTCTGTCTTTTTGTTTGTTTGCCTGTCTGTCTGTCTGTCTGGCTGTCTGTATGTTCACGCATCACTCAAAAACTATTACGATGAAATTTGGTATGATTATAATTAAATATCCTGGACACTTTATACTTTTTATCCTAATACTAAATAAAACAAATGTAATTGTGCAGTTCAATCTCTAGACACGATTACTATACTAAACACAAATATAAGTTTGTCGAATGTTAGGTTGCCCGCAGTGGAATAAAGGCTGTAACTGTAGGACTGATGGTTGAAATTAGCTGCAACCGATATTGTAAATGTGAAAATATGTGAGTGTATGTTTGTTACTAAGTCATATCGAAACGGCTGAAGGTACCGGGATGAAATTCGGAACAGAGGTAGATTATACTCTTTTTTTTATTTTTATTTTTTTTGAGGGGGGAAAATCATCCAATGACTTCTCCCGCCCGGGTGAGGCGGGAGGGAGTGTCAGACTCTTACTGACTAAAAACCACCCCGTTCCTACTCCTGCACTTCGAGCCGGAGCCCCGGCAACCCGTTAAGTCTTCCGCGGCACCGTATCGGCGTCAGCCCTGTTAGGCCCCATCTGTGGTGGTCTGATGGCTCCTTGAGGCGCGCGCGGAACGCGACGCGCCGTACGCTCGGGCCTGGTTCTGGTCGGGCGGCGAGTCACCCGTGCTCGCCGTCCGCAGGCCCGTGCTTACGGTGGCCGGAGATCGTCTCGCGATCCCCGACGCCCGGAGTGTCTCTCGCGACGGCCGGGTCGTGAGGAGGTTCGTTCCCTCACGCGCTCCGCCTCCTCCTTAGCTAGCATGACTGTTTCGCAGAAGGAGGAGACGGCATCCCAGTGCCCCTCGCTCCGTACCATGGTCTGAACCAGAGCCGGACGCGAGAGGTCGCCGTCGCCGATCACATTCCTGAGGACACGGCGGTGCTCAGTCCACGCAGGACATACCGCCACCGTATGCTCCACCGTGTCCTCCGGGCGATCCTCGCAGTGATGACACCCGGGCGTTTCCTCCCGCCCAATCCGAAACAGGAACCTACCGAAACTTCCGTGTCCGGTAAGCACCTGCGTCAGGCGGTAGGTGAGGACGCCGTAGCGTCTCTCAAGCCACTCCTCAAAGAGGGGACTTACCGCTGCAATGACAGTGAGCCCAGCCTTCGGTTGAGACAGTCGTTGCTGCCATTCCGCCATGAGATCACGCCGGAGCTCATCCCGCCACGCATTAATCTGGCGCGGCAGCGGAGATTCGCCCCGGCGACGTGCCTCCGCGCGCAAACAAAACACGCGCGCGAGCACCTTCGCTTCCAGATCCCACGGCGGTACTCCGGCAAGGAGGTTCGCCGCCTCCCCGGAGATCGTGCGATATCCGCGTATCAATCGGATCGCCATGACCCTCTGTGATGTAAGCAGCGCCCGAGCGGGCCGCCGCATCAGGTTCGGCGCCCACACAGGGGCGCCGTAGAGGGCCATGGACCGCACGACCCCGGCGTATAACCTCCGGCAGGAAGGTAGATTATACTCTGGAGTGCATATATGCTACTTTTCCCCCCAGGAACGCAGACGAAGCCGCTGGCAGAAGTTCTCTAAATAACTGCGAAAACTAAGGAACAGAATTTAACGGGGTATGTTAGTATTACCTTAATGACATAATTGACGTAATGTTGTGTAATATTACTTCTACTTCGAGACCTTAGTAGGAATAATAAATACATTAGAATTTATTGTCTGTAAAATAAAAAAAATGGTGTTACAAGTACATACAGGTTCAAAAATATGTGCAAATAACTGTCTTAGAGTTTCTGTGTACAAAAATGAATTTATGCATTGTACCTATTTTTAAATAATATTGCAAAATTAAATAAAGAAGTAATAAGTAAACAAGTATTATGTTGACACAGCGGTGATCATAATAATAATATTTATTATTGTTACCGATAGTATATTTAAATTTTGAATAATTATGGAATATTTCTTCGAATTTATTGAAAGGTGCTTCGTAATGAACAAATTTCGTTTAATATTTTAAATTAATATTAATTAATTTTTCTCGGAAAAACTTTGCATTAAGGATATTTAATATTCTTAAATTATTTATTGTAATATAATTCATAATATTGATTCCATTATAGCAGTAATTATATACCTACTTTTTTTTTGAGGGGGCAAAATTATCCGTTGAATTCTCGCACCTTGGGTGAGGCGAGATAGTGTTAGACTCTTACTGACTAAGACCACACCGTTCCTCGAACTAACGCTGGAGTGCCGGGAACTCGTTAAGACGTCCGCGGCTCCGTATCAGCAATTCGGCATCAGTCTGTGCCAGGCCATCTTCTGGCCCCATCTGTGGTTGTATGATTGCGCGCAGGGAATGCGACGCGCCGTACAGTAATGCTTTTATTAGCTAATGTCAACCACAGGAGGTGTTACTTTACAAGTATGCACAAATAAAGACAAACGCTCTGTTCATTCATGGTCACCCACGTGACGATGTTGTTGCCTTAACAATGAATACTCAGTAAATACTTAAACAAGATAATTAATCAGTTCAAGATTATATCTGAGTCAACCAAATATTAGTATTATTAATGTTTGTATTACTAATCGTAAGTGTTAAGTTAATAGAACGATTACTTCAGCATCATTATCATTATAGTGTCACACTCTTCTTACACCGAGAAGGAATGAGCAATCAACACTCTTGACCAAAGAAGATAAAAACCATAAGGCAAAAAATAACTATTATTAGTACTGATAGGTTACTCACCTAATTGATAGGTTAGAAGTCGGTACCATAACTAATCAAAATTATTTATTAAAATCTTAAGAGATACATACCTAATATTAAGTTACTTACAATTTTGTGCAGCCAGCCTATGGCACTTTTTATTTTTTGTTATTAGTTTTTGATTTATTAATTTTGACAATCGGTCGGTATAAAAGTACTACGAAATGATGTACAATTTATTTCTTAAGTTATAGTTTTTTGTTATGATATTAACCTAATTCGTGAGTCCTCTAATCACGAATTAGGTTGTTGCCATTATCGTGTTAGGCTTTATGGTATATAACTATAAAATAAACATCAGTTAATTATGTATTTGAACTATTTCTTTGAAGGTAAAGTTGAGTGATATTATTGTATTTCTAAAGACTTGTTTAACAATTAAATGAGAGCAAATAAGTTTACTAAAGGAGACCTTAAATAATAATTTACTAAAACATGTATTGCAAATACACAGACATTTTTAATATAATAAAAATTACGTACGAAAAAAACTAACTTTCTTAAAAAAAAGCTTTCTAAAAAAACTCCTATCTGTATTCTGAACTTGAAAATTCCAAAGTATTTTGCCCTATCTACCTCTAGTGATCGAATCCAAGTTCAATAGTTGTTTTTTTTATAGCATAAGCCGGTAAAAGAGCAGACGGATCACCTGTTGGTAAGCAATCGGCGCCGCCCATGGACACCCGAAACACCAAGGCGTTGCAAGTGCGTTACTGGCCTTTTGGGAATTGGGAATTTGAGGATTGAGGAGGATTCGGGGATTCAGGAGACTAGGGAGGGGGTAATTTGGCCTCCGGTAACCTCACTCACACGACGAAACACTACGGTCGAGCCGGCCCATTCGTGCCGAAGCATGGCTCTCCCACATTACTGTTATAAAAACTCATCAATTATTATTATTCCTCAACTTACTTATTTATAATAATTACAAAACTATGACGTTGTTAAGAAATAAGTATGTAATAAGTTACATAATAATAATTAATAACTACAATGTAACTTCAATGATTTATCATTTGTTAAGCAAATTAATCGATTGTATGTACGCTACTACTTAACGACTGCAAAAATTGTCTGCCTCTGATGATGAATTTTTCTGTTTGAAAGGACAAATTCATCGTCAGAGACGGGAAGTAACAGGAGCAGAGCCTGGGCAAATTGCTAGTTATGTTAGCACATAATAGGTAGATTTATACAGGACAGACGATTAGTTTATGTTTGTTGTTTTTGTCATAACATGTATATGTATGTATGTACATACATAACATCACGCCTTTTATCCCCGAAGGGGTAGGCAGAGGTGCACATTCTACCATAGTACAATGTAACACCCACTTTTCACTAGTTGTTATGAGTCCCATGTAATAGGGGGTGAGCCTATTGCCATATACCGGGCACATTTCCAGACTCCGTGCTACTACTGAGAATTTTAAAAAACCCAGTAATACTTTGCCCGACCCGGGAATCGAACCCGAGACCCCTTGCCGCGCAGTCGCACTTGCGAATACTCGGCCAACGAGGCAGTCATGTATGTATGTATATATGTTTTATACTCTTTTATAACTCAGCCAACCATAAACTAAATATGATGTAATTGCTGAATGAAGGTCACATAATGCAATGCTAGCTACATTTTTGTCACTAACAATATTCACATTTTATTTTACAATGTCACCTTTGTTTGTATTAGGTACCCAGTGAGTAATGTTTGATTATACAAATAACATGATATCACCGAAGGTTTGGGAAAAACTCGGACCAGACTGCTGATTGAGCATTCTTAAGTTTCAACTGTCGTAGAGTAGCAGCGCGACAGTCACAGCGTCGTGTGTCGCGGAATGCTGCTCATGAATATGAACCTCTACTATGGTTTGAAACTAGTCGAGTTTCTTGTAAAATAATTATGTGAGTTAACCGAAAAATATAATAATTAATCTTTAAGTTTATTTTTTGTTTTAGTTTGGCTGAGTATTGGTATACGCTATTCTCACGTACCTAATTGTACCAACAAAACAATGTAACCAAGAACTGGATTGTATGGCTGATGGAAAAAGAGCAACTGTGAAGTTTCTTAAATTATTATGTTTTCAGCTTACTCACGTAATAATTTGACAAGTAACTCGACTAGTTTCTGAATAGTGAATTTTCTTGCTCGTTTTTCTCTATAGGAATCTACATTGAAATGAGTACCAGAGAAATGAGTACTGAGTACCAGACTGTCATTTTTTTATTATTTTGTTTGATATCCCTAAGTCCCTTTACTGGTCTAATTGTAATAAATGATTTTGACTTGACTTGACCTTAGGTAACCTAAACTGCGGTCTCCAATAAAACCTACAAAACATAAATTACCTTATTTCATGGAACGAGTTTAATTTTGTACTCGGCAACAGCTGTGAAGGAGGTCAAAACCGGATTATGATTTTTTGAAATTCACATCTCATGTTTGTAAGCATCTTCGATATTTTTCCTTAAAATTACTACGGTTTTACCTACAACATGATATTTGCGAACACTATGTAAATTGCAAATAACGATGACTAGGCATTTTTCTGTATTTTTCCATAGATCAGCATTGATCGTTGAACAAAAAGCCTACAACCTTATATTAGGTATGTTATCAACTATAAAGCATATCTATTTCAAGTGCAGTAAGGATGAAATTACTATTACAACGTTGGAGTATTAGGTATGATATTTGCCCGAGTTTATCTATGTAAAAATCTAATGAGTAAATATTGACTTAATCTTAATCTTTGGAAGAACAATAGAACAAGAACCTGATTAACATACCTAATTCATATGCACAGAAGTATATTATATACACATTATTACACATGAATTAAAAACTGTTCCCAATGTGTGATTAATTTTCTGTTCCACTGATTCAGTCTAACTGATAAATAATTTTAAGCATTCATCCTTACTCATATTAAAATCAGAAAGTGAGTTTGTTTGTTTGTTCCGCTTTTACGCCGTGACTACTAAACCGATTGCTTTGAATTTTTGCAGACGTAAAGTTAGAAGTCCGGATTAAATATTGGTATTCCCGAGGGAAAACAAAAGTATTGGTATAGATGGCACTGTGTGTATTGGTATATGTCACATAGGCTACTTTTTATCCTATTGTGTCTAGTAAGATATATGTCAAAAAATATAGCGTTCAGTTAAGCTAGTAATTATTTCACCAGACAATGTATCAGAATCTTAGTCAATTACCATATTCATAAACAGTTACAATGCGGTATAAACTGCCCGAGATTCACGTATCATTTGATCACGTGTAGGTACTTACAATGTCTCTACACACGACACAACACAAAAAACAGTAGTTATTAAATTCCCTGCTAATAATTTCAATAGTCGTTCGTTTTTGAGTTATTAATAAGGTTCCTACCTGACAGTTTAAAAAAAAGTGTGACCATGTTTTTG
The DNA here is from genome assembly GCA_038387885.1 of Spodoptera picta. NCBI lineage: Eukaryota > Metazoa > Arthropoda > Insecta > Lepidoptera > Noctuidae > Spodoptera > Spodoptera picta. Next base: position 1,341,249 of record JAZHFQ010000183.1, read on the forward strand.
CTTTTCATCAACTACATTAAAAACTTTAGATAATTATTTTTAACTATTCAGTGATTCTTTTACACATTGAATGAACAAAGTATCCTTTAGCTATCTTGATAGCAAATACTAGTAGGATCGTGATGATTCAAACCGTACAATATTGCTCAACTAAAGGCGGTAGCTGAAACCAGATGATTCACTTTTACAGGTAGGTAGTAATAAACCAATAGAATAGGTATGGATTTTTTTTATGGGACAAGCCCGCCACAACCTCCCAATACCGCTGCAACTCCTGTAAGCCAGGATCTACTGTAGATACAACCAACCAAAAGGTATGGTTATAGAAGCTAAGCAGTATTTCTAATTACTTCAAATGTGGGTCACTTTTCTGATAAGGACTACGAGTCTAACTGGCACACGGATCACCTGATGGTAGGTAAATGATTAGCGCCACTCATGAAAAGTACGTAATATTGTCAAAGACAATTTTTACACCAATTGCGGTTTGTCACAATGACAATTTGTCATGTGTATTGTGTAGCATCGATTGCTTACCATCAGGTGACATGCCTGCTAGTTTGTCGCCCATTCCCTTAAAACGGGAAAACCCTTTTAAAGGGTCACCTTGTTCTGGCCTTTTTTCGATTGACGCAGATGATTATGTTCAAGAAAAAATTACAATCTTACCCGAAAATAGCCACAGCAGGTACAGTCATAGCGGCTCCAAGCAGGAATACAGCGCCTGGCAACACCGTCAGGGTTGCCATGTATACCCTAGAGTAGAGAGGACCGTAGACCAGGGGCATCATCGCCTCAGCCAGACCGAAGAGAGAGTTCACTTTACCTGGAAGTAATTTGGTTTGTTAATGTTTTAGGAAATAATCATAATTAGAAAGTTAGTGGTAGACGAATATTAATTTCAGATATCTTGAATTCTAAGAAGATACATCGTTGTCTGGTTGTATAACTGGTATTTAGAGTACTTCATATTCTTAAAATAAAATACATGACGAAGAATAAACAAAATTAACTACTCTAAGAATAAAAATGGGTCCATTATGCACCAACCTCCAACCACCGACCTATACCTATGATATGCCCATGCGCTGTCAATATAAAAACAAATGTAATAAAATAGTAGATCAGAAACAATGAAATCGGTTGAAAATAAATAAGAAACAAAAAAGAAGTGTGTAGAATGAGTTTAAAAAATCATTCCAATTTCAAAAAATAAAAAAAAATCAGATGCGAAGTTGGTCCCAAATGCAAACAAACACATTACTTTGTTCCAATTTTATTTTCAACTTGGAAATCTCACATTCACTCTCAAGTTCGACTTTTTGATAAAACTTACACACATGGAAATCGTATGCCCACTTATAACAACCCAATTTACTTGGACTTTTCAAATGATTCCGTCTTAAGTTAAGGTCAAGTGGGATTGTACAGACAGTAGCATGTCAACCTACCCCAAAACTCTCAAATTTTTTCATTACATTTTCAACTTTATCTCTTTGATATAAAGACGAAAATTTAATGAAAGCGATTGACAGATTGAGGTAGCTTGACCCCCTATTTGCACTTAATGACACGATCCCTCCCTCGACTCCTATATCCAATGTTAAGTTCCGTTACGTTAAGTTTAATTGGATAAAGTTTACGTTTATTTTTAGGTCAACTAAGAGTTAGTGAGATTTAGTTAGGTAAACTAGAGATGCGGATTTTGGTAGAAAATGCCCGTCAAAGTTAAAGTTTTCTACAGCTAAAAGTTACCAAGAGATTAAGGTTTTGCTAAAAGAGATAAGATATCAATTCCACACTATATAATTAATGTAACACATAATGGAATGAGATGAAATTAAATAAATTTATTATTTTAATATCTTTTATTGTTCATGCAAGAATAGCAGCATACAAAGTTGTTGTTGTAATAAGGTAAATTTTATATATCTTAAACATCTAAATTATAAAAAAAATTAAATAACAAAAAGTAAAACATTTAAATTATAGGAGCAGCGCCATCTAGTTTCTCCTTGGGAAGGTAACCGTAGGATGTCATTTGTTAATCTGTGTTTGTTTTCTGCCTGATTCCTTGTCTTTGCATCGCATCATCGCATGGCGCCGAAATGTGTTTCCTAAGTTACTACAATCAATTATGTGTATAAAGTATCCATCATTTATTTTAACGAAAACCAACCACTTCAACAGTTGTATAGTGCTTTTCGTACGAGACTGGGTCTTGCATGAGAAGGCTACATCTTCTAAATTCTACACGGGCAAAGGCACAGACAAACTGTGTGTCTAGTGTATTGCCTATGTGCGCGACGGTGGCGACGCGTAGCGATTGCATCATCCGCATTTGTTTCCAATTTCTGTCGTGTTGTGCGCTGCGGTCGTTATCGGTCCGCCACTACTCGCTTTGCACATAGCCAATATAAGTAAGACAATAGACAAATTAATAACCCATAATTCAGTACATATTAAAGGATTCGTATTCTCGTTTCGATCCGTACCTACTGTATTGACGTAAGCAAATTAAACATATTATTTAATATTTTGTACCGTGAGTCACGGAATAAACATTTTTATTTATTTAAACTTATAAATCGTGACCCATTATGTATGTGGGTATGGAATCTCCAATTACTCAAACATATCCAATGACGGTTAATACATACACAATGACAGTTGTATCATAGTAGTTGTGACTTTCCTTAAATGTCACCTAATTTCCTATAGTACATGCGAATCTGCACGTAGCGTTTTAATATCTTTCATGATGAATAAAATACAAGCAAATAACGTCTAATAACATAACATCACATCACGCCTTTTTATCCCCGAAGGGGTAGGCAGAGGGGCACATTACGGCACTTAATGCCACTGTACAATGTAACACCCACTTTCCACTGTTTATGTTACGAGTCCCATGTAATAGGGGGTGAGCCTATTGCCATATACCGGGCACATTTCCAGACTCCGTGCTACTACTGAGATTTTTAAAAACCCAGTAATACTTTGCCCGACCCGGGAATCGAACCTGAGACCCCTTGCCTGGCAGTCGCACTTGCGGCCACTCGGCGAACGAGGCAGTAATGTCTAATAACTTAAAAAAAATACAAGTGGAATTAAAACTTCTGGTTTCTGATTTCGAATTTCTATGTCCTGTGCCGAATTTGAATTTAGACTTAACGGGTTGCCGGGCTTTGGGCTCGAAGTGCAGGAGTAGGAACGGGGTGGTTTTTAGTCAATAAGAGTCTGACACTCCCTTCCGCCTCACCCGGAAGGAATGCATTGGATGATTTTCCCTCCTCAAAAAAAAAAGCGTTGAACACAAGATTCGTTAACAGTTATTGCCAAATCAAGTATGTATTAAAACATGAATGTAATACATTGTCTGGGAATTGGGGACTAATAGTTTGACTCCCACACACAGCCACGTGGATCTAAAGGTCAGGAAGCCTGCGAAAATGTAATGACGTACCTTTTATACGAAAGGAAAATCCACGAATAGGGAAATTTCGTGGAAATTTTATAATTGTAGATTAACCTACCAATACAGATATAGATATACTATTTATTATACTACCTCTATATACTATTATTATACAATATAAAAAGCCAGAAATAAAAAAAGGTCAATGCTATACCATAACTTTTATATGTATTTTTGACTAAATGCACAAAAAAATGGAAGCTACAGAAGTATCAAGAGTCATAGTAGATAGTGCCTTAATAGATTTCATCTAATTATTGCACAAACGTATGAGTATGAATTAGTATAAAGTAATGATATGGTAGAATGATTTAAACTGTAGACTTACCTAATTCTTCACTGTTCACAAGTTTTGATGCAATAGATCGCATTGCGATGAATGATGTCCCGTTGAAGATTTCTACTAAAGGCGCTGTAACAAGGAACATAATATAAAAACTACGTTCAATGTAAGATTGCAAGAAAAAAATCTTAAAATGTCTACTTGTAAAAATATTTCTTCTGTTAATAGTTCTTAGACTCATTTTTGAATATCAACATTGGCTAAAGGCCCATTTTAAAAATGTTGGTTTCAAATCAGTTTTGGAAAATAGAATAATATGAAGAAATAAACTTTTTTTTATAACATTACAGATTAATTCTCCACGGACTCTAGGTCCGTGCCCTTATCATACAATTTTTTTTTATTATAATACATCTAGTAAATTTTTATAAAGTAAAAAAAGTTTAAAAGAAATAAACTTAAGTCCTACCTATATAAATCTCGGTGGTAGTGGTAGCGAAGGCGAATATAAAGGAGGCGAGGATCTTGCTGGTGCAGGAGATGATACCCACCAAGGTGTCATCCAGCTTCATGAAGTCGCTGAAGATGCTAATGGAGAATAGAGTACCTGTAGATAAATAATTTTATGTAGAGGGCAAAAAGGAATTTGTATCGAAGATGTCACAGACGAAAAGTACTTTTGTATATAGGCACTGAAATAAAGACTTTTGGCAAATTGGTTGATAAGGATGAAGACGTATAAAATTGAAAAAAGAAAAAATGTACCTAATATTGATCAACAACTGAATGTTTCTTACAAGGGTGTAGTCAAGAAAATGGGCGATAGAATACGTATAGTCAACTTACCCACTAAGTTGGTAATAATACTGTAGGTACAGAACATGCTGAACTGCACCTCGTCCCAGTTGAACCTGTACCTCATAAACAGGTAGAGCACGTTCATTTCACCTGCGAAGAAAAGCCATAAATAATGGATCATTATGGATATTACAATAAAAAAGAAAACATTATACTTTTGACATCTGATAAGGTAGAGTTTATTAATAGACTGCAGATTAAAAGGTAATTCTGAGTTAAAACATGTAGCTGCATATAGTAACATGGGTTCTTTCTAACAGATGACTGAAAGGCCTACAAAAGATCAGAGCAAAAATAAACTTGTAATTGTGGGTTGAAATCAGAGCGAAAGTAAAAAAGTATTCATGGGCTGAAGAACTAGTTATATATTTATTTTTTAAATTAACTAGTTACTTCATCTAACTTACCATGCAAAGGTCCAAAAATAACGCAGACCACGACAATGAGCAAGGATACCCTGAGTCTCCTTCGCCGGGGACCTGTTCTGAAGGCGACAGTCAATGTCTCCCGGACGTGACGAGCATCGAAGAATGAACACACCCATGCTTTGCATCCCACGGGCTGTTCCTGTAAATAGATATAATGAGAGGAACCCACCCACGCTTCATTGTTTGTATACAAGATGACGCGTGGGTGATAGTCAACGGAACACTTGAAGTTGTTCTAGAGGACGTCAACTAGAAATAAAAGGTGTGAGATCTGTTGAAATTCTTGAAGCGATGTTCAACTGTATTATAATAGAGTTTTCTTATTATCTTGTTTGCTACTTTCTGAGAATTTGCTAGTGTAGGTGTTATTGTGGAATCAAGACTTAGGTAAACTTCTTTCAATACGTTCTTTGGACTAGGAACAAGACTGTCTAATGATAATAATAGTGAATGTTAGTCACCAAGTAAAAGGACCTAATAATCATTAGAATAGAGTTGCAAATGCATTTTGCATCAATGATTGCATTTGTTGTGTAGTCTGACCGCTGAATTTTTTAAATAGGTCACTGTTCTAAAGATATTTGACAGTGAAAACTTTAGGTGCTATAGAACACACAAGTTGCCTAATTATAACTGAAATATTACCCTATTCACATGGCCAATAAAGAAAGATTATGGTGATAAGAAAATCAAATCCTTCCAATTTACAATTTTAAATATCTAAGAATGTTATTATAAGAATGTTAGCGTTCATCATTAAACTATGTTAGTCAAATAGTCAGTATGTCGAATAGCCATTTGGTGTAGTTTAAAGAATTTTATTGAATATTTCGAAAATAAGATTAGGTAAATATAAAATTAAATATTACTAAATTAAATATATACAACTAAAGATTAAAATTAATCATAGAAAAACAAAGACAACTATTTACATAAACTATTTATAAGGCATCGAAAAACTCGTCCGCATCGACGTCAGTGGGGAAAGTACCCAGAAGGCTGGCAGCATTGCCACGTTGTATGGCAATGCTTAACCTCTGACCGAGAAAAAGACCAGCCCTCTGGTCACGAGATGTGTCGACCAGGCGTTTCGAAATGTTTTTGAACAATTTAAGCGCACTCGGACCCCACGGACCTAACGTCTCAACCCCAAACGGCTCAAAGATATAACTACCAGCAAGGTTGTTATACTTGCGCCGCTTGAGGTTTTCTGCAGAGGCAGCAGCCGAACCAGCACAACTCGCCGTTACTGGAAGATGAGAAGGTGCAAGGGTGTCGACACAGGTTGCGTCCCACACCAAAGACTTTCCCAGCTTCCAGGGCATAATGGACATACCGTCGGGTCTCTTACCATCGTCGCGTGCCAAACCCTTTGGTTCCAGAACAGCTGGTACACCGATTTTATTTAAGTAATAGTTAGTTTTAATTTAAGTTTTTTAATGTATGTAAATATTAAAAGTAATAAAGTAATTAATGTCATTGTCCAGGTAAATATTGAACGGCTCACATTTTGCATACAACATGATCGTATTTAAATTATTTCATGTCAGTCACTTTCTGAATATTTTATAGATAGTTTATTTTTAAGCAATGTATTTTTTTGCTTGTAGCATTGTTTGCTAGCTTTTCTGGATAGAGTTTTTTATAAGTTACATGCTTGTTAGTGCTACCATGGAATAGTAAAATTATGATTATGATGGATGTTTTGTTTTTCTTTTTAGAATAACCTAATAAGTAAGTCTTTACTTTAACCAATTACATATACATGGACATAACAAAACACACTGAATCAAGTTTAATACTAGTTCTATTCCTATGAGTAAATTCTCAATAGTGGATTCGCAGCACAACAAAAAATGTATAATATGAAAATACACCAACGAAACAATTGTCAAACAGATAAATCTTTCTGCCATCAGTACTTTAGTAGCCCATAATTTATTAGATTTTTAGAGATAAAAAATAAAAAAATCACTCAAAAAAGAACACCACGTGTAACATTTGAACTGTTGACCTTGACGGACGATGATTCAACTGCTCTATTAGCGAGGCCCTAACCAATTGAAATTTTGGTTTCCCTTTCTACTCAATGACATGTGGTGTCTCCTGTCTGTATCAATATTCGCGTGTTTGTCAACGTTTCCTTATTATATAACATAGACTAAGTACGTATTACTATATGACATAATACCTACTATGCTTGTTTTTTCCTGACGAGATATAAAATGGTATAATTTTGCATTTTTTATGGGATAGGGAGCAAAAGGACAGTGATTAACTGTGCCCATGGACATCATCAGGAAAGTTTATAAAGAAAGAGTATCTAGAATCTTTAAGTAATTTCGTTCAATCGAACCCGCTACACGTTGCGCGGCAGCCACAACCACCCACCCACCAACCATGCAGTCACAATCTACTATATATTTTTTTTAAGGGGGGAAAATCATCAAATGACTGCTCCCGGCTGGGTGAGGCGGGAGGGAATGTCAGACTCTTACTGACTAAAAACCACCCCGTTCCTTCTCCTGCACGTCGAGCCGGAGCCCTGGAAACCCGTTTAGGTTCTCCGCGACGATTGACTATATATTAAGTCCTACACTTTTGCTTTCTTGTGTCACAATATCAAATAAGGTGGTCTTTCGTAACATTTCAGGAGCTAAAATATATATACCAAATTCTATGTCTACTTAATGCATATGTTTCAGTTCGTTATCAAAGTGAAATCCGTTTTAAATATGTTATACAGTTCTTATAAATTACTATTAGTTATTTATTTTGTATTGTGGAGTCACCAGCTTTAAAGCACTAAGATTATTCAGATACCACTGATAAACGGCGAAGGAAAACATCGTGAGGAAACCTAGGCTTATAATTTCTAATTATAAGTTTGAAATCGCCAACCCGCATTGAGCCAGCGTGGTGATTAATGCTCAAACCTTCTCCGTGTGAGAAGCGGCTTTGTTCAGCAGTGAGCATTAAAGGCTGTTAATGTGTGACTTATTTTGGTTTATTAACATTACACAAGCCTATTTTCGCTGATTCTCTATTTAACCCAAAGGTTTTTTTTAAATCTTTATTTAATAAGAAGGGCTTGGTTGATTGGAAGAAAATGCTATATGGCATTAAGTCCGCCTTATAATACCTTATTATTATGTGCATTAAAGAGTTAATATATAATTGAAATCTGCTATAGTGCACTTAGGTAAATATCTACATTAGATTATGGCTATAAATATACTGTGTGTTAGAACTAACTGCTGTATCTGAGACAATAGTTTCCTACGCTGCAGATTGCGTGTAGGAAGGCAATCAGCCAGTACAGACTTATTTCTTCCTTGAATAAAAATCAGGGCTAAATAAATAGACACTGAGATGATTCCTACATTTATATGGAAAATACCGCAATTATATATATTGGTAAATAACATAACATCACGCCTTTCATCCCCGGGTAGGCAGAGGTGCACATTACGGCTCTTAATATAACATCCACTTTTCGCTATTTATGTTATGAGTCCCATGTAATACGGGGTGCGCCTATTGCCATATACCGTGCACAGATCCTGACTCCGAGCTACTACACATTTTTTTTGAAACACACAGTATTATTTTGCCCGATCCGGGAATCGAACCCGAGATCCCGGGAGTAGCACTTGCGACTCAGCCAACGAGGCAGTCATGTCTTGTTATATTGGTTAAATATTTCGAAGTATCAGACAGTTTATAACCTCATAAGGGTGTAAAAATTCAGGTTATGTTTTTGGAGTAGTGGTAGCTGTATCCGATAAGTAGTAGTGGTTGAATGTAGAAATCTCATTAGTGGGATAATGAATAGACGTACCTACCTATATTAAGCCGAGGACGGTTAACGATGATAAATAATAATTTTAAATACAAATAGTTATCCTTTGAGTACAACAGAATGAACTAATTATCACGCCTGATTAACATCCTACTCAAAACCATATATTTTTGCTGAACATACATGTGTAGTTGGTCAAACAAGCTTTACTAAACAAAGAGACTTCATGATGCAGTCGCCAGACTTCTCTGGACGCTCATAGTACAAAGATAAAATTTAATTTCACATAAATTAATTATAAAGCGAAGCGAATTTAATTTACCCCCGGCCGGGACGAACGAGCGAATAAGTGCAATTTCAGGTTTCAAACAAAATCCCGCAATAATCCCCACTTTATTTTCGTGTTCTCTTTAGCATACGAAATGCATTCAGATTGTGTTTACAGCACTTTTGATAAGCTACTGCCAAGGGACAGATTCACAAAAAAACAATTTCATTTAAAACTCCTAAGAGGAGATGCAATCAAAACTTTGAATGATAAAAACAACAAAATATACATTTGCCGAAGTTTACCAAATTTTTCATAGTCCATGTACTCATACATATATTTTTTTACAACGAAAATCGTTAAAATATTGCAAAAAAATAAAGAGAAAATTTATATATTTTTCATAAAGTTCGACCCGACGCGATTGTTATCCTCAATAACTGCGAGAAAAACTATTAAAATATTCAGTAAAAATGTTTTGTATCACACAGTGAGTTCTATATTATTCGCGAGTATGTCAAAGGATTCGAGGGATATAAATCCAAGTCGACACCTATGCGAGCCTCGCGTAAAATCGCTGATTGCGTTACGATGTCCCCCTTCGTTCGAATTTGCGTAGTGGGCGCGCAGCAATTTATCACTTAGACATAGGACTAACCAGGCTGTCGAGCTACTCTGCAAATGATGTATGGCCTCACCGCGCCTTATCAGAACACATACCGATACTCCATTAACTAGACTTTGACCCACCATCTTTCAATTTTAATAAGAATTTTTTCCCCATAATCATTCTAAAAGTAACAAATAAAAATTTTAGTTCACGTAATACTTACTCGTTGTCTGTCTGATGATATGATCGGATCCTTCAATCGTATGTATCCATATATCAAACTTGTCAGATACAGACAGTTCGATATTAAAAATATGCCGTAGTACCCGATCTGTTGCAGTAGAATGCCACTCAGGGACATGCCTATAGGTATACCGAGGGACATGCACAAATTGGCCACTCCTACTCTGAATGTTCTCATTTCTTTTGTGGTTACATCACCAATGTAGCTGAATACGCCGACGCACACTGTTATCCATCCTCCGGTTAGTGACGGAAACAGATCAGAGAGGGCCGTTATTTCCAGAGGTAATTCATAGAAGAAATATGTGTTTAGAATGAAACTCGTGCAACACAACACTTCCCCTACGATAGGCAACAGTATGCATGCCTTCCGCTTCCCCGTCTTGTCGCTCCACGAACCGACAAACAACACTAAAATACAAGGGAACGCAGTTTGGACAATATTTTTCCACGCTTGCACTGACGCGGTCAACTTCTGGACTTCGGATTCCTCTAATGTATAGTTCTCTGTTTGTCGCCTATTGAGCGCGGAACACACTTCGTCAGAATACCCTAAATTAACTCTACACGCTTTTTCCAAATTCAAATTCTGCACTGCAAGTCCTGAGAATACGTTTGACATGATGTAACAAGCTATGATAGGTTCGACGGTTATATTCGACCGAATCTGCATGAGTTTCTCCCTAACCCCAGTTCTCTTGGCTTTGGGTTCATCTTTCAGTGGTGCCTCGACGCCCGTCGCGGGCTTCTCAGCCGTCGCGCTTATCCCATTCATGATGTCCAATTTGTGAGTTTACTAAAGTTCAATCAATCATCGTTACAGGAATGCCTTGGCTCGGGATGGGAAGATTCCCACGAGGAATGTTATCGTTGCACACGAACAGCACTGCGTTCATTGTTCACATAACATTACACATCACTTCATAACAATCACTCGGTATTCACTGATTCTGGCCCAGAGCAATCCACTAACGGTGCGATAGTGTCGGCCCGTCGAGCAGACTGAAGGATCCTCTTGTCTTAAGAGTTGATTGGACGGATACGCGTTCGAGTGGTGTCATTAGAGGCAATTGGCTGGGCGTAGTGTCGGCTCACGGCGGTAGAGTGGCCCGTAGCCCGCAGGACTGCCTGGATCGTCGTCACAACCTTGCAATAAGTAGGCGTTTATCCCATTGGAGCGATGTCTGTCATTATATGAAACAGTGGGTACGCGCGCGGCCCTATTAGTGCACGGTCAAGGTACGCTCTATGCGAGGGCGACGATTTTAATTTCGTTTTCATTTGTTTGTTGTTTTTATTTTAGCTCAATAAGAGACAGGAGAAAGCCTTAATTGAGAACTCTTTGTAGAATTATTCTGAAGAAGATATCGAATTTACGTGGAAATTTTAATTTCAAAAAACCACCCCAAATTGGGAACGTTTTTGACGAATATCACAGTAACTGCTATAACCTACACAAACGTTACGCTAGTACGTATAAACAGACCTACGTAAGTTATTCAGATTAGAAATTCCATTCACTATTTTATCCAATGAAAAAATCCAACATATTTAAAAAACACCCTAACAATAAACCCAACCTTATTTACTAACAAAAAAGTGTGACGTTCACAAAAAATGAAGCTTAAAAGATAATTCTTATGTTCGAACGTCGAACTGAAGATACTTTTAGTAACAAATATCTTCCACTAGGATGGTAGTGCGTAATATAGGGGCAACGAGGAAGCATTACTCAATATGAATGGTTTCCTCTCACGGGCCCTTGCCAAAACTATTGGCTAACTACTTTTGCTTCGTCGGCTATGGAGCTCAAATTAAAAAAAAGAATATGCTATTTAGGCCAGCTTGTTTGTGTAGGTTCAAAAGGAGGTTTATGTAAAAAAGTTGACTAGGATTCATCTAGGACTCGTTGTGCGATTTGACAAGTAAGGAAATGTACTTATTTTACGACAATTTAGCTCTTTTGATGGATTGAAAATATTGGAAACATGTAGCACTGTTTAAGTGTATGAAAATCATGCTTCGGCACAAATGGGAAGTCTCGACCGGGGTGATAACAACGGCAGAGCAGAAAACCGACGTGATCCCCAATTCCCGAATCCCCATGAATCCCTATCTAGGGCAATCCCTAGCCGCACAATTAAGTTTGTTTTTACGTGTATATAGGATAAAAGTACTCAGTATTGTGCCCAGGATAATAAAGCACCTATAATCTGACCAAGTTTCATCGTAATCGGACTGATAGATTTTGCGTGATACGTGAATATACAAACAGACAGACAGACAAAAATTTTTTTAATCACACTTTTAGGTTCGGTTGCTATCGGTAGTAACACCCCCAACTATTATTTTTTTATATTTTCAATGTACAGAATTTACACATCTACAGTTTTATTATCACTACATAGTATAAAACAAAGTCGCCATCCGCCGCCTGCCTGTCCCTATGTATGCTTAGATCTTTAAACTACCAAAGGATTTTGATACGTTATTTTTTAATAGATAGAGTGATTCTTAAGGAAGGTTTATGTGTATAATACATGAATAATGCACCTGTGCGAATATTATATAGATAAATATATAGATTTAAAATTGCAGAAATCAATTTTAAATTTTTTTAAATCTCCTAAATTCTATCGTACGCCTGATCAAAGCCTCATTCATCAAGTGCACAATAAAAATTCCTTTATCGCTTTGATTTATGTCGCTATAAACCCTGGGTTTAAATCAAAGCTATGTTTTTGTTTTTATCAAAATTAAATCGTTCTGTTTCATTGTTTCGACGTCATAAGTACTTTTGATACCATTATGGGGAATAATCATTGTTGAAAGTATTTTAATTAAATATGTTATTTGATTTTAGTAGTGTGACTATTGATTTAAAATAGGTTTTGATGTTAATCTGTTAATGACATTTCATATACTATTTAACTTGTAAATACTATAAGTATGTAAATGAGACATCTAGCCTAGCTTCACTGACAGACAGACGGACGGACAATTCAATTTGTGACGTTTCAAAAGTGCCTAATTAAGGAAAAATTGAAATAAATGCTTTGACTTTGAATTTGTGACAGTTCTTTAGAATGTCTGGATGGATGTGTAAAAATTAACGAGGTCATTATAGGCTACTCTTTTCCTTTAAGACACAGGTGAAGTCGCAGGTAACAGATAGATAAATAAAATAAAAATAATCTTTTGAGGTTCTAAGACTCACTAAGAAGGCAATGCGGAGTAAACACTGGAAGTACTGGAGTACAAGAGTGACCTCAATGACATAATTCTAGGTCCCTAGGTTTCGCAGTAAACACTATTACGACTAATTAAGTAATTAGTATTCATTTAGTGTTTGCTGTTTTCTTTTTGAGTAAATAAAGAACTTGGTTAGTTAATTTCTTTTTTTTTTCTGGCATAATATGGCCGGTATACGAGCAGACGGATCACCTGATGGTAAGTAATCAGCGTCGCCCATGGACACCTGGAACATAAGAGGCGTTACAAGGGCGTTACCAGCCTTTTCGGGTTATCAGGAGTTTAAGGATCGTTGGAGGTTCAAGGATTGGGGAGATTGGGGAAGGGGGGGGTGTAATTGGGCTTCCGGTAACCTCACTCACTCACACGTCGAAACACAGCGCAAGCGTTGCTTCACGTCGTTTTTCTGTGATTTTTTATTTTGTTTTAGAAAGTATTTCTTATTTAAGCTGTGTGATCAAGGCAAAGTACCATAATGTGCTTAAACCATCGTGAGTGTTGAAAGAATAGATAGAGTGGGACTAAACAATTAAAGCAAAGACAGCATACAGGGTAATAGCGTGCTCCAACGCAAAGCCCTGTCTTACACTGCTGAACTGATCCCATTTCACCGCAGACTTGGGACATGAATATATTGTATCTATCAGTACCTACCTACTAATAGAATAATATATATTTGTACATGTCACTTGTTTATTAGTGTGTGAAAAAAAGGTTTCTTCTTTCTCAATAAATAGCAATCTCTGGTAAAACTATCTTTTTTAATTAGGTACTTTCCTTAATCAAAAATAAATTATTTAAACTGTTCAATACAATAACATATTAAAAAATAATCACACCTTCAATAATTGATTTTTTTTATAAGTCGGTAAACGAGCAGACGGATCACCTGATGGTAAGCAATCGGCGTCGCCCATGACACCCGGCACACCAGAGGCGTTACAAGTGCGTTACCGGCCTTTTGGGGATACGTTGGGGATTCAGGAATTGGGGAGATTGGAGAAGGGGAGGATAATTGGGCCTCCGGTAACCTCACTCACACGACGAAACACAACGCAAGCGTTGCTTCACGTCGGTTTTCTGTGAGGCCGTGGTATGACACCGGTCGAGCCGGCCCATTTGTGCCGAAGCATGGGTCTCCCATACTTAAAATGATATATGATTTTATGACCAACTTTAATTTTAATATTTTTCCAGCAAAATTTTAAGAAACAAGTATGCTGTTTGACGCTTAAAAAAACGAGACGTCACAATACACAATCTCGTATAAAATTCATTGGAAACTATCGTTTTTGACAGTTTCAGAAAAAAGTATTGAATATGACTAATTGGCATTTGGCAAGTACCCAATTGTGATGTCCAACACGCCTGATAAGCGAGGTTACAGTAAATCCTCTTATGTACAGAACGCACATTCCACCAATAGATTGTCATGGGTTGATGGTGGCGTTGTTGGATTTGAATATACTACATGTTAACTACGATAATAACAATTAAACTTGCCTCTTTTACAAAATCGACTCCGTAGTATGAAAAACCTAGCCCAGATTTCAGAAAACCAAAATTCTCTTTTACATTTATTATACATATCTACATAACAATATCCAAAGCGTAAACCTTAAGTAATCCGCAGTGGCTCGTAAAAATTTAACTCTACAACACTCCAGGGAGTAATTAAACAGGAGTGATAAAATTTCAACAGATTTACACGACCTTACGTGTGTGTTTGTGTGTTGACATATTGTTGTCAATGTATGTTTGTGTAAAATGTTGTTCAATGAATGTTATTGGATGAATTTCTTAAGTTAGGCGTCGCTCTAGGATTTTATCCTGTTTCGTGTGTGCGTTTATAAATACATATATAATTTCACATATGTATAACATCCAGATATAGGATAATAATTAATGGATTACACAAATAATTGTTTGTAAAAGATACGTTCAAAGTAACTAGTTACTTATGTTTTAAGTTAAGAAGATAGATTAATAAATTGTTGCGAGACTTTTCGATGTAACAAAAGGTTCGCTATAACTTTTACTATTCAGAGAAGTTTTGAATTCCAAGTTCTTGATCACAGGGCCACCTTGAAGACACTATACCATTAAAGTAATGTTTTAAAAAAGAAAAAACTATTCTAGTCTTACTAAAGGTAGACAAGAAACACGTAGAAACGTTTAAACGCGAGCAATTTTATTGGGACCAGTTCGTTACAGAGGAACTTTTGTGAGACTCCCCCCTTCCTCCACAAATTGCCCCTACGTGAGCTTACTGGCTTATTAACCTAGCACATATTGGATCTATCGGCCATTACTCAGCAGAACATACGGCTGCAACAGCTATATCGATACTGTGATATAACATTACCTCTATTGTGATCGCATAATCAGATATATTCTAGTATACTATGTAATTGCCTTGTTAGTCAAATTGTAAGTGAGACTGATAACCGGCCCGGAAAATTATTAGTTGGGTTGTATGGTTTTTTCTTTACAAAAGCACCGTTTAGAATTAATCTTACCAATATATTGTGATAATGTAATCAATGATTTTATAATTATAGTACGGAGAAAGGAAGTAAGTGAGAGTTATACAGGAGATCTCGGATTCGCATAAAACAAGGCTTTTTCCGTTTATCAAACATTTCTCAGTACGGTGTCTGGATTCGTGTCCGGCGTATGTAACATATAGGACACAAAATATAATAAACGGAAATCACCTACATAAACACAGGCCACATTTATCCTTCACCTTCAACCCATAGGAACACTGAACACATATCAGGATTACAAAGGATTTGCCCTCAAATGAATCGTTTACCTGTTTCAGAAGCTGTACGCAGGTAATCCTCAATAGATGCTTCAAGCAATTTGGGACTCTGAAGACGAGAACTGTTTTATATAGGATTATAGGGATATTCACTCGATCCTGTCAATCATGTACCTCCTTATTAATATCCAATATTATATTAGCTATAGTTTGAAGAAAATGTATCAACTGCTTAAAAAGGCTATGGTGGATGATGTCAGCAATGATCATGTTCGTCCACTTTATTAGTGTAATAATCCGTTGAAGTATTTAATGGCGTATTTACATACATAATGTAGCTATTAACATATCAAATGGTTGTCTCAGTGTCGTCATAAAATGGATTATTAGTTACATTGAAAATAGCGCCCTGGATCAGCACTTCTTCATCGAGTTTAACAATTTTAGTGCTAAAAGAAGGAAAAATAACTATAAATAGTTAATGGCATCTAAATTCTATATCAAAGTGTACACAGCCCGTAATAATCCCATAGGGCTTTACACTTAATCGCTATATCGAGGACTTAAGCACCCAATCAAGGGAGTTGGGCCGAAGGGACGATATGATTATCGACGTGCCCTTGGATACCCACTCCACTTGCAAGGTACACACAGTTTTACAAACAAGTACTGGTATTTTTAGAGACTATATTGGTCTGTAATATAATATTGATTTTAAAAATATATTTTGTACATTGTTTTCGTAAAATATGAACGAAAGATTTGTTTATTGTGACTGCTAATAATATCCCTCTTACCGAAATAAATATGAGAGAAAAGCTGGAAAACCGTATTATAATAGCTTTGATGAAATAACGTCTCTTATAATATAACAGGGCCCAATTATACCACGAACATTGTTTCAAAAGGACGCAGTTAAAGGGTCAGTCCTATAATAACAGTAAACCAACAATATCCCAAACTACGATTTTAATCATGAAGTTTTAAATCCAACCTTTGTAGCTATAAAGCAGAAAATAAACATAAACGCCCGAAAATAATCAAAATTAATTACACGGACACGTAAAAGGAAACAATTAGTGACAAGACGATATAATATACGGTGGTGTAACTGGTCCGTTCGCACGAATAATGTTCTTATGTCCATCACGGTCAACTCGTAAACCGTGTTTATGGACTCGCAAATTGAAGGGGCTTCCTCGTTCCTTCCTAGTGACCCTAGCCGGGGTTGCCAATATGAGTTGCGAAGGAGTTAATATTATATTATATCTATTAGCTACTCGGACCCCGGCCATGAATCTTCCTACGAATATGTATTTCTCTTGGTCATTTCCTAATTTAGTTTGGTACTGAAATGGACAATTTTAGTTGAATAGAGATTCTTTGGTTTACTAGAAAAGACGGAATATCCTGTGTTTGATGTGGTGTTTGGTTGCTTTATGCGACTAAAGCTTTCATATGGGTATCGAATAAAGGTATTATTCGATATCCGTTGCTCAGTGCTATGCACGGATGGACTATGTAATTTATGGTTTCCTATGTAAAACTTCAATGCAATAGTATTCGGATTCTATATCAACACGAATCCAGAGAATTCGACGTGGCAATGATACTATTTAAAAAAAAAACATTGTTAATTATTTCTTTAATTTAGGGAGATATGGTCTTAACTGGCAACCCATTCCCTAGTGCTCAGTACTTGGACTATGGACGAAGGCTGCAGCAATTGTGTAGTGATGGTCGCGAGATTTGTCCGCCGAGGGGAAACTTGCCAACGTATTATATAATTTAGCCACACACTAGGAAATTGAATCGGTTCGTCGAGGACTGAATTCACTGATGCGGGCACTTGTTGACCTACATCACATGTACTTTTGTGATTTACGTGAGAACTTTTCAGGGAGGATTTGTTTGTTCACTCGTAGAAATAAATGTGATTTCGTGTTTGGTGTTTAAGTTTATTTATTTGAAGTAGTTTTGTATATAGAACTGTGTTGATTGAAATTCTGAATAACGCGTTGTGTTTCATTAGCAGTATACATAAGATATCATGCAATTTAAGTGTAGTTTTAGGTATCTAATGATTTCTACATAGAAAACTTTTGAGGTTATCTATGTAGACATTACAAAACTGCTCTTAAACGAATATGGTTGTTGAAATGCAATAACCGTGATAACAAGCTATGAAACTTAGTGACTGCATTGCAAAAAGGCTTATTCTCAGTATAATTCCATTACAAAATAATCTTTTAACGCTATCCTTAAATACAAATTGAGTACAAAGTATCAACCGCAGAAGGCACGTCCCAGTAAAAGCAATTTCAATCAGTAATATTTCTAAACCGAATTGAAACTTAAAAGTCACGTATCACCGATTACCACAAAATTTGTACAAGTTAAGAAAAGCGAAACTTTTACTCGGAAAGTAACTCGGTTTACTTGAGATTATTGCAATATTCAGATACGCTGCCTTTTCAATATATTTATAGAAGACGTTTTTTATATTAAGTTTTAAAGATGTCTTGTAGGTTTTCAAATCGTAAAGCTAGTTAGTAACCATTAAACAATGCTTCGTAAAAAAAAATAAGCGAAATATGCAATATGAGACACAATAGAAAATACATTGTCTTGCGTGAATTCGCGTTTAGCACGAAGGGTAAAGTAGTTTAATATGACGTCACTCTTTTTAATTCTCAAAAGGGTAAGCATAGGCTGCATAAGTAGGTGTGCTCGATCGTCGGCCACATCATCGCTTGCCACCAGGCGAGACGGTGGCCAAACGTCAACTTATCACTACATAGTTTAAAACAAAGTCGCTATCCGCCGTCTGTCTGTCCCTATGTATGCTTAGATATTTAAAAGTACGTAACGGATTTTGATGGGATTTTTTTAATAGATAGAGTGATTCTTAAAGAAGGTTTATATGCATAATACGCATAATATAATAAAGAAATACTGATAAATTTAGAGGATTCTAATGTGATGTCGTAAATAAGTACGTTTTTACGCTTATAATGCAAACGGTGGCCGAACCCCACTAGATAGACCAAAATAATGTACTACAGTATTGTCCACCTTAATTGTCTTATGACAAAAAAGCTGTGAACGTTGTGTATAAGGACATTCTGTAGTAGGTATATTAAATTTAAATGAGCATTGCACTGTGCGAAGCTGGGGCGGGTCGTTAGTCAAGTATAGAGGTAAATAAAAAAAGGTGAAGATGTGCCCAAACACAATGTTCCATCAGTTATGTTATGACTCCCATGTGGAAGGCACTTACTAGTCAAAAAATCACATCAGTACTAATCTGACGTTATCCGTCCATACAAGTTTTCAATATCTAAATGGAAAACTCGGTCTGCATAAAACACTTACCTAAATGGTTTACAGGTTAGCGGCATGTTTATTGAGAGTTTGTACCTGGTCTAGGGTTGAGACCTGTTATTGTAACATAATAATAACAGGTTTCAACCTGACAATGAGGAAAACTTAGGCAATTCAAAAAGTATATGTTGTGGATAAATCTTTCTTTTAACTACGAAAGGGTTTTTTAAGGGGGAAAATCATTGAATGACTGCTCTCACCTGGGTGAGGCGGGAGGGAGTGTCAGACTCTTACTGACTAAAAACCACCCCGTTCTTTCTCTTGCACGTCGAGCTGGAACCCCGGTTACCCGTTAGGTTCTCCGCGACGACCACGAAAGGGTAAGCTTACTATTTCAATATCTTATACTACTGATAGGGTTTCCTGTAATTTTGTTATTAAGAACTTGTCTCTTCTAGGCAAAAGGCTAAGATTTCCACCCTATGAAAAAACAGGGCATAAGCTTACTAATAATTTAATTATGTTACTTGTAGATAAAACATTTTTCAACAAAGAAATTAACTTTTATCCTTATACCAGTTTATATGTTTATATTCAACTTAACATACAACAGTACCATCCCTGAATCGATAACGGCAATGTGAACCGAAACGAAATAAATAAAGCGGACGTCCATAGTTTGGAATTTGCAGCGAAACTCGTATTTACATCATCGGAACATCGGGAATTTGAGGAAAACTCCCAACTAAATATCAAAGTTGTATTCTATTTGTTTTTATTATTTAATAAAAATGTTTCAGTGTAACACATTAATTTGACTAGTTGATAATAAAACTGTTAGCTAGAGGTTTCTAAGTTCAATATCATTTCTTTCGTTTTTTTGTCACTAGATTCTGTATGTGATGTGATGATCAAGACTATTATCATATGCTGAGACATTTAATCTGTCAAGATTATTAATAAAACTCTCAATTCAATCAAATCGTGTCTAAGGTACTCCAACGGGTAAGGCGATGTCTACATATATTATACTGATGAGACTTTTATATGACTATATAATAGTCATATAATATAATCAACTCAAACAATGACCAACCCCTAAAGGCAGTCAAGTCAACACAAATCATTTGGTAACTAGTACAAAAAACAACTTCAACAACAAAACTTGGTTTTCCCAAAAAAAACAGCAATAACCCATTATCCCTAACCGCAAAATTAGCACTCATTGTAATAGGCGCTAATAAAACCTAAGCACAGTACTTCGGTGATGAAAATTTTGCAAAAAAAAAAAGTAAACAAGGCCATAATTCTTCTCCCTCAGATTTTACGACCGGTCGGGGAAGACGGGCGAATGAAATGTTTTTTTTTCTTTTACTCCCGAACTAACAAACTGCGGACTCGTAATGAAGTGTGCCAGTGTGCCAGGATGAACGACGAACAGTTGAACACTCTTTTGTTGCTCAACCTTCGTTTAGAAGCGATAACGAAGTATGAATATGAGTTTTTAAGAGAAATCTCGTCGAGAGAAAGTCGTTCTGATAGTGCAAATGAGACACACTGGTGAAAATTTGATGAATTTGGACATCGCATCTACTGTAACAATTAGTAAGCTTCAGTACTATAGATAACTTGGGAATTAATCTTAACTCTTGGCGCTTGATAGTCACATGTGTCACCGTCCGTGTCGTCGACACATAAAATTACTGATTAAACTCCTTACATAAATTTCTTCCATAATATTTACAACTCAGAAACCCACCAAATAACCGCTTCAAATATTAAACTAACCAAATAATTACAAAAGCCATTCTTCAAACGCAAACACCGGGTTAATTTAACTGGAAACTTTAAATAGAATATACGGCTAAACTCTAACTCGGTTGGATCGTAGAATTTAGTGGGGGCGAGGTAATCTGCAGCATCTTGCCCATAAAGTACCTATGTACCGGCGGGCCCGCTCTCACCTATACTTACCAGGGCCTCATACGTATATAATAACTGTATTTGCTTATGTACTGTCAATGCCAATGATTTCGGATAAAAGCGTCAACATAGTAAGTAGTTAGTTACCAACTATATTGTTGACACATGACCGTGTGAGATTGTGTGTCACCTTTGGACCAATTTTTTTGGTACGTAGATGCATGTGTTTTGAGAATTTTTGATTTCTTAATGATACCAAATAGTTTGAAAATGTGACTAATATTCGGTTATATACTTACCTCCAATTACAATGACACCCACATTTACTTTTCGGCGTATTATCTTAGATGGAACTCTACGTGAGGTACACATTTCTGTTCAGTTCTGTTGAATTATGAAAAAAACTACGGACAAAGTATTATTGGTAGTAAAAGGTACCACACTTGCTTTTACAGACTACAAAACCCACAAGGGTATCAAAAGAAGTCTAAACGAAAATGGCAAAGCCACAATCAATTAGGGATGTTCTACGTACCATCAAACAAAGGCGTCTATCCTCCTTACCACAACTTGTTGCTCCAGGGGCAGCCCTAGGGACTTGTGGGGTTCCCGAGGATGAACCTCCAGCCACTGTATGTTTGCAGTTATCTTCACAATAACCTTGTTATGTTATTTGATTTCGTCGATGAGTTATCGAGTTTGCACGGCGTGGCGCTGCCGTCAGAAATTGCTATCTCATTTTAAAAGTTTCTATTTGATATCGTTTCGTTATTGGTGTTACAAGTATTGCTGTGTTGGGTTTCGTTTTTAGGGTGAGATGAAAAAATGTGTTGCTATAAATTTGTCATTTTGCGCCAATTTATGTAACAAAAGTTTAAAGATATTTTACATACATTACATGCTGTATGCAATGGATAAGTCATATATCTTACATTTTGTAACAAAAAACAGCAAAACAATATTTTCAAGCTTCATAAAAGGCTAGCTTTTTGTTGAAAAGGTATCTAACAATCGATTTATTTAATTAATTTTATCTATCAACGAATCTTCATCATCTTTACCATCAGCCTATAAGTGCCCACAGCTGAGCAAAGCCTCTTCTCACAAGGAGATGGTTTAAGCATTAATCTCTACGTTTACCTTATTGCGGGTTAGCGATTCCAAACTTATAATTAGAAATGATAATCTTCTTCTTCCTCACGATGTTTTCCTTCACCGTCTGTTAGTGGTGTCTAAATAATCTAAGAAAGTAAATATAATTCAGAATAAGTCAAATTGGTACTGACTTGCTGATGATAGGTTTCGAAACCGCACCCTCGTGCATGAGAAGCGAGCGTCTTAACCTCTGGGTCCCCACGATATCAGCGAATGTCGTATCGAGTAACAATGAATGAAAGTATGACACTAAAAATAATCATGCAAAACGATACCTTTGTTTTGGGAATTATAAAAATATAATAATAAATAGTTCCTTCAAATCTTCCAATCAAATATTCTATTTCTAAAATGTATCGAAGAACTGTATTGGATTAAAAGCGAGTCGCCTAAAAAAATAATCCTGCTAGCTACAAAAGCTATCAGGATTCGGGCAATTGCGATAGAAATCAGTCACTCTCCATTCCCTCAGGGTAACATAACCAGCTTACACTTAACCCTTCGGTCCACTCTAGAATTATTAACGAATAATGAATACAGCTCAGCACTCTAATTTCAACCATATACCTCTCAACCAAAGGTTGGAGTTCCCTTACTTCCAGGGACAAGTTTAAGCAAGTTTGTTCAAGAGACACACATAGATAGGACGTAATCCGAAGATGTGACGATATTCTGAATCAATCTGTTTGAACTAGTATCTATATTAAGTTAATACATGTAAGTCTAAGTTTATAGTTTTATAACAACATTTACCTACTTATTGTTATAAATACCCACTTTTCACTATTTATGTTACGAGTCCCATGTAATAGGGGGTGAGCCTATTGCCATATATAACAGTGGCATTAAGTGCCGTAATGTGCACCTCTGCCTACCCCTTCGGGGATAAAAAGGCGTGATGTTATGTTATGTTATGTTATAAATATTATTTGAGTTTGTAGACCGTAGAGAGAACTCTCAACGATAAAATCGGATACCTGATAGTGAAACCACAGTAAATGTTAAGTTTTTAATAAAAAACAAAGGTCTTGTATATTACCTGGTTCACCAACATTATGGTAGACATTATTCATTGCAAGAGTAAGCAGATTGCTATATGCGTACCCTTCGTTTTTTTTTGTAATATTAATTGATGGGCCAACGTTTGACAACTATCTCGCTTGGCGGTAAGCGATGATGCGGTCTACGATGGAGCTCGTCGTCTTATGAGCAACCTATTGACTCGGGTCTTGAAGACACCTTCGTAACTTTAGCCATTAGATAGTAGCATTAGATAGTATACATCAATACATTACTCACTGGTCATAATTATAAACTCAAGCCTTTTATTGGCTCTGATGTAAAGGCCTAATTACACCTTTTTAAGCTCAGTAGATGCACTCATAATTTTTCGACCAATAAGGCAGGCATCACAATACTTGTATTACCTGCCTGGCCAAAACAATCTGTTCGTTTTGAAGGTACATAGCTACAATAAGCTTACAGCTCAACGTCTATTAAGCAAAGCGTTTCCGCCATTTAAGTTTTACAACTGCCGTGGGAGAATGATCAGCTGTTACAACTACGGGTAGGTACTAACTTCGTTTTTGGGTTGCGTAGGTAAGTACGTATAGATGTATAGATATTTCGTACGCCAATATGTGTTTTGTTGTTTTTGTGTTAGCATCGTTCCACGTGTATGTGTGGAATTAGTTGATTGTCGTGTTGATAGAATTAGTAAGAAGGTCTTTTTCGGTTTCATTAATGAAATAGGTTAAATTTAAGATAATTAAAAAGTGGATGGCTAGTAATAAATACGATAATCTTCAATTTAAGTCTACGGATTCGCACAAGATGGATTAGAGTCTTACGATCACATGGATATTAGAGAAAATGTATACTTTATATTCATGTGAAATAATTCATTTACTCCATGTTACCGACGTAAATTAATATTTATGTAATAAATAAAAAGTTAGGTAGGTAATATGTGTCCGTATCCTAAACAAAGCCGGTGAAAGTTGGGCACACATCGGGCCGACACTAGCTAAACAAATATGTGCCCTAATAAAATGTATCCTAAACTTATTACGTTCATCCCAGTTTTGTTGAATTTCCATAATCGCTTCTCGCTCTCTATAAACCGATAGATAACTCAGCATGCCCTCCGATATGAGTTTCTGTGCCATCGACCCAAACCAATTGTGCTAGATGTTGTCGTTTAACTTTTTCAATTTCACAACGAAATTGGCCAGTCCACCTCCAACCCTCACTTATTAAAAACGAAACTGCGATAATGGAATGTTTCCACTTGAAATTAAAAACTTTATTGCCCTGTAAATCATGTGGTCGGCTATAGGTTCCGTGTGCACAAGATTTAGCGAGCAATAGTCCCACGCCCTCCATTATCAACTCCAACAGCCGACTTGTGGGAAAGTTCAAAACGAAAGTGATTCACCCGGTTTCAGAAGATGAAAATTCGCAACATTTCAGTAGTATATTTTATTGGGTGGCCGAAAATTGCACGCACCAGTCCGGGTGTAAACAATTTCGCAACAAAAACGAAGTTTGGAAGTGCGGGTGATAAACAAGGGTACCTTTGTGGGGGTTCTAATCGCGCAGTTTTTATTCCCTATAGAACACATCAATTAGTTGCAGATGCCACTGGCTTTAGGTTTTAGGAGGTGCCGAGGGCAATCCTCGCAAGTTATATAGGTGCCGGCCAGGGACCGACCACGGATATAAAATAAAACTGGAATCTGAATTTATTTTAGCTGTATCGAATATTCCGCTGGGAAAACTGATTCGGAAGCGACATTCGTAGGAAATAGACGTGGCGCAGCGAGTCGGCTGTAAAACTGGGAACTTTACAGGACCCCACCGAATACGAGAAGATAGCTAACTGCAGGCTGCAGAGTATGAAGCTCGAGTTATTGAGTTACCTGTAAAGCGAGGCGAATACCCCAAAGATAGCCCATTAGTGTTTGAAAATGTGTATATAAATAGAGGTAGAAATGAGTTTTATTGACTCGATTTATTTTGTTATTAACTATTTGTAAAAATGCATTAACAACGAATATAGTAAAACTAAAACGTATATTCTAGATGTCTCTTCTATTAAATCTACGAACCAAAAGTGGCAGGTTAAAGGCGACTTATTAAAACGGTTGCTTTAAAATATGTCACATTAGGGCGCCGCCGGCGTATAAATAATGTCTGGTGGCCGCCGGCGGGTGAGACCGAGGTGTTACTCTGGATATACGAACCGTCTTCGTTCTTCATAGTGAGGATATGACTTGATTATCTTTAGCGATATATTATAGTGAGTTTATAATATTAGTGACATAAATTCTACAAATAATAAGAAGTGGTTGCTGTTTCTGTTAGGTATAAGGTTTTAAACAGGTCAGATCGTTGTCTGATACCTTTTGAGATGTACAGTAACAGAATTTCGTAATCAATTGTCAGAAAAATGTGTAAAATTGTTTTCCTTTTCTTCTTTTTAATATTGTTCAATATTTTAGTTAACACTTTTATAGATCTTTTATTTTTGAAGGGGGAAAATCAACCAAAGGTGGGAGCCGTAGGTAAGATGAGAGAGAGTGTCAGATTTTTACTGCTTCGGGCATCCGTCCTACTGGGCTCCATCTGTGGTGATGTCTTTTTGAGGCGCGCGCAAAATGCGACGTTCCGCATGCCCGGGTCTGATTCTGGTCGGGCGGCGAGCTAACCATGCTCGCCGTTCTTACGGTGGCCAGAGATCGTCGCGCGATCTCCGACCGACGCCCGGAGTGTCTGTCACGATAGCTAGGGCATGAGGAGGTTCGTTCTTTCACGCGCCTCGCCTCCTCCTTGGTAAGCATAACTGCTTCGCAGAAGGAGGAGACGGCATCCCAATCCCCTTCGCTCCGCACCATGGCCTGAACCAGACTTTTATAGATCTAGGGATACAATTGGGAACCTTGTCAGCTTAATCAACTAAATCAAAAAGATATTTATTAACACGCAACACAAAAAAAAAACATACCCAGAATCACAGAATAAACAAAACAAAACAGGCTTAGTAAATAAATACTTCTGAACTAGATTCAGAAAATAGCCTAAATATAGCTCTTATTTATTCGCGATAACAGTTAATAGTTGTTAAACAAAAACTATTTATTAGGTCTCCCAGACTTAATTTAGGTTCCCTAGGCATTGATCCGAGTGCCTTACGATAGCAAGAAGTTTAATGACTGACTTTGAGCTTAATATCCATTAGACGTTGGCTTTGTTATATTAGTATAATTTACTGTCTATTTATTATGTGAATAATTTGTAATAGAGCTTGGAATTGTGTGCCGTATTTGTTTATATTCGTGTTAAGTCGAAAGGTGATGACGGAGTTGTCACCGCATGTACTCTTGTCGAGGATATGGTATGAGCCGACTACATGCTGGTCAGAAGTCTTTGATATACCTGAACCTTTTATACTCTAATTTCCAACGAATAAAATATCATGATTTTTAAGACCTTAAAATTGTTAAAAAAAAAATGAAGATCTTTGAATTCTGCTATATTTAACTGGTCCATTGAATGAATTTCAATATTCCTGATAACTCTGCCTCGCCTTTATTGTAAACAAGCGTTATCTAAGAACGTTCTTCTGAGTGAAAAGGAAAGATGTTTGGATACAAATTAAATCACCTTAGTCCATGAACCGAGTACTTATTAATAATGAATGGTGTGGTTAAGGATGTGGAAAATTGACTTACATGCTTCATGTACCTTTAATTTTCAGGTTCATTAACACTGATTATATTAATATTTTATTATTAATATGTTCATAATTACAGGAATGTGTAGGTGGCGTGTGTACCTGGATATTATTTGTGTGACACTGAAGTTACAACTGACGATAACGTCTTCAACAGCCTGTAGCAGGCCACTGCTGAATTGTGGGCGTCTTCTGTATTTAAGGTATAAGAAGATTCAGTCTTATCAAAATATGCTGCTGACCGGCTTCAGTCAATGAAGAGTAGGGCTTATTAATATTATTTCAGGATTACTTGGACTTCTACCTAATAGTATAATTATGATGTCCACTCCTGAACGTGGGCCTTCCCCCAAAGAGTTCAAGATAGGCCGGTTGGAAGCGACCTGCATCGAGCGGCTGCCTGCGACATTAATCAAGTCATCTGTCCACCTTGTTGGTGGAATAGTACGCACATATTGAATAGTTTGAATAAACTTTGAGTAAGGGCGCTTCCAGAAATTCGTACCAAAATTGTATTCAGAAAACTTACTTCAAAAACCCACAAACTTTTGACATAGTTAAAATAAAAAGTCCCAACCACTAATACAACCAATTTTTCTACAAATACATCAACAGAACAAACTTAGGTAGGTACCTACTTCAAAAACATTGAAACTAAGATGGCGGTTCAGAAACGGTAAAAGTATTCGAAGCATCAACTGCGCAGTCACATTTCCATTAAAATATTTACTTAATATGCTAAGTGCGCGAGCAACATGTTTGACAAACAATGTTTGACATTCTACACACATTCGCGCAAACATGTTTATTTGAAGACATTTCTAACAGGGTTAATTTTTGTGTCATTTTAGATACAATCATGTATTGTCAAAAGATAACCTGACTGATGATATTAAAAAAGCCAAACTATTTTTAATTATTTACTTGTTTAACAATTGTTGTTCTTTAAAAAACAAAAATTTGTTCTTTAATCTTGCCCAGTTATCCCAGTCTTCAATCTTTTCAATCCCTGAATTCCCAGTCATCAAATTCCTAACTCCCAAAACGCTAGTAACGCATTTGTATTGTCTCTGGTGTTATGGGTTTGCTTACAATCAGGTGATCCGTCTGTTCGTTTGCTAGCTTTTTCCATAAAAAAACTGTAAGATCCACTGATCGAAGGTATCTGTTTGTCAGCATAACAACACACATCTATCATCAACAAAGAAAAAAATTAAAAACAAATACATTTATCAATTACAAGTCTTATCCACACTAGCCTGTCCTTATAGCGAGGTGACACGAGTGCTTCCAATAGCCACGCGGCCGCGTCCAGAATTTACACCAAGCTTCCACCATTACATAAAATTCGATCCCGACCCGAATTATGAATGATATTATATAAGTTAGTCGCGGCCTAACGAGAAATATCAATAGAACTGGCAAAGGGTGTCACTAATACGACGCCGGCCCTAAACCTTCCTAGAATATTATGATATTAGTTTTATTTTACATAGTTTTAAAACCATTTGTTAGGGTTTCAGATTAAGATTTAGTTTCAGCTGACGTTTTGATTGTTTCGTAGATGTCGCTACTGGACCTGTATAACTAACTGTTGGACAAGTGGTTTTAAAAAGTATTTGTATCATTTTTACTTTTCTTATTATTTATATTGGAAGTTAGTTTGTGCGTTTGCATGGTGCAGATGTTTTTTTATAGTCTATACAAAAATACGTCCTGAGTATTGAAAAATTAATTACAATTTAGAGGAGTCAGCTGAAGAATTCTCCATTAAAAAAATATTAGAACTATATCACATAACAAGTAAAAAATAGTTTTAAACACGAATCAAAGCGAAAAGTTCTATACAAATAAAAGTAAATAATGAAGGTATTCAGATAAAGTTAGTACTGTCAGAGAGACAGGTAGTAGATAAAAAGTTTAATGTTGTTTGTAGTGGAGTTGGGTAGTAATGTGCAGCGGACTGAAAAACGAGCCGAGTCACTTGCGCTCATGCAGGCGCAGGAGGAGGCTAGGGTTGGTGTAAAAGGTGAAATAAGTATTATATGTTTTCGGTTTACCCACGTAACTGTTTGACGAGGAACTCGACTAGTTTCAAGCCATGCTAGAGTGCATACTAAACAGTAGTCGCGACAGTCAGTAGCAGCGCGACAGTCGCCGCGTCGCGGGTCGCGGAATGCTGCTCATGAATATGAGCCTCTTGCATGGCTTGAAACTAGTCGAGTTTCTCGTTAAACAGTTACATGAGTAATCCGAAAACACAAGAATTGATATTATGAAATAAATATATAGTTACATACACATATGAATTCTAAAGATACTACGCTACTTTTAAGGGCAGTTGTATAAAAATAGGCGAGAAAAAGTAAACATAGAATTAGTATTTCAATTTTAATACATGTATAGATAAGTTTTTTGCTTGCTTGTTTTTATTCAGAGTGTTGAGTGATGTTGGTGACTGCGCTAGTAATAGGTAGGTACTTACTGATAACTATTTTCTAGAATTATTGTTTAATGAATTTTTGGTTTCTGCAAATGCAGGTCTAGTTCGTTTTGTATAACCTTATACTTAGTTTAAAATAAATGTCGAACTGGAAAAAAAGTGAAATAATTTGGTTTGTCATTCTTGTTTTATTAAAAAAAAACTGAGGAAAGTATTACAAGTAAGTTCCGTATTTATGCACAGTTCTTAGAGAGATACATTTTCTTAAAAATGTAAGGGCTAACCCTAATGCCTACAAAAGTGCACAACAGCGGATGATATCACTACATCGATGCACTGGACTTCACTAACGCGAAAACAATATTCAACACCTCATAGAAAAATAGTCCATATTCAGCTTTCAATACAGTCTATATTTCAATTTTATTTGTGAAAGAATGTAAGCAAACTAGGCCTGGAATTTAGTTTACGAAGCGTGTAAGCAAAAATGTATCTGAAAAAGTAGATAAATGAATGACAATGGAAGCGTTTTACCTACCAATAAAACGCATATTAATTTACTTACCTTATTCGAAGCTTATTTAATTGAGATAGGCCTTCCGCTTCCCTCCTTCCGCTTTTTCTATATGTCTATCTCTTTCTACTACGTCACTTCCACTTGGCAGTGGTGGGGAGGCTTGCTAAGAGAGGCTCGCCAATTTTATTTCATTGAGTCTCATTACCAGGCAGAGCTTGACTATAAGCTTCGAATAAGGTAAGTAAATTAATATGCGTTTTATTGGTAGGTAAAACGCTTCCATTAATTTGACTTGACCGTTATTCGAAGCTTATTTAATTGAGACGTGTTTGTTATCGCCTGGTGGAAGTGACAGACGCCAATGTGAGGTAGTATGACTGCGGCCAAGGTATGATGTGGTAAAATCACGGAATAGAAAAACTAAGTAAAATAGTAAGTATCTAAAAACATACATGTTTTGATGAAAGGTATTGTAGAAAACCTATTCTTTTGTATTTGATCTGAACAATAACAGATGTTATATATTTCCGAGGTATTTTATTACCTCGTTTCTAATTTTCTGATCGACCGGATTGAATAAAAAGGCACACACATCTTAGAAAGGATCGCCTCAAAAGGATAACTATCCACTCAATTTTTTCAGGTCACAACTGATCTGAAACCCTCAGGATGTCTTGGGGGATTACTGATATCTTAATATCGGTTACCACCAAAAGGGACTTGATCCTGACCGCAATTAGAGTTTTTCCTATGCCGGTTTAAGTTCACATTTAATAACTATAACAATTTGCATTATTTTCAAAATTGACACATAACATTACAGCTTACGCCATTAAGTTATGCCTCTTATGGTATGCTTAGTCCATTGGACTGAATCTAAGCTTTAGAAATTTGTTATACAGGCAGGGTATGGGCCGACTTAGGTGATAGGATGCTTTTTATCCCGATTAAATGCTCCCTTGGTAGAAAAACACGGGCAAAGTCGCGGGTGAAAGCTTAATAAATTATTATCCATTTAATAAACAGAATCAGTTTTTGATCTAAAAACCGACCGAAAAACTAGTACGTCATTATGATTACGGTAATTATTAGAATAAATATCGAGCAAGGTTAAGTCATGGAATCATCTCCTGGATAAATAGAACAGCTGTTTGTCTCTGCACTTGAAAGATTATTAATACGTTTACTGTCTAAGAATTTAGCTAGATCATTTATAACCCAAACAGGGGGATTGACATGGTCAATCACCATTTACGTTTGTTTTATATACTTACATTTGAGATTAACTGACTAACTGATGTGTTAGTTCATAAATTAGATTAATGTCACTGATTGTATAGTTTTTAGCAATAAATGCTAAAGGACATATGGTTCTGGTTAACAAAGGACAATAACCACAGATTTTGATTGTACAAAATTTAATTGTACGACAAATTATTGATTCAATAGAGATCAGATATAGATAAAAATGTAGTCAAAAATCTTGGTATAGGAGCTGAGGGGTTCCCCCCCCCCTCCGGTACGGTGCAACCTTTGAGGACTGCAGTATAGATTTAACGTATTGATGGACGCCATGACTTCTTAAGAGATTTTAATTGTGTGGAGTATCATTTTAATAGTATTCCAGACGGCCCACGTTTCCACACTTCCAAGATCATGTCGTAGACGCTCGGTGGTGGCCGCCTTGTTCTTCATCAGGACTTCGACTAGGTGATAAAGCGTAAAGAAGCTGGGTACTACGGCAAGCGAGACACGCCAAAAACTCGCTCTCATTTAGGAACTACTAGTAAGCACGTTCTCTGTGCGTGATTGAGATAATCCAGGACCAAAGAAATCAAAAAAGCTGGAAAGAACACCCCCGCTGGGTTTTACGTTTCCAAATGTGGGAAAACACGTCACAAACGGGGCTTGCCCGTAGTTTTGATATAAGGGCACGTAATTGTCATTACATGCACTCGGTATGACGCAAATAAGTTTATCAGTGGAACTCCGCTCCGCATATGGACATGTACATTATATATCTGGTACATGAAATACGTGTATGTTAACGCATATGAACGTATAATGGGAAACTGAGGGTTAAATCCAGGGCTGGAGCCACTTGGTGCCACCCCTTTTGAAACGGATATATGCGACGACAGACTTGATGTCGTCCTATATCAAACCAGTCTATTTCAGGAACAGACAAGGATCTTCTAAAATTCTTAGAATAGCTAGCGTTCTCTTTGGGTTGCTATGACGATCTTTCTCGTGCTCTGACCAGAGACCCAAGAGAAAGAGATTGCCCAGGTAAGCTCCCTTAGCAATATCTGACGCATTGCACAATCTGCTGGGAATGAGAAGGTAGTAGCATGTGTAGGACTGACAGAGGATGATAATTCTGGCTCCTTCATACAAGATTGTTCACATGAGATAAAGTGAAGACCAATCTGCGATCGCCCTTTAAGATTTTATTCTTGTAGGATCAGAAACGCTTGAAAGTCGAGTCTTTCTCTTGAAACTGCAGAAGCAGCAAAAATAACTAGGCTCTGGAGTTTTGTTCGTGACTTGCATTTCTTCCGCATTAAAATATGGCCAAATGATCCCAGGAATTTTACTCCCGGGAAAATGGTTGGGATTTGACCATGGATCCCTGAATATTGACCAACTTTTCTAGAACATGGAGCCCAAGTTTAAAATGAAGTCCGAAGTCGGCCTTCGTCCTGGTGGCAATAAAATATCCCGACATCTCATTGCCCAAGTGTCTGGGACAATCGTAGCAAAAGTATTGGGCGCTGCGTTCATGCCTAATAATGAGCAAGTCATTCGTAGCAATTCATTGCGATAATTCAGGCGCAGAAACCTTCCGTGGCTGCGGGCCACAGGTAAATGACACTACGCCTCAAAAATGTCGATTTTGCATAGACAATCAGGTTGTAGAAAATGAGAAATACTATGTGTGTTAACACGTATGTGTATTAACAAATCGGTCAGCTAATATATAAAATTCTGAATTTCCAAATGGACGATGCTGTCGCACTTGGACCAGAAATATCAATGGTAGGAAGCTTGGCTGCTCAGCTCGGTCCGCAACTGCCTGTTCTGTTATTTTGTTCATGACTGATGTCATTTTTGAACACAGTGACAGAGATTCTAGAGCAGATGTTTGATGAACAGCTGTTCCAGTTCAACAAGTTTGTTCAGACAACATTGGGGTGAACAATGGACAGTTTTTGCAAAAAGGTATGCGATACCTTGTTATTTCATAATCTGACGTTCACAAGATCCCATCGGTTTACCAATTGCAGGAGACTGTCCGCTCTGTTGTTAATACTTACGTCGTTTGTTGTCAATGCTGCAGCGTCATGACGGTGCGATAACACGTCTTCGCCCCTGACTTTGCTAATTTTATTCTGCCGAGGATTTGACCAACTCCTAAAGATATTACAATTTTTCGGTGCGACCGAAATATATAAAAACAGCATGAATATGATACAACCACCTTGCGGAAGTGGGTTTATTGCTGTTGTCATCACCTTGCGGAGGTAGGTTTATTGCTATTGTCACCACCTTGCGGAGGTGGGTTTATTGCTATTGTCACCGCCTTGCGGAGGTTGGTTTATTGCTCTTGTCACCACCTTGCGGAGGTGGGTTTATTGCTATTGTCACCACCTTGCGGAGGTGGGTTTATTGCTATTGTCACCACATTGCGAAGGTGAGATACTGCTAGTACATTGCGAATGTGTATTAATGTGTTGGAAAGCTTGAGCAAAAACCCTGCGAGGGCTATGTAAGGCTGTGGCCCCTGGGACACTTGCAAAACTTGAAACTGAATCTACCTGCGAGGTAGATGTAATATTTACCTTTTGCAATGGCCAAAAACATTTTCTCAAGCCACCAGCTTATTCTATAGCGGCAGTAAACCTCTCTGCGTTGAATAAATTGGTATATTATTTTGGCGGAATTTTCTTCAAATTGGTCTTATCAAGAAGTCCTTTTTCTATCTAACGGCTAAGCCTCTTAGCATTTTGAATCTCAGAACGATGTCCACAAACAATCTGTAATAAAGCTTAAGACTAGGTACTTACTAAAATCCTCTGTGGAAAAAGGGTACTTTTGAAGTAGTATATCACATGTAAGTAGTTCTTGAAGGGTTCCCAAAAACCCTTGTTAAAGTGCATACAATATTCAATCAAGTACACTATTAACTTTAAACTCCGAGTTAATATCAAAGCAACAAAATATATAATAGGAACGCACATCGGTTTCTATATTTGCACAGTAACCTCACAAGACAATTAGGTACAACAGAAAAATAACTGCAATATTATTAACATTCGAACAGAACCTTCGTTCTTTGTTCGTATAGTGGTACAAATCCACCCGAATTCTAAGCAATAGTTATAGCATAGGGTATCGCGTCAGCAATTCCACGTATGCAATATACAGTCCAAGACTGTACCGAATTAACCAACAGTTCTGTTGGGAGCACCGCTCTTGAGTTTTATCCGAAGACACACTTTGATAGAAATACAATTTCAATACAATTTATCAGGTCATCAACATCAAAATGATATTCTTAAAAATTTTCAATAACACTAGACAGAAATGCATGGTCCAAAATGGTACTCACGTGCATATAATTTATTGCTAAAGGTTACGTACCTGTTTAGCTAGTTTTCGAAACTTACGTTTAGGTCGACACTTCCATACGAAGAAGTGTTCAGGAACAACATGAATAATTATTACCTGAATTCCATATAATCAGATATAACGAAAGACTAAACTTTATAAAATATAAAAATTTTTACAATTGTAATAAAAGCCGTTAGGACATTTATTTATTTATTTATTTATTTATTAAAACTTTATTGCACATATAGTGAAATTGGCGGACTTAATGCCGTAGGCATTTTCTGACAGTCGACCATTGGGTGGTGCAGAATGTTAAAGCGGTAGGTGCAAAATTGTAAAAAGAAAGTATGAAGTAGATAACGAAGTTAAGGTAATAAAATATTGAAGAGGGAAGACATGATTGTTATAGTCGATAATACATAACTAAGGGTATAGGGTCTTAAAATGAATTATATAATAAATATAATATATCCCAAATACGCATACATATAATATAATACATACATATATAAATAAATGCAATACATAGACTACATATTAGCACTGTTTTGAGTTTGCCACTTTCTATAAATGTGTTCCCGAACCTTGAATTTAAATGAACAGCGATTATTTGCCATTCTGATTTCCTTGGGCAGCGCGTTCCACAGAGAGACAGATTGAACGAAAAAGGAGGAGTGAAGATAGTCAGTGCGGTGAGTGGGACATTGAAGTTGACGGTTATTAGATGAGCGAAGGTATTTAGAATGGTTTGCGCATGTATATTGGAAGTAGGAAGCTAGATAAACAGGTGAAGAAGGAGAGTCGAGAAAAGAAAATAAAGTAGTTAACGCCCTTTGTTGCCTGCGCAGGCGTATGGGCAGCCATTTTAATTGCAACCGATATGCAGAAACATGATCATATTTACGTAAATTGAAAACGAATCGAATGCAGTTATTTAGAAGACGGTCAATTTTGTTGAGTAGATCTGCATTCAGGTCGTAGTAACACACATCAGCATAATCGATGATAGGAAAAATCAGGGCCTGCACGAGCCGTGCCTTGGTAGTAGACGGAAGGAAGTTTCTAAGGCGGTACAAGCCTCGCAACGACTCAGTTACCTTCTGGCATACCCTAGTGACCTGTGCACGCCAGCTCAATGTGTTATCAATATGTAAGCCAAGATCCTTCACATCGTCACTAAACGGGATTGCCACATTATTGTACGAGACAGGCTGCAGCGACGCGACACTGACTGTTTTCCAGGTACGTGTGCTTCCAATGATTATGGCTTGACATTTATTTGGATTTACTTCTATGCCGAACCTTTGTGACCAGTTGTAGATAGCAGCCAAATCACCATTTACTGCCGTGATAGCACTAGGTAAGTCATCCACTGCAGCCTGACAGTACAACTGCAAGTCGTCCGCATACAGATGATACGCACACCGAAGTTCAGAAGTAATGAAATTAATAAAGATTGAAAATAAGAGAGGAGAGAGAATGCCGCCTTGAGGGACACCAGCCACCAGATCACACCAACTTGAAGAATTATCGTCAAGCCGGATCGACTGCTGACGCCCCCGAAGATAGGAAGAGAACCAGTCCAGTGTTTTGTCAGAGATTGCAAGATGGGACAGGATGGCCAAAAGGAGATCGTGACTGACCATATTGAAAGCGTTTGAAAAGTCAACCAATACTAAAACAGTTACTTTGGTGTCCTCAATCCCTGCCCTAATGTCGCCAGTCACTTTAAGGAGGGAGGAGACAGTGCTGTGTCCAGGTCGAAAACCTGATTGGAGAGGGCTTATTAAACTGTTTCCATAAACAAACCGTGACAGCTGCTTATGGACACAAGCTTCAAGCACCTTAGACAGGAAGGGAAGGATTGAGATTGGACGGAAGTGAGTGGGAAGAGATGGATTACTAACCTTAGGTAGTGGACGAACAAAAGCTTTACGCCACAAGGACGGGAACACTCCGGAATACAAGGAATAGTTGACAATATGGGTAATTGCTGGAAGGAGATAAACCAGGATGGACATGATCATGTCACGGGAGATGGAGTCACAGCCAACAGCTTTGGATTTAATGGAAAGGATTGTCTTACGAATCTCCTCCGACTGGACTGGTATGAAGCGGAAATTTTCGACCCCAGGACGAGGCAGACTAGAAATAGAAGACAAGGCGTTTCGCCTAGTTAGGTGATCCAGAGATGAGACAGTGGAAAAATGATTATTAAGTTCATCTAAGCCAATTGAAGAAGGAAGGTTAGCGGGTTGCGGTTTGCCGATTCCTAGAGTTCTCAAGAACTTCCAAATATCAGCTGGAGATGAAGTGGAAATGTTATTGAGAATGTGGCGGCGTTTGGCGTTGCGTACCATCTGATTACATCTGTTCCTCGCAGTTTTATATGCCGTCCAGTTCTCCTCTGTCCGATTCCTCTTGTGCTTCCGAAACGCGCGGTCCCTGCGACGCATAGCCGCCTGAATCCCTCTGGTCATCCACGGTGCCGGAGCACGTTTTAATCGGATCATTTTGACAGGCGCATGATGGTCGTAAAGGTTAATGACAGCTTTGTTGAAAATTTCAATCTTGTCATCAACCGTAGTAGCTTCCATTAGTGGTTCCCAGTCTATTCTGGACGCGTCCTCCAAAAGCTTCTCATTGTCCACCTTCCCAAAGCAGCGTCTGTACAGTACCCTGGGTTTTGCCTTGGGTGGTTTCAGGATGTAGGAGAGGTATATAAGGTCATGATGAGAAAATGCCGGAGCGTCATGTTGACCATGACAAGAGACGAGGGACGGATTGGATGTGAGGATTAGATCGAGCCAGGAGTCGTCTGCGACAGTATTGTGGTGAGTGGGTTGGGGTGGTAATATGTGCAGACTAGCTGACTCGACCAGGTGTAGGAGTTTGCGAGATCGAGGGGAGTGGGTAAGGAGATCAGTGTTAAAGTCACCCATGATTACGAGATGTTCGTACATTGAACCCACGGATTCTAAAACTGATTCGAATTCAGTGAAGTAATCGACAGTTGGAGGGCAATATACAACCCCAATAAGAATTTTGGCCCCCTGGACACAAACCTCCAAGAATATATACTCAGCAGGACAATTTACGGGAGAAAGGTTGAGTAATTTGTAAGGGAAGTCACTGCGAAGATACACTGCCACACCTCCCCCCCTCCTAACAATCCGGTCATTCCTAAGCAGAATGTAACCTGTAAGGGGGTAGGTAGTGGATAGGAGTTGCGGCTTGAGCCAGGTTTCAGAAAGCAGAATGGCATGTACATTACTATTGTTAAATGTTTCATAGAAGTCACTGTAATGGCTCGGGAGACTTTGTGCATTTATGTGGCAGACATTGAAAAATTTGTCGGACGAGAGAGAACGATTAATTAAATCACTAAGGGAACCGCCCAAAGAACGGAAACTGTCATTAGTCGAAGAGACATCATCGTCAGCAGATATAAAATCGTCAGTATCGCACATATGCTGGAAGTACTACAAGATATATGAATTTTATAAAATATATGTTACTAATAAATATAATTATATATATATATATATGTATATTCTATTAAAAAGTACTTAAATAAGTATGAGCGCGGAACAAATATATAACATAACTAAAATAACATTTATCACTTTTATAAAAAATAAATAATAATAAAATGGGAAGGTAGTTTCACAACTTGTGAATGGTTGTCTTGTGACTCACAAGGCACAACCGTTCACGGCGGGAAACAAGACGCCAATGAAATAAAATTGGCGAGCCTCTCTTAGCAAGCCTCCCCACCACTGCCAAGTGGAAGTGACGTAGTAGAAAGAGATAGACATATAGAAAAAGCGGAAGGAGGGAAGCGGAAGGCCTATCTCAATTAAATAAGCTTCGAATAACGGTCAAGTCAAATTAATGTGTGTATTTTCCTGTGTACTTACATCGAATAATGATGCAGCTCTTAAGAATCGATGATATTATGAAAGGCTTCGAAAGGTGAGTCTTATCGTGAACTTTTCATTACGATCACCAATAAAAACGGTTAAAGACAAACCTTCTGCTAATACCTACCAAGATCAGAAATCCATGTGGAGCTTTAAATAGATTACGGTGTATTTATATTCTTAATTT
Organism: Spodoptera picta; assembly: GCA_038387885.1. Classification (NCBI taxonomy): domain Eukaryota; kingdom Metazoa; phylum Arthropoda; class Insecta; order Lepidoptera; family Noctuidae; genus Spodoptera; species Spodoptera picta. The sequence goes on from JAZHFQ010000183.1 coordinate 1,380,059, forward strand.
TTTTATAGGTTATGCATCAACGAGGACATGCATTATAAGATAATAAAGTAATCAGCATTGCTTGTAGGAACCTGCCACACCGGTGGGGTTCACTTTTCTTCTGCTTTTGTTGGTCCTAAAAGAAATTAAATTAAATTAAATTAAAAGTAAGGTACTTATGAAGGTTAGATTTGTACTAGAATTACCAAATAATTAAAGATAAAGGCTGATTTCTCAATATCAGTTAATTTATAACTATAGAATCTAATTAACATTTGACGGTTTTTAAGATGGTACAATTGTCAAATATTCAAAGTTATTCCTCGGTTAAAATTTATCTGGCGTTGGAAAAATCGGCTCTTAAATGTTGTCAACATAGTTCAACGCATCCAATGTAGCCCACACCACACTTAGTATGCAGAGGGCGTGAGGTATAATATTGATTAAGTGCAACAGACAGACAGATACGTTAATTGAGAGTATGCTCAGCACGGGCACCCTATCAACTGTCGCCACGCTGTCTAGACTCGGGGGCTAAACTCGGATAATTAATACACTAGTTACCTTGAACTATTAGCAATAGTCTTGTTAGTAGGGTTCTTGGAAGAAAATGTTTTATTACTTTATGGTTTCATTAAGGAGAGTATTATATAGTATTTCACTACTAATCCCTTAAAGTGACTCCTCTGGTGTTGTGGGTATCCATTGGCAAGGCTGATCGATTACCATCGGGTGATCCGTTGACTCCCTTATCCCTTCTATCAAAAAAAAATGTTTTGGTCAGTTTCATAATAATAATATTGACTTTCTAATGTTGACTGTTCGACGTGGAGGACTAAAGGGGAGGCTTTTGTCCAGCAGTGGACGTCTTCCGGCTGTTGATGAATGTTGACTGCACAGTTGGTGGCAGTTGCCACGCAACATGTTGCGGGTTCGATTCCCGGAACAACGCATTGGGTAATCCACAAATTGTTGTTTCGGATCTGAGTGTCATATGTGTGTGAACTTGTATGTATGTAAACGAATCGACGACACAGAAGAAAATACTAATGTGAGGGCAATGTTAAAAAAAAACCAAGTACGATTTTTAGAGTATCGGAGTGTGGCAATTTTGGTCTCAATAATAATGACAATAACCATAACCACCTTATCAATGAGGCAGTCAAAGAGATATTTAGTACTACGCATACAAATATACTTACCCAGTATCTCGTCGGCCACTTTTACTGAAAGTAATTAAGGCCAGAGGATGCGGTCTTTGATCTTTAAGCCGGTATGTACTTGCGCAGTAAATTAAAACTAACGTCTTCTAAGTAGTGTCCGACCGAAATTTCGGTTTCGGTTTCGGTTTCGGCCGAGTTTCGGCCAAAAATCAAGGTTCGGCGGCAGTTTCGGTTTCGGTCGAAATCGGCCGAAACTTTTGCCGAAACCGAAACTAATGTCGCAAGTTCACACACGTTCACGCTCGCATAACTCTGTTTCCCGCGGCACTGTACGATTGTCATTATTTGACAAATAAAATGTCACCGCCAACCTGTATAAAACTTTTTACTCAGGCCATACAAAAAAAAAATTAACTTAGTCTAAAATGCACCAAATTTCAGTATCTTAAGAAATTTTATACTTTTATACATAAGTTTCGGTTTCGGTTTCGGCCGGAAAACCAGTTTCGGTCGGACACTACTTCTAAGTTCTAGTGCTTATTATTTTTCTTTTCACTTACTCCTGCTATATGGGACAAGTATTGCTTTTATCATTATTTACTTTAGTGATATCAGACTTATTTTTAGAGTGTTAGAGTTGAAATTAACTGGTGTGATGCAATTTATTTTCTCAAATTATAGAGCCAAAACGACAAACCATATTTAGTACCATAACCCAACACAGAACTTTCATCGAAAACAAAAGCCGTCACCCTGTAAAATCGTAAGCATCCATGTATAAACTCCAATTTGGAAACAGAGGCCTCTAACGCAGGCCATACCATACGGCTCACAAATTGACCCGCAACAGAAGCTCAGCAAACCAGGGTCCATTCACCAAATAAACTAATTACCCAAAAGTATGTCATCACTGGATACTAATTGCAGTCCCCAAAGCAATTTGAGTGCCTTTAGTGCGGTCACGTGATATCGAGGCGTACTTGTGACGTCACTAGCCAGTCCGCAGCTTGTTACGTCATGTCATGTGCAATCAATTTCCGTTAGGGGGCGATGGCGTGGTGGCGTGTTTTCCAAACCATTCGCTCCGAGTATCGACACGCGGTTGATAAGTGCAGGGATGCGCGCGTTGTTGTAAACTCAACGTTGTGCCGATAATTAACTGTTGTCGGTTACTTGAATTGTGTTTGTTGTGCAGATCATTTGGTTAGGTCCTACTCTTTGCTCTCGGTGTTGGACATTATCAAATTTGGTGTTTGTGTTTTCAATTTTAGTGCTTTGTATCTACAAAGGGATCTCCCTTTGTGAGTCATCTGCAGGAAGGTCTAGTCTACAAGAAAGACAATTACACCAAGTTTTAATATACATAACATTTATTTTTCTTATATAACAGAACATTAAGTTGTTTCATATAAAGTGAGTAAAGGTTAACTGAAATGATTTGAAAGCCAAAATATTTTACAACTTAAAACAATAAATACTTGATATGTAGGTAGTTTACATTTTTTTTTTAATACTTTATAGGTCGACGTTTAATCATCCATCACCACCATCTCGCCTGATGGTAAGCGATGATGTGGCCGACGATGACATAGTAAAGTAGGTGTTTATTTATTTATTTAAAGCTTCATGCACAAAATGTACACAAGGTGGACTTAATGCCGCAGGCATTCTCTTCCAGTCTGACCTTTGGGTGATGCAGAGAAGAGTTAATGGTGTGAGCAAGAAGCAAGCAATTATTTAATAGAGCAAATAAAATAGATACACTTACATATTTCAGAGATAAACATAAATACTTAAACATAATTATAATATATATACCTACACACGTGTTTAGGCATATATTTGAGCTAAATCTAAGAATTAAATATTATCTTAAGGTATAATATAGGTTTATAGGCTTACAAAATGTTTACTTGACTAAGTTTTTAGATTAGATATGCTAGATAGCAAAGTTGAGTTGCTTTGTAAGAGTGACGTCACATAGGAAGCTAAGCTTTACTTTTAAAATTCCATAAACAAATGTTTTGCACCTGAACATATCCAGAGAGAATAACAAAACTAAATAACCTTTACAGAAAATTAAAAAAATAGGCTCTTAAAAGTTTGTTAAGTGTGTGTGCTTGTTACTCTTTCACGTCAAAACAGCTGAAGGGATTGAGATAAAATTTGGAACAGGGATAGAATATGGTCTGGAATAACTCATAGGCTACTTTTTATCCCACGAGAATGCGGGTGAAACCGCTGTCAGAGGTTAGTATGCAATATTTTCACATAAATTAAAAAAAGAAACAATTGAAAAAAGTAACTGCCTCGTTGGCCGAGTGGTCGCAAATGCGACTGCCGGGCAAGGGGTCTCGGGTTCGATTTCCGGGTCGGGCAAAGTATTACTGGGTTTTTAAAAAATTCTCAGTAGTAGCACGGAGTCTGGAAATGTGCCCGGTATATGGCAATAGGCTCACCCCCTATTACATGGGACTCATAACATAAATAGTGAAAAGTGGGTGTTACTTCTGTGTGCACCTCTGCCTACCCCTTCGGGGATAAAAGGCGTGATGTTATGTTATGTGAAAAAAGTAAATTAAATGTCTATCGAACACAAAAATATGACAATTTGAATATGTATATGATGCCTATAAAAATCGACATTAAACTGTCAAACACCAAGCGGTCACCGGTGACCGCAACCTATTGTTCTATAATTGTGTCTACAAAACCGGTACTCGACGAGTTAAATCAAAATTAAGGTAATATTTAGATTGGAATTTATTAAATAACTAGTCTATCTAATCATGATTAACCTTTTGACCACCGCAGTTGGCTCTAGCCGACAAACTAAATGTACTTAAAAATCATGTTTTCTTGTCGGCTGTGGCCAACTGTGACGAATCACGTCATATTTTGTTTGTCGACCGTGGCGTCCAAAGTTAAAAACTGCCTGAATTAATTTTATCACATTGTAAAACTACCACTTAGGAATTGATACAGTACAGACTTTAGAGAAACAAATTAAATATTTCAGCACGAACGGTAGAACTTAACATACACATATTGTTTTAAATACCTCACCTCTTGGAACTACTAAATTACAGCATTCAAAATACGTAAATGATAACATTTAGCACCTGTAAAATAGCTTTTTAGTATTTAGATTCGTCTGTACGTGTGAAAGATTGCATATTAAAAAAATATGCCACAGCTAATTCAATAAAATTAAACATAATTTCATGGATTTTATTGTAATATATTATAAATAGAATTACATACATAACAGCCTCTTATATAAGGCAGAGGTGCAAATTACGTCACTTATCGCCACTTAATGTCAAACTCACTTTTCACTATTTGTGGTATAAGTTCCATATAAGAGAGGTGTGCCTATTGCCATATACCGGGCACAATTCCAGACTCCGTGCTACTATTGAGTGTCTAATAGAATTGTAATTACAAAAAATTCTTTAAAAGCAAGTAAAAATCAGAGCATAGTCCCTCCTCCTTTTTTGAAGTTGGTAATGAACGTCAATCGCAAATCATAAGACTTATTAGAGGTAAACAATTTCTACCAAAGGTGCAAACATTACAGTAAAAAGTTCTACAAATTAAGAACTAAAACTCAATCATTTTTTCCCCTAATTCTTATTATTAAGTCTCTAAAAATAGGACCTAGAATACAGATCATTTATTTATTTATTTATAACACAGAAAACTCAACAGCTCATTTAGGAAAGGGTACATGTTTTATAATGACAAGGCATATAAACTTTAAGCCAATTACAGAGTTTTTCAGAATGCGTTAGGTAAAAGCTGGAGAGTGAACAATATAAAATAAAATTAAAGAAACAAAGGAAAAATGATATAACCAACAATAAGTAAGAAAAAAGAATCATAGACAATTATGCTTCTGAACAGACAATTCTGCAGCATTGGTCAATTGTTTGACAGATTTCTCATTTATTACGACCCACTGACAAACGCGTTGAGGACAATTACATAATTATGTAGTATTATGAATTCGCCGCTTAAGAACTAAAGTCACAATACAGAATTTGATAGCGTCAAACCATAGGACATGTCATTATATCATTCTGACTTTTCCTGCCATAGGTCCACAGGAAGAAATTCCAATAGGAATAGGAGGTACCTTTATACTTTAATTTTATATATATGTGTTATCTTTTATGCTGTATGTGTGTACATAAATAATAAATAAATTGGATATACAATTTTGTACAGTTATAGTGATTGGACAAACAAATTCTAATACTACATTAATACCGTCAACCACAGAGAAACCTAAAATAATCAAACAAATAATTCCTTATTTTTATCATATATCTAAGTTTCTTCATTTCTTCTTTACAACTTTCTTTCCTTTATGTAATTTCTTTTTTATACGTCGAGGTGCAGGAGGCGAGAGTGGCGTTGGTGGTGGTGTTGGCGGCAGTTTCTTATCCGGCCAAAGCCGATGTATATAGTCAACCATTACTGTTAAAAGAAATATACCATCACGTGCATTGGGCATAGGGTATCAGACGAGAGAAATTCATTAAAATAAATACTTCCACATTGCCGATGGTACACAAATGTACCGTTAATTTGGGTATTTTATTAATGTACCTAAAGAAGTGCAAATTACAATATTTGCCATGGATCTCTATGTCTTAACATCGAAATCACACAGCAAATTCTTTAAAGTTTTAGTTATTCTATAAGGCAGAGACGACTCTGTCCTATAGTGTCATCAAAGAAACACTTCTTCTTGGATTCGTATCCAAGAACGCAAAATGTATAAAATGCTGATCAACCTTCTTCTTCTTCTACTATCTCATATACAAGGTGTCCCTGAAGTCGACGATCAAATGGCATCAGTTGATTGGCAAGGTACCAACAGTTATCAGAAAAATGTGAAAAATTCTAAGTGATATAGTTTTCAAATTAAATCTATGTATGTGTTACGCGCGTAGAACGCGACGCGCTGTACGCATGGATCTGGTTCTGGTTACAGTGGCCGGAGATCGTCGCGTAATATGTTTTATAGGGTACGTAATATAATAGTACGGGATATTTTTAACAAAACTCACCATCTAGGTTGGCAAATTTACCTCCCGCATCATTTTTTATCCCTTGGAAGGATCTATACATTTGTTCAACAAATTCATCTTTCAATGGTGTTTCATTCGTCCTCATGCAGCGATTAAATTCCGCTAAATCGAGGTATTTCTGTGTACGATTATATTCAAGTAAATACATTCTGAAAAAAAAGGCAATTGTTTTAGTACATTGTTAACTAAAGGCTTTTCTCTCATAACCCATCTATTTTCTATTTAGAAATAAACAGGTACGACTTTTTTAAACTGTCACTTTTTTTTAAACTGTCAAACACCAAGCGGTCACCGGTGACCGCAACCTATTGTTCTATAATTGTGTCTACAAAACCGGTACTCGACAAGTTAAATAGGTAGGTACCTATAACATGGATTATGTTAGTATCAAAACAAGAAAGATTTATAAAGAACCAATCCAAACAGACCTAATGTTAACGTGAACGACACGTTTATAGCGTTCGGCACTCTGATTGGCCAGCTCCAAATAATCAGCCAATCAGAGGATCAAACGAGGTAATGTATATAAAATTCGAATTAAGCCCAGTACTGTAATAGATATTAATACCAAACCAACTAACAATACATCTAATGCGTTCTTTGATTTCCTATGTGTAGTGCGCACAAGTCGTTTCATGACGATAATCTTTATGTCCTTCTCAGGAAGATTATAGTTGCGCAGAACATGACCGTATGTTACAACAGTGTTTCTTCGGAATTTTAGTTTTAGAATTTCTTTTAGTTCCTGGAACGAAATAAACTGATGTAGTGGTAAAAGTTTAATCAGAAACATAATTTAATTTCAAGTGTAGTAGAGCCATGTTTCGTCACGAATGGGCCGGCTCAACCGGAATGATACCACGGCCCCAGAGAAAATCGACTTGCGGCAACGCTTGCGTTGTGTTTCGGCGTGGTCGGCGACTCCGATTGCTTACGATCAGGTAATCCGTCTGATCGTTCGTGATGCCAATGATGGATACAACTAGACAGTTCGAACATTTTTTTATTTAGGTTTCATTCTAATTAAGTACTGTATTTTTTAACTGATTAAAAAATATATACTCACAGCAGGAAATTCCTTGCTAACTGGAATATTATCAAGACGTAGCTCCTTTACCCTGACCTTAGATAATCTCATTTTTGAGAGTAAAAACAGCGCATCAGATGGAGTAAACGGATTGAAAGAGAGGTCCAACAAATCTAACCCTTGTGATAGGTGGAGATTTTTGCCTATTACTCTTGCTGATGCAGAAGGAAGACTGAAAATAGACAAATCTACATAACTTTACATTAAAGACATTAAACATCCACACTCAATTAGAATTTAATAATATGAAACCCGACGTGAAACAACGCTTACGTGGTGTTTCGTCGTGTCAATGGTTACCGGAGGTCCAATTACTTCCTAATCCTTGAATCCAATCCTCAAATTCCTAATCTCCAAAAGGTCGGTAACACCCTTACCTTGTAACACCTCTGGTTTTCGGGTGTCCATGGGCGGCGCCAACTGCTTACCATCAGGTGATCCGTCTGCTCGTTTACTGGCCTATCCCATAAAAAAATATGACAGACAATAAAGATGTGTCCTTAGTACATTGATAAGGGTTATTGTAGATGGATCTTTTAGATGGATGCATGGAACATCATTAAAAACTTAATAAACCCGGAAAAAATTAGGTTGGAACTATAAGGAAAACTGTATCCCTTAAAGAGCAAATTGATAATAATGCTGACTTAGGCCTTAATAGCAATAGAAGGAACAAAATTCACAAACATCCATCAAGGTCAGAATACCAGAAGTGGCAATAATTTGCGTGCATTACTTGCCACTCTCAACGTCCTCATTTACTTCTCAGGTAATCAAGTGTAGTCTCAAAATAGACGTAATTGTATCTCATTTACAGTTAATAAGGAAATGTATCTTGTGACTCTGAGTCTGTACCTTCCAGTGTAACATTATAGCATGGGTACAATGATAAAGAACTGTACTTTATCCGTAAATTCCAGGAACCAATCTACCAGGATGTTTTCACTTCAAAATATTGTGAAGTTTCAATTTTTTTGTTATTGTCTTAAAACCTGTGTCTAACTCTGAATTAGGAATTGAGTCTGCGTGATAATTTTACGAATTAGGTTGTTTATAGCGGAACTCAGTTCTTGATAGTAATGCTAGTTTGTATTTTTTTTTGTATTAAAATTATATTTCCGACAAGATCCACAATGATCTGTATTATTCTACCTCTATGTTACCACCTAAGTAAAACATTGTGGAACGCAATAAAGAATTTGAATTTGAATTTGAATCTATACAATTTTGAGAATGAAGACGACTTCATTTACAAAAATTTACACCAAAATAATGATATTGAAATGGCATATTTTAATAAGATTGGTTCAGAAATATTTTCACATTCTTAATACAAGTTTCCTTACTATCGGATAGGTATGATTCTCTACACATCAGAAACACAATGAAATAGTATTATAAAGAATTGGAAATTAAGAATAATATGCTACATAAATGACTAGCCCGTTTTGCCCGCGACTTTTTAAAGATTTTAGTGTTATGTTGTTTTGTAAGAATGAAGTTTTCCAAACGTGAAATAATTTTTGAAATCGGTCTTATAGTTTTTGTGTAAAAACATTATAAATATTCCTACATACATACAAAAACACATATAGTTAGTATAGTTATGACTTGTATGGTAATCAGTATTGTTCGTCATATTGTAAGTTAATTGAAACGCATTAATTTATCAACACTTACGCATTATTACTTAAATTCAGTTTCTTCAAGGTGCGTATGTTAAACAGGAGAGCGAGTTCTGTCGACAGCTTCAGACTGGTCCAGGACATGTCAAGTTCAGCTATGACCTCACTTTCAGCGAGCGCATGAAACAGTGCTCCAGGGCCTGTATATATTACATACAAAAATTAGGTATCTTAACGGAGTATACGGAAAAGGGAGTTTACATAAAGACGGTGTCAGCGTATAAAGCTATCCTAACAGTTAATCCTATTCACTACTATTTTTGACTTTATTACAGGACGATATAGTTGAAATTCTATGAAAAGGTTTTGATAATTTCATGTGTCGACCTCCAAGTCTATGTTAACTGCAATCATTTAAACACGAAAGCCAAACGATTTGAGTAGTTTAATGTAGAGTAATTATTTACCCAAAGGGAACAGAACATCATGACTGTCATGAAAGTTAATCGAAATCACGTCATACACCGCCAAACAAATAATATTAGCTCTTAATATAGTGCAGCATCCATTATACATACAGCGTCAATATAACAAACCCATTACATCCCACAAAACCTGATAAAGCTTCAATATCCAACGCTCTACACCACCAAATTTCATTTCATCCAATTTGAACAAGCGCAAAAAGCAGTGTTTTGATTGACATCACAGTTTTTCATCGTGAATATGCAGATGATATGAGAACAAAATACGCGTCAAATATACGTTGGAAATAAAACTGTAGCGTTTTACCGAGTTCCCTTTAATATTTATGAGAGACCCCGCGGATTTGATAGCCAACGAAAAGTTTGAGCACCGCAATGTCTCTAAACGGTCGTGTACAGTCCGCCTCAACAATTTTATTGCTAACTTTTCATCACATTAAACACAAGGAAATTAAGGGACGTTTTCACAATGTTACGTCGCGTCTGTGTTTGTGAGATAGAATGACGTGTCTAGTTTTATGTTAATAGAAACATGTTAACGGATTTTGTGGTATGTCAAATTGCAAATTCATACCTATCTTCTATTCAGTAAACAATGTTTACATACATCCAATTATTAGGTACACACACTGGATACTCCTTAGGTACACGCCCAATTATAATGAAAAAGATATCACAAACCGAAAGGAACCACAAAATTGTTCCAGGAGAGATCCAAGCATTTTATATTGTCGTGGTATTCTATAGATGCAGCTAAAGACTGTAAGCCGACACTGGTCAAATGATTACTTTTCAAGATCAATCTGAAAATAGTTTCCGGAATAAAATATTTATGTTAGGCATGAATTAAAGTCGTCAATGCGTATGTTCTAGAATGTAACCTTTCTAGTTAAGGTTGAAACCATACGCGCTAATATTTTAATGCAAAACAGTGTTTCGTACACGTCACTACTACAAAATTATTATATGGAAGATAGGTACCATTTTTGTATCTAGATATGATTAGGGAGATGAAGCGATATAAATAGATATTGGCTACTTTTTTCCTTTGACTCCTCAGATGAGGACCTGGGTAACTAGCACTCAGGTTCAAAAAGAGTTATTATGCATAATCGGCTAGATACAACATACCTACGAATGACAGCTCCAGTGTCTAGTTGCTCAATAAGATATGCGAGACCTTCATCGTACAAATTGTTGTCAGACAAATCTAATAAATCGAAGTTACGTGTGAAGAAATAAACAACTAGTGGACGTATCCCTTGTCGTCTGATGCTGTAAAATAACATTAATATTACTCGTTATAAGACTTACAATTTCTTCTGGGCAAGTGGTCACAAGTATATACCGAGCAAAGAGGAATTATGTATTAGACTTTTAACAATTGATATCGATTTATTCAATAATCTGAAACTTTTAAACCACATCCTTAAGTCCTCCTGGCAAGTACAGAGATTAGGTATGTTTATTTAAAGGAGGTCCGTAGTGTTAATATTATAATAATCAAACCATAAATAAAGGTAACTAGCGCCATCTGTTGTAACTAATCTGTATGAATAGCTTTGATTATCTTCTCTATTAAAATATTGTCTATCAAGTGTCACTGCGTGTTTTATTATCACGTAGCCTGTTAATGGACCATCATAAGCTGTTGATGAGGAATGCAGTTGATAATTAAAATAAAAGTGACAAATTAAAATTATTTACTTGCACTGCTTCAATATAAGTCGATTAATAGCATTTTTGAAACCAAACAGTTGACCGAGGTGGTAGCAAGCGTCGACATTATTTAAGAAGTTGCTGGTCAAATCTAGAGTCTTTACATTTGTGTTGCAAGACAAGGCTAGGGACATCGCCCTCATACCACCTGGATGTATTCCATAGTACTGGAAGATAGAAGAGCAGATTATAATTTAATGGTACATAGTTAACGTTATCCATGGACATTGGAGGAGTTATAAAAGTGTTGTTGACTTTTGAGGGAAGATGAAGATTGGGCTTATGGCAGCATGGCGGCATATTAATCGCCGGCATGGCGAAACATAATGCAAACATTGTTCCGTGATAGTTTTTTGTACTATGGGGGGCACATTCGCCTGACCACCACCGCACCCGATGAGATCAGCTCTCCAGCCCCGCAGCACTGACTAAAGGATTATATGGGTTACGTCATTAAACTGCGACGTTATTGCTTATCTATTAGTTGAGACATTTGTGGGGTATGACTTGATGTTTTTGCCAGGTTGAAGCAATAAAATTTTAAAATGATCGGGCGGTAGTGTCCCCTATTGTATGTGGCCAGGTGGACCAGCTGATTCATGTCGAAACATGGCATTCCCACGGTTGAAGACAAGTTATGTGTGCATCTCTGCTTACGTTTTAAGGTGATGTCTTTTTTTTTTTAAGGGGGGAAAATCATCGAATGACTTCTCCCGCCTGGGTGAGGCGGGAGGGAGTGTCAGACTCTTACTGACTAAAAACCACCCCGTTCCTTCTCCTGCACGTCGAGCCGGAGCCCCGGTTACCCGTTAGGTTCTCCGCGACTCCGAATCGGCATCGGCCGTATTGGGCCCCATCTGTGGTGGTCTGATGGCTCTTTGAGGCGCGCGCGGAACGCGACGCGCCGTACGCTCGGGTCTGTTTCTGGTCGGACGGGGAGCCACCCATGCTCGCCGTCCGCAGGCCCGCGCTTACGGTGGCCGGAGATCGTCTCGCGATCCCCGACGCCCGGTGTGTCCTTCGCGATGGCTGGGTTGCGAGGAGGCAGCGCTTCGATGCCTCACGCGTCCCGCCTCCTCCTTAGCTAGCATCACTGCTTCGCAAAAGGAGGAGACGGCATCCCAGTCCCCCTCGCTCCGCATCATGGCCTGCACTAGGCCCGGACGCGAGAGGTCGCCATCGCCGATCACTTCCCTGAGGACACGGCGGTGCTCAGCCCACGAAGGGCATTCTCCCACCGTGTGTTCCACCGTATCCTCGCAGTGATGACACCCGGGCGTTTCCTCCCGCCCCATCAGACACAGGTACCTCCCGAAACTTCCATGTCCGGTGAGGACCTGCGTCAGGCGGTAGGTGAGGACGCCGTAGCGTCTCTCAAGCCACTCCTCAAAGAGGGGACTTACCGCTGCGATGGCAGCGAGCCCAGCCCTCGGTTGCGACAGTCGTTGCTGCCATTCCGCCATGAGATCGCGCCGGAGCTCATCCCGCCACGCACCTATTTGGCGCGGCAGCGGGGTTTCGCCCCGGCGACGTGCCTCCGCGCGCATGCCGTACACGCGCGCGAGCACCTTCGCCTCCAGATCCCACGGCGGTAATCCGGCAAGGAGGTTCGCCGACTCCCCAGAGATCGTGCGGTATCCGCGGATCATTCGGATCGCCATGACCCTCTGTGCCATGAGCAGCGTCCGAGCGGGACGCCGCAACAGGTTTGGCGCCCAAACAGGGGCGCCGTAGAGGGCCATGGACCGCACGACCCCGGCGTATAACCTCCGGCAGGAGGCGTTTGGCCCCCTAGGTTGGGGAGGATACGTTTAAACGCAGCCCCCGTCCTCTCCAACTTTGGGGCCAAACGTCGGAAGTGTTCTATGAAGTTCCACCGGCTGTCGAGGACGGGTCCTAGGTACTTCATCGTCGTCTCGACGTCGATGGTAACTCCTCCCGCCGTTATTTGGGACCCACCCGGAGGTGGCGCGTTCCCGCGGCCATGAAAACACATGGCCTCGGACTTGTGGAGCGCCACCTCGAGTCCCAACTGCCGGATTCTCTCAACGACTGTCGCAACCGCTGTCGCCATTAAGTCGGCCGCCGCCTGGTGTGACCTCCCGTGCGCTAGCACCAGCGTATCGTCGGCGTAGCATATTGTGCTAACGCCGTTCGGGAGGTCGGTGCGCAGCACCCAGTCATAGCCGATGTTCCACAGGAGCGGCCCCAGAACCGAACCCTGTGGAACACCGCGTGACATCTCTCGCCGGTTCCACTCGCCCCGGTGACCGGGGTAGCTGACGGACCTGTCCGTCAGGTAAGCCTCGATTACACGACGGAGGTAGGTAGGCACCCGATGATATCGGAGTGCCTCCAAGATGCAGCTCCAGGGCAGGGAGTTGAAGGCGTTGGCGATGTCCAGAGACACCGCCACTACGACCTTACCCCTGGACACTGCAGTCCCCGTCGTGAGGTCTCTAACGCGCATGATGGCGTCCACCGTGGAGCGCCCTCTGCGGAAGCCGAACTGGCCGTCCGACAAGTCCGGCCCAATGTCCGTCAGGTGCGCGACGAGGCGGTTCGAAATGATTCTTTCGAAGACTTTCCCCACCTCGTCGAGCAACACTATGGGCCGGTACGCGGACGGAGAGTCCGCAGGGCGCCCCGTCTTCCGCACGAGGACCAGTTTTCCCGCTTTCCAGAGAAGCGGGAACTGGCCTCTCTCCAGACATGCGCTGTAGAGACCAATCAATCGAGGCCCGAGAGCCTCTGAGGCCAGGACCCATGCCTTGCCATGCAGGCCGTCGGGTCCTGGGGCGGTGTTCTTGGCGCCCATCCGGCGCACCGCCACTCTCAATTCTGCCTCGGTCACCTCTGGGACGATGTCGTCGTCGTCGTCGCTGTAGCCCGCGTCGGGCACCGCAGGGGGCGGAGTCATATACGGAGGGGTGAACCCCCTCCACAGTCGAGGGAACAGGGTGCCAATCACCTCCTCCAAGACTTCTTGCCGGAGACTCTGGGTGAGCGGGGGAGCCCAAGCGCGGAGCTTGTCGCGTACCATCCGGTACGGGCGTCCCCACGGATCTCTGTCCAGAGTCCCCAGCATCTCTCGGCGGGCCTCCTCCTTGGCCCGCAGGATTTCCGCCTTGAGGACGGCTTTCGCCGCCCTGTATCCCTCATACAACTCCGCCTCTCTCGCATCCGCATTCGGAGGACGGATACGGCGCCTGCGGTACCTAGTGTACTGGCGTCGCGCAGTAGTGCACGCCTTGCGCAGAGCTGCCAGCTCCTGCGACCACCAGTACACCTGGCGCTTTTGTTGGCTCGACCGGATCCGGGGCATCGCCACGTCACAGATCCTGGACATGGCGTCCTGGAGCCACTTGGCCTCATCGTCTATGTCAGCAGGCCTGACCGGTGGTATCACCCAGGCCTGCACGATGGCGGCTTCCAGGAGCAGCTCCCGGTCCAGCTGTTTCAGCGCCCAACGCGGGCCACATGGGGCCTGTCTGACCGGCGGGTCTGCGGACTCGGCGGAGACGTCGAACCGGATATACCGGTGGTCGGAGTACGTCTCCACCTCCTCCATGACGCGCCAGTCAACAATACGCGGTGACAGAGCAGGGCTGGCGAACGAGATGTCCACCACCGACTCGCCCTGCATCCGCACGCACGTGGGGACAGAACCCCGGTTCAGGACGACTAGGCCCGTCTCAAGGGCCCAGTCTTCCACCATCCTACCCCGGACGTCGGTGAACCGGGAACCCCAAGCCAAGTTTTTGGCGTTGAAGTCCCCGAGGACGAGCACGGGGAGGGAACGGAACCCGACGACGACGGTGACCAACTCCCTCAAGGAGTTGTGGAACTCGGCGAGAGTTCGGTTCGGAGAGAAGTACACGCCCACCACAGCGAGCTCTCCGAACCGTGCTGCGACACAACCCCGGCCTCTTTGAGCAGCCTCAAGAGTCGGGGTACCGGCGGCGGCCGACGAGATGATGGTCACCGAGCCGTCCAGGTCCGCCACCCAGTGATCCCTGGGCAGGACAAAGTACGGCTCGGAGACCACGGCGACATTGATCGACCACTGCGCCATGCTCTGGAGCAGGAGATCCTGAGCAGCGGCGCAGTGGTTGATGTTCGCCTGGAGGAGGCGGAATGGGGCCATTATTGGCAGTCCATTCCGACCTCCTCAGTGGCGGCAGCGGCGACTGCGGTGGCAGTGGCGGCGGCGGCGGCGGAAACGGCAGGGGCGGCGGAGGGCCTACCTTTGCCCTTGGGTTTGGCGGGAGGGGAGCAGCCTTTGCTCCCGACCCGGTGATTGGCCGGCTTGCCAGCCGCCGCACATGCATTGCAGTGCAGCGGGGCGGAGCACGAGCCGGCCTTGTGACCGGGCCGACCGCAGCGGAAGCAACAGTCGCTGCGGTCCACCTCCGAGGTGCATTTGACGCTCACGTGCTCCCCCACGTGACAGCGGTAGCACCTCAGAGGCCGGGTCTCGAGCAGCTTGACCTGCGCCGAGACCCATCCCACCAAGGTGATGTCTTAGAAGCAATATTTTCAAAAAACATGTTCTACGTACCCTTAAATCAATTGTATCTGTAAGCAATCCTCTGTGGAATATCTTTATTGGTGCTTGGTTAGTTTCTTTACATAATTGCAAATACAACTCCTGACCGTCATCTTCGCATCTTATTACTTTTTCTGAAGACATTGTAATAAGTGAAAGGTAATAAACTATTTAAATTCGTAATAAAACTAAGAATACAGTTGTAAATAATATTTTTCGAAATACCTAGCAACAGTAGATAATACACATTGATAATTAATGACTCATTTGTGCATGTACGATAAAATGCTCTTTAAATATAAAATGTGAAAGAGCTATTTTGGAATGACAATGGGACTGGGACTCTCAACAAAATGATTGACTTAATTCATCCGTAGCTACATTCATGTATTACCAAAGCATAATACTTCAACGAACCTTACTAGAGTCCATAATACTTCAACGAATCTTACCTGGTAATAACAAAGCATCCTCAATTCCCGGATCTTTGACCGAAGGGTACTCATAGTAAACGTGGTTTAACACAGAACTGGCAGATACGGTGATATACTTGGCACAAACCTCCCCACTGCCCGGTTTATATAGTCCTTGACTAAACAGCTTTTTCTTCTCATTTTCTTCTGGTTGAAATTGTAAATCCCACAATTCCAATTCAGAATCGGAAGATGTACTTTCTACGTCAGTAACATCCAATAGGTCTACAATCGACACGTGTTCTTCTTCAATTTGTACAGATAGTCCAGAATGTTTGAACTTGCTATCAGTACTATAAGATTTGAAGGCCATTGCGCTTTCGCAAAGGTTCCAAGGATTTTGTATCGGTAAAATCTTAATATTATTTAGTAAGCTTACGCGAAAATTGTGACCTTATAATAATTAGAATTAACAAATTTTATCCTGCTACTATCGCTTGCGCTTGCTTAAACTGTCAAACACCAAGCGGTCACCGGTGACCGCAACCTATTGTTCTATAATTGTGTCTATAATGACGGTACTCGACGAGTTAAATTGACAGTTTTGACATTTATTTTAGTTTTTTTCATAAATAATGTGAAGAGAAATTTGAAAACAAGCTGAGAGAAAGGAGAAAGTAATCAATTACAATTCCGAATAAGACTTTATCCTACATTAGCGGCATCTGGTGAGCACAGGTAATAGTCCTGTTAGATGAAAATATTTTTTGAGCATACAAACAAAGTGAAACATAAACATTAATATGAAACTTCATTTCATGAAAATCATTCCTAGGTCAAGGTTTTTTATTTCAGAAACAAACCATTAGCCATCGAGTACTTTCTAATATCCAATAACCACTACAAACTTCCACTTACACAATAGGCATCAAAACTAAAACAAAGTTCATTACATATCACTCCCTAATTAGTTCCCGAGCCTCGGGGCACAAAACAGTCGAACGACTAATGTAACCGTACAATTCGAGAGGAAAGTTATCTTTGTAAACAGGACATGATTTCAAACAGCCATCGGTGGCGAGAGTGGGAGCAAAAAGCGTCGTGTGGCGTGCAATATCGAGCCAAGCAAACATTTACCGAAGCCAGTTGGTGTACAAATGGTGGGATGAGTTTTCACAAGTCCCTGTCTACGTTAAAACCGCGTATGTGTGTATAACTTAAAAAGTATCGTTAGGCTGATATTTAGTACATGCTGGGAGTGTTGGACGTGGTGCTGTAAAGAGTTTTGATTTATTGGGCATCGGAGATATGAATTTTTAAGGCTACAATATTTTTATTTCTCTTGTCCTACTCTATTTTAAGTAGGCTCACCTATTATAATGAAAAAAAAGACTCACCAAAACAACAATACCAATTACAAAAACAAAAAAGAAGCCCAAAACAATTCGAGTTAAAATCAAGCTTACTACAGCCATTTCGCCAACATTCCTGGTAATAAAACGCCATCATTTCACAGGAGCACGCGTTGAAATCCACTTTGACGGTTCTCTAAACACCTCATACATCTCTTTTGTAAATAAATCACGCTGGGAGAACAATAGAGCTTGAATCACATTACAGCCACTGTTGATGGTGGAAAAAATCATAAAAACACCATTACTACGGCGCTAACAGATCCCTACCTCAAAATTCAACCCTGACGGCGCGCAGTGACGAGAACGATGTTATGCCGCCCTTATCGTGACGAAATGGAAAAATAATATTCTGTAAGTCATCTGTGTTTGTCGATAACCTAACCGCAATTGGAGGGCTACTGCTTTTTTTTGTTTATGTACGAAGGAGGTTGGAATTTGTAGCTTCCACCATATTCGTGGAATTGATAGCGTATGACTGTGGTAAGTAGTGGATGTTACATACAATATATTTTTCTACCACTATTTACATGAAGAGCGAAGTAAATACTGGGACACTATACAAACCCAGTCATAATTTAAGACAAAAGAATGCGTAAAATAATTAGAATTCAGGGTTAATAGTATTAGGTTTCGAACCATATAATCGTACTATCACTGAATTAACCAACCATCTACCGAACTCCCACACTGGTCCTCTATTGACCAAATGAACGGATAATGCAGTGTTTACTCCAGTCAAAACAAGTGATCACATAATCATTCATATCACACAGCCCAATGGGCGTGTCGATGTATTCAATTGGTTACTAATTACTATCCAATGTTGGCACGACGTCAGCTTACGTCAATTACCTGAATAGCAGCAATCAGATATACAGCCTCGGGTAACGTCAGGTACTGCTGAAGTTTGAAGGATCTGGAGATGTGAAACCGTAGACGAGACGTGTTTATTGGTGTCTTGTTTTGAGTGAATTAAACGTGATTAATCAGAGCATATTAAAGTTATAAGCGATTTGTTAGCACTCATGCAATGTACTGAAACATGAAAATTTAAATTGTTGTGACGTATAAAATCTAATATGTACCTATAGAGGTATACCCAAGCACCGTGAGTCATCACTAAACAGAAGCTGCTCCCAAGTCAACTTCCATCATTACTAACCTTCCACTGATAAAAAATATCCAACATTTTTTGCGTGGAACCGCCATAAAATTTCCCTGACGTCCGAGCTTAAAAAGCACCGGAACCCAAAGTGAAAATTATCTGTTTGCAAGAAAAAAAGAACTGCTTGTTTCGTTATTTACGCGTATAGCCGGTATAGGTGATGTTCCGTGATATGTGGGTGTCGTTAACGTGAGTTTTTGCCCTCCAAGGAGGAGGAACTTTGGCCCAAACTCGCGTGTTTCCTTCACTTACACCGCTGTCCTGATAAATCGTGATATATAGGCGAACATGTAATTATTACTTATAGCCTGTCTTATTCATTAATTGAAAAGTACTGCTTTTGTGCGTTAGGTGACCGTCAGTTGCGTAGGGAATTAGGTGTTTAGGTTATATATAAGTCTTTTAGTGTTAATGTGTTCTAGTGAAATATTTTAGTTTTGCTGTGAAAAGTAAGCTGAATAAAGTTCAGGAGATTAAATATTTATGCCTGGCATTTGGATGTTTTGTAAATCAAGATTTAAATTTATTACTGGGTTTTTTTTAAGTTTTTTTTAATCTCAGTAGTAACACGGAGTCTGGAACCGGGACTCATAACATAAATAGTTAAAAGTGGGTGTTACATTGTACAGTGGCATTAAATGCCGTAATGTGCACGTGTGCACTTTGCCTATACCCACGGGAATAAAATGCGTGCGTGACATAATATGATGTTACAAGATTATAAAAAAGCTAGTCAGGTTATTCAATTATTCCATCATACAAACAACTTGTCATTATTAATTTGTCATCAATAACTTATTGAATCATAATAATGTAACGCAAAAGGCAACTGAAATTGAGTCTAGTTTATCTGAATGATCGATGACACGGCATAAATTCATTGGCGTTATATCATCGGTTGATATCCATTGCATTAAATAACCATTTATCATTCAAAACAGTTTACATATTATATATTATTATTACTTCATTGATAATACATCGTTGCTATAAAATCAATATGTAGCAGAAATGTCCTTAAATGTCATAATTCTATCGCAAAAGAAGACATTATGCATCGTTATCGTAAACGTCATACATCACCATTGTCGATAAAGTTGGTAATATTATCGAAAAAAAAATCGATATTTTTATCGTTATTTATTATTCATACAGTTTGTGCCAAACACACGATACGATTTTATGCAATTTATGTAATTTATTTCGACGGTGGCGCAGGAACAGTGTTTGCTTTTGTACGTCCAATATTTATTTTTAAAATTTTTCATCCAGTGTAAACTGTGAGTAATCGTTAAAATCAACGCTGTGGTCAATTATAAAATTACGCTGTGCTTTATTGAGGTTTGCCGTGCGAATTAATGTGGGGCAGTTTTCGTTTTGGTTTGATGAAATCATTTTAGCTGAGGACTGGAAGGTTTGTCAAAACAACCAGTTAATCAAGGGCTACGAAATATTTTCCATATTTTTTATTGTCTCCATCATTTTTGTTTCAAACGAAAATTTGTTTGTTTGTGTGGTTTTTTTAATTTAATTTTGTTACTTGAATGTCTTGTTTTAAAAAATAACAGCCCCTCTTGAATGGTCTATTTATATATTATATTGGTGTTAAAATTTATTAGTTCTACATATTATCAAAAAAATCTACAAATTTAAACTATAAAATATTCTGAACTTTAAAAGTAAATCAAAAAAGTAGCTAAGTAAAATGATAACTACATTTCAACCAATTAGGACGGACTGTTCGAGCACCTAAATCAATTTCAAACGTTTTTGTCTTTAAACAGACTATGTTTTATCACACTAACTTCTTAATGAGTTTACAGAAGCACGATACAAGTATTTGTATGTACAGACACCGCACATAAAGCTAACATTATTTGTCAAAAGAGGTTAATAAATAATGAACCTTAACATTTAGAAATACAGTTGGAATTCAATTAAAGAAGTTTGACAGATTCGTATATCTTGATGTGCAGTCTTGAATCAATGTTTTACAGGTGTACAGGGGGTTCCAAAAACTTGGCCGTCATTGCACTCCGCTCAACATTGTAACAGTATTGTTCTGAACGAATTTAAATTAAAAAACTTTGCCAGCTATAAAACCGTAACAAGAAAGCGATGTAAACGTGCTTCCTATGATTGTATCTTTGTTTGCCATTTTGTTACAAATTTTATATGCCTGTTACTATATAACATCACGCCTTTTATCCCGGAAGGGGTAGGCAGAGGTGCACATTATGCCACTGTACAATGTAACACCCACTTTTCACTATTTATGCTATGAGCACCATGTAATAGGGGGTGAGCCTATTGCCATATATCGGGCACAATTTCAGACTCCGTGCTACTACTGAGAATTTTTTAAAAAATCTAGTAATACTTTGCCCGACCCGGGAATCGAACCCGAGACCCCTTGCCCGGCAGTCCCACCGGCGACCACTCGGCCAACGTCGCAGTCGACTGACTGCTCACGTCAGGCCAGTTACAAAAGTAAGTAAAAGCAGTGGTATGTAAATTCGTAACTTGCTTTTCAATAGTTTGTTTTCGCTAATGATCTTGTTATTGACATGTAAGAATGATAACAAAAGAAAAATTGCTATATTTGGGTCCACTTTGATGTCACAGGTTTTTTTGAGGGAAAAAATCATCCAATGACTTCTCCCGCCCGGGGAATTTGAGAGATAGTGCCAGACTCTTACTGACTAAACATTACCCCGTTCCTACTCCTGCACTGCGAGCCGGAGTCCCGGCAACTCGTTTAGTTCTCCGCGGCTCCGTAGTCATAGGTCACAAACGAAGCCCAGTAGGTATAACAAATAGGACAAATTAGGAGACTTCGTTTAAAATTTTATACATTCTGAAGCCCATAGCTGTCCATGTGTTTTGAAGATCCGAGATTCAAGCATTGAGCAGACTTAGTCGTTAGTGGAGTAGCGTAGGTCGTTAGGGGAAAATTACCATGATATTTTGTATTTGTATCAATAATTTCATAACAAACAAAACCCTTGATTTTATTCCAAGAAAAAAGTATTCCACGACTTATTCCAATAACAATTATTAGAATTTTTCTCGAAGTTTCTCTTGGGAAAAACACGGCGAAGATATTGGGACCTGTGATAATCTCTTCGAAACTGTACTTGACCAGTAACAAAGCATTATTTTATAGTGTTCGAGAAACTATAGGAATGGAGTGACGATGTTAACGAGATCACATTAACAGTTGAGTGTAAACAAGGAAAAATTCCTTTAGAAGAAGATCTTTTTACGAAGTTTGAAGAACACTATGATGAAATTGTTATTCGAAAATATTTTTTGGTTTTTTTTTTGTAAAAAAACGTTGCCCTTCACTTTGATTTTCCCCTGTGTCGTGGATTCATTTACAAACATACAAGTTCACATACACATAATGACACCCAGATCCGGAACAACAATTTGAGGATCACACAAAGAGTTGCACCGTGCGGGAATCGAACCCACGACACGTTACACGGCAGCCAGTTGCCTAGCCACCACGCCAACCGTGCAGTTACGTTTTATTGTTTTAGATGGTGTAGTACTCTTGTTTTTTACCAGTCTTAAAGCACACATAAGTAAGAAAGGCAGAATAAGTATTTATTCGACAGTAGATACGCACACAGATACAAAGATAATAAAAACATACAGATACTTATAAAATACAAACAATAAAATAAAATAATAATAAACTTAAAAGAGTGAAGACAAGATTAAAGAAACATACTTAACAAAATAGGGACAATACAGAAATAAAATAGAAATTAAATTATATGCAACTGTTGATCCAAAAAGAATCATCATCATTATGATCAGCGAGTCTTGACCCATTGCGCACTGCTAGCTTCTCCAATAGTACACACTAAGCTCGACCTTCAACCCTTCGCATCAAAGCATTTTTTTTAAAAGGGGGAAAATCATCTAATGACTGCTCCCGCCTGGGTGAGGCAGGAGGGAGAGTCAGACTCTTACTGACTAAAAACCACCCCGTTCCTACTCCTGCACTTCGAGCCGGAGCCCTGGCAACCCGATAGGTTCTCCGCGACTCCGTATCGGCATCAGCCCTATTGGGCCCCATCCATGGTCGCATCAAACCATAGCCAGTCACTTTGCGGATGTACTCAAGAACAACAAAAATTCACGATAAGTCCTAATTTATTCATAATGCTTTCAGGAACTCAGCAACCTTACATCACACGAACAACAACATAAATCAGGACAAACAAACAAATTCATAACTCTGAAATGTAACCGTACAACTTCAACCATTCACCGTTCCAAACCAAAAGTATACTTTGAGAATATTGAAAATCTATAGAATTTTCTTTGCATGGATTAGCATAGCTCTAAGGTAAGTTCCAAGTGGAATGAGATGGTTTTAAACTTTTGTTAAAGTAATGAGTTTCAATGCGAAATGGTTTAAAGTGAAGTTCCTAGTTTTAGAATCAATATGAACGGCGGTATGGTATTGGGAATAGTTATAAGGAGTTTGGTAGTAAAAGTATGGATGAGGAGGATATAGAGGGAAGGTTTTTTTAGACTGCCTCGTTTGCCGAGTGGTCGCAAGTGCGACTGCTGGGCAAGGGGTCTCGGGTTCGATTCCCGGGCCGTGCAAAGTGTTACTGGGTTTTTAAAAAAATCTCAGTAATATCACGGAGTCTGGAATTGTGCCCGGTATATGGCAATAGGCTCACCCCCTATTACATGGGACTCATAACATAAATAGTGAAAAGTGGGTGTTACATTGTACAGTGGCATTAAGTGCTGAAATGTGCACCTCTGCCTACCCCTTTCGGGGATAAAAAGGCGTGATGTTATGTTATGTTATGTTTCTTTTGAGTGTTTGAGTAGTTTGTTTGCATATAATGAGGTATCTTTTAGTTTGCATATTGTTTTATGAGTTTTAATGAAATTCAAGTTTTAGTTTTTGTAGAGTTGAGCTAATGTAATGAAATTTTATTTTAAAAATGTTTTACTGTTGCAGTTTAGAAAAAACATAACATTTTATTTAAATTTTTTTAGGGTAACGTTGTCAAAGATAGGTTAGACTACTTCTATTTATTTTTTATATTTAACTTATACTGAAATTTAAGTCGTGCTGAAGTATAGTTCTGTCTCTACAAATTCTTTGTAAAATGACAGAGATGGCACGATATTTAAGTACAACTTCAAATTCAGTAGCGTTGCAGTATTCAGGCGTTAGATTTTTATTCTCGCCTTGATAACAATATAAATTAATATACCTAATTATAAACTTATAGAATTGTCGATTTTGAAATAAAACTGTACTCTTGCTTTCGCGCACTGGGGTAAGTGAGAGAATTTTTAGAGTTCATGTAGGTACTAGGACATTTATTAATGCTGTTCAATCTCAAACTCAAAAATTTCAAACGGGCTAGGTCTATCGACGGAGAATTTTAACACCGCGATGTAGACTAGAATATGTAGTCATCTAACAACGCCATCTAGTTTCGTGCGGTAGAAGTTTCGACGACAAACTCAAACATTCAATGATACTTTGCCTCAAACACTTTAAAAAGAATATTTACAAACATTTCGTAACATCCGACAACCTTGTAGAACACAAAAGTACTTACAAACCCAATTCCTAGCATCTATTCCATGTAGAGGTACAAATTCAATACAATACTTCGGTATTCGCCTTACATTACCGATCTTGGTAAGACCACTAAAACCTCTCCGTTTACATGGAACGCAAATCTTATGAGTTCAAGTAAATAAACGCGGCCGAACATGTCTCCTGTCAAACGTAATAAGCCTCCCTGAGTGGCGTTAGTCACGTAACAAATGAAAGAATATACGAAAATACACGAATATTTTCCCCATCCTTCTTTCGCGTGCTTTCTTGTTTTTTCGCGTGTATGCCTTTGTGTTTGATACATTATTAAAGAGTTTTTAGGAAATATTATGTTGATTTAGTAAAAATGTTTTCAAAAAATCGATACGATTCGATTACCTGATTATTTGTCGATGGTCAACGGCCAACGCTGCGCGCTGCCCAATAGTCATAAAGGCATCCTTTTCACCAATGCAGATATGAGTGTAGCACCTCTTGAAGCTACTTATATTGGATAGAAAATTAGTTACGAATCTAAACTTTCATTATTATACTAATGTAAACTCTTAAACTGCTGCTGCAATTACTACAATGATGCTCATTAAAAGCACACAATAAAACGTTTTCAAACTTGTAGATGATAGACAAGGAGTTCCTTACAGGAAGTATTTATTTTTTTTAGTAAATGTGAGACAAGTGATTGTTTAAATTAATTCTGGAGCAATGATTGTTCCAGCTTTAATTTTTAAAAGGTTAAGTGTGGGAAGTGAAGCATGGCTCATGCTTCGGCACGAATGGGCCGGCTCGACCGGCAAGCAAGTAATGCTTGCGTTGTGTTTCGTTGTGTGAGTGAGGTTACCGGAGGCGCAGCTACCCTCCCCCCTTTCCCAATCTCCCCAATCCTCGCCCCCACAATCGCCTACATCTCAAGCTCCTAATCCCGAAAAGGCCGGTAACGCACGTGTAATGTTTCTGGTGTTCCAGGTGTCCATGGGCGACGCCGATTGCTCCACCATCAGGCAAACCGTCTGCTTGTTTAACGGATTATGCGATGAAAAAAAAATTAGTACAAGGCAAGAGTATCTAAATAACTATCAAGAACGGGAGCTGCACTCCCAGAAGCACGCGGCATGTCTTCAGCCGTGCCTCTACAAACACATTTACATGTGAGCTTCCTAAGATACTACGCTTGGATACCAGCTTCGAGGACTAGATCCCTACTAGTGATGTGCAAGATAAGTTTCAAGAAAAATTAACATTTATTGTTAGAAACAAAATGAACAATGTTACCATAACTGATTTTAACTTACAATAGCGGTATTGTTACATATAAGCACTTAAGTAGTATGATAAATAGGTACTAGAAAACGAAACTGATCAATTTAGAAGAAATTTGTTTTCGATGATGAAATATTATTTGAATTTCAACCTTAATATCATAGGAAATATACCGAAAATCAAAGTGATAAACAAAAACAGCTAATTCAAACTACCAAAAATCTGTAACTTTATGTTAGAGAAAATTTAAACCTAACAATAGTTTAGTCACAAATGTTAACGAGCAACAAAGTAATAAGACTCGGTACAAACATTAAAATTTACATTTATTATAATCTACCACATTTCCAGATTACTTAGACCTTAGTCACAAAATATCGACTTCGTCAACAAGTGTCAACGTACACTGGACATGGTAAAATTATAAGCTACCACAATATTCCAAATTATTTAGACCTCCGTTATGGAACATTGGCATCGTTCGTGTGTCTCAACGTGTGTTGGACATGTGGATTGTGTTACAGGGTGTCTCTTAATTGTAAGTGGGTACATGTCCTACAATTTCTTGTTAAGTAATATTTTAACGTGCCACATTCAAGTTGTTGTTGTTTTTTGTATTAAATGCGTGTATTTTTATTACTAATTGTGTTTGTAAGTACATTATGTTGTAATGTAACATTACCACTTTAAATTAAGAGGAGCCAGGAATGCACGAGTACAATGTATAATTTTTATCACACAATTTTAAATTTTAATTGAGTAAAATAGAATACACAATTCAAATTATTTAACTAAAGAAGATACAAATGTTATTTATACTCACAATGTTGACTTCTCGAAGTCTCCATATCTACTAAGCTACCCGTACGTTCAAAAGTACCAAATTATGGTTTAATTGAAATAAATGCTTTTGTGTTTGTGTGTGACCCCTAAATGTACTTATTATACTTGTAGGGAACAGAGAGTATAGTTCCCTAAGATCGGAAAAGGAGGATCCTCCGACTCCGACCAGGCGAGGTGATCGTGCCTGGCGGGGTTTCTGCCCAACAGTTGCTCGTTGAGATTTTCTATCCATGTTAAATCGAATGTAAACTTCGCATGTGCGATGTAGGATTTTATGACGTCATCCGTTGACTTGTGACATGTGTCGCCACATACTCTTTGTACTGAACTCCATACAAACTGCTCGATAGTTTTATTCATTCATCCCCAACAACGTATTTTGCAAACGCCCAACTATTTAACACACAATCTTAGATTGTGATGGCGATACTGGCTTCTCCATACCTTAGAGTATATTTTTTAATAAATAATGTTCTAAACCAATTACAGTTTTATTAAATTATTCTAATAATAAATTGTTATTAACGTTAACTATAGTTGCAATACAACTTAATTATTTAATATTCAATTCAATTTTGAACACAGTTATTTTACATTATTTATAAAACTTCTGAATCTTGAATTTCTTTTACCTATACATTTGATTTCATAAATTAAGAATCACATTACTTTCCTTTTAGTAAACAAATAATTCGTGTAACATGACAAAATCGTTAACTGTTTTTTTTTTGTGAACTGAGATTAAGAAAAACATTGAAACTATGCAGAACTTAAACTGCAACGCGCGTCATCGAAAATTTCGTATCGCAGGCGTCGGTTTTCGCGGCTAGCGTTATTGCAGACTCTCGCTGTTTAGATGCCCAGGCAACGCGCGTCTCGCGCATGCGTATTGGTGTTCGGGAAAGATCGTAAAGGTTCATACTATCGAAAATCGCGTTGGCCGTGCGGGGATGCGGCGAGCGCGCATGCGCGAGCGAAGCCTAGCTTTGTAATGTTCGGTTATGTTCGGACGGCCGTGTGCCGGGAGCGCGGGAGCCACCTACTTACTACTTTCTCTAACACCGCTGGCTCTCGCGTTACATTCGTTATTTAATTTCATAAATAATACTTCTGCAGAGACATACTAATGTAACAGTTGACACAAAATAAAAATAAAGAAATTTGTTATCAATTAACAAAATGATTTTACTTCTACATACATACAAACACGTTAAAAACATTTTTTTTGATAAATCTCCATTCACATGCGGCTCTCTAGAGTTCCATTTTCCGATACTCTAAGGAAGTAATGAGGGATCAATTGAAAGGAAAATATCCTTATATGTATAATACCTACCTACGTAATGTCAACGACCTTTTTAGAATGACGTTATTGTTAAAAAATATTTGCTTTTATTTTCGTATAGGGTTGGCACAGAAGAATACACGTTACACTAATATTTGGTCAGTTATGAGTCGTTTGTAATAGTGGCGACCCTACTGCTACACTCCGCATAATTCCTAAACTGGTGTGTTAATAAGGATTTTTTGACTTAAAAAAAGCGGTTCTCAATTTGACCTGTGTGAATGTATGTGTGTACACAAACATGTGTGCAATTATCTCGCGTTTGTCTGAACTAATTTTCAGGCTATATATATGGAAAAGGTTTTGTGTATAGATATATTAATAAACCGACTTCAAAACGAGTTGATTTAAGTCGGTTTTTTATACGTAGCTAATAAAATAATTTTAATAATCAATAATAGGACTGCGTTTGACCACTATGTTGCACGCTTGTTACGTATCGGTGCCGACACATGTACCTACACCGTGATCAACGCCGTGTCACCAGGCCCAGATCTGCTGAATCAGAACATTACACCTACTTTGATGCAACGAAGGTTCTACGGAGTATTGCAACATTCGAACTGCTGAGTCGTCTCCTCTTGTCGTCGCCTTGTGCCCAGCTACAAATCGCTACATCATCGTTCACCCCACTAGATTTAACCTCAATAAAACCTTCATACTAATTTTATAATAAAGAATTTTAAGATAAAAAAGCAGTGTTGTTGTAACATCGAACGCATTCGCTCGTTAGTTAGACTTTAGGAATTATCATGTAATTTTAATTATAATAAACCTAGTTTAATGATTATATAGTTTTCATTTGCACCCTCTGTCGGTGGCAGAAACATAACTCGCTGTAAGAAGAAGTAGCTGAAGGTGAACAATAAACAAAAATAAACAAATAAATAAACTTTATTCAGAAATGTAAATGGATGCAGATACTCAAACTCAAACTCAAAAGCATTTATTTCAATTAAACCATAATTTGGTACTTTTGAAACGTCAACAAATATGAAATATATAATAGTCTGTCAGTCTGTCCGTCAGTGAAGCTAGGCGCTCGTTCCAAAATGTCGATTCGAGTGGAGAAGAACGAGCAAGAAACTCCATTCGTTACTCTTTTAAAAAAAGTCTGTTTTACATTGCTCTGATACATATTCCAATATTGTACACAGATGTGAGAATAATGTAAAGACATACCTGACGCAACATACAAATAACAGAACATACTAAAATAGAAAAAAAAAACAAAACCAAGACAAAACAAATATCTTAAGTCTGACATGGTCCTCACATACTGACAATCCATATAAAATAGTGCTTCTATACAAGAAAAAAAAAATAAACTCTTGTTTAAATAAAGAAAGAAATGCTCGATGCCACAAGAAAAATAGATTGCCTTCATCGGAATCAAAGTATTAAATTACCTATTATCGTAATCTGAACTAGGTACTGACTACATTTGAGTATTGTCCAGTGGAGCCGAACCAACACGCTGCCAAGCATTCCTATCCTCAAGATAATCAATCACCCTGTAGTAAGCTTGTTTACATAATTCGCGCTTAATATATGTTTTAAATTTACTTTCATTGAGATCTAGTATGCTATTTGGTATTTTATTATAGCATTTAATACCTAACCCCATAAAGGATTTCTGTACCTTGGACAGTCTGAATTGCAGTACAGCTAACTTATTCTTGCCTCTAGTATTAAGATTGTGTCTATCGCTTCTTTTTTCGAACAATTGCCTATTCTTTCTTACATACATTATATTTTCATATATGTATTGACAGGGCACCGTTAAGATATTTATCGTTTTAAACAATTCTCTTAGCGATTCGCAACGGCGTAAGTTATATATTGCTCGGATAGTCCGCTTTTGAAGAATAAAAATTGATTCTATTTCTGCAGCTCGACCCCACAACAAAATGCCGTACGACATAATGCTGTGAAAGTAACTAAAATAGACAAGTCTTGCCGTATCCACGTCCGTGATCTGTCTAATCTGTCTAACTGCAAAAGCAGCTGAGCTTAATCTCCCCGAAAGCGCCTTTATATGCGGGCCCCATTGTAGTCTATTGTCTAATGTAATGCCTAAAAATACCGCCTCGTCGACAAATTCTAACTTTTGGCCGTTTAAAACAACATCACAATCATTACTTCGGACGTTTGGTAAACTAAATTTAATACATTTTGTTTTTTTTTCATTAAGCGCTAGATTATTAATGATGAACCAGTTTTGCACTCGAAGAATGGAACTGTTTACGTCGTCAAGATTATTAGCACGTCGATCTATTTTAAAAATTAATGAGGTATCATCTGCAAAAAGCACCATTCTTGGTTCATTCTTGAATATAAATGGCAAATCATTTATATAGACTAAAAAGAGAAAGGGACCCAATATTGAACCCTGTGGAACGCCCATATTCATCGTAGAGCCCTGCGAGTTAATACCGTTAACATGAACCTTTAATTGCCTATCTTCTAAATAAGACTTTATTAGACAGAGTGCGGTGCTTCTGATCCCGTAGTGATCTAATTTCAGCAAAAGTGTCTCGTGGTCAACGCAATCGAACGCTTTTGAGAGGTCACAAAAGATACCAATAGCATCTTGTGCTTCCTCCCAAGCACCAAATATTTCTTTCATTAAAGTGACACCGGCGTCAGTTGTACAACGACCTTTAGTAAAACCGTATTGTATACAAAAATATTGCTTGGGTAAGTAAAATATCTCACATGGTTAGGTGCCTGTACTAGGATAATCCTGTGTCACAGGTGAGAGTAGTTCTAACATAATTATAATATTATTGTAATACTTTCTTATTTCTCTTAACATAATACTTGACATATTTTTTTACAAAATACTACATACTTTGACCAATCTGCGAAAGAGCATGTGTGGCCTCAGCACTAAAAAATCGTACATTATTAGATTTTGTACTATTCTTTAAGAATTCCTTAATATACCATAACATGATATCACGTCTTTTATCCCCGAAGGAGTAGGCAAATGTGCACATTACGGCACTTAATGCCACAGTGCAATGTAACACTCACTTTTTTCTATGTATGTTATGAGTGCCATGTAGCAGGGGGTGAGCCTAATGCCGGGTACATTTCCAGATTCCGTGCTACTACTGAGATTCTTTTTAAAACCCAGTAATACTTTGCGCAACCCGGCAATTGAACCCGATATCTCATGCCCGACTGTCGCAGTTGCGACCACTCGGCCAACGAGGCAGTAAATTTCTTAATATAGACGTCAAAGTCCAAAAAGTCACCCAATGACTTCTCCCGCATTGAGTGAGGCGAGAGGGAGTGTCAGACTCTTACTGACTAATTCAAAGAACCGTCAGACCACACATAGGGTCGAGAAGGGCCGATGCCTGATACGGAGTAGCACAAAGCCTAACGGGTTGCCGTAGCTCCGGGTCGAAGAGCAGGAGTAGGAATGGAGTGGTTTTTAGTCAGTAAGCGTCTGATATGGAGAAAGCGGAGAAATCGTTCGATGATTTTCCCCCATAAAAAAATCAATTACTGGCTAAAAACTACCCCGTTTCTGTTACTGCTTTGAGTCAGAACCTCTGGTAACCTGTTAAGTCTTCCGTCCCTCTACGGCGCCTCTGTTTGGGCGCCGAACTTGTTGCGGCGTCCTGCTCGGACGCTGCTCATGTCACAGAGGGTCATGGCGATCCGAATGATTCGCGGATACCCCACGATCTCCGGGGAGTCGGCGAATCTCCTTGCCGGATTACCGCCTTGGGATCTGGAGGCGAAGGTGCTCGCGCGCGTGTATAACATGCGCGCGGAGGCACGTCGCCGGGGCGAAACTCCGCTGCCGCGCCAGATAAGTGCGTGGCGGGATGAGCTCCGGCGCGATCTCATGGCGGAATGGCAGCAACGAAGCCATCTGGGCCCCAATAGCCATGGGGCCCAATAGGACCGATGCCGATTCGGAGTCGCGGAGAACCTAACGGGTAACCGGGGCTCCGGCTCGACGTGCAGGAGAAGGAACGGGGTGGTTTTTAGTCAGTAAGAGTCTGACACTTCCTTCCGCCTCACCCAGGCGGGAGCAGTCATTCGATGATTGGAATAACAGACTTTTTTTTTTTAAGGTGGGAACACCTTAAAAAAAAAAGTCTTCCATGGCTCCGTATAAATACTTAGACTAGGGTCCCCTAATCAAAACTAGAACGACGATAATAGTGAATGAGTAGGTAGGTTTGTATTGGTTTGTATTTATGGCCAATATTTAAATGTTTGTGTTCTATTTAGGGATAGTATAGGATCGTATTAAACAGCAACCAGTAATTTAATGGTATTTGTTCGTGGTCTGCCTCGTTGATTTAGTGGCCGAAACTATAACTATGGGGTTCAGATTTAGTTCACGTTTATTGTAATCAGCTTGTTATATTCGTCGGGTGCAGTCCAAATTTCGACGGTACCAAGTTAATATTAATGTAAATATCATGTTTTTCACTGTTCAAAACCTTACAATCTGCTTGATTGGTAACTGCAACATGAAACTGACATTGGTTTATTGATCCTACGAAAGCATTAAAATTTGTAATACTACTTTTACTACGTGTAGACAAAATGCACTAAAGGACCCGTATTTTTGAGACTAATAACGTAATTACTATATTAACCTGAGACGAGCCGACATAGATAACCATTCCGGACGATACGTTGTATAACCCTTAAACTGTCAAACACCAAGCGGTCACCGGTGACCGCAACCTATTGTTCTATAATTGTGTCTACAAAACCGGTACTCGACGAGTTAATCTGTATATACCTCTATAAAAATGAATTTATGTTCGTTAGTCTCGCTGAAGTTGCTTGCCTGCCTGACTGCCTCGTTGGCCGAGTGGTCGCAATTGCGACTGGGCAAGGGGTCTCGGGTTCGATTCCCGGGTCGGGCAAAGTATTACTGGGTTTTAAAAATCTCAGTAGTAGCACGGAATCTGGAATTGTGCCTGGTATATGGCAATAAGCTCACCCCCTATTACATGGGATTCATAACATAAATAGGGAAAAGTGGGTGTTACAAACTACACCTGACGAAACAATTAAATTATTTAACATAGTGTTACGTTCATATTGCCAGAGATCACACTCCCAGAGTATGTGATGGGCCGACTGCTCGTATCGCAACTCCTCTGTCGAACATTGGCACCATGGTGAATCAGTAAGAAATTGGGCAACACAGTGATCCACCTCCAACCATGTCCTCTCCAGCCGCTCATGCACGGATGGGAAGAATGATACAGGTGGCGGCCCTTAATAGAAGATGCCCATCTACACTGCCATTCGGTTATAAGCTCGCCCCAAACGTCCTTCACTGGCATACAATCTATCAATTTTATTTCTATCACGTTGTGCTAGAAAGCTTGCTGACAAATTAGGCCTCGCACTATAGTACATAGCAGCACGTCGTTGCACCTCAAGATCTACCGGAAGGACGCCTGCGAGCACAGGTAGGGCTTCAGTGCTAACCGTCCTATAGGCCTTACACAGGAAAATCAAGGCTAGACGCTGGCCTTGGAGAAGTTTTCACCGTACCGCGCCTATTGTGGCCCTATCAGCCCAGACAGGTGCCCCGTAGCACACGCATCCTAGGTAAGTTGCTCCGTATATGATCCTAAGCGTAAGAAAAGAGAGACCCCAGGTGGCTTTGGAAATTCGCGTCAGCGCATAGAAGTTATTTTTGGCTTTCTGACTAATAGCCTTAATATGTTCAATGAAAGAAAAGTTTTTTTCCAATACTAGACCGAGGTAACAAACAGACTCCTTTCGTTTTACGGAAACATTGTTAAATTTAATAGACGGCCATGACTTTAGATTTCCTTTAAGCAATAGCTGGTAAGTTTTATGGGGTGCAAAAGTCAAGCGATTTCATTCGCCCCATCGCGAGATCCTACTGAGACAGTCTTTAGCCAAATACTCCAGTCCGGCGCGGGTATTTGATTGTACTAGCAAAAGGCCATCATCCGCATATCCAGTCAAAGTACAACCACAAGGAAGGAAGGGGAATCGCGAGCAAATCATCAAATCCTAAATTCCACAAATACGGGCCAATAACGGAGCCCTGAGGACATCTCATTGATAACGACTTCGACCGAGAACAATGACCAAGCTTCAGTTTAACGGAACCGTGAAGGAAATAAGTGTATATTAATTTATATATGTTACTAAAACAGCCACGACCTTTCAGTTTTAAGAGTAACATTGGCCACCATGCGTTATCCAAGGCACTTGTGTTTAGACGAATTTACCATGGATCGGACAGAAAGAGCCGCGTCGACAGTAGACTTTCCTACAGTGAAACCAAATTGATTGTTGTGGAATTTTGGTCCACCTGGCAGTAAACGAGGAACGATAAGTCGCTCAAGTAGTTTCCCTAAAGATGGTAAAAGCGTGATAGGCCGGTATGACTTAGGGTCATCGGGGGGTTTATTTCCATTTTTAGGGATTATGCGAATGAATCCACGTCGCCATACACGAGAAAAGACACCTTCCGCGATACAACGGTTGAACACAGTTAGGATCGCATCAGCCGCGGATTTACATGCTTCTATTATCATTTTATTTGAGACTTTGTCTTCACCAGATGATTTATTTAAAGGCAAAGTTTTAACAATAGTTACGAGCTCATTGATGGACGGTAGATCAGACACAGGTGACTCTGGCAGTATAGCTGCCCACGACCTAATCTGTTGATGGTAATCATTGTCTGTCTCGAGCACATCGTCAGGGACAAGTTCGTCGAGTAGAACTTCCGTTGTCTCCTCAATACCAGTGGTGTGAACATTGTTGACTTCAATGTTCTGTACGAATGCCAGATCGACGGATCTATTGGCTTTGAACTCATGGCGACTATAGAGGACCATGTTTGACTATAGAGGCGACCACGGGCCCTCCTTATCTAATTTCTGTACAACCCTTCGTAGCAAATCACCCTTGGCTTTCTCCACCGAAGCCCTATAACGTGACCTGGCAACTCTAAACGCAATCAGTGCTTCATCAAAAACGGTACCGGTTACCTGACGTTTCTTTAGTCTATTTAACTATTTGCGCGCTTTACGAAAGCATTTACGTTGTTCGACTAGATAGTTATTCCACCAGTCGCATCTACGCGTTCTAGTCACGGACCCGCGACCAAAAGCAACGTCGGCACAGTAAGTAAAGGCATCTGACATGATTTCAGCGCCCTCCTCGGCCGAGAGATCTCTGCGAGTGAAGTCTCTGGCTTGGGATGCAAATAATGAACTAAAGAAGTTCCAATCCGCACCCTTAGTCTTGTACCTAAAGCTATCATTGCAATATGTTGGACCCTGGGGTAATGTTGAAACAAATTCGTACACGATCAGGCGATGATCACTACACGACGCATCTGGTAGGACACGCCACCTATGCATATATACCAAGCTAACGTCCGCACTAGAAAGTGTGACGTCAATACAAGATTCGCCCATTTGGCTGCAAAAAGTAGGTGGTGCATCAGGGGTGTTATGAATGGAGAGATTCATTTCAGCAATGAATTCCTCAACAGCACAGCGCCGCTCCATATCAGTAGCCCTAACCTTGCCATACCACAAGGATGAAGACGCGTTAACGTCGGCACCAATGATAATTTTGGAGCCCGCAAGTGATTGCAAGACGTGACGGAGGTGGTGAATATGAGGAGTAACTGAATCAGAATATTGAAAGTAACAGCTCACAACGTAAAGTTTACAATTTCCCGAAGCAATCTCCGCGACGGCACAGTGTGACGTCATTAAATTAGCCATGGATGTTACTGTGAAATTAGGTGATCTCGTGACATAAATTCCAGCCCGCGACCTGCCATCCAGCTGCACTACCCTGCGCCGTAAGTGGGTATTTTGATATTGTTCTTGAATAAGAACTATGTCAAGTTGATAATCGACAATTAATTTATCTAACTCAGACGTCGCAACCCTATCGTTATGGAGATTCAACTGCCCTATGGTTAACTTATCCATACTTTTATTTAATAGGTTGTATTGAGAATAAGTTGTTCAAGTTTTGTTTTATAGGTTCCACACTCTGGCGAGCCACAACGGTGATCATGAGGTTTCTTAAAACGTTTACACGCCACACAAGTAGGAATAAAATTTGTTTCCTTTATATGAGGGCAGTTGTCGCTCTCGTGCGCTTCGGCGCAATTACCGCAAGTAGGCGTCTTTGCAACACAATGCTTTCTCACGTGTCCGAACTGCTGACACAGATGGCACCTGACTACCTCGACGTCATCGATAATGGGAATTATTATTGGGAATGTGTTAATAGACGATTATAATCAGTGTTGAGACTATTATTTCTTACCTACACCATGTCTAACTTGGAATCCGATGACGAAGTACCCCCAATTGGTGCATATTCTCCGACATATATATAAAAACCTCAATCTAACAAGTTGACCTTGAAATCGAAAGGTCACTACTGCTCAATCAATAACACTTTATACCACAGTATCAGATATACATAACAAAGATTGACAACAATCAATTCGTGGTTTACCAGTCGCCATATTCAATTACCAAAGTTTGAAATCTAAGACGAAAATTTAAACGATTAGTTATAACCAAGTCACTGGTGATATTTGAAATCAGATCATAGTCTGATCTGCCATACTGATTAGTTTTGTGGTCTGTGGTTTTGTGGTCTCATCTTATATTATCTAGATTATAATATATGCTTAGAATTTTGGTTGTATAATATACGTGTTATTAAATTCTGATACTTAAAGTTATGTTTCGCTGTGGGAGAGCCATGTCGCTGTAGGAGTGCTATGCTTCGTCACGAATGGGCCGCCTCGATCGGAGTGATACCACGGCCTCGCAGAAAACTGACGTGAAGCAACGCTTGTGTTGTGTTTCGTCGTGTAAGTGAGGTTACCGGAGGCCCAATTAATTCCCCTTCCCCAATCTCCCCAAATGCTGAATCCTCAACGATCCCTAAACTCCTAATCCCCAAAAGGCCGGTAACGCACTTGTAACGCCTCTGGTGTTCCAGATGTCCATGGGCGACGCCGATTGCTTACCATCAGGTGATCCGTCTGCTCGTTTACCGGCTTATGCCATAAAAAATATTTATCACTGAGACATTAGAGGTAGTTTCAAATTCTGTCTCTGGGCTGTAGTTCACTATTGGCAAAGATTAGACTTTACAACAAAATCCTTTTTCTGCTAAACTGGGAATTGAAGGCAGTGGAATCAAAATTTGCCTAAATCTAATCAAGCCAGATTGAAGGTGTACACTGAAACTGTCTTTTTATTGTGAACAGTCAACCGTTTGTTTTCTATTCTGTGTAGACAATATGGGACACAGACGACATCAAAGGAGTTTTTAGAGCTAGTTGAAATTACATTTAAAGCTTAAGCTAAAAACACTACACAACAAAAATCACAACACACACCACCGAAAGAAAATTGTCGCGTCCTAAACAAACAAACATAGTAACTGCGCATAATCTCCACAATATCCACCGCTTTACACCTGTAAACCGGTAATTGTGTAAGTAATAACAATAATTCCCGCTGTTATAGGTGCTTGTAATTCCACCGCAATATTTGTGAGAATGCTCACGAATTTCCGCAGGATTTTACACCCAGTTCCGCTGTCTAGGGAAGATGTTGGGTGCATGGTGGCGAGTCTTGTAAGATCATTTGGGTTTTTGTGTTGTTTATGTAGATTTGTATTGAAGTTTTATAGTTTTTATTTTATAATATTAGTGTTACACCATGTAGATAGACACCATGTTTTAAGATGAATGAAAACTGACCGATATGTGTCTGTTTTCAGC
This sequence comes from Spodoptera picta, assembly GCA_038387885.1. Lineage (NCBI taxonomy): Eukaryota > Metazoa > Arthropoda > Insecta > Lepidoptera > Noctuidae > Spodoptera > Spodoptera picta. The sequence continues at coordinate 1,417,625 of JAZHFQ010000183.1, forward strand.
TCTATGTAAACTGCACGTTCCTTGTTTCAAGCACGATTCTGAACTATAAATTAAGGCACTGCGATTCTTAAATTACTTTCGGTGTTTTTTATCATAGTAAAAGTCTAAAAAATGCCGAACTTATCTGCCTTATATTGGCTTTAGTTTTTGGGGAATAACTCTTATGAAAGTTGTTAATACTTAATATGATTTACAACTTCTAGATCTCTCAATTAAACCATTCAAAGTTGTTGAAAATTAGACCTAATTACTATTCATAAATTAGGCTAAATATTGTTTGTTCTTTAGTTATGAATAATTTGTAATATTTGCGTTTCCAACGTGAATTAATTAGCACATTTGCTAGCACAGTTGTTTGTAATAGCGTGCCTATGGGCTAATTTATTTATGTGACCGTTATTATGACGTATGTGATAGAAACTTTAATTTTGTGTCGTAAATCAATTACGTGAAGGTTTATAATAAGTGGAATGTGCATTTTCATATAATTATATACCTATATTTTTTAATACATTTGTTAATAATTGCCTGCCTCGTTGGCCGAGTGGTCGCGAGTGCGACTGCCGGGCAAGGGGTCTCGGGTTCGATTCTCGGGTCGGGCAAAGTATTACTGGGTTTTTAAAAAATTCTCAGTAGTAGCACGGAGTCTGGAAATGTGCCCGGTATATGGCAATAGGCTCACCCCCTATTACATGGGACTCATAACATAAATAGTGAAAAGTGGGTGTTACTTCTGAGTGCACCTCTGCCTACCCCTTCGGGGATAAAAGGCGTGATGTTATGTTATGTTTTTTTATGTTGTTAATAATTCTACCATCAATTTTTATCCTAGGATAAGCAACACCGACCCATTGACTTCACATAACATAACATCACGCCTTTTATCCCCGAAGGGGTACGCAGAGGTGTACATTATGCCACTGTACAATGTAACACCCACTTGCACTATTTATGTTATGAGTCCCATGCAATAGGGGGTGAGCCTATTGCCACATACCGGGCACAATTCCAGACTCCGTGCTACTACTGAGAATTTTATTAAAAACCCAGTAATACTTTGCCCGACTTGGGAATCGAACCCGAGACCCCTTGCCCGGCAGTCGCACTTGCTACCACTCGGCTAACGAGGCAGCCATTGACTTGTTAATAGTTTAATTGGAGGAGAGCTGCTTAAATAACTCAATTAAACAATGGACAGGCCATTCGAACCTCTCACTTACCAAGTTTAGATACCATTGAAGACAAGTGTAAAGAAAAACAAAATGCAATATATATTTATATAATTTATTTAACAGACTTCATCAAATGAAAAATACAACATCCTTGAGCAAATCAACTGTGGAAACATGAAACTTCATCGTATAAAATTTATATATTAACGAAATAATCACTATTTCTAATAGCTATTTATTTATATATAAATAAAACTTTCATATAAATGAATATTTTCTGAGACACGTTTCACTAACAATTCATTATTTTATTTTATGTTTTTTTTTAATCTTATCCTCAATAGATATCTTACACCAATTTAATATTGTCTACATCATTTTATTACATAGTACAGTTATTTTTATTTTATGAGATTCTGTTTATAATATATTAATTGAAATAAGTTACTGATTATAATAAATATGATTTTAAAGACGTGTTTACGAATTCTCTTCTAAATATTAAAATCCAAAGATTATAGTTTAAATTATATATAATATCATTACTATAATAATAATCAATAACTTATTTAATTAATTGTATAAAATTATAATTTGATAAAAACCATTGCTCTAATAAATATCAACGCAATATAGGCCATTCGCCAAAAAGAGCATACCTATTATACTTATACAATTTTAAATCTCAATTAATTTAAAATATTAATACATTTTTGTTGGTGTATGTAGGCAGCCTAAGACCGACTAACACACTATTCCCAAGTAAAAGTCACATTATAATAATTTTACTTTACGCGTAAAAACGTTATTATCAGTGTTCAGAAGTTTTTTGGCATTTTTATGCTAATGTTAAACTTGGCAAGTTTACAAGTTGCTCTTTGGGCATATTTCGCCCGTTCCGAAATTTATTACCAGACATAATGCTTATACTTGTATTTGCTTTAACTTTGAATCAAGAAGTAGGTATCTGGAACAGTTCTGTGTTATGTTTTCCAGAAAATAAAAATAATTTTTGTATATCTCGAATTGTATAAAGGATGAATTTTTAATATAAAGTAATATAGAGGTAATTAATTACAAGTGGATTACATTTATAATTTTAAATACATAAAATTATTTTGTCCTTTTCTCAATTAATTAGCCTCTTAAATTGGTTTAATGCATCAATATACAACTGAAAATAACATTTCGGATAACTCACATGAAAAAAAATATCACGGACTTGAATAATTATATTTATAAACTTTTATAAAATGTTCACATGCATGTTCAAATGTTATGTAGAATTTGCGATTTATCCCGTAGTTGCAATTTGTATTTAATTTATAAATATTAATCTATTATAAATATCACTACGAAGACCTTAAGATACATTCTTTACATATAAATATAAAAAAGAAATACCTATAACATTTTATTTAATTAAAAATAACTTACATGGAGGTTTAATATGCATTTAATAAAATCAAATTTAAATATAATTCGTTACACAAAAGAATATCAAAAGGTCTTATTTTCTTAGAAAACATTTTTACAATAGTTCTTTAGTAGCTAAACAAGTTTAAGATTTTCAATAATAATAATAATATTATTATACAATTAACTTAGCCTTGGCGATTCACAACTATATTTATTAATTAAATATATTAATTAATTAATAACTTTTCTAAGCTCAATGAAGAGTAACAGGATAGCTACACATATTTTTGTACAAACTAAAACATAAGTACTAATAAAGTCGCGCAACTTTTTTGCACAGTAAAGTTGTCTGTAAAAGTTGCATCGTTTGTAAGATGCCGTATGCCATCAGTCAATAGAAAAACGACTGTATACTACTTTGAAATAAAATCGATTATGTATTACAACATTAATTTGGACATACGACATAACCGTACGTTTGTTATCATATTGAAATGATACATTACGTTCACTTGATTGTAATTTTATACCTCTACAATTTCAAATTATACTTTGGCTATTTTTTTATTTACTAAAATCTACGGATCACACAATTTATTACAAGGACATTCATGAATTTATTATTGTTTATATATTACATTACTATATATATACAATGCTTATTTACGTGGCTTTTTATATAAACGAAACAATAATTAAATTATTTAGACGTGGTTTTCGTTGTATGTGATTGTATTTGAAACTATTAGTTTCGGGTGTACTATTTACTTTTTTGAATAGTTCAGTACTATCGAGCAATAAAACTAGATTTGTTATAAAAAACGTATATTATTGCTTCTAATAAACTTAGCTTCAATTAATTTCATTACTAAAGGAAAACATGATGATTGTATCTTTAAATAATGTTTATACATTTATTATTTACTTGCGACCCCCCCGGCTTCGCACGGGTGCAATACGCATGTATTATACATATTGACCTTCCTTAAGAATCATTATATCTATTAAAAGAAACCGCATCAAAATCCGTTGCGTAGTTTTAAAGATCTAAGCATACATAGGGACAGACAGACGGTGGATAGCGACTTTGTTTTATACTATGTAGTGATACATAATGAAATGATAATTATATAATTAATGAACCTTGTAGCAATGTATAACTTACAATACCTCCATTTATAAGTATAATCTGACTTCATTGCTCGACAGGGTATAGACAAGTATTAAGACGCTAAATATAATAAATAGACCGGAGCGTCAGTATATTACACTAAACATTATCGTTGAACATAATCCGATCGATTTGGTTTAAATATAATTCCATAGTTTGAAGTCTATTATATTATTATGCGTAAACCCATTATGCGTTAGCTCCGCTAACAGCTCGGATTTGCTTGAGTAATACGATATAGCCTTTATGGCGTAGCTCATGGTGGCTTGATCCGTAAGCTTTGGTCATAAGTTTACATATAATAATATAACATCAAGCGCTGTATCTCCGAAGGGGTAGACAGAGATGCACATTACGGCACTTAACTCGTCGAGTACCGGTTTTGTAGACACAATTATAGAACAATAGGTTGCGGTCACCGGTGACCGCTTGGTGTTTGACAGTTTAATATCACTGTACAATGTAACACCCACTTTTCACTTTTTATGTTATGCGTCCCATGTAATAGGGGGTCAGCATATACCGGGCACAATTCCAGGCCCCGACCTGGAATTCAACAAGAATACCCTTGCCGCACTTTCGAACACTCGACCAACGAGGCAGTCAGTTACATATTAATACTTGTATCGTCTATTGTTTAGCCATCTATGTGGAAAGATTAAATCATATTACAACTCAAAATAATATATAAAAATAAAGTTCGTTAATTTAAATTAAATTAATAGAAATTGTATTGTAATTCACCACGTATAATAGTTGGCATACCCGTATACGTTTAACGGTTACCTAAACTACAGTATAACTATTATTTTAACTTAAAACTCAATTATTATATTTAATATTAATAATCCCTCTTATTTACATTTAAATCGGAGAATCCCAGTCGTCCGAAGCCAGACATCATCGCAGGATGTTTCTGAAAATGAAATTATGAGATAAATAAATGTATTTATAAAACATGACGTGAATCAAATTAATGTTTAAAATAATAAGTAAGTAAACATGCGATTTATGTTTAAAAATCATTATGCAATGTATAATAAGATTAATAATAATTAATTGAAAATTATTTCAATGGAAAGATTTTGAAATTATTTTAAAAATTAAAATTATATTAAATGCCTTTTAAAATTATTTCATATGGTAATAAGGTTTTATTAATGAAATTGATAGATAGATTGAAATAAATCAAACATAACATCACGCCTTTTATATCCGAAGGGATAGGCAGAGATGCACGTTAAGGCACATAATTAGAGGAGATAGTAAAATTCATTAAAACTATAGTTGTGTTATTATCCTGTTTGACGTGTGACAAGGTTCTTAACTCGTCGAGTACCGGTTTTGTAGACACAATTATAGAAAAATAGGTTGCGGTCACCGGTGACCGCTTGGTGTTTGACAGTTTAATGATGTACCTACCACCAATAAAATGCATTCGTGATTATTAATCGTATTTTACTCACCTAAGAATGAAGTCTGGCATTGTAAAAATACAGCTGATGAGTAAAAGTAGCAGCGATGCTGCCACTGGACCTGTGAAAGAAAGATAATAAGACGTTGAATAATAATACTATGTTGGCATAGAACATCATTCAGTTGTTATATTCTTCTTAACTTAATTCAATAAAATATGTGAAAACAGTCCTAATTGTTGTAGTTTATTTATTTATACAATCACACATATTTACTTATATGTTATATCCGAGGTAGCCCTCAGATACCAGGAACATCATACAATCGTCATTCATCGAGATTGCGCAACACGAATTGATCGATTTATGAAAACCGTTCGCCGACTTCTCATGTCGCCTTTTGTCGCCTAACATCGGGACGTTAGGACGCTAGTTTTAAGTACTTAGTTTTAATATATCATTGTAACCTTTAATAAACTACTTGCTTATTAATTGGTTGCGTTATTTGGATCTCCGCTGCCCACATCGTAATTTATATGTCGAAGTGAAGTCAAAATCATTTATTTCAATGAGTCCAGATTTGATATTCAAAACAAAATATTGAATTATTAAAAAGGTCCGTTCGTCGGTTAGTCATCAAGTGAAGCAATAGGTTACTCTTTTTCCATCAGGTTCACAATACAATTCTTGGTTTCATTGTTTTGTTCACACATAACATCACGCCTTTTGTCCCCGAAGGGGTAGGCAGGAGTGCACACAGAAGTAATACCCACTTTTCACTATTTATGTTATGAGTCCCATGTAATAAGGGGTGAGCCTATTGCCATATACCGGGCACATTTCCAGACTCCGTGCTTATGCCGAGATTTTTCTTAAAAACCCAGTAATACTTTGCCCGACCCGGGAATCGAACCCGAGACCCCTTGCCCAACAGTCGCACTTGCGACCGCTCGGCCAACGAGCCAGTCTCTGATTGTTCATACATAGGTACATGCATAATATATTTTTTAAATATATTGATTGATAAAATACCTTCTTATTTACTCTAGTGCTAAAAGTAGACTTAATAATATATTTATCATAACCTCGTCCTCTAAGACCAATCACCTAATTAGCTGTAACAACTTGCCCTTTATTATGTTAATAAAATTCTCTATATTATTCCTACAAAAAATCCTTCTTATAACCTATTATGTACCGAGAGAGGAATAAATGATGTACCACAAAATATTCTGGATTCCGATTGGGAATAACAATACCGGGAAAACATCGGATATTATTTGTACAAATACATAAGGGGTAGGAGGAAATAGTTTTATATTGATACGCACTTGGAATTCGAAAATGTATAACAGTATCGTGTTTGTTAATCCCTGCAGGGGTAGATGGTTACAGACTTGTATGTCTGCCATAGTTATAACATTTATATAATGTTACGTAGGGTATAACTAAATTCGGTCAAAAAATATTTTTTTTTAACATTTTATTATTTTTTTATTATTTATTTATTTATTTATTTATATCCTATAACCTTTATATCCTACAAATGAGGACTTTTTGTGATCTCGGAACTTTTAAATGAAGCAATAACACTGATATAATAAGAGCATGGATAAGAAACAACTACGAAAAAATCGTGCCTACATAAACTTCACTTGGTCATCTGTAATGGCAGATAGAACTAGGGATGTGACTTTTAAAACTGTAGAAATATCGATATTTTAGTATTGGTTTTAATTGACTTATCGATAAAATATCATTATTTTGTGATTCATCTGGATTTGATTTTTATCTAGCTACAAAACATTGCCAAAATATTAGCGAAATATATTTATTAGTTGCTGCGTGCACTATCACTCCAGTCGATCGTGTCCATACATTCACATCATAACTTTCACGATACATATGTATCGAAATTTATGCAATGGATTTTCCATCAAGTGGTCAACATTTACATACTAAAGGTTAAGTAATTTTTGAGGGTTGAAAAATAAAACTGATTCATAGTATTCATAAAATCAAGATTTATAATATACAATATCTTCGTCTTTTTCGTAGTGTTTCCCTGTAATGTAATCTGCAAAACCATCTTTCGAGAAGACTCCAAAACTGGTTCCAAGTTCATTTTCATGCACATATCTGGCTAGAGGCTGCAACATAAATAGTATAATTTAACTTATTAATATTTTTCCTTATCTCATATTGTACAAAAATTATTCCTCTATTGTATTAATTATTTATTACATTACGTAGGTATTGACGATGGTGGAATTTTGTCGATAAAATGAAATATTTGACGAGTAAGTACTTAATGTTTTTTGCATTTTGTCATTATGTCAAATTAATGCACTTTATGATTCAGAATTTAGTGTAGTTCTTTGTTCTACTTTTGACGCATTTATTATGTAGGTACGATAAAATTATCGATACGGGAACAATCATGTACATCACTATTTTTTAATGAAAAATGTTTTAGACGTATTTCAACTAAAATTAATGAACATAAGCACTGCATTAGTTAGAAAAGTATTGTATTTAGTCAATTTGCAGCAACCACACTTGAATAGTTTGAAAAACAGAGATATTTTAATGAAAAATAACAGTACTTACCGATGTAATGTTACACCTGCCGGTTTAGTAATATTTTTAGTGCTACATCCAATAACACTGCACCCGGGCATAGTTCTTCTCACTAACCAATAATTTCTTTGTTTACCACGTACAAAAACAACAGGAATTCTAAAAATTTTCGTAACAAAATATTGTTGACCAATGCTTTGACAGCTGATGTACCACTGACATGCACTGATAACAGGGACTAAGATGGCCAATTCGGCACAACTAGGTATTTTTGATGACGTCAATAAATTATTGCCAGAATGACAATAATGTGTTGTCTCTTTCTGCATAAGCAAAGAGACATAAGTAAAAAAGTAACAACAGTATTTTCATGAATTTACCGTCGAGATGGATCTTAAATTCTACCCGTAGACAATAGTCAGACATCTATGTTATATTTATATATGAGCAATAAACACACAGACACACATGCCCAAACTCGTATATAGACTGGAAGTAAGTAGTTTGATTACTTACACAGTGATAGAACAAAAGTAATACCTCATCACATTTAATTATGGAAAATATATTCTACTAGCTTCTGCCTGCAACTTCGTACGCGCAATCACATTTTCCCCCGTTCCCGTTCGTGATTTTCGGTAAAAAGTAAAAAAAGTATTCTACCTCTATAAAAAGTATCCTATGTCCGTCTCCTGGTTCTTAGCTACCTTCCTGCCAATTTTCATCTAAATAGATCGAGGCGTTCTTGAGTTATAAATAGTGTAACTAACACGACTTTCTTTTATATACATATATAGATTTTGGAAAATCCCTAGACGGTCCACTAGTACAACTCGAAACCTAAATCGAATCACTATACTGTATTGATTTGATTTGTTTTCTAGGTAATGTGAAACCTTTTTTTGATAAAGGTCGCAAATTGATTTATTTTACCGCCGAAATAAAGCCTCAATCTATCTGACGTTTAGGGTTACCAATGCTGGTTGAAAAGAAAATAATTTTACGGAGAAAAGAGAACAAATATATTGGACATTGGACATTAAAATTGAAATGCAAAAACTGATGTACAGATGTGATGTCTGGTGGCCAGTGTAATATTACTTTTTCCCAAACCACATGTTACCGAAAGGATCTTTATTTAATAAACTTGATCAAATGAACAATAGATTTGGGGTTAGAAGAAGCGTATTAGGAGCAGGGCGACCGTCCCCTTGGAACATAGTGGACAGTTAGGGGTGACAATATTGTAATAATAAATTGGATTTTGTATTTTTATTTCGACTTGTCTCGATTTATTTCTATCTTATTCATAATGCAAATGGTAAAGTTTATATTTATGTTTGACATATGATGTTGAATAAATTAGAGGATTTATTTATTGATGCTATTTCTTTTCATTTCAAAGTAAGTATATATTCGGCTGTCTCCAAACTTAACAATAGGTACGTCATAATAAAATCGTGTATATTTTTTTCTCTCGACTTTTATTTAGGTTGGGATGGGTAGTAGACGATAAACTATACACTGGTTTTTTATTTAGTACTCGTAAGTCTTGGGACTACTCCCAAGACTTACGAGCTATTTAATAGTATTATAGTCGGTGTCACGGTGACCATTTTGCCGTATGAATAACACCAGAGGCATTGTAGACCAACTGCGTTGCCGATCATTGTGTATTCTAAATTTAAATAGATTATTTTTAAATCAAACAGAAATAACCCTTAAAAATCTTAGTGGCCAGCCCTGGAGTGACCTTTGTCGACGTCACAATATCTTTATCGATCACGGCCCGTATTTTTATCAACATCGAAAACAGAATTCCGTATAACAAATGGGCGGTCGTTGGAGGCTATTGACAGGCGAGTCCGCGGTATTTTGTGTAAGCAGTATTTAATGAGGGTGCAACTTAACGGTGCATTGTTTGTAAATGATTTATTAGGAGTATTATTAAGGAAGGTTCCGTTTATATTTTAGTTGTATTGGCTGTTGGAAATGATGTAAGGAACTTTTAGGTTCTGCTCTCATTGGTTGTATTTTTCCGATTTATTTTTTGTTAGCATTAAATTTTGAATTCTGCGTGATATGTGGTGTTCGCTGATTACATAAGATATATGCACAATATTTTTTTTATCTATTCTTTAATAAGGGGTTTTTATTTTCGATATGACAACCCATCATACTCAAAATATAAACGAACAAAAAGAAATCACTCAATAAATACCTACAGTGATTAAAATATTTTTTTTTATAGTTCATAGTCTACATTCAGTTTAAATGTATAGAGTATGAGAGATAGGGTAAACGAATTCACCTGTAAAAAAGTTTATGAGTGTAAGTACACGTAAGCTGATTAGGCCAGTATCGATAGCTTATAATCGGTTCTAACATAATCGAGTTTGATCCCATCATCGATTACAACAGGAAACATTTTAATCAAATCTAAAATTGAATCATTTGATCCTTTTCTGATTACGGACCAACTTTGGGCAGAAGCAGTTACTGAGAGCTACCGATATCCGTGGCTGTCAGTTTCACATCTAAACCCGTACTAATTTGAAAATGTTTCCAAAAACTAACAATACGTTTTCGGAAATTCATTATCTTTATTTTAATTGGTTATTGTATTATGAAAGATGGGGTCGACTCTGGTATTGACACATACGTACGTAATTTTAAGTCAATTATTCTCTACAGGGGTAGTAATAGGTTTTTTACTGTGCCTTTTATTTCTCACTATTACGACCCGCCCCGGCTTCGCACGGGTGCAATATACATGTATTCCTAAACCATTCTTAAGAATCACTCTATCTATTAAAAAAACCGCATCAAAATTTAGTTGCGTAGTTTTAAAGATCTAAGCATACATAGGGACAGACAGACGGCGGATAGCGACTTTGTTTTATACTATGTAGTGATGAGAGCATAATGACAAGCCAACTGCACCTATCCAAGCCAACTATACTGCTTAAAAATTTACAAGTTACTACTGCATTTTTATTACTTTTGATATCTTTTTAGTTGTTTTTGTTTTTTTTTATTGTTCGTTCTTTTTACAACTCTTTTTGTTTGTACAAAAAACTGACTGACTGACTGACTGACTGCTTCGTTGGCCAAGTGGTCGCAAGTGCGACGGCCGGGCAAGGGTCTCGGGTTCGATTCTCGGGTCGGGCAATGTATTACTGGGGTTTTAAAAAATTCTCAGTAGTAGCAGGGAGTCTGGAATTGTGCCCGGTATATGGCAATAGGCTCACCCTCTATTACATGGAACTCATAACATAAATAGTGAAAAGTGGGTGTTACATTGTACAGTGGCATAATGTATGTACACCTTTGCCTACCCCTTCGGGGATAAAAGACGTGATGATATGTTATGTTTGTTTGTACATTTGGTGCTCCATGCCTTATGGAGAATATTTTTATTCTTTCTTCAATTATAAATAAACATTAGAATACTTTAGACATAGCAGTGCTTTGCATATTTATTAGAGGTATACGTGAAGCTAAATAACACAACTGACAAAAAGTCATTATCAAATTACCTATCTCTATTATTTTTCCAAAAAACCTAACACGGAAAATGTACGGAAAATATTTTTCTCAGAAACACAATTGCGAAAATAAAACAACACCCTTTTAATTGACTACAAAAATAGAGTAACCTGGCCAACGCTAACATAAGCGGCTTCATAAAATTTTCCAAGTAATCTTACTGTTACCATAACAGCGATATCGAATTATGACAACATCAACAATATCTATCACAAACAAACCACAACAAATAACAAAACGGTTTATGATAAAAGCAAATACGATTCTTTCGCTATAAATACGGCTTTATCTCGTCTTATATCTTGAGCATAGTGTAAACATGGACCGATCAGACTGAAGACTACGTTAGGATAGTATCTTATTGATAGCTAGAAGAAACAAATGCTATGTTAATAAAATTTCTTAGATGATTTGTACTAAATTGCAACTCACATATTGTAAGCTGATCATATTCGTGTACATGTAAAATGTTCACATAATTATATTTATCATTAATTGTAATTTCTTTTTTTAATAATTAATATTTTCTAAAAATAGCATTTCAACAATTACTAAAAATTGTCTATGGTTTCATGTTTTTTTTATCTATGGTGGATTTTGTCATGATGGTCGAACCTTTGAGCGTAGAAAAGGATATCATGTTTATTGTAAAAAGGAATTGTAAAACCAATAAAGAAAGAGTGCAGTTGTGAGTTAACCTGTGTTTAGTTTACAATTCAGAAGTGGGATCCGAACCCACGCCCACAAAATCCACCATAGATAAAAAAAACATGAAACCATAGACAATTTTTAGTAATTGTTGAAATGCTATTTTTAGAAAATATTAATTATTAAAAAAAGAAATTACAATTAATGATAAATATAATTATGTGAACATTTTACATGTACACGAATATGATCAGCTTACAATATTGTTACATTTTAAGTGTAGGAAAAAGGATGGAAAACACTTATTTAAAAAAAATATTGCTGGGTTTTTTAAAAAAATCTCAGTAGTAGCACGAAGTCTGGAAATGGTGCCCGGTAAATGGCAATTGGCTCACCCCCTATTACATGGGACTCATAACATAAATAGTGAAAAGTGGATGTTACTTCTGTGTGCAACTCTGCCTACCCCTTCGGGAATAAAAGGCGTGATGTTATGTTATGTTATGGAAAACACTTAAAAAAAGGGGTGAGCGTTTAAATACAAGTCGCTGGGTAACTTTACGTGACCTAAAATGGAGGGCTCCCACCAGGTGTTTGAAAAGTGGATTAATAAGGGGTGTATATTATATCGCCGGGAACATTGGCTGATAAATGTAGGTAGAGAGATATGTATGGTATGAGAGCAATCCAGAATTTAATGAAAAACACTATGATTAATGTCAGTTCCACTAAATCATACTTTGTGGAATCACACTTGGTCATAGTGCCTTCATTTTAATATTTCGATAAACTATCACATAGCTTCACATCGCTTCCACGTCACACTACAGTAAGAACCTTGAGTAAAAACTCAAATATTTCTTCGGAAGAACTTCTTGTAAGTTCTTTTCTGCTTAGTAAAGCTCTCGTGATTAATTAAGCGCTTTTTTTTTCGTTAAACAGCGAGAATTTGCTTCGACTAATTGCTTTACGATCGATTGGTTTCCGAAAGACTTTGGGTGTTCACTTTCTTTTACATTGACTTTTAAAGTATTTGTTTCTTGTTTCTTTTACTGCTACAGGATTATTGGGTGTGATTTCCTGACGAAATGAGTGCGCATTTTAAATGGTGAGGGACTAGGGTTGTCCGTTTGGATTATTGTTTATTTTTCATGTTTTAAACGTAGACTTAAGAATTCGTATAATATCTACATTAATGATAATAATATTGTGGATATGCGGGAAAGGTCTAAGAAAAACCATTTGATTTATTGTAAAATACTGAATTTTATTTAAGTTTCGGTACCTCAGACTCAACAAGTCGTAGTGCAAAAGTTGCTGGTAAATAACCTTGGCTACCTGATTTTAACCAAACGATATGGAATGTGGCTGTTAGAGAAAGTGCTAAGATACACTTTTCGGTTCATTGTAAAATGCAGAATTTTATTCAAGTTCTAAAAAACATAAACAGAATATGATATCATTGCTACAAAGAAGTAACATTACATAGACCTTACTAAACTATTTTTCATTTATTTTGAATAGAAAGAAACTTAATGAAATACTTTCTTGGGGCTCCTTTGTGAAAACAGATGAATAAATTAGTGAATTCACAGAGACCTTAAAGTGAGATATATTATCGCATTAACTAACTCCCCGTATTCTGTTACAAAAGAAAAAGAACTTCCAAAGTCTCTGCCTTGCAACATCAATCAGTTTTTGTTTTATTTATTACTCGAAAACTTCTCAAAGAAAACTGTCCATGACAGCTGACTTTAAAAATGTAGCTTTAGTAACAAGAAGTTTTTTAAGTTTTTTTTTAATTTTGGTTGGTCGAGAAAAGGCCTCCTTTCAGGGTAATCAGGGGGCTAAGAATATTAAAATCCATAGTTGTGAATGTATGTTTCTTTGTTTTCCTTTTTTAATATTTCGACTTCGCTTTTTAATTTATTTATGGTATTTGTATCTGGAGATAATCTGTTGGCTGCAAACCACGCAGAAAACGAATTCCCCATATACCTACATAATAATACATATTGTCATCCTTAAATCTACTGTTCAAATGGTAACCTAGATTTCGATAATACTTTTTTCTAATAACTCCAGTAAGCTTAAATCGGAACGCTTGTGCACAATCACTTTACAAAACTATGATCTATGGCCAAGAACATAAAATTTATTATCCAACTTTTAGCGTAAAACTTAATCCAGTAGAAATACCACTAAATATTAATTAGCCGACCCAGCTTCCTATTAAACTCGTAGACGTGTATAATCTGACATCTGACACTGTAATTTCTTCGTAACACAATTAAAAAGTTAATTATGGACTACATTGATAATGAAATACGGTATAATTTTCAATGGTTGCTTTTTGTCTCGATTACATACTTACATTTTCCTTTTCTGTAATAAATAAATGATTATATACTGTATTTTTGGAAATCCATGTTTTTGTCTTAGTGAAACTATGAATGTAACGTAAAATCATAGTCAAAAATCCAGGGACATCTATCAAACAACACCTGAAAAATCACAACCCTAAAAAACCACATCGGGTATTATTTGGTCCACTCAACTAAAGCTTGCGACACACACATAAATAATGCAACGCAATAACAAGTCCCTGAGCTAACTGCGGTGTTGCCCAGATATTACTTCCCACTTCTCTGTGTACGTCCCGAACCGACATTCTTATGTGACAACGATTTATCCACCATGTATTGTGCTCACTTAATTTATAGACCCGTTTAAAATACGACCGGAATTACGGTTGTATAAAAAAATTGTGCTTAACATTTTTGGGTTATGAATTTTTCAAGTGATTTTTTACCTGTGGTTCAGAATTTATGTGTACTTTTGAGGATTTTTGATGTTTTGTTTTTGTAATTTAGTTTCGTTTAAGTGTTTTAGGAATAGTTGTTTTATTTTTTAATTATAAACTACGAAAACGAGAGCTGAAATAGTTGTGTTTAGCTTTAGTAACATGGCTTTGATAAAACTGGATTTTTCCTTTTTTAAAGATTAGTAGTATGATTGCACGGTTGGAGCGGTGGCTAAGCAACTAACTGCCGTGCATTGTATGGATGATGAATGATCGATTCCTGCACGGAGGAACTCTTTGAGTTATTTACAAATTGTTATTTCGGATCTGGGTGTTTGTGCATGCCAAATTGTACATTTGTTAACGTACCCACGACACGGGAGATAATCCTGGTGTAGAACAAAGTTTAAAAAAAAATTGTTTAAAAAAAAACTTTGCCCACATTAGGATTTTCTGCGATTAACTCAACGATACCTCGACCAACGAAACAGTCTCTTCTTTTCATCACAAGTAATTTATTTTAACAAAGCATTCTTGTAACTTAGCATCGCTATCACATAGTTATTTGAGAAAGCTTATTTACAAACTTAAACTTTAAATCCTGTAACAAAAGTTTCAGTTTTGCAAAACAGTCGAAAATCACCTTTAGCTTTGCCTAATAGAATCTTCATCAAGTCGCGTGAAATTAACGTTTTAAAGTATTTGAAATTACATTTTGTTAATACTTAAATCTTGTTTGCGATGGTTTGATTCAATTCTGAAAGATTATTAGAAGTTATTTAATGTTGAAATAATTATAGTTAAAATGGTTTGGATATGTTGACAATTCATTCAACAATTAAAAGAAGAGGTGAAAGCTGACATTGATTAGCTAAGAAGGAACATATAGGGGCTTGATTAGAGATCCTTGAGATAATCTGAGCCAGAGAAC
Organism: Spodoptera picta; assembly: GCA_038387885.1. Lineage (NCBI taxonomy): Eukaryota > Metazoa > Arthropoda > Insecta > Lepidoptera > Noctuidae > Spodoptera > Spodoptera picta. The sequence goes on from JAZHFQ010000183.1 coordinate 1,433,313, forward strand.
TTAGAACCTGGATAATACATGGATAATACAAGCCACTCGTGTCAGGGGTCTGACCAATACTGAAAATAATGTAACCAAAATTTTGCGATGCAATTTCAGTCATTCAGTGGTAATTGCGACCACTACTCCAAGAACGTTAAAAAGAGGCGGACATAATGTCATTTACAAATTAAGTAAGCACCAAAATGTCAGTGGTTTTTATGTGTGCGTGTGTAATAGGTTACCATGTTAGCAGCCTTACGAAAGTGACAGATGTCCTTCGTGTCAATGTGTTTATGTTCTGCGTGTAACTCTATAGTAGCCAGGTGCCACAGACGTTGTTTCAGGAGACTGTGTCCACCATTTTTTCAACGACCTTGCACTAATCCAAGTAGTCAGAAGACAAACAACTATTTGGGGAACCTGTGACCTGCCATTTTATAAGTTTAAAAGGCCAAGTACAACATTATCCGTAATACATGACACTGTTTGCGACCCCTTAAACATAATTATGGGGCAAGATGAAAGGCCCCAACATAATTATGCGATCCTCCTCTAGCCTCCCAGACCAGCCCCTAACCTCCCCCCATTTATCTACACGCAGTTTTTATGGTAATTACACTTTTATCGTTATGTCTTAATTCAATTTTACGTGAGATTCAAATTGAGGCGTGTTCAGACCGGATTAAAAAGTTGATTGTTATCATAAAATTATACATTAGTGTGGAATGGATTTTTGACATAGATGTGGTTGATTTAAAAAGGCTGGTATTAGCTGATAACGGTTATGGTGTCAGTGAATTTCGGAATATTATGATCCCTTCAGAGAAGGTTTGCCGATACAAGTCTCAAGGTGTATCCATAACAGTAAGTCACAAAATATAAAGTACTAAGTTGGGTAAAATTAAGTCCTAGGCGCTTTGCCTGACCTTCTTCTATAGATGTCGACTGCCGCATGCCATCCCTTCGGACAAAGAGGATGAACGTACAAAGACTGCACCAGTACTACCACACATCCTGATACAAAATATTCTTGTGTCATTTGTTTAATCATCTAGTCTGATTGAGAGTAGTCGGTCGAAAACTGAAACCCCTATTGTGTTTTTGCTTTTTGCTAGTCTCATTGACACTGGCCGCTATAGTTTTCTGGGACAATTAAGGCTGGTCTACAATTTTTATCGAAATCCGCCAGCCTAAACTCCTCCATTAGCGAAGGTAACAGGCCCAAAATTATTATTATTTTAAGGAAGAAAGGCCGGATGATCAATTCATTAAGGCGACGAAGCAACGTTGAAAGTATAATAAATTATTTTAATTACCTGACGCTTTTAGCTAATAAGTCTTGGTGAAATCTTAATGTCGAGTTTACATCATAAACCGTCTTAAAAGTCATGTTATTTTAAGAGCCTTGCAGCTTAGGGCATGGGCTTTTTAAATAAATATGAAAGGAAGTGGCCATTTTATGGCACTGTGCCATAAAAAACGATATAAAAGATTACGCTACAAAAAAGTAAGCACTAATACCATTGAAACAATAGTGCAGGTAATCAAATGAGTTTGGTATTTCGAATAATAAGTAAACGCTACATTTAATTTTATTTGTAATACAATCAATTCATCAGTATTGCTATCAATATCAATTGGGTAGTTTCCAGGGTATCAAAATTAAAAATCTAGTCCGTCAGTTATATAATGAAAAAATATTAGACACGTATATTTTCTCGTATTAAGTTGCAATACTTAGATAAAATGGCGCTAAGTTTTGGTGTGGGAAGTCGATACGTTATAACGTGCTACTAAATGTGACACGCTGTGACGTCACACGATATTTCAAATTAATATATCGTCGAAAGTATTTAATTTTGTGAGCAAATAAAAAATACGTGTCAAAGTTTTAAAGTAATGTACCAGACGGACATTAAAATAAAATTTAGGAAACTACTCTATTATATTATATTATACTATTATTTGTGATGCAGACGTCCGACCTATAGCAATTTTTCAGCGATATTAAATGACAATGGCTGAAATGATACATCACAACACCACTTCCACTCAGTCCAAAGTCAGTCTTGCCAACATAAAAAACCTAAACGATGTTGCCATTATTTAATTAAGAAATTCCATTAAAAAGATTATTATTAAAACTGGCTTATCTGAACCAGACTTTATCGTAAGACAGATACCTACTCCCTTCAGCTGAATAATGGAGTTTCAGGTTACAGTTTTATTATAATTTATTACAAAACTTATTTGCTTTTAACGCCGCGGGTATTTTCCACTAATTATTCAGTTATTTCAGCGTCTCGAAAACGATATACGATATTGGCACGTAAATCAACGGAATGAGGGTAGCCAGCTTTCGGTGGAGGATATCTTGAAAATTTTCTTGGAATAATGATATCAATAAAGTTAGGAAAAGGTTACTATGAAATTTGAAGTGATTCGATCAATAAAATATTGTAACTTAAAATCTTTTTTTGATGAAATTTTTTGGCAATCGATTTTTGACACAGTGGAGTTTTGAGAAAAATCGAATCTTGGGGCAGATTTTTCATGCATCCGTTAAATTCTTAATTGAAGAATAAAATTGTCAGTTGACAGTTTTTAGTATAGAAGAATTGTCAAATATTCAAAGTTATTCCGCAATTAAAACTTAACTGGCGTTGGAAAAAATTGGCCCTTTTTTATGCGATAAACCGGTAAACGAGCAGACGGATCACCTGATGGTAAGCAATCGGCGTCGCTCATGGACACCTGGAACATCAGAAGCATTACAAGTGCGTTACCGGCCTTTTGGGAATAGGAATTTGAGGGTTGTTGGGGATTCAGGGATTGGGGAGAGGGTGGGAGGGTAATTGGGCATCTGGTAACCTCACTCACACGACGAAACACAACACAACGTTGTTTCACGTCGTTGTTCTGTGAGGCCGTGGTGTCACTTCGGTCGAGCCGGCCCATTCATGCCGAAGCATGGCTCTCCCACACAATGTTAATACAAAAATGTTCAACTGAGATTGATAATTAATTTCATTTATGTAAAGCTAAGGATAATATATTTACTTTCCTTGTTTGTTACAAAACAACAATAATAGGTACTAGAACCGAACGCATATTTAAGACTAGACAGTTGTTCTTAGTGGTTCTCTATTCTCTTTTCCATCGGAGCTTATCCTCTCTAATCTCTACCTAAATCATCCTAAGACCGAAGTTTATCTCAAGATCAAGTAGCTTCATAGTCTACACGCCACTAATGCAAGTGCATGACTTGTAATTGTACGACAACTGGGACATGTTAACATTAAACTAAGATTAACTGTCGTTTAACGCGCGCATGTTTGACAATCTTTGGGGTTACACTGCATACTTAGTATACGCTACGAAACAGTCGTATGAAATTCAGTGAGCAATGAGTTAGTATTACCTATTAGTAATTGTAAAGAGCACGATAACTGATTAGATTGGTGGCGAAGAGAATACAGAAAAGAGAAAGTAACTTGTTAGCTGGGCAATTGGCTGTCATGCAATGTGTTGTAGGTTCGCTTCCCGCACGGAACAACTCTTTATGTGATTCACAAATTGTTGTTCCGGTTCTTGGTGTTGTGTGTATGCGAAATTGTATGTTTTTAATGCACTCAGGACACAGGAGAAAATTCTAGAGTGGGGCAAGGTTTAAAAATAATTAAAAATTGGTTTAAGAAACGAGTCCATGCTAAGGATATCTAGTCTAATAAATAAATATTATGTAGAGGTATAACTATTACCAGAACACAAAATGGAGATCGAATGAATCTTGTAACGACCTATAACAAGATAATTATTATTTTCATCAATCAAACATCAAGCCCCTCTTATTTGAAGTTGGTTAATCAATATACTAAAACCTGTTCCTAAGTGACACAAACACTTTTTTGAAAACTGTATCAAAATCGGTTCAACCAATCGCGAGATTATCGCGCACAAACATACGTACATGTACAAGTTAAACTGACACCCTTCTTTTATTTCAGTCGGTTAATAAAAACGAAAAATCAGTAATCAAAGCTTATGTTAAAACAACACACACGTTTCATGACCAATCCTTATCCTTACTAATATTATAATTAGGAAATTGAGTTTGTTTGTTTGTTCTGCTTTCACGCCGTTACTACTAAACAGATTGCTTTGAAATTTTGTAGACATAAAGTTAGAAGTCCGGATTGAATAATAGGGTACTTTTTATCCCGGAAAAAAATGTTATTCCCGAGGGAAAACAAAATTATTGGTATAGATGGCGCTGTGTGTATTGGTGATGAGAGCGAAGTCGCGGGTAAAAGCTAGTTAGTTATAAACTCTTGTAACATCGCGCACTCGACTACCAACTCACTAATAAACATAACATAAACAGTATTATGCTGCGTCATAGCACTTCTATATCAAAACGTTACCTAAGTGAGTCGTTCATTGAATATGGAAGCAGTATTACTGGGGTTGCCATGCACATTAATCATAAGACGTTATTGTTCCAGGTTATGTGATGACGTCAGCGCAGGAATCTTAGCTCTTTACTCGTATACCTTGCTATGAATGGTGATATAGTTGGTTTGAACAATTTGGGATTTTACTATGTGATCGCTTTAGTAAATAGGTACTAAAGAGGACATAGTACAAATAAAGAATATATGATATATGATTTTTTCTACTTGCACATCAAATAAATTGATTGTCTATGCATGTTACTATTATTAGCAAACGCTCACATTATGACACATTTTATTCCTCAAAACTATATTCAATACTATCTTTTGCAAGCGGCTTCACCAGCGTTCCCACGGAATAAAAAGCAGCGTATATGTGATTCCAGATTATAATCCCCTGTCTTAAATTCCACCTCGATTCTTTCAGCCGTTTTGACGTAAACGAGTTACAAACACATACAACCCACACACACATACACACACATACACACACATACATACATACATCCTCAAAAACTTTTGCATTTATAATATTATATAGAAGAATTAACGCTCCTTTATGCTACTTAATATTTTAACAATAGTAGCCACAAGAAAATGAATAAGCTAATGAGAAAGCTAATACAAAAAAGAGTTTTACAAAAAAAAATTGCTAACACTTTCCAAGTCAAGATCAAGTCAAGCCAAGTCAATGTAAAAAGTAATAACTGAAACGATCTCCTTTACTAAACAAAAAAATTTAATGAAAATTCTATTTCAGAATTAATTACTTTATGGAAAGGTAAATTTACTATTTACTTTAAGGAAAAATATATCAGAGGAACAAACGTAAGAGGATTCTATAAAAATAAGGGATGAAGTAAGAAATAGGTAAGACAAAGAAATGTTGGCCAATTTGGAATATTTGTACAGACATTAGTTTTTGTAGATTGTTTCTTTATCGTTTTTTCTTACGAAAGGTATCGCGTAGGTTTGTATAATTATTTATTTTATCTAAGGAACCTGCTTCGTAGGTACTTTAAAGTCACACAGTATAAAATAATGAATTCGTGACCTATTGTTATCTTTACATCAAAACAACATTTTCCAAGATCAAGAAAATCATTTTGTAGTGTAAACTTTTCTTGAAAAAAATTCAATAGTTTACTAGGACAACACAACAAACCCGAAAAAGGACCTTACCGACTCAAAAACAGAGTTTACTCTCACAGGACGAAATATTAAGATAATACAGCTGTAGGGTAGGGCTGGCTGATGAATAAAAGACTAGCGGCTAACGGCTGAATTATAAAAGGATATTATGATATTAAAGTTCCTTAGGCTAACAGGCTCAGTTTTTTGAAACAGCCCATCGTTAGCAGGATAAGTATTACGTCCTAGGTAAAGCCTTTTATGAATACAATGTATTTAGTTGGGATGAGCTCGTGGCTAAGAGACAACCCTGGACTAACCGCTCTAAAGGTTTAAGCTATACTTTTTGGAGTCAAATGGATATAATAATTGACATTTATTTTGAATTTCTCAGGGTATCTAAAATATAGTTAATTTGTGTTCATCAGAACCTAAACAGCCTAAAATATTTTAGGCTGTTTAGATTCTGATTGTATGGAGATTCAGAGCACACAGCTCTTGCCGGATAAGGCGTAAACTCTATTATTTGATCCTGAAAATAAATTATCTCTAACTTATAATTGTGCAAAGGAGAATTTAAGAACATGGTTTCAAATTCGTTTTAGAAATGACCAAGGGTACCAAAACATTTTTAGACCATTTCCAAAATCGCAGCGTTGATTCACGACCGTGCATTATACTACAGAAACTTTCGTGCCAGTCACTTCAGAACTTGCATAAGAAAAAATCCACTTAACGCTCAAAGAGGGGGGAGCAAATGAAAAAAGGAGGGGGCAAAGACAAAAAGGACTGTGCCTAATGGGAGCAAGTTTGGGAAACACTTTGGCTAAACATCTACTAATGGAAATGGAAGGAAGCCAGCTGAGTTACATGGAATCGGTTGTTTTTTTATAATTTGCACCCTGACTGGTGCCAAATCGAGGGTTTTTTTAACAACGCCAGTTTTGCCTGCGATTTCTGTACGAGTATGTATTTTGTTGCGTATCGTAATAGTATTATCTATAGTTACCGTTGTGTATAAATTAAGACAAACCACTTAATACAGTTACGTTAACAGATTGGTCTTTTACATAGAAAACATTAATAGTAATGTTGTATTTTACTGACAATTATGAACTACGATATTTTAAGTTTGTAGAGGTATGTTATCAAGAACTGCCAATAAAGACACAATTTCGAACCCATTTTCGCAATTTATGGTATAAAAATGACAAATACAACATTGTCGACACAAAAATCCTCCTACAACAAATCCAATTGAAACCTTTTCACCTAATAAAGCCTAACAAAAGTTCAGAGTGGAATAATTTGAGAACTTAACAAGTTCACGACTGAATCATTTGGGGGCCGTTACAAACACCTGTACCACAACCTCTTGAGTTATTGCTTAACTTTTACATTTTTTTTTTTCACTTACATTATTAAAAGTTTGCAAAAGGCCAGCGATAATCTTCCAAGTTTCCGGATCCAACACAGAGGAGGTCGAGACCTTTTATACTTTTTGAATTTGAATGACGTGATTAGACGTGTGGTGTGGATTGCGGACAGCACTTGGTGAAGAATGCTTGAGGAAAAAGTAGAATGATGTTAAAAAGGACCGCTGTGTGATATATCTGAAATATATTATGATTACTTTGTTGGTATATTGGTGAGCTGTGATACATATTTTTCTTACTTAGGTACTTGAGTAGGTAAAGGGAAGTTACTAACAAATCATCTAAATCACAGTTTAAGTTGATTGTATGATCGTAATTTTTGAACGTAAAACACCAAAGCAATAACGACACATTTTCCTCCACATTAAATAAAAACAAAAACGCCGAAATCCCAAAGGAAATACGAAACAGAAAAACACAATACGAAAGAATGAATCGATGTGTGCAAATGTAAAATCATGCACAAAGTCCTTTAGAGCGTTTGTACAGTCGGTACACAAAACAAAGTCACGTTGGCGACACACAACTCACGAAAGCAATTTACTACAATTTTTAATTTACAAAGCAAGTTCCAGGGGCCCGTGTGTCGGGGCACGGGACCCGGCCGGCGGGCCCACCTTGTTTACGAGCACAGTTTAACCGATTGCTCTCATTTATTCCAGATAAGTTTCCACTTTTGTTTGTTTTATAAACAAGCAGTTACAATAACTTTCGTAGGAAATTTGTAACGTTTTCGATGAAAAATGTTACTTACCAAGTTGGGAACAGAGCCCAATTTCGTATGATTGGTCGCAGTGTTATTATTTATGTTCGAATTGAAATTTTATGCCTATAATTGCGTAGGTTGAAAGGTTGAACAGATCTGCTTAATTGTATAAGTTAGATTTTGGATTAGGTTTTCATTTTAACTTTTTACTGAATTCTATTGAACAAAGCTTGAAGTAATTCAGCCGACGTACTTATGGCTTTAAGCCCCTGATTAAAGTACTCGTGTTATGTCAAAATGAAAGGTTTAGTCTTTAATTAAATGAATTATAATTTTGCTTATAAATGTTCAAGTGTTTTGACATATTTGACATTTAAAATTTACACTATAATGATAACGAGTAACATTTATTGTGCTCTGAATAGTAAAAAAACAACACTATAAACAAATCAATCATCGATAGTAGTAAACTCAGCTCTACCGATAATATAACCATATTTGTCAATGCAAATCACGTTCAAAAACTTATTTTACCTCTATATGTATCAATAAAAATGTCATTCTCTGTTATATCGATAGATATAGATATCAATTTCAATTATTGAAGATTTTAGTTTCACATTGTACTCTGATTTTGGTTAGTGACTGTACCCATTGCACTGATTCTATGTATCCATCCACTGGTGCTTTGTATCCATAGCCCCTTGACCACAATCGGAATCCAACCTACTATCTATCGGGAGATTAATAACAGGCATGAGGTATTGAATCGGAGCTAAACCGCCAATATATCCACGTTACACCCGTAGTTTAGCCTAAAATCTGTACTATATATATATAAAGGCTGACATTTCACTGAGGCACCATGACAGAGCAACCAGTCGGCGCTATCAACAATATTTGTAAGCTGGAGTAAACGGACTCCTTGCTGGGGCTCCGGCTCGAAGTGCCAGAGTAGGAACGGGGTGGTTTTTAGTCAGTAAGAGTCTGACACTCCCTCTCGCCTCACCCGGGCGGGAGAAGTCATTGGATGATTTTCCCCACACAAAAAAAAATACTTAACAAGCACAGCTCCGGAACGGCTCAAGCACGGATACGGCTCGGTATTTTTTCCTTTGAAAAAAATATTAAATGATTGTAGTCACTTACAGGTTTTTTATATTGAACTTATGAAATATGTCACAAGACATACGATATAAAGTTCGTGTTTAAATGGCAATTTAATTGCTGGGTTAGAGCTGTGCCATAACCGTGCTTGTTTGATGTGCGATAGAGATTTTCTCTATAGAACTTCACCTTTTTTTTTGGTTTGGCGACTGGTTGCGTCACCACGGTGCCCCGGTAAAATATAGTCCAAACGGTACAAGATTGTTTCCTAGAGCTGTTTACCTACTAGAAATTGTATAGAATGATTGCATAGTAATGATATCTTAAAAAAAGAAATAAAAAACATCCATTAGGTAAGTCCTATGCTAAATGATGAACTATCATTCTCAGAAACTACTATCAAGGTCCTAGATACTGCTAAGGATTTAACAATCACTCGTGTTTAGATTAAACCGAGAACAGGATGAATAGATGACGAAGCTCCGAGTTTACTTTTACTAATATTATGACTGCCTCGTTGGCCGAGTGGTCGCAAGTGCGACTGCCGAGCATGGGGTCTCGGGTTCGATTCCCGGGTCGGGCAAAGTATTACTGGGTTTTTAAAAAAATCTCAGTAGTAGCACGGCGTCTGGAAATGTGCCCGGTATATGGCAATAGGCTCACCACCTGTTACATGGGACTCATAACATAAATAGTGAAAAGTGGGTGTTATATTGTAGTGTCATAATGTACACCACTGCCTACCTCTTCGGGGATAAAAGGCGTCATGTTATGTTATGTTAATATTATAAATATGAAAGTTTGTGTGTTTGTGTGTATGTTTGTTACGTCAAATCGACTTGAGAGATGAAATTTGGAACAGAGGTAGACTGTGGTCTGGAATAACACACGGACTACTTTTTATTCCACGAGAACGCGGGCAAAGTCACTGACAGAAGCTAGTAATATACCATGTGATGTATGTAAAGTTAATTAGATTAGCAGCAGAATGACGATAGTGAAACATGTTGATGCTGTAAGCATACAAGTATATCTCTGCCTACTAAACTTCTGTACTAAATAACACTCTATGTGTTATTTTTGTTACTCTATCTTTGTTACTCTATTTTTGTTACTCTATCAAAATAATATGGCGCCATATAAAAGGCAGCTGCCGAAAATATAACATAATCGTATCAACGCTGATTTAACTTTTAAACATTGTTAGTCTAAGTCAAACAGAAACACTAAGAGTCAGCATATCAGCCACCCGATTGTAAGTACTTGGAATATTTACTCTAATACACAAATACTGAACAAAAGTTCTGCTAATACAATCATTGTTTTGTCTGTTCTCAAGTTAATGTCAGCAGAGTTTCAACTTTTATACTAATTAGCAATTACGTCAAAATTTGTAAAGCTAATTCGGAGCTGGGAGCGTCGAGTTGAGTTTAAATTTAGGCATTGTGTGAGATTGTATAGTTAGTGCTGGGTGTGTCTACCTCATTGTTGATGTGATTCGTATATGGTTAATGAGCTTTGTTTTTGTATATTAGTGAAATGATTAACAACTAGGACTTTACTAAAAGTCTACTGTGTTTTAGCTTTGAACGTATCCATACTATTTATAAAAGAAGTGTAAAAAGGATGTTAACGAAATTGCAGTACCACGCCATCTATTGAGCAAGCTGGTAAATAATATTTCTGTAGGATAGTGTGAACAACTATAGAATTGTTTCCAAGGTCGCTTCTAGTTTGGTGTTAGGATGGTTGTTAATTAATCCAGAATGACCAGAAAGAAGTACCTATAAAGTACCTACAGTATCATGCACCTCTGGAGAGAAGGAGATGCATATATTATATTATCGATTATAATCATTTTTTATGGGATAAGCCGGTAAAAGAACAGACGGATCACTCGATGATAAGCAATCGGCTTTGCCCATGGACACCTGGAACACCAGAGGCGTTACAAGTGCGTTACCGACCTATTGGGGATTAGAAATTTTAGGATTGTTGGGCATTCCAGGATTAATCAACTTGGGGAGGGGGAAGGGGTTAAATGGGCCTCCAGTAAACTCACTCACACTTGAACTCATTACAAAATAGATTGACATTTATGTATTTCTAAAAACCTATATATCTATTTAACACCAAATATCACTAACGCATATTTACTATGTACTAGCAGCCCGTCCCGGCTTCGCACGGGATAGAAAATTATTTATTTTTGGAAATTTGGATTGTTGTAGTGACATAACTCTGCTACCGCAGAGTTTTTTGTAGACATTATAATGTTCTTCAATATTGTTGTACATTATTTTGTTCTATCGCTAATAGCTTCGGCAGCGCATTCGACAAAACACATTTTAAGACTCATTTTTCAACACCTTTGGCTACATTGTTCAAATTTTACCAAGGATCCCTAATTTTTTATTAAATGAAATGTCGCCTAATTTCAAATTGGAAAAATGTAGCATTCTATTGGTGAAAGAATTTTTTAAATCGACCTAGTACTTTTTGAGCCTATTCATTACAAACATACAAAAATAGGTACAAATCTTTCCTCTTTATAATATTAATATAGATAAAACGTATAAACATTAAATGAAATCACTGTTTTGTTTGTACATTGAATACGAATTTAACCAAATGTACAATGTTGTGTGGTCACCGCAGTAATTTAAAATGTTTAATTAATCAACTACCAATGAATGAGTAATTGTGACTTTCAGTTTGACAGTTTAGGTTACTAAGTGATTATAATGAAATACTACTAAACCCCTCGTGTGACTTTTAGACTAATATTTTATTGTTTAATTATTATTTATGAAACGTATAACAAAATTATTATTGACATTTGTTTAATGTGTTTAATTTAATGAATTGAATGTAATGTGAAATTATGGTTATTCAGTTAAAATAAACTCGTTTATTAATATTCATTGAATTTAATCATAAAATGAAATAGACTTTTTCATTCTATAATTATTTGAGAGCTGATGTGGCTCTAAATATGGTTTGTAGCTAGATAATTATGTAGGTATATATAGCATATCGTAACTACTGAAAAGTGGGTTGCATATGATTGTGTGTCGTATGATATATCTCTATCTATTCCCTCGGGATTCCCCACGACGATATAAAAAATCTTGGTCAAATGATTATAAATACAGAACCTTTCTATTGATACAAAAATAATAGTGATATTTTTAAAATACATTATGTAGTATAACTTTTGAAACACACTACCTACATTCATTCTTTTATTTAAACAACTATGAATTTAAAAAAATGAATAATAGTTTAACTAGTCGAGTACCGGTTTTGTAGACACAATTATAGAACAATAGGTTGCGGTCACCCGTGACCGCTTGGTGTTTGACAGTTTAATATAAAACTGAAATGTATTTAAATAATAAAACATTTCAAACTGAGTACGGTTCGTTATACCTTCAAGCGAGCATCACTAATGAAGTGACTCGCAAATTGAATCGGATGTAATATGCAAAATGTTCACGTAGCGCAAAATTGTTTAATAGTTGCTAAAACGAGAAATGTTTTTATTATGCACTATAGCTTTTTTATTATATTTTATTATGAACAATGTTTTTTGGATACTATATATAATTATAATTACGTACTAAAAAAAATTTAAAGGAAAATAAACAAAACAAATTTCCTCACATTTTAAAATTCGTATTACACACAAAAACAGGCACTGTTACTGAAAATATTATGTACGTTAGTAGTGTCTTCTAAGTGCCGATGTTTTAATCATCAGGTAATTAGGTAGTTTCCAGGGTACCAAAAGTAAAAATCAAATTAGTCCGTTAGTTACATAATGAAAAAGTATTAGGCACGTATATTTTTTTTTTGGTATTAAGTTGCAATACTTAGATAAAATACTGCTAAGTTAAGGAGTGGGAGGTTGTTACGTCATAACGTGCTACAAAATGTGGCACGCTATGACGTCAAATTAATATATCGATATTTCAAATTAATATATCATCGAAAGTAGATATTTAATTTTGTGACAAAAGAATAAATTAAATTAATGTACCAGACGGGCATTAAAATAAAATTTAGGAAACTACCCTATTCTTAGCTGTAGAATAAAATTGACATTTGACAAATATTAACATGGAAGAATTGTTAAATATTTAAAGTTATTCCTCAGTTAAAAGTTATCTGGCTTTGGAAAAATCAGCCTTAAGCCAGAATGTTAGTGTATCCAGCCAATCAGATACCACGGAAAGTATTTCCAAACGATCTAGGAACTAGTAAGCCTAATTGATCGATAGTTATTCGAAAGTAATTAGTTACAACTTCACCATAATGTTCCTTTATTTCAGTAGAGATCTGTAGGTTCAACATTAATAAAACAAAATTCGTACAATTCCATACTCACAAGAGTAAACCTTTTGACCTCAATATAGCCTATAATGGGGCAGGTCTGACGGAAGCTGACTCGATTAAATTTCTGGGGATTACTTTGGACAAATTTTGTTCTTGGAAGAACCACGTACATGATGTTTGCGCGAGAATGAATAGTTTTATTTATCCCCTTAGACGTATTGGCTGCGAAATATCTAGAAACGCAGCAATTGCTGCGTATTACGGCTACATTTCTTCCATTTTGCGATACGGTGTTATTTTGTGGAGTCGGTGTGTAGAGATTGACCAAGCATTTATAATGCAGAAAAAATGTTTGAGAGCCATATTCGGGTTAAAGCAAACAGATTCTTGTCGCCCATTCTTTAGGAAACAAAAAATCCTCACATTGCCATGTTTGTATATTTGGGAATCGTGTATCTTTGTTTGCAAGCATAAAGATTTTTTCCAGTGTGCGACAAACTATTATGCTCCGCGGTCGCATAATATTAATAAGCTACATCGACCAATGACAAGTCTTGCGCTCAAGCAAAAAATTCAGCAAAAAATTGTACCCGGTATATGGTAATAGGCCCATCCCCTACTGCATGGGACTCCTAACATAAATAGTGAAAAGTGGGTTAAGACCCACTTTTCACTGTTGCCATTGTTCAGTGGCATCGGGTGTCGTAATGTCTCTGCCTATCCCTTCGGGAATAAAAGGCGTGATGTTAAGTTATGTATTTTGTATTTACTGTGTATTTTGAATAACAAGAGCGGGAACCAAGGATCAACCCTTATTAACCGAATTTATAGTCTAGGTATATATTTTAGTTAACATACAAAAAGATTTCTTAAAGAATCAATCCTGTTTCCAAACATGTAGCCGGCTTTCATAGATATTCGCCGTGTCCTATATAAAGGACGACACCATTCGTCTTTGTCAAAGATCCCGTATCGATGGACGTTGAACTAAGTGTTTTTTATGACTTCGAATATCATATCTGCATGAGACTATGTTGCCGAGCCGAGCAAATATGTTTATGTATATGAAAGTTGGAGGAAACTGCGCGAATATTCATTTTCTTAGTTCTGTTGTGCATATTCATCGTTTGGCAAGTCAAAGACTCAATTATGATTATCATGGAATATTCTAGCTGCATTATATAGGTAACCAGGCTAGCTAGTAGCTGTGACTGAAAACAAAAGGTTATAATAACGATGTCCATATTTAATCCGAAGTACTTATTAGGTATTGGGATTTAATAATTAATAATATCAAAATCAAAAACGAAATCACTCAAAACATTCTTTTCGAAAAATATGATTACATTCACTCAATCAGAAATGGTATTTCAAACATCAAAAAATATTGGCATAAATCGAGGGAACCACCGTTAAAATTCCCGAACCCTTTTCTCCGAATCTGAAGTTAATATTCCGACAGCAACGAAACTCCGAACCTTTAGTAATACCAGCCTTAAAACGAATCATATCAAGCCATCAACTAAAAATCGTAAAGCGAGAAAAAAACATCCAACCCTCGTTTGAGATACGTTATTGCGATACAGCAACGCCATTACGAGCCGAATGTTCTCGAATGTTCTATAATATGGAGCAGAAACAAAAAATAAGCTCAAATTCCCATCCGGGGGAACCCTTGAAGCGTCTAATTCAACAGATTCCGATGCAGTGACAAATGTTAGGTTTTTCTCGGCCTCGGCGCCCGGGTAGACTGGATGTGGAGCCGCCAAGGTAGCGAGATCTTCAACTTGTTAGGTCACTCAAAGCAAGTCAAACATCTCAGTAGAAAATTAAGGGCATTTTATTGAAAAATACAAAATATGTTTCAAAACCAATTCAAACCACAATTTCATTATAAAAATGAGTATCTACATGACAAATTCCTTTTTATTCACATACCGTTTTTCGTTTCAAATATTCTCGATGTTCCACCGAAACAGATTTATAATTGGCGCCCAACATGGGACAGCCATTTTCAACTTTTAATTAGTCTCTGATCAAAGGGGATATCTGGGATTCTGAATAAGAGGGATTCATTGTTGAATTATAAAATCAAAAAGCTTAGTAGAGTAGTTTCTTTGAATGCTATGCGATGGTACGAGTAAGTTCACTTGTAGCGTTTTAGTTTTTCGCAGTGTAAATCCGCTACTCTCATGGCCTGTAGTGAGGCCTCGCAAAAAATCGGCCCTAAGCGGAAATTCAAATTGAATGACAATAAGATTGACGGGCCGCAGCTTGATAGCGGACCCGTTTCATTTCGCCAAGGTTTTATATACAGCTTGAGGAGACATATTACTTTTTAGATGTCAAACGATACGCCGGATCGGGACGTGTTGATGTATAGCAGGCCTTAATACTATCTCCTTGATGTATTGACAGAATTCGCGACATAATCCTAGAAGAATTTCTTTTTAGGCCCTAGGTATAGAAGGAAAATTCAGTCCTGAAGTTTTGTGTGGATTGCTATGATAATGTGCGATATTATTGTAACCAAAGCTGGAAAGTTTTACACCAGCATCATTATTACCTCTATAAATAACTGTATTTATTGTACACACTCGATCATTAATACGTGCTATAAATACCTAAATGTAGCTACATTACTTTATAATAAACTTCCTTAAAATGGTTCAACAATAGCAGAAACAAAATGATAAAGCACTTGGCTTTAAACTTTAACGTAGAAATTTCTAGAAACAAAATATGTGACGACGATGATCTTGTAATCTTGTCCAGCAATTTGGAGCATGAAGCAAAATTCCAACTACTTAAAGCTGCAACTGAATTCTTGAATATTTTCCGCGTATTTCAACAAAAACATTCAACATTCCACCTTGTTAAATCTTGTTTAAAATAATCCAGGATTAAAATGGCATGGCTTTTTCACAGAAAAAATACTTAGGGTTTACAAAATAATATTATTAAACTATGCGTTTTGAATAGTGAAAACATTATATTTAACGATAATTTTTGAAATTGTTTAAGTCGACTACTCTTAACTCCGATTAAGAATCTCCTCAATTTTTATTAGCCTTTTAATGCCAATAAATAGACTAAATCATTGGTTACTGAGTTAATACATTATCATCATTAAAAACATAGTCACTGTGTTTTTACTATTCATACAGTTCCTTCAGTTTAATCAGAAATCGTAATTATTCATCTGTGCTAAGCTACACAGCTGTTGCAGCAACAAACTCAAATCATATTCCAGTTACATACAGTGTCCAGTATGTCGAAATACTGGAAGCTATAAGTAAAATATTTATCGACACAAAAACCCTAATTCAATCATATTTATAATGAACTTTATGGCGTTGAAATTGGGTGCGAATCAGGTCGCAATCAACATTCGACCAAATTTGCACACGCGCTACTAAAATGATGATGCGCGCTTCATGAGCATAAATTAAGGTTTAATTTGAGTTGAACTACAATAAACATAACTGTGCTGTGTTGTATGAAAACCATTTAATTTATTCCCTGTCGAGACATTGGGGATAAAACTGAAATGTTTTGGAAAATGTCCAAGATTCAAACGTCTATTGTTCTAGTGATGTGAAAAGTATCGTGACATCGATACCAAAGTTGATGTGTTATGTTTTGCTGCTAACCATAATTTTTGTATTAATGGTATTAATGTTCATATCCAGTAGCCTTTTAAACATAAATCAAACCAACTAAAATTCTTAATGATAAGATTTTTCATTAAGTATATTTTTATGTTATAAATACTGCAAACTGAAAATGGACCAGAAACGCCGTAGAAGTTGGCAGAAAACACAAAACGTTATCTCTAAGTATTATCAAACTCGTGTCTACAAAATAAATGAGAAGTTTACTAACAAAGCAGGAATTTTATCTGGTAAATAATATTTTCCTAAATCATAGTGTGAAGGTAATTAAGAACTGCTTGAATAACTGTTCTGTATTATAGAGGTATATAGTTTGTGTTTTTGCGACGGCTAGGTCGTATTTAATTTTGATATTAGAGTTTATTTTTGCTTATCGATTCCCGTGTCGGGCAAAATATTACTGGGTTTTTAAAAAATTCTCAGTAATAGCACGGAGTCTGGAAATGTGCCCGGTATATGGCAATAGGCTCACCCCCTATTACATGGGACTCATAACATAAATAGTGAAAAGTGGGTGTTACTTCTGTGTGCACCTCTGCCTACCCCTTCGGGGATAAAAGGCATGATGTTATGATGATGATTTTTGCTTACTTTATTAGTTGAGTGATTGCAAGATTTTAGATTCCATCACTTAATCTGACACAAAAATTGGAGCCTTATCTATAAGACGTTTTCTACTTAATACAATTAGGGCTAAAAATTGGTGTCACATATAATTCGCGTCCGCTATATGCAATAATTCATGAATTTTCTATAATGCTATAATGTACAATAAAGACCCGAGTCCCATTCAACCAATTCAGGCAAAATTCGACCTTTGGTATCGACATTTCCCATCACTAGAGTTTACTAAGCCAGCTATTCTCTAGACGTGAATAAGCTACAAACACAGTTAAAGCACTATATCCTACTTTTGTGAACACTTCGAAAGCCTTTATACTAATTTTCCCAACTTATATTATACCTAGGTTAGAACCTAGGTCTCTTAGAAGTTAGGTCATGAGATTTTGAGTATGTTATCTGGTTTTGTGGTTTCTACGGTATGCGGTGTCATACTGTAGTTATTATAAAACACAATGATTTTATTTTCTATCTGTTTTATTAATTTTATGTAATGCAATGGCACAATTATAAGAATTATAAATTATAAGATTCATATAATTTTTCTTGAAAATTTCAGAAGAAATCTCATGTTTGTTTTTACAGCATTAAGTTGAAACTACTACATAATTATGTTTTTTTTAGATTTGATAGCCCGACGCGACGTTTGACTACTATTTCACCTGATGATAAGCGATGATGCGGATGAATAGATTAGAATGCGACAACAAATAATATATTTTTTATTTTTCTATAATTGATTCTTGTGCTCAGGAACCTCACCAACGAATTAAAATCCAGAGACATTAAGAACCACAGATGGGGCCCAACCCACAGATGAGGCTCAACAGGGCTGATGCCGATACGGAGCCGCGGAATTCTTAACGGGTTGCCGGGGCTCCGGCTCAAAGTGCAAGAGTAGGAACGGGGTGGTTTTTAGTCAGTAAGAGTCTGACACTCCCTCTCGCCTCACCCGGGCGGTAGAAGTCATTGGATGATTTTCTCCTCTCAAAAAAGGGACATAAAGAAAGTAACTCACAACAGCAAAACTTATAAAGAAATATCTAAAATAAAATCTCGGAAAAAACGAAGGAAGCAAAACTTCAGGGTGTTATCTTGGGCCATAAAAGCAGGTTAAGCGAAAACTCTAATCGTGTTCTTGGACAATAAGAAACATATAAACAAAACGTTAATGTTTAATTTTCCTTAGTGTTATATCTGTTGGTCTACGCAGCTGTGTTGCTCGTGGCTTTTTATAAGGCGCTTAACATCTACCGGCTGAATAAATGTGTGTATTAAGGCTGCTGAGAAATGTTGAGAGATTTATAGTTTTTGTTATTTAGGAAAATGCCGTTTTAATGAGAGCAAGTTTATCAGATTATAATTATGACTTTAGAATTGTAATTAGTAACTATAAATGTCTAGCAACGTTCTTGTAATAATAAGATGTTTGTGGAAAGTTTGTAAGATGCAAGCAATTTGTTAATTTGAAATGTTTTTTTTGTGAACTATAAAAAATAGAGTAGAGCAGATCACAGATATAGAACAGTTAGCTGCATATAATACTTTTTTATGAAATTGTGAACAAATGATCACCTCATGATAGATAATGGACAACTGTAGTTGTTCCACTCCATTTTTGTTTATACCACGACGGTGGCTAAAAAGCACACGGCCCACCTGATCGTAAGCGGGTACATTTGACACCATACAGCCAAACAAAGATAATCTAATGAGCTAATGAATAATTCAGTAATTTACTAGCTAAAAACATCTCCAGTCCATTTAAAACCTAAACTTTATTATTTAAAGTCCAAATTACATTGATATTTAATGTTATAATATGAGTAATGTAATTAACAAATCGAGTTCATTAAAACACGATTTAATGTCAAGTAAGACGTAAAAGATATCCATTGACTATGAAAAAATAATTAACTTAGATCGTGGATAACTTGTTAAGAGTGCAAGGTAATTGCGTCAGCGATTTAACAATGAGAACTGGGTTACAAGTCATTAAATATGATACTTTATAGGTTTTGTCTAAGGTAGAATATCAACTGCAATTTAGTATGGACGTTGGTAGATAGAATGTGTGATGTACTTTTACGTGCATAATGTGGAAACCGGGTAGCGGTTTGTTTGTCTTGGTGTATGAAACATCTCATAAACTTGCACTCAAATATGTTCTATTTTTCTGGCGTCATTAGGAATCATTTTTCCCTAGAACCTTAGAATTAAGTTTGTAGTTAGTTACATTGGCGCTCTATAAAGACAAATGTTGAGCAAAAAAAAACAGGTGGTACATGAGTAATAAGTTTTATCATTAATATTAAAATATTAATTTTCATTTTTATTTTAGCATAAGCTGGATGAAGACTGGACTTTATAAAAGATCACATTTTTATAAAAAAGTAATTTGGTGATGTTGGTACGTAGGTAGGTACTCTACAGTATTACTTAGTCTCAACTTAATTGAAAAGCTGTTTAAATATTTATCAGTGAGTTGAAAATACCGTTTATTCGAATACGGTCCACGATTGATCGATTTAATTTTCACGTCTCAAGTCTCTAAGCCAAATAATTTACTCGGGACGTCCGTTCTTTGGCGGATTAAGTAAAAAAAATCGCCATCTATTTGTATCCAATTTAAAATCAAATTAGAAGTAAATACACTTTCTATTTTATCCAATCACGTGCGATCCCGAGCATCGCTTAAGTTCGCGAGGCGCGGTAAAGGAAAATTCCCCATTTCCCCAGCCGGGTGGGAGATTTACCCCAAATCGAATTCCGTTCTCCATCCGGAATGGCCTTAATTTAACGGACGAATTTGTCTAATTCCAATTCTTATGCTGTGACAAATGTAGTGATTTTTATTCAAGCTTTGTCTTTTTTCTTCAAGTTTCGAAAGCGACAACATTCTTTTTTTCTCCGCTTGGGGTTTAAACCTTTAATTCCATAGAAGATAAAACGTACTTCAGAATACACAGAATATAAATTAATTACAGATTATGAAGGGTCTAATGCTATTAATGTTGGATGAGGTAAAAAGTTCGCCTTCGAACTGGCAGCTTACGAAAATTTGTTTTTAATCTTTTCTTAAAAGAGGTTATGCGAAAAAGATGGCGTCCTCTTTGTTTTCGCGCATAAATTATGTACCATTTTGTGTGGAAATAATATAATTTGAGGAGAAAAATAAAAAGACAATAAAAAATTCTGGTTAACAACATAAGAGCGTGTAAAACTAAATGAGAAAAGTTTTAGTTAGCAATTATTGCTTTATTATTTCGTTTAAGTTTGCCTGTTTATATTCGTGAAACATAATATTATTTTTTAAATATTCTCTAGCCTTACTTTTAATTGTTCTTGTACGGAATATTTAACGGTACCTACATGTTTAACGGTATTGAATAAACATTCATTGATGTTGGATACAAATCTGCTCATTACTCGAATCCTTTGACCTCAGTTCGTTTGCTTGGTACATAGTATATAGCAGTCTACACGTTGCAATATAACCGCCAAATGTTGCCGACATATTATTTAGCTGCTCACGATAAAATATTATTGGACTTATATGATAATATTTTTAGGGAAACTGAGCGAGGTCGGAGAATATTACTTTATTAGAAAAATATAAGAGTATTTTTGTATAAATTAGATTAGTGCTGTTTCTGTTGGATATTGTTTGCTGGGGATTCTGGGTCATCTAGCAAAAACTTTGCAATTATTAATAGGAGTCTTCATATATCACAAAAGTATAATTTCTAGAAAGTCACTAGAACATTATTTTACAATCAAATCAGTATTCCATAAAGGTTATATTCCTAAAAATAGTATTTTAGTAAATATAAAATTAGAGGTCCATTTACAAATATCGCTGACCAATAACGATGCCAACAATGAGAAAGTATCTTTCTACGACTTTGTGACGACGTTATTTTGATAGAAATCAGCAAAAATATATTTGAATACATTGGTACAATGTTAAAGGTTTATATAGAGAAAATAATTGAACTTATATCATTTCCTTTTGTCTGTTTTGACATTATATCTGAAAAGAATTCGGGAAGGTATTGAGTTTCCTTGTTTTATGAGCTTAGATGTGATGTCGACTCGATCCTTAATCCAATTTCCTGAGGAAAAAATCGGATGAAGATCTTCTAGCTTACCAAACATTGATTCGTTTAAAACAATATAAAAGTAACTGTAGAGGTATGTTTTTTTCTTTGCATTGAACACTTGAACACTACGCCTTTATTTTAGCTACCATACGTGAAAATATAATAATGAATGAGTTGTATCTCTCACTTTTTCAGTGTTTTGCAGTTTCGTTGCAGACACATTTCGCCTCAATATAACATAACATCACGCCTTTTATCTTCGAAGGGGTAGGCATAGGTGCACATTATGCCACTATACTTACAATGTAACACCAATTTATCACTAATTATGTTATGAGTCCTATGTAATTTTTTTTTTTTTAAGGGGGGAAAATCATCGAATGACTGCTCCCACCTGGGTGAGGCGGGAGGGAGTGTCAGACTCTTACTGACTAAAAACCACCCCGTTCCTTCTCCTGCACGTCGAGCCGGAGCCCCGGTTACCCGTTAGGTTCTCCGCGACTCCGAATCGGCATCGGCCCTATTGGGCCCCATCTGTGGTGGTCTGATGGCTCTTTGAGGCGCGCGCGGAACGCGACGCGCCGTACGCTCGAGTCCTATGTAATAGGGGATGAACCTATTACCAAATACCGGGTTCAATTCCAGATTCCGTACTACTAATGAGAAATTATTAAATAAAACAGTAAGTAATGCTTTGCCCGACCCGGGAATCGAACCCTTTGCCCGGCAGTCGCACTTGTGACCACTCAGCCAACGAGGTAGTCACATTTTGCCTCAATCATACCTCTATAATCCCCAATATAATAAATTTTATATAGCCCCAACTTGATTGTTTGATAGGGCGATTGGCTGCTGATTCCCGTGTAATTCTCAAATTCTTGTTCTGAATGTAATGTGTATATATATAGTGTATATTAGTAGCATTCACGACCCATGTTATTTACAA
Organism: Spodoptera picta; assembly: GCA_038387885.1. NCBI lineage: Eukaryota > Metazoa > Arthropoda > Insecta > Lepidoptera > Noctuidae > Spodoptera > Spodoptera picta. The sequence continues at coordinate 1,455,811 of JAZHFQ010000183.1, forward strand.
AAAAAAAATACTTTGAATATTTAATTCAAAGTATTTTTATCACGTATCAACCATGCGGCATACAATCCCATAATAACACTTTCTATTCCAGTTCTCAATGTATAATATTGAGTTTTATGTCAAGTTGTCTTGCTCGGCCTATATTAGGGCTGTAACTGGTTCTACTGGGAGCGTGACATGTAACACGGTCTTACGAGGCTATGACTTGTCACTTGTCACGTCACGAGATAAGATTGCGTGACAAATTGGGCCGCCTTGTTGACATTTGCACTATTATTGGCAAAGAAAACTGGTGGGTAATGTGGAAAGCTTTTTTATGATAATAGTACCTCTATAGTAACTATACTCTGATTTGGTGGTCAAATGGGTATTTTGCGAGCAACGCAAGGGATTTTGAAATCGATGTGTTAGGAAAAATGATTAAGGATTCTCAATTTACATTTGTAATCTTAAATTGGGCCGTGTGCACTATTTCTAACTGAGTGATTATATCCAAATATGAATCAATATGACCTGTGTGAGTAAAAGATAAAAAGAACAGCAATAGCCATACTCGCATAGTAACTTATGCAGTAGTACTTATGTTAAAATAGGCCAAAATAAATAATTATCACGAAATTGAAGTTCATATTATTTTTATACAAGAAACTGCTTAATCTTAGTACGAGCTACAAGAAACAATTTTCTAACATGTGAAGAAATTAAATACGAACGAATTTTAATTAATCCCTCTTTCGTTTGCCTTCATATGCTTGTTATTAAGGGCTATATTCAAAGATGGTTTCTTGACGTAGGAAAATGTGTTCAAAATGACGGGTAACACGCAAGTATTTATTATTTCTTTGTATGCGCAAAATTTGTTTTGAGAGGAAGATTGTGTACGCTTTTTGCGTCAGTTAAAGGAATATGAAATAACTAAGTCAAGTTCAAAGGTGGTATGTTTGATTGTCTTGGAATATATTTATGTTGAACGTACCTACATATTACTATATCTATTAGAGCTAATGATAATCACCATGAAGTAGCAAAGAGTCGCAATCTACATCTTAATTGAATTACTTAAGTCACAGATTTTATACTACAGTAAATACTGTAGTATAAAATCTGTGACTTAAGGAACGTGTCGCGGGTTCGATTCCCGCATGGAACAACACTTTGTGTGATCCACAAATTGTTGTTTCGGGTCTGGGTGTCATTTTGTATGTGAACTTGTATGTTTGTTAACGAACTCACGACACAGGTGAAAATCCTAGTGTGGGGCAAAGTCTTATAAAAAAAAACATTTTGTATTGACATTAACAATAAGTAAGACTAAGAAAAGGTTAAAACAGAAAATAATACTAGACACCACAATACTACGAGGTACCTCTATAGTGGAGATTATACAAAGCAAATTGTCCGAATACTTCCAAACAATAGGAGCAAACAGGTTCAGAATACCCACCAAAATCTGCATGAAAATCAATGACTGAGCATCGTAATACCAAGCTGGTTGTTCCAATATGGAAGGGAGGCAGTTGCAATGTCATGCAATTACCTACGTGTTCACAATATGCCAGTCATTGTACGCAGTTCCTTCTACTCGAGAGATTTGTGGTAAGGGTGTGTTCTCTTTTACATAAGCTTAGACGTTTGGGAGTTTTGAGTCTGTTGCAGTCGGGTTTTAAAGTAGTTTTAACTTATACTTTATGGAGTCAAAATTTGTTTTGGCTTAATAATAATTTGACTTAGAAATTGTTTTTTTTTTTAGGAATTAAGTTTAAAAGTTTTTTTATTGCACCTTTTGTTACATGTATGTATTAGTAACATCACTATTTAGTGAGTAGTGACTCCCTCACTATAATGTGTTATATAAGGTAGGACACTCGTCATAAAGTCGCTGTCTATCTATCATACGCTGGTGTGTGTACACGTCGTGCGCCCTGTATTATTGTAATAAATTCAAGTAAAATAAACCGACTATAATTTGGTAATCCACAAACATAACACATTTTACAGATATCTTATTATGGTTCAAAAAAATTTAATCATGGCTTCATGTTCCATGTACTCTAGAGGTAGAGGTACAATCTGCATCGGTCCATTTATATCACTATTCAATCTAGTATCCATGAATAGCACGCATCAATCGGACATCAATCAGGCACTTTGCATTAAAAAAGTAAATATGAATTTTACAACAATGGCCCTGCAATATCCGGCTTGAACTGGTTTCAACTGGCGCGTAGTGTAATGGCGTATCGATATTCTCAAATCGAGATTTCAATGAGGAGCGCCTGATTGCTTTTCTTAAATGCTGATTTCTAAATAACGATAATTATGTTTGGGTCGAGTGATAGAACTGTTAATCCAGTTAAAATATTTCAATATTGGTATATTGACAGTACTGTTTGTTCAATCGTAAAGCCACTGTCAAGTAAAAAATTGACTCAAGTAAGATAAGCATTTCAACTGCTACAATTTTAGAAAGATAATAATAAAACGTACAGAAAAAACTATCAACAAACAAATCTTGCATTGTTATACAAAAAAGACAAACAAAAATGAAATACCAAAACAAAGTTACAAACCGCTCTCTATATCATGTAGTAACAACTGCAGTAGGCCTCAATTCACACTGGTTTTGCGGGCTCGTTCGCCAAATTTGCAACGTGCGCTCATTTCGATGAACGACATCGGTATATCGATGCAAATGACCCGTACAGCCGGTTCATTATCATCCACATCGAAAATTAATTCTCCACGGGATTTGTCGATTGTTAGTTAAATTGTTTTATATCAAGCATTTGATTGTATATGTCACATTAACGTATAGTCAAAACTGCCTTTAAATCTTGAAATTTTGTTTAAATTTATTTTTACTTATGTATCCTTATAATAATTGCCAGATAAAGATCAAAATTAATGGTTTCCTAATGTTTTAAAATTATTTTCTAAGGTGTTTCGCAAGGAACCATCGTGGGACCATTAGAATATGAAGTATAGAGTTTTACACACAAACATTTACATCAACAAAATTGCAATTTACATACGCATTATGGAAACTATTTCCAACGTTAACTAAGTAACATCAAACCAAACATGCTAGAGTACCGTCTATCGGAACAGAAATGCCGATCTAGCTCTCCAAATCTCATTAAATTTCAATATAATATTAGTTGAGTTTCAAAGTCAAACACTAGTAGGGAATCGTCGGAATCTATCGCGCAATGGAAACGAAGCCTGTGGACTGGAATATGGTAATGTAAGGACTCACATCGAAATGTATGCAAGCCTGTTTGTATTTGTAAGAGGTATTGGTAAAAGAGGTACTAGAAGCAGTTTGGTTGAATATTTGTGATATTTCTTGTTGGTGTGTATGTAAAATTTGCGTTTTCAAGTTATTTTTTTATTTCCTTTGGTGTTGAATTAAATCTTCAAGCAAACGTTTATTATATCTATTTATTGATTTTGAAACCAAGAATTAATTAATCACACACGTAAAATATGCGGCGACGTCACCGTGTTAGCGCCCTCTGCTCATGAAGAAGAATCCCTTTGTGATTCGAAACTAGTAGAGTTTTTCTCACTATTTTACGTGAGTTCACTAGTTTTAAATAATTAATCTCACTTACGATAGTTATTATACCACAATTGAATTCGAATTATATTGGCTTTTGATTGCACTCGAACAGTGTAAAGCTGGGGATAAATAATTCCTAATTACCAACACTATGTTTGTTTGTAACAAATTCTATTTTCCTAGGATCAGTTTGCAATGTAAGCGATTGCTTGTTCAAATTGACTAAACAGCTTACCAAAATTTACATTAATTATGACTAATTTGCAAATGATTAATTATTATTAGTGGTTGTAGTTCAGCTCATTTTGATGGCTTGCATTACAAAAATTAATTATAAACGCTTTGTTAGAGCTAATATTGTTGATGTTTACAAATAAATACTACAATATGAATTGGGGCATGCAATTAAATTTATTGAATAAATTATTATGAAACTTTATTGCTGGCACTATAAAGGTAGTAAGTAACACGTCAACCTATAATTACCAAATATACTAAGTATGCTTAAATAAAAATTATAGCTTAATTTCTAAATCCATTAACAACAACATATCTATAATTCCTTGAATATTTAACAGAAAATTTCAATGGAACCCAACTTTCAAAACCTTTGTAAACGAACTTACTAAAGAAATAGAGAAAATAAACTGACGACGAGCGCTGGTACAAAAGTTGGGAAGCTGCCTTAGTGCTTCTGAAATATGCAAAACGGTTCTTATAGACATTATCTTTGGACCTATTATGCAGACATAACCCTCTCAGCGCCGTAAATAAAAGTAATGCACGTTTTATTAATTATTCAGAGTGCATCGAGCAAGCACTTCTCGAGTGGTTTGAAAAAGTTAATTTCCATGTCTTTGCTCAGCTTGTGTGGATTTAGTTTTTCGTTTATTTATAAGAGTTTTAGATTAAAAGTCTCTTGGGTTGTTTGAGATACAGCTTCGGTCGGAATTGAATATTTATGTTTTTCTTCCTTTTGCTTTTTTGTATAATGTTATGTTGTGTTTGTTCTGAATATGTAATTGGATAACGACGAGCTAGGGATACCTGTTGATTTTTTGCTTTCTATTTCATGAATATTTCACTTCCATAATTGATTTTTTGATTCTTTTATTTTTACAACCAACGCAATGTTTATGACATGTTATAAACAACATAGTCATGGTCGATTTTTACGTAAAAATGCAACTGAAACTTAAACATTTTAATCATGTGTTAAGGTTATTTCGGTCATAGGTCAAATATCTTTGAATAAATACAACTATAGTCAAAATTTTCAGATTCCAGATTTGACAATAGATACTGTCATTTTGTGAAATAATGATACCGCATATAATAGTGTAGTGATGAACACAAAAATCGATAAACAATCAGTGTGTGGGTTTTATAATAAATGTTACAGAAAGTGACAGGATAGCGATAGCGATGACGGCGACAATTTATAAAATAACTTATTACCATAGTATTATGGTAATAAGTTATTACCATAAAATAACTTATTACCATAGTATTATGGTAATAAGTTATTAAATGCGATATAGATGTATATATATCTGTTTTATTTGCCATGTTCCTTCATGATTACATTTTTTTTATTTATTTCACACAATTATAAAAGAAAAGTCTCAGATCGTTAATTAATCGTCAAAACTAAATGATCGGTTCAGAAATATTTAATTTCCTGATATACTTAGTTTACGGAAGTAAAATTATAAACGAGAAGAATCGATCCAGAAATATTGCATTTCCATATCGAATAATTTCGCAACGTCACTATTTAGTGCTTGTCATAACGTTGCAACACTGAAATTTTCAAATCTGGAATCGAATTAAAATTCCGAGTACCTATAGTAAAGTCCAGACGTAAGTAACTCAAAGCAACTATTTTGTTTTAAAAGTCTTAAAACTTTAATAAGCAAAGCATTCACATATGTACAAAGAAATTTTAATTGATTGAATTTGAATGGGCTATTCTTTTGATGTTAAAAAATAGAGACTAAAAACATTAGAAACTAAAGCCAGAAAATTATCTATTGATCGTTTATTAGTTAGATATTAAGTAAGTAATAAATAGCTATAGTAACCGAAGTGAAAAACCGCTTGTGTTGTGTTTTGTCGTGAAAGGTTACCGGAGGCCCAAAACACCCCCACCCTCCCAGTCTACCTAATTCCCTAATCCCCCACAATACTCAAATTGCCGTTTCCCATAAGGTCAGTAAAGCACTTGTAACGCCTCTGGTGTTTCAGATGTCCATCCATGGGCGGCGCCGATTGCTTACCATCAGGTGATCCGTATGATTGTTAACCAAAATAAAAAAAATAAAAATATTTCGGCTTACTCTATACTCACGAGTTATGTTTCTGCCACCGACAGAGGGTGCAAATGAAAACTATAATCATTAAACTAAGTTTATTATAATTAAAATAACATGCTAACTTCTAAAATCTAATTAACCTAAGTGCAAATGTGTTCGATGTTAGAACAACACTGCTTTCTTATCTTAAAATTCTTTATTATAAAATTAGTATGAAGGTTTTATTGAGGTTAAATCTAGTGGGGTGAACGATGATGCAGCGATTTGTAGCTGGGCACAAGGCGACGACAAGAGGAGACAACTCAGCAGTTCGAATGTTGCAATACTCCGTAGAACCTTCGTTGCATCAAAGTAGGTGTAATGTACTGATTCAGCAGATCTGGGCCTGGTGACACGACGTTGATCACCGATACGTAACACACGTAATTATTTGACGAGGAACTCGATTAGTTTCAAGCCATGCTAGAGGCTCATATTCATGCGCGCGGCGTACGCGGCGATTGTCGCGCTGATACAATCACTGCGTCGTGGGTCACGGAATGCTGCTTATGCCGCGGAAGCAGATAGCACAACATTGGGTTGTCAGGACTACCGGGACCAGGGGCAACCGCAAGGGTTAATGTTAGTGTTACTGCTACTCCGCTCCGGGTCGAAGCAGGAGTTGGCACGGGGTGGTTTTTAGAAAGTAAGACTATAAAATCCCCTTTCGCTTTACCCAGACTGGAAGGTGGCAGGCTAAACAGGAAAAGTCTGTAACTATCTTGCTGCTAGTAAATGCTTCTTCTCAAACGAAGAAGTGGTGAGCATTATCGTGATTTAAAACAAAGTTGATCAGATTTGAACATATTTTAGGGAACAGCGATAAATTGTACTGAAATACCGCCACTGATAGATTTATTACGTTATGAAATTAATAAGTACCTACACCTACCCGCAGCTATTTAATTACGGACGTGTAAAATTTTCTGATTATTGGCAATTAATTATGACACCATGTTAATTTTAACTCTCTTTAGCAAAAGTTCTATAATATTCGTACGTGGAATGAAATAATGAATCGCTTCTACATTTTGTTTACTTTGATAACTTCTGGTTGGTTTTGCTTGAGTAGTTGACTATATATACTATATTATGCATATGTTTGTAGTTATAGGTACATACATATATTTGAATAATATCGACACATTATTGGTAACAGATTATTATTATTATTTATTTATTAATAATAAAGGTACATGGTATGCCTTCTAATCTAACGCCATGTCCAACAAAACTATATATAAATAGTTTGACTGTTGGATCTTCTATATTTAAATTAGTATTTATTATGATAACGGTTTTGAGCGTGATGTATTATGGCCTATAACTACCTCGATAAATGCGCTATCCAACACAAAAAGAATTATTGAATTAATTTTAAATACATATAGTTATGGTAATAGATAGATACCAAATATTTTTTGTATGGAATGTGTAAACGAGCAGACGGATCACCTGATGGTAAGCAATAGGCGCAGCCCATCAACATCCGAAACACCAGAAGTATTACAAGTACGTTACCGGCCTTTTGGGGATTAGGAATTTGAGGATTATTTGTGATTTGGGAGATGTGTAAAGGGGGTAATTAGACCTTCTTATGATGGTAACCTCAATCATACGAAACACAACACAAGTGTTATTTTATGTCGGGTTTTTGTAAGGCCGTATGGTATCACTCCGGTCGAGCCGGCCCATTTTTGCCAAATCTTACATGGCTTTCCCATACTTAAATTTAATAATTTATTAGTTTTCTATTATATTAGAATATTAATTAATAAAATTTACAAATCACATATAGAACATTTGCGTTTTTTTTTGTAGATAAATGACTCATTTTTTTAATAATGACGCAATGCCACCCTTTGTATTACCTATTTATGAACGTCGTTAAAATACACATTAAGCTCCCTATTTGATCTCATTGTCCAGCAACTCATAAATAAAGGAGATTCACACATAACAGTAACGCAGCGTCAAAACATGACAGCACACAAAATCTCGCATATTTTTCCCATTAAGCTGTTTACAAGCCTTTTTTACCGCCCATACAATAAAATCTCTCATTTAACAGCATAACTTGACAATCAACATGTCAGATGAAGTGTGAAAAAAAATTCCACAAACAAAAATTGAATAATTTTTATATCCCGCTATGCAAACACTGGCATTATTGCCGTTTTATATGAATAAAATGGCGGAAACGTCCGGACTGTTAGGTTATTGCTTCCGTTTAAGCGCGTCGGTGCTGGTAGAACAAAAATGTATAAAAATGTCTGCGTGTATTGTTAATATGGGTCATATATTTCTTGTAACTATTGTCTGGGTTATATATGCCCGGTGCGAGGCAATTGTTTTTTTTTTCAATTTTTCGGAGGAGCATTCACAGGGTTACAAAGCTACAACTACTTTTTTCGGTTTCAATGGCGGCCATGACTTTTGTTTGAATTCGTTATTGTTCAGTTTAGAAATGAGTTTTTGTTGAGTTACGACTCGGTTTAATTGGTTTTTTATTGCTAAAATCTATGCTGTTAATCTTTTTTGGAATTTTGTTGTGGCATGAGCATGCGTGAATGAGTGTGTATTAATTAGTGTTCATATAAAGCAAAATGTAAATAAACATTTTATCAATTACTATTCATGGATTTGTCATTAATATTTGAGGTTTAAAACAAAATATTGGATAGCATTTTCGACACATTCCCATGATGTGATTTTTAAGTAATTTTTTATAATACTTTACTGATCTGCTAGTCACTATTTATATTTCAGATAAAATGATTAAACGATTTAAGCATTGAAGCATCGATCAAAAAGCAATACAAAAGTCACTTTGCGACCCCTACAGTCGGTATGGGACGGTTTAAAGAAATATCTTTATTAAAAAGCTCTGTTTTGTAATTAGGGGGCGTCCTACTCCGGCGAATCATTAGCGTAATAATGTTAATAGGTAGCTTTGGGTAGAGGTGGGATGTTAAAAAAGGATCGATAATTGTGGAAGTTAGGATTTTGTTATAACGAAGGGTTTTGACATTGCTATTACAAGATGGTGCTAGTTACTCGTAAGGTTATATTAGTCCAATAAGCTTAGCTGTGAATAGTAGTCAGTCTCTTACTGAACTTAAGTAAATTCAATGATTAAACAAATATAATCTTTTGTGGTTGATTAATTATATAGTAGTCTTCTGTTGAATACCAGACCGTGCTATCAATTAATTACTTAAATTTATTTTTAAGAATATAGAGTTTGAGTATTGTTTTTGAGATACTGGACCTAAAGTGTTATGGGCATATAAACTATGTTGCACTTAACAATTCTATCTTAAATAAGAAACAATCCAAAGGCTAAAATCTCGATATCGATAATATAGACCAAGAGCTCAGTAATCCAGTGGATCTCACTTAACAAAAAAGTGCGAAGGCTTTTCGCGAATTTTTCGTATAAAAGGAAACGCGATAATTCCCCGTAATGAATATTTAATTATTGTTTTCGTTTTTTTAACGTTTTATCGTAAATTAAACTTAATTATTACATTGCTTTACACGTTTTTCTACTCTGTTTTAGATTAGTGGGTTTTGTATTATGTTTTTGTTAAAAAAAGACGACGATACAACGTAAGATACATTTTAAGACCTTTAAATGGGATTTTATTCATTCCTTAAATAATTTAAAAAATGAAAATTATGATTAGATTTCAGCTATTCTACGAAATATATTTCGAGATATACGAATTATTAATATCGAGAACAAAAATGTTCTACGAACTCCACAATACCATAACAAGAAAGGCAAAAACCCAATAATTTCTCGATTGCAACGATTACCGTCTTCAGTATTACAGTTTCGATTATTACAAAACGACTAGCTTAATGTATTCCGTCTAGACATTGAAATCTATGCACCCTGTATAAGTTCATCGATACATATAAATACAGTTCCGATGTTCGTTTGTTTGTACATACTTGGTAATGACGTCTAGACGTGGAAGAGTTTGTGCACACTGTACATCACGGCACGACGGTAAATCTCAAGGGAATGTCGTACCGTGCGGTAGACGTTGGTTTATCCATAAAGCAATAATAGAGTTGAATATATTTATTGCTACTCCTACTGTTCTAGTGAGTATCGTAAGAACTGACTCAAGGACTAAACATTTAACAAGGACTGCATAGGACATCTGTATATAAACCTTTTAAAAAGTGATCACCCAATGTGAAGATAATGGCATCATCTGATGTGGCCAGCAATTTTTGAAAAAAGAAACCTTTTTCGACGTAAATATCGTCGAGGAAAAACAGTTTTCACGTTTAATTAATAATTTGGCCTGTAGGTATAACAATGCAAGCTAATGTTATCTCACTTACGTTCGCATATTACAGTGTATACCGTATCAATTTTTATGCAAACACAAAACCAATAACCAAGTAAATTAGCAATGAAACCATAGCATAACACAGTTTGTAAACTATTGCGAACAGCTCAACAATTCAATTAGTTGCCGGCGCCAGGAGCGTCGCGTGTTGTCAATGTTGATGACTAACTAAAACGACCGATAACTATCAACTTGTCAATAATGTACTAGTTCTGTCTTGCGGCTGCGATTGCGTTGTCTAAGTATTCTTAATCTGTATAGTTTTAGCACCCTAGCAGTCTAATAAATAACCTATGACTGTGGTTCTTCGTTCTTCTTCACAGTTCGAAACTAATATTTTTCTTACAATATCAATATTACTAAGGATGACTTCTTATATACAAGCGAACTATATGAAAAGTAGGTCTTGATATAACACAGTATCAGGGCACAAATATCGTACAGCGTTTATATACTAAACGAACAATTTGTATTCTACGACACTATACATAACATACCCAAACGTATATACCCCATATATGTGGGTACATACAAAAACTCAGTCATTTATCTGAAAGCCGAAAAAAATTCACCTTTTTCCTATATTCCCAGTATATTCGCGTGTAACCTTTGACATTGACAGCTACGCAATGTAATTTACAAATATCTGTCGTACGAATAGGTAGAATTACATACATAACAGGAGGCGATGACATGAAGCCGGTCTAATGTACAATAAATACACTATGTTTTATTGAACTGTTATCATAGTAGCGCAGTACATAATGCCTGGTATATAATGATAAAGGAAGTAGACATGAACTGTGAACTGAAAAGGTGAGTCTACAGCTCAAAAGATGATTCACAATATACAAGTTTTAAAACACTGTTGTTCTTGCTGAGAATTTCATAAGGGAACAAATTCGAATATTCGTAGATAGAAATCAAACTAATAATAAGCAAAGTGGACATTTTGTGATGTTAGCTGTTATGTAGAACGTAGATTACTAAGTACACCGAAACGTTCGAGTCTCGTTACCAAAACAGTTACTTAAGTTGCCAAAGTACATCCAAGGTGATGCGACGGTACATCCGAGCTATTTGGGCGCTCACAAACAAGAGACTACAACGCAAGCTACACTAAACATTACCTTTGCTCAGTGGACCGGAACGTTCACAGTCGACAAATATCCTCAATGCTAGATAGCAACACTAGCAAATATTTGAGTGATTGCCTACATATAGATTTGCCGATTTGACGTTCCACTAACTGTTAATACTCGTTATTGGTGAAAATTCATATTGATGTTTTGTGATTATTTTACGCGTTTGTGTGGCATTTTTCATATAAACACAAAGATTTTTTGCAAAAATTATTCATCACTATTAATAGATTCTGATCTTTGATCAGAAATACACTGAAGACTTCAAGTGTTTCCTCTGATCACAAATCAGAAACACGTTAAGTAACAATTTTTGTTTTTGATTCGTAATGACAGGTTTCAGTAACTTACCGATTTTCGATACGGTATCGGTATTCAATTTATTTATATTCATCGGTTCATCGATTTCGAGAAAAGTGAAACTTAAATCAGGTTTCTGTTTATTGGATGTCGAGCAACTGCCACTTAAGTTATGCAATTCATCCTACAATGTTGATTGCTTACAGTCCTGCAGCAAATCCTTTCATTTCTGATTCGATCACGGCAGAAAACTTTGTGATAGGTACTCGATTTTAAATAAAATTATATAATGTAATAGCTTTTACCCGCGGCTTGTTGTGTTAATCTGTTGTGTTGTATTAAATTTGTTGTCATCAAGGTTATTTTCTTTTTCCGTCTCCTTGACCAAATATTGGTATTACATTGTTCTCACATTATTGAACTCAACGGAAGAATGTAACCAAAAATTTTATTGTGAACATGATTGAAAAAGAGTAACCTATGGAGTTTCTTGCTCGTTCTTCTCCATAGGAATCTACACTTTGGAACGAGCAAATAGCTTCACTAGAGGACTGACCTACAGACTGACATTTTTTCTTATTATTTAATATTTAAATATTTTGTTTTGACGTTCAAAAGTGCCTTACTGGTTTAATTGAAATAAATGATTTTGACTTTGACTTTGACTTTGCTTCGCTTGCGTCACAAAAGGATAAAAAGTAGCCTATGTGACATATACCAATACACACAGCGCCATCTATGCCAATACTTTTATTTTCCCGCGGAAATATCAAACTTGTCCGGGATAAAAAGTACCCTATTATTTAATCCAGACTTATAACTTTAGGTCTGCAAAAATTCAAAGCAATCGGTTTAGTAGTTACGGTGTGATAGCGGAACAAACAAACAAACTCACTTTTCGATTTGTAATGTAGAAAACGTATTATTATTTCGAACGGATAATATTATTGTTATTTAATATTATCATTGACCAAAAATATGTTTTCACGTTCATTGTGAAAAGTTTGTTCAAAACGTTGTCTAGCAAACGATTTTTATATAGACACGTGATCATTTTACGATTCTAGGTAATGCGATAGTGATAGACCTCCTACCAATCTACCAACATCATTTAACGACTTTTGATAGAAGAAGAAAATTGGACTGCCTCGTTGGCCAAGTGGTTGCAAGGGTTTTTAAAAACCCAGTAATACTTTGCTCGACCCGGGAATCGAACCCGAGACCACGAGCCCAGCAGTCGCACTTCCGACCACTCGGCCAACGAGGCAATCCATTTTTCTTCGTGTATCAAAAATGTTCAGTGGTAGCACGGAGTCTGGAATTGTGTCTGGGATATGGCAATAGGCTCACTCCCTATTACATGGGACTCATAACATAAATAGTGAAAAGTAGGTGTTATATTGTACAGTAGTATTAACTGCCGTAATATGCACTTTTGCCTACCCCTCCGGGGATAAAGGCGTAGTAATGTTATGAGAAGAAAATTGTAAAGAACCTTGTTAGTATAAAACAAAGATTCCAAGAATTCAAGAGGGCATGTCCAAATAAGTGTGCAAGGTGCAAGACGATAATAGTGCAGTTATCGGCAATCTTCCTAACTGCTTACATACTCCCCAAGAATAGTTTCCATCAATAAAATAATTATGGTCACAGTGTATTTTTGCATTTATCACATATTTGCGAAGATGCAGCTTTCTGGAAAACTTCTCGTGGCAAATTGCACTGCAAGTCGGCTGCTACAAATATTTGAATTGTAGAGTGGGATTGGTGTGCCTTCTACATATTCAAACGTTGTGTTTACATCGAGAAATAAAAATTCTTAGCGATTCGCCACTCAAAGTATTCAACCGAGATCCAAAGTCTAAATCTCAAAGAAAATTCCTCATGGAAAATATTGGCTCGGTCTGCTCTTGTTGAACGAGGGCAATTTTCTAGTTTATTTCCAGTAACAGGTACTGCATAATGTTGTTTATTGGACCGTGACGAGCCGTGAAAGCTTTCGATCCGTTCGTGATTAATGTCGAAAAACGTTTTAAATGCTCCGATAAAAGCGATGATTTATACGAGTCCGAGTGTTTTCCACGCACACTTATAATAGTATTTATAACATTTATTTCACTTTTATTGCTTTTCTGATATTGAGTTTGGATTAACTTTTACCGCGTTGAACATCGAACACGACTGCTGAAGCCATTCTTTTGTTACTTATTACTTCATTATTTGTGAGTTGATTCTTATCTCATTTGTTTTATGAGTAGTAGAAACTAAACGGTGTATGGTTTTCGTAAAATCACCATAGAGTTGAAGATGTTTCATCATCATCATCATCAACAGCCTATAAATGCCCACTGCTGAGCAAAGCCTCTTCTCACACGGAGAAGGTTAGATGTCAGTGAACTTAGCTGATCATTGTCCAGCAGATCAAAAATAAATGAGAGTTCTCATTGCATGCAGCTAAGTTCTATAGTTCCTGACACCTTTTAGAAATAGTTCCGGCGTTTTTACCTTAAAAAAAGACAATTAAAAAAATGATCTGCCAACTTCCGGCAGCAGATCAATTTCTAGCAGATCATAAATAAACGTCAGTTCTTACTACACATAAGTTAGTTCTACAGTTCCTGATAATTTTTAGAAATAGTTCTGGCGATTTAACCTTAAAAAATTCAATTGAAAAAAAAAATCCAGCATACCAATTTCAGCACTTCAAATGATACTGTAAAGGGCTACAACTGGCCCAATCCCTAGAACTCTTTTGTTTCTCACAGAGTCGTATCAGAACTACAATTTGAAACTCTAATCGAGTCCAGAACTCCCTTTAATGTGCCAGCAGAGCATGTCTGAAAGTGCAAAAAATCGAAATTTATCAATTTCAGCACTTCAAATGATATTGCACAGGGCTAGAACGGTTCCAATCCCTAGAACTCTCTAGTTTCTTACAGACTTAAATTAGACCTACAACCTAAAACTCTAATTGAGTCCAGAACTCACGTTAAAGTGCCAGCAGAGCATGACTGAAAGTGCAAAAAATCGAAATTTATCAATTTCAGCACTTCAAATGATATTGCACAGGGCTAGAACGGTTCCAATCCCTAGAACTCTCTAGTTTCTTACAGACTTAAATCAGACCTACAACCTAAAACTCTAATTGAGTCCAGAACTCACGTTAAAGTGCCAGCAGAGCATGCCTGAAAGTGCAAAAAATCGAATTTTATCAATTTCAGCACTTCAAATGATATTGCACAGGGCTAGAACGGTTCCAATCCCTAGAACTCTCTAGTTTCTTACAGACTTAAATCAGACCTACAACCTAAAACTCTAATTGAGTCCAGAACTCACGTTAAAGTGCCAGCAGAGCATGTCTGAAAGTGCAAAAAATCGAATTTTATCAATTTCAGCACTTCAAATGATATTGCACAGGGCTAGAACGGTTCCAATCCCTAGAACTCTCTAGTTTCTTATAGACTTAAATCAGACCTACAACCTAAAACTCTAATTGAGTCCAGAACTCACGTTAAAGTGCCAGCAGAGCATGCCTGAAAGTGCAAAAAGTCGAAATTTATCAATTTCAGCACTTCAAATGATATTGTATAGGGCTATAACTGTTCCCATTCCTAGAACTCTCTAGTTTCTTACAGACTTAAATCAGACCTACAACCTAAAACTCTAATTGAGTCCAGAACTCACGTTAAAGTGCCAGCAGAGCATGCCTGAAAGTGCAAAAAATCGAATTTTATCAATTTCAGCACTTCAAATGATATTGCACAGGGCTAGAACTGTTCCGATCCCTAGAACTCTTTTGTTTGTCACATATCCGTATCAGAACTACAATTTGAAACTCTAATCGAGTCCAGAACTCTCTTTAAAGTGCCAGCAGAGCATGCCTGAAAGTGCAAAAAGTCGAAAATTATCAATTTCAGCACTTCAAATGATATTGTATAGGGCTAGAACTGTTCCGATCCCTAGAACTCTTTTGTTTGTCACATATCCGTATCAGAACTACAATTTGAAACTCTAATCGAGTCCAGAACTCTCTTTAAAGTGCCAGCAGAGCATGCCAGAAAGTGCAAAAAATCGAATATTATCAATTTCAATATTTCTCATGATACTGAAAAGGGCTAGAACTGTTCCAATCCCTAGAACTCTTTTGTTTTTCACATATCCGTATCAGAACTACAATTTGAAACTCTAATCCAGTCCAGAACTCCCTTTAAAGTGCCAGCAGAGCATGTCTGAAAGTGCAAAAAATCGAATATTATCAATTTCAGCACTTCAAATGATACTGAAAAGGGCTAGAACTGTTCCCATCCCTAGAACTCTTTTGTTTCTCATAGATCCGCATTAGAACTGTAATCTAAAACTCCATTTGAGTCCAGAACTTCCTTAAAAAAGCCAGCAGAGCATGCCTGTAAGTGCAAAAAATCGAAATTTATCAATTTCAGCAGTTCAAATGATATTGTATAGGGCTAGAACTGTTCGCATCCGTAGAACTCTCTTGTTTGTCATAGATTCGCATTAGAACTACAATTTAAAACTCTATTTGAGTCCAGAACTCCCTTTAAAGTGCCAGCAGAGCATGCCTGAAAGTGCAAAAAGTCGAAATTTATCAATTTCAGCACTTTAAATGATATTGCACAGGGCTAGAACGGTTCCAATCCCTAGAACTCTCTAGTTTCTTGTAGACTTAAATCAGACCTACAACCTAAAACTCTAATTGAGTCCAGAACTCACGTTAAAGTGACAGCAGAGCATGCCTGAAAGTGCAAAAAATCGAATTTTATCAATTTCAGCACTTCAAATGATATTGCACAGGGCTAGAACGGTTCCAATCCCTAGAACTCTCTAGTTTCTTACAGACTTAAATGAGACCTACAACCTAAAACTCTAATTGAGTCCAGAACTCAAGTTAAAGTGCCAGCAGAGCATGTCTCAAAGTGCAAAAAATCGAATATTATCAATTTCAGCACTTCAAATGATACTGAAAAGGGCTAGAACTGTTCCCATCCCTAGAACTCTTTTGTTTCTCATAGATCCGCATTAGAACTATAACTCTTTTGTTTGTCACATATCCGTATCAGAACTACAATTTGAAACTCTAATCGAGTCCAGAACTCTCTTTAAAGTGCCAGCAGAGCACACTCAATTAGAGTTTTAGGTTGTAGGTCTGATTTAAGTCTGTAAGAAACTAGAGAGTTCTAGGGATTGAAACCGTTCTAGCCCTGTGCAATATCATTTGAAGTGCTGAAATTGATAATATTGGATTTTTTGCACTTTCAGACATGCTCTGCTGGCACTTTAACGTGAGTTCTGGACTCAATTAGAGTTTTAAATTGTAGTTCTAATGCGAATCTATGACAAACAAGAGAGTTCTACGGATGCGAACAGTTCTAGCCCTATACAATATCATTTGAACTGTTGAAATTGATAAATTTCGATTTTTTGCACTTTCAGGCATGCTCTGCTGGCTTTTTTAAGGGAGTTCTGGACTCAAATGGAGTTTTAGATTATAGTTCTAATGCGGATCTATGAGAAACAAAAGAGTTCTAGGGATGGGAACAGTTCTAGCCCTTTTCAGTATCATTTGAAGTGCTGAAATTGATAAATTTCGACTTTTTGCACTTTCAGGCATGCTCTGCTGGCACTTTAAAGTGAGTTCTGGACTCAATTAGAGTTTTAGGTTGTAGGTCTGATTTAAGTCTGTAAGAAACTAGAGAGTTCTAGGGATTGGAACCGTTCTAGCCCTGTGCAATATCATTTGAAGTGCTGAAATTGATAAATTTCGACTTTTTGCACTTTCAAGCATGCTCTGCTGGCACTTTAACGTGAGTTCTGGACTCAATTAGAGTTTTAGGTTGTAGGTCTGATTTAAGTCTGTAAGAAACTAGAGAGTTCTAGGGATCGGAACAGTTCTAGCCCTATACAATATCATTTGAAGTGCTGAAATTGATAAAATTCGATTTTTTGCACTTTCAGGCATGCTCTGCTGGCACTTTAACGTGAGTTCTGGACTCAATTAGAGTTTTAGGTTGTAGGTCTGATTTAAGTCTATAAGAAACTAGAGAGTTCTAGGGATTGGAACCGTTCTAGCCCTGTGCAATATCATTTGAAGTGCTGAAATTGATAAATTTCGACTTTTTGCACTTTCAAGCATGCTCTGCTGGCACTTTAAAGAGAGTTCTGGACTGGATTAGAGTTTCAAATTGTAGTTCTGATACGGATATGTGACAAACAAAAGAGTTCTAGGGATCGGAACAGTTTTAGCCCTATACAATATCATTTGAAGTGCTGAAATTGATAAAATTCGATTTTTTGCACTTTCAGGCATGCTCTGCTGGCACTTTAACGTGAGTTCTGGACTCAATTAGAGTTTTAGGTTGTAGGTCTGATTTAAGTTTGTAAGAAACTAGAGAGTTCTAGGGATTGGAACCGTTCTAGCCCTGTGCAATATCATTTGAAGTGCTGAAATTGATAAAATTCGATTTTTTGCACTTTCAGGCATGCTCTGCTGGCACTTTAACGTGCGTTCTGGACTCAATTAGAGTTTTAGGTTGTAGGTCTGATTTAAGTCTGTAAGAAACTAGAGAGTTCTAGGGATTGGAACCGTTCTAGCCCTGTGCAATATCATTTGAAGTGCTGAAATTGATAAAATTCGATTTTTTGCACTTTCAGGCATGCTCTGCTGGCACTTTAACGTGAGTTCTGGACTCAATTAGAGTTTTAGGTTGTAGGTCTGATTTAAGTCTGTAAGAAACTAGAGAGTTCTAGGAATGGGAACAGTTATAGCCCTATACAATATCATTTGAAGTGCTGAAATTGATAAATTTCGACTTTTTGCACTTTCAGGCATGCTCTGCTGGCACTTTAACGTGAGTTCTGGACTCAATTAGAGTTTTAGGTTGTAGGTCTGATTTAAGTCTATAAGAAACTAGAGAGTTCTAGGGATTGGAACCGTTCTAGCCCTGTGCAATATCATTTGAAGTGCTGAAATTGATAAAATTCGATTTTTTGCACTTTCAGACATGCTCTGCTGGCACTTTAACGTGAGTTCTGGACTCAATTAGAGTTTTAGGTTGTAGGTCTGATTTAAGTCTGTAAGAAACTAGAGAGTTCTAGGGATTGGAACCGTTCTAGCCCTGTGCAATATCATTTGAAGTGCTGAAATTGATAAAATTCGATTTTTTGCACTTTCAGGCATGCTCTGCTGGCACTTTAACGTGAGTTCTGGACTCAATTAGAGTTTTAGGTTGTAGGTCTGATTTAAGTCTGTAAGAAACTAGAGAGTTCTAGGGATTGGAACCGTTCTAGCCCTGTGCAATATCATTTGAAGTGCTGAAATTGATAAATTTCGATTTTTTGCACTTTCAGACATGCTCTGCTGGCACATTAAAGGGAGTTCTGGACTCGATTAGAGTTTCAAATTGTAGTTCTGATACGACTCTGTGAGAAACAAAAGAATTCTAGGGATTGGGCCAGTTGTAGCCCTTTACAGTATCATTTGAAGTGCTGAAATTGGTATGCTGGATTTTTTTTTTCAATTGAATTTTTTAAGGTTAAATCGCCAGAACTATTTCTAAAAATTATCAGGAACTGTAGAACTAACTTATGTGTAGTAAGAACTGACGTTTATTTATGATCTGCTAGAAATTGATCTGCTGCCGGAAGTTGGCAGATCATTTTTTTAATTGTCTTTTTTTAAGGTAAAAACGCCGGAACTATTTCTAAAAGGTGTCAGGAACTATAGAACTTAGCTGCATGCAATGAGAACTCTCATTTATTTTTGATCTGCTGGACAATGATCAGCTAAGTTCACTGACATGAAGGTTAGAGCGTTAATCACCACGCTTGCTCAATGCGGGTTGGCGATTTCAAACTTATAATTAGAAATTATAAGTCCAGGTTTCCTCACGATGTTTTTCCTTCACCGTTTGTCAGTGGTGTCTAAATAATCTTAGAAAGTACATATAACTCGGAAAAAGTCACATTGGTACTTGCCGTTGGTAGGTTTCGAACCCGCACCCTCATGCATGAGAAGCGAGCGTCTTAAACCTCCAGGCCACCACGACACGAAGATGTTTGACGAAGATGTTTGTGCTAGCTATATTGACTTATAAATTCTAAAGACTTTTTCAATTTAGAATGTTCCTTACCTCCTGCTGAATTCCTGGTTCCAAGGACCGAAGCGATCTGAGGCCGCTCCTCATTGATGACCAGCTCGGCTTGTTCACTGTACACCGAGTGGACTGTGGAGATACAGGTCAGTCGTAACTGGCCTCGCTCGAAGCTGTCTGGCCTCACCATGAAAGATAATTGGCTTATTGAAGCCACCTGAGAAGAGGAAGGTTTTTTATTCATGTATTTTCGTATAATCATTTTTAAAGTTTGTCTCTATGAATAAACACAATAGTGTAATAGATATTATATTATGAATAGTGAATACAAGTTCATAAGATTGTACAAAAGATAACATAGTGTTATTCAATATGTTATTTTACCTTGTTAGATGCCGCTACAGTCGGCATAGGATCTGTGGCGTCTTCGTCTATAGAGCTGTCGTGATGTCTGGGCGAAGGCAACACGACCGTGTCTTGACTTGGTAATAGTTCACCCTCCTGGAAATAAATTGCAAATTTAAAAGTACTACTAACTAGAGAAAGATAACGCAGGTCGCAAAAGTATTATAAGGTTATTTATTTGGTCTTACAGTTCGTAATTCGAATAATTTATCAAAAAAAAACAATAATACTAAATCTTCCTAACTATCCGAAATCTGGTATTGTGTCCATTGCATGTTTATAGACATACAGCACAACTTATCTGCCTTAAATGTCACGTTAAATAAAATATCTATGCACCTTTCTACTCTTTCAGAAAATTAAATACCGAGAACCGAAGCAAATGAAACTTTAAAATAAGGCAAGAGCATTCAAATTCAAATATCTGAAAGTGTTTCTTGAACTGTCCTCCTTTGTTAAGCTAATTAGAGTGTTGAATGTTAGTCGCCGCACTTCGGCCACTGGCCGAGGCACGCGATTAGCGGTGGCTTTGGTACCGCAACAATATTAACTCTGCAATCGTTTGAATTGTATTTAAAATAATTTTGAAATACTTTGTTTTTAACTAAAATAAACAGTTCGATTTTCAGTTAGGAAATCTTACAAATATCAAAGTGGTACTATTTACGCATCAATATTTTAGTGCTGTAGTCGGAATTATACATGCCAATAGACTGAAAGCTATACATCTCTAGCCTCAAAGAGCCATCAGACCACCACAGATGGGGCCCAGCAGGGCAGATGCCGATTCGAAGTCGCGGAGAACCTAACGGGTTACCGGGGCTCCGGCTCGCCGTGCAGGAAAAGGAACGGGGTGGTTTCTAGTCAGTAAGAGTCTGACACTCCCTCCCGCCTCAGGCGGGAGCAGTCATTCGATGATTTTCCCCCATTACAAAAAAGGAATAGAACATGGAGGCTTGTTATTTAACGTGCAGTTTTTTACACCAAATATATTGGCTAAACAACCACAGTGTAACATTTGTTTACTTCCTCGGGAACGTTTGCCAAAATACTACAATTTCACCGCCCATAATGAATATGTTCACGGTGGCGAGACGATTGAGGGCGAACAGCTTCAGCATCACATCATTAATCAACGTCAGAAACCAATTAGAGGGCAATATTTGTTCTGTGTCAGCCATGTTTTATATTGAAAATGTTAATACTTGTAACCCCTGGCTGATTGTGGGTGCTTAAATGAATGTAGGTCTTATGGTTTAGAAATAAGGATGAAAAAGAGTTTTATTTCCAAAACTTAAAGCCGGTTTTACATACTCTGGACAACCACTATCTATCAAATAAAGGACGTACTACGTAATTTGTATGAACTATCTGTATGATGTGAATTCGGCAAAATTAGCTCTGTAAGTTTTTGAAAATATTAAATTAAAACATAAAGCATTATATGTCATGACGTCCATGTTAAAACGAGCACGTTCATCGCGTATTGATTATTTAAAAAATTAGATGGTTTTCTTTTTTAATACTTCAATCGTGTCACCAGCAACTGCTAACTATAATTGCCAAAGTTGGTATCTAACTAAAGTCAAATATTAGCTAAGAAGGTCAAGTTTTCTTACAGTATCTAGATTCTTGAATCTGACCTTTGACTAATACATAGCGTAGGATCTGGTCAATATCATATTAAATTTCCTAGAAGGCTTAGTATAAAATTTATAGCCATTTTCTAAAATCCCTTACACAAGATTCTCTCTATAACCTTTAGAACAGTACCTGATCCTTCGTCCTACATTTTGACTTAAAGTGCCCAGTTGTTTTTTGTATATAGGTACTAGAAAGAAAAAATTGTTCATTTCATTTTTTTTATTTACGTAGGCGTTTCATCTCGAAATGCTCATTATTATTTGATGTAGGTACATTCCGAGTCTTATAGAGGTAATGAGATGTTTTATGATATTTTCGCTTATTGAGCAAAGAGTTTATAATTTTTTTGCCTACTTATTTCACAATTGTCAGTTTGCTTTGAAATGCTCAATTGGTATTTTATTATAAGGACATACGCTTCAAGCAAAGTAATATTAAGTTAGAATTAATTAGTGACTGTCTCGTTGGCCGAGTGATCGCAAGTGTGACTGCCGGGCAAGGGTTCGATTCCCGGTGACTGTCGGTCAAAGAATTACTGTTTTTTTAATTGTCATTAGTAGCACGGAGTCTGGGATTGTGCCGGGTATTGGGCAACAGGCTCGCCCCCTATTACATGGGACTCATAACATAATTATATAGTGAAAAGTGGGTGTTACATTGTACAGTGGCATTAATTGCCGTAATATTTGCACTTCTACCTACATGCCTCTGATACAAGACGTGATGTTATATGTTAATTAGTGAGCAAAAAAGTAACCTAAGGAAGTAACACAAGAAGTAGAAAAAAATTGCCACTCATGTGTTCTAAAATAACTCAAAAATATCAAAATTACCTTTTCACTATACCGAAACAGCATACATAGGTAAGTTTAAAAATATATTGTCTTTTGATCAGTGATACAGACTGTTTATATAATACTTTATCGGAAAAAAAATATTTTTTGGCCCAATTTATGGTACCACAATTTTAAGCACAAAAGCGAATTCTTTTATATATTTTTTTTCACAGAAAATATTTTTCATACCTGTATGGTATCCACAAAGGGTCCAAAAGCCTTCCAAGGGCTGAATATGATGTTGTTGTGCTCATCACCAGGAGTTGCAGTACTTCTGAAGCTGTGGGGAGCATCTATTGACACCACTGGACTTGGAAGAATTCTCTGCTGAATTATTGGCTTGCCTTGGATCTGTAAAGAAAAAGAAAATTAAAAAAAATAATCTAATCATCATCATCAACAGCCTATAAGTGGCTATTGACGACCAAATTTTTTTTTATTGCTGTTTGACTGCACAGTTGGCACGGTGGCTGGGCAACTGGCTGCCGCGCAACGTGTCGCGGGTTCGATTCCCGCACGGAACAACTCTTTGTGCGATCTACAGATTGTTGTTCCAGGTCTGGGTGTCATGTGTATGTGATATTGTATGTTTGTAATCGCACCCCTACATAGGAGAAAATCCTAAAGTTGTCTCAACGATTAAAAAAAAGTTATCTTCTCCCACGGAGAAGGTTTGAGCATTAATTACCACGCTTGCGCAATGCGGATGGCGATTTCAAATTTTTCAGGCCCAGGTTTACTCACAATGTTTGTCCTTCACCATTTGTCAGTGTTGTCTAGCAAATAATCCAATAGTATTTATTTATGTAAACTCAAAATGATATTTAGACTAGTGTGTAATATTTTAGAGTTGTATTTTCAAACACCCCTTTACAGCTGATTATATTAAATTTCATGTAATTAATGATGAGTTAATAACAATACGCCAACACAAATATCATTTTCAAAAGATTATCAAAATTCACAAAATTGTATTTTAATAACACATTGACACAGGTACTATTATTTGCAATCCTAGTTGACATTTTAAGTCTTAGAAAATAATATTATTTCTTTTAAGAGATATTAGACGTTAGACTTCTAAATGAAGGCATTATTTTTGCAGCAAGATAAAATCTATCAACGTCAGCATTTAATAAATATCAGACCAAAGGACTGACTACTGACAATTCTTTTTAAAATTGTCTTGAAACACTTAGTTAGAATTTAGATGACTATTTAGAAAAAATGCAAACTGTGGAATATTAAATTTGCAGTATTGTTGACGTTTCTATTTAACATTTATTCGCTTCATTCAACCTCGAAAGGTATTTATTTAAGTAGTTTGGTATCTAGTGCTTATATCATCCATAGATGAAGTTCAATGAATCAGTTTATTCAGCAATTTAATTTTAATGTCTCCAGATTGTTTTAAACAAGTACAGAAATAGGTACACGCCTGGAAATGTTTGCCTTTATCGAAAAGAAGACTATACTATAAATAACTGAAAATTTTACTATGAACCTAAAAGTCTTAAACATTAGTCGAAGAACAGGCTCAACCAGCAGCTAACTAATAAATCAAATTGAATTTTGAAACTTTCTCAAAAGACCAGAATCCAAAGATCTTGGGAAGGCTGACTAGAATACCTATAACCAATTCGGCCCAAAAGAAAAAGAAGAATAAAGAAAAGTTAGCCTGTTTTAATTAACTATCAAGTTGACGTAACGGCCGAACACACTTCGCCTGACGTCCTTTGCGTAGTTTTAAATTAAAAACTTTGTTCAATACCTAAGTAGTTACAGAAGAATTAATTGGTTCAAACTTGTTATAACCGAGAGAGTCGTCAGTCACCGTAACTAATAGTACAGTTTTAATTATGGTTTAAACATTTTTGGTTAGCGGTTTGGGAGCATCTCAAATGTTATTCGGATTTAGGATTAGATCTTGTACTTAGTTTTGAATTGAAGGGTTTAAAGTTTAACTAAGTTTTAGTTATGCTCCTTGTTATACTTCGAAGTTTTCGTTCACTAGTTTCGTAGTTATTTTGTTGATAATGTCTCTGTTGAAGTAGTTTTTATAATACCTAGGAATATTATCTTTAAAAATAAAGGAAGGTAATTAATTAGTGATTTATGAAAAGATACTAAAGTATCATGAAATATAAAAATATCTTGTTGCAGACATAGATGATAAAAAGTCTAAAAAACGTAAAATTACTAATCATTTTATCCCATATATTGAAAATGGAATTCGTACACAAAAAGAATTCAACCGTATGTTTCTCAGCCTTCCTAATTTTAAATGCTACTCTTAATTAGTTAGTACCGATACTGACCATTACCACTCTTTCAACATAGTATAAAACCTAACTAAAATTTCAAATAAACACATTTCTCATACAATAGCAGAGAAACCCTTTACAAGTAGAGTAGACGGTGATCAGTCAACGTTATATAGAGTCTAGGTGTCTCTAGATAGAGACGATAGAGATGCGGCAATGATTGAGTGTTACATCGCTCATTGTCGACGGAATGCTCTACTGGTAGAGATGGGCTGTTTAAGTTTATCGATAAATGTGAAAAATGAATTACGTATAGAAGGGAGAATTGTCTTCTGAAGCAAATTGATTCATAATATCTAGTGCTACATTCATTACTTGATATAAAAATTATAGCAACTTTGTTGTTGACTGCCTCGTTGGCCGAGTGGTCGCAAGTGCGATTACCGGGCAACGGGTCTCGGGTTCGATTCCCGGGTCGGGCAAAGTATTACTGGGTATTTACAAAATTCTCAGTAGTAGCACGGAGTCTGGAATTGTGCCCGGTATATGGCAATAGGCTCACCCCCTATTACATGGAACTCATAATATAAATAGTGAAAAGTGGGTGTTACATTGTACAGTGGCATAATGTGCACCTCTGCCTACCCCTTTGGGGATAAAAGGCGTGATGTTATGTTATGTTATGTTACCAACTTTGTTTCATTCCCTTTATTCTTAAAGGCAAAGAAATAAATTTTATTAGTAAAATGTAACACCCATTTTACGTCACTTATGTAGAAACATCTTACTTTAAACATATAAAGTTAAGCGTTGTATTTAACAAAACAGTAAAAAGTAGCAATAAACGAAAGTAAGATCAATGCAAACAACATCCACTCGAATCCATAATCAGAAATCATAAACTCAAGCTAAAACCAGTCAGTCATTCATAACAATACTCACTTCAATAAATATTTAAGTAAGCATAAAGTCAACCAGTAGATACACATAGCTTGCTAACGGAAAATACCATGAAAATTATGTTCTACATCCAAATAAATAGGCCATAAATTCGCATCCACTAATACGCTGACAATAACATTATTGGCTATGATTTATTTTATCGATAGACGGCTTGTTGGATGAGTACTCGCAGACGTGGGTGAAAAGCAAGGTGAATTTCCGAGTCGGGTAACAGTGTTATTGAGTTGTTCGTTTTTGGAAATACTGAATATTAATACTGGGATTTGTAGCCAGGTACTTTGTATTAAAACAAATATTATTAATAAAAAATAGCGATACTTTAAAATCAAAGTCAAAATCATTTATTTCAATTAGACCAGGAAGGCATTTTTGAACGTCAACAACAAAAATTTAGAAGTGAAGCTCATTCCAAGGTTTAGATTCCTATGATGAAGAACGAGCAAGAAACTCCATAGGTTACTCTTTTTCAATCGGGTTTACAATACAATTCTCTAGTTACATAGATTTGTTGGTTCGATTGTGTGAGAACACTAACACACCTAAATGCAGTCAAAGATTAAGCTATGTCTATACTTTGGCAGAACTTAACAATTTACAATTTCTGATTAATATGCTGTTTACTACGCTAACATTATGCATAACTAGCTCCTATCCTATTTGGGCACATTTCGTTTGGAAATATATCCAAAAGTGGTTCATCTAACGCAACAGCAACTATGTGAAACGGGCTTACCTAATGTTAATATTAATTTTTTATCGACAATTGTTTATCGATAACGAGTTAATCAATCCCTAGCTATCGAGCGATCAATATTGGGGTTTATTATGAGCGGAACTGTCATCGGATGCTTATTACGTCAAATTGCCTCATAAATTTCAGTTCCTACAGCCTACTATGGTGTAAAACATTGCTTTGTCGTTCGTTGCTGTTTTACAAAGAAAATATTTATGTAAGTACCACTGCGAGCGGTAATGAATGGTGAAATGAAAAACGGTTATCGGATTTCTTTTTGGGGTTAAGCTTAATTTATTTGGATGTTTCAGGAATTGTCGATTGGTATGAAATTTTCCTTTTAGTATGTAGTGACGAAATTACATAGAGTGAAAATTTGAAGCGATAAAATGTGAAAGATGGAAAGGAAAACCTTAAAAAAAACATATTTAAATCTTGTTTTCTTTTTAACTGATATCTAGTATCAAATGGTTTTAAAATTGTTTCCTATCATACTAAAACTAATACTAAAAACAAACAAAATGTAGATTTTTTTTTAAAACATAATACCATATTATGCTATAATTATTATCATATTTGCTTCTCAAATTTACTTATCAAATAACCTCTGGCTGAACTTACGACCTACGTCTAGTAAGCTAGTACTATTACAGACAACCAGAATCCCCTATTAAAATAAAGTACAGAATAGAATGTTCTCAATTTCATACATACACGTTTAATACAGTGTTTTACCTAAAATAAGCTTTTATATTGGAATCTAAAAACAGAGCCCTTCAGAATGAGAGTAAAGACTGAAACATATCCCCCTATTATCGATAATCCATTCTAGCTTGTCCAATTTATTTGGGATTAACGAGATTGTTAAGTATATTTGGAATTGGGTATACCTAATTGGAAAAATACTGGGTGGTACTGATAATGCTAGAGTTTTCTAGAGATAATGTTGAATAGTCTTTCTTTCTTTTTTCCAATTTTGTGTAAGGAGGTTTTAATTTAATTGAGTTGGTATTGAAGCAACACCATTGTTCTTTTGTTTAATTGCTTATATTCATTTACTTAGTTACTAATCTGAGGACATCAACATGATTACTCTTTGCCATTTACTATTTATGATTCTCATAATATTCCAATATTGAGATTTGAAATTAATATTTAAGTGCCATGTTTTGGCACGAATGGGCCAGTTCGACCAGAAAAGCGACGTCAAACAACGCTTGCGCTGTGTTTCGTCGTGTGAGTGAGGTTAAATAAATAAAAATAAAATAAAATAAAAATAAAAAACCTTTTATTTCTTACTTCAAAAATTTACAAGGTATATGCTTATTTACTAGGTATGCTAATCAACTTATGAACTTAACGTTATTAGAACTAAAAATATAAAACAATAAACACATAGTATTTCTTAACTTAACTATCTTAGTAAGAACCCCTCGTTCTCGAAGGTGAAGGCCTCCTCTAGAGATTTCCAACTATCCCTGTCTTTTGCTATTTCCATCCACTGTTGACCAGCAACTTGCATTATATCGTCTGCCCAGCGAGCAGCTGGTCTCCCTCTCTTTCTATTTCCGGATGAACCGTTCCAACACGTAATGCGGTGGGTCCATCTATTGTCTGTTAACCTGGCTATGTGACCAGCCCAACGCCATTTCAGTTTTTTGCAGTGGAGCAAGGCATCAGTAACTTTTGTAATTTTTCTTATATTTTTGTGTGGCACTTTTTGGATTTTTCTAATTTTTAATAAAGTCCTTTCCATGGCTCTCTGACACGATCTAATTTTTAATTTTACGCGTTGTGTGAGTTTCCAAGTTTGGCAAGCATAGGTTAAGGATGGTAGTATACACGAGTCCATGATCTTTTGTTTAATTACAATTGATATTTCACTTTTCATCACTTCTTTCATGCTCCAAAATTTTTTCCACGCATTCGTAACTCTTCTTTCGATTTCGTGTTCATTCCTATGTACTTTAAATGAAATTTGCTTGCCTAAATAGATATATGTGTCTACATACTCCAGTGCGTCATTTTCAAGGTATACAGGATGTTTAGTGTAGTTTGTCATAATATTTGTTTTATTGCGATTTATCCTTAGACCTACCAGTCTGCTTACAGTGTCGAGGGCGCTTACCATTGACTGTATCTCAGTGGTGTTTTCAGAGAATAAAACGATGTCGTCAGCAAATCTTAAGTGACTGATGTACTTGTTTTTTATATTCAATCCGACCTTCTCCCAATTTAGCTGTCCCATTACTTGTTGTAACACTGCTATGAATAATGTAGGAGAGATTGCATCTCCCTGTCTTACTCCTCTTTTGATTGGTATAGCAGGCCCTGTTGTCTCTAGTTTAATTCTGCTGTTACAGTTTTGATATATGTGTTGTAGTACTTTCAGATATGTTGTTTCCACATTTTGCTGTTGTAGAGACTCCCATATTGAGTGATGATATAAAGTGTCGAAAGCTTTTTGATAGTCGATAAATACAAGGTAAAGCTGCCTGTGGTATTCTTGATATCTGTCTATAATCATTTCGATAGAGTGGATATGGTCTACAGTAGAGAAACCTCTTCTAAAGCCTGCCTGTTCCACTGGTTGATGTTTTTCAATTGTACTTTTGATTCTTTTTTCTAGAATTGTAGAGAATAATTTGTATATTGAGGACAGCAGACTTATTGGTCTGTAATTACTAATATCATTTGGATCTCCTTTCTTGTATAGCAAAATAATGTCAGATTCCGTCCACTGTTTAGGTACATTTGCCGTTTTCAGCACCATATTAAAGAGCTGTGTTAAAGGGCTCTTTAGGTAGGGACTTCCTAGTTTCAGGGCTTCATTGGTAATCTTATCAGGTCCCGGGCTTTTATCCAACTTCAAACTAGCAATTCCATTCATTACTTCTGTTTCATCTACATCTTGTATATTTGATTGTATTTCACTTATTCCAGTTGATATTGATGGCGGCCCCTCATTTTCATAATCATATAATTCTCTATAGAAATTTGTTGCAACTTTTAGTATTTCTTTCCTCTCGTAAGTTGTTTTATTCGAAGCTTTTAGTCCCTCTATCCAGGTTTTATGTGATCTTAATTCTTTATTAGCTCTCTTTAAACTTCCGTATTGTATAATATGTTTTTCAATTGTCTTTTTACGATGTGTGTCATAATCATTTCTGATATATTTGCTTATAAGTTTGTAGAGGGCTTTAAGCTCATTTTTCATAGTTCGTGTCTTCGGTTTAGTATTTTGGAGGTATTGTCGCCGTAACATTAAGTGTCTAGTGCGAGCTGATATAATAGAGTCTGTATCCTTGTGTTTAGATTCTTCTTGAGCTGTTTTGAGGCTAATGTTAATTGCGGCAGCAATTTTGTTGTATAATTCTTGTACTGTATAACTATGTTGTTTGTTAGCTAGCTCTGCCAAATTGTCATAAAGCGAGTCTTTATATGATTGTATTTGCTGTTCATTTTTCAAAGTATTTTTTACATTACCTCCATACGATTTTCTGTTCTTCCTTTTAGACTTCAGTGTGAATGTAGCTCTAACCAATCTATGGTCACTAGGATATTTAATATTAATCACCTGTATGTCTTGAGCATATTTTTCGCTATTAGTTAGTATGTAGTCGATTTCGTTCTTTACCTTGCCGTTCGGTGATCTCCAAGTCCATCTTCTATTATTTTTCTTTTTAAAAAAGGTGTTTAAAATTGCCAATTTATTTTCACATGCAAATTGTATAAGTTTTTCTCCTCTTCTATTTCTATGGCCATAGCCATAGCTTTTAGTGATTAAGTTTTCCGCCTGTTTTGGCTGGCCAATTTTTGCGTTGAAGTCGCCCATAACTATTAAATGTTTTCCAATTGTTTTTAGTGCTTTGTTTACGTTTTTATAAAATAGCTCAACCTCTTTTTCTTTAGCTGATTCTGTTGGAGCATAACATTGTATTATGCTTATAACTGTATTGTCGACATTTATCTGAAGTAGAGCAACTCGTTCTGAAATTCGTTTGAAATATATAATGTTCGCCCTGTGACGTTTATGCACAAGAAACCCCACTCCATACAAGCCTGGTGTTTGCCCTGTGTAGTATAGAATGAAGTCTTCGTATTCTTCTATAGAGTTACCCAAGCGTCTGATTTTGGCGAGCCCGATGACATCATATTTTATATTTTTCAGGGCTTCGCCGAACTCCAGAAGACGAGAATAAGATGATAGCGTTTTAATGTTATAAGTTGCTATATAGAGTTGATTATGGTTGTTATTTTTATCTACATTACTACTATTACATTCTGTATAATATTTTTTCTCTAGAGGGTTTTGGTCTACATCTCCCACGGGGACCAGCCGTGTTGGGAGAGGTGGAGATGAGGGGGTGCGGCTTAGTTTTTTGGAGATTCTTCATAATCTCGGCTTGGTGAGGCTTTAATCGTTGGGGTTGACTGTGAGGGTTTCAGGAAGCTCGTTATGTTTTGAGATTTCTTTTTCTTGGGTATTTGTTTCAGTCGTTCGTCGTTGTTTGGAACTTTTTCGCTATGTGCAGTTTCAGGAGACTCTGACAGACATCTTTTATTATAGTTCGTACTTTTGTTTGAATATGTTTGTTTGTCTCTAAGTTTTATTTGTACTATTTTGTCGTAACGCAACATTACCTTTTCTCCAGATATACGTCTTCTTTGTAATTCCTCTTGGAGCTCTTGTCGTTTTATTAAAACAGCTGGTGTGTAGTCTTCCTTTATGTAGATATCAGTATTTTGTAGATTTTTCTTCTGTTTCAAGATTTCTAATTTTCTACTTGTAGTTGTGATTGTAACTACAACTGGTCTTGTTTTATTTTTATTTTTCCCCAGTCTAATAACTGTTTCAATTTCCCATTTTGGGCATGTAATTCTCATTGTTGTGTTAATAATATCTAGGGTAGACTTAAGCAGATCATCATAGCTATTTTCTTTTTCTGGGACTCCGAAGAATACTAAATTTTTCTTTCTCATTTGTTTATCGAAAAAATCAATAGATTTTTGATGCTTTTCGGTTTTTTGTTCAAGTTCATTTATTTTTGTTTCGAAACGGCTAAATTTATCATCGATATTTTTATTTATTGCCTCTTTTATATTTTGCTCCATATTTTTTATATCTTGTTTCTGCTGTGTAAGTTCTTTTTGTATATTTTGTAGCATTTTCTTTAACTCATCCATTATTCTGGAATTATTTGTGATCAGCGACCTCTAGTGGTTGGTAGCACAACTAACAGAAGCGTAATATTAGTATTGATCGCTAACTCGTGTCTCCGCTATTCGTTCATAGATGGCGTTGACACGTTTTTGTGACGTGAAATTTCTTATATGATTTGCAGTTTTTAAAACAAATTTCGCAAATTTGTAAATAATAGTTTTTCACTAATTATCGCACTTGTGGTGGGTTTGAACTAACCTTTTAACTGCGCCTCTCTGTCGCTTTGTGCTGGAGCTAGCGGGTAGTTCGAATTTTCTTATGTATTCTTTTATGTGCTATTTGCCAAGTTTTGCTGGGGAATCGAAGGTTTCGTGAAAGGTTTCACGATCCTCTCTATGTTGAACTCTATTCTTTAAAATTTTATACCACTTAAGATGGAAAACATCAGCTTTTTATAATTTATTTTCTTAACACTTAAAGACTCGCTAATGGGTCTAACGGACCCAGTTGTTTAATTTGTTTGTAATAACTTTTAAGATTTGACGTTTGCGATGTTGCCGTTCTCAGTACCTTTCAACAACAGTATAGCGCGGCAAATGCCGGTCGTATTCGTAAGTTGGCGCCCTGTGAGTGAGTGCTATAGACGTATAAGGTGCGTATGGGTCCTCTGGACCCGGTAGCGACTAAATACGTAAGCGTTCTTTTTCTCATTATAGTATTATTTATAGACTTGTTTTATGTTTATTTCATAGAAAATGGCTTCCAATAGGCCGTTGAGACTTGACGAAATAGTAGACTATGACTATGAATGAGATATACTATGACTAGAAAATGTTAATGAAGAATAGATGTAGAAACTGGTGAAAAACAGAAACCGGAAATAATAACCGACTATAATGCTTTGAAATGTGGAGTCGATATAGTTGATAAGACGATTGGTACGTATTCTGTGTCAAGACGAACTCAAAGATGGCCCCTGTGTATATTTTTCGGATTATTGAATATTGGTGGACTAAACACTTATATTATTCAGAAGGCTAATGTATCTTCAGATAACTTCACTCGAAGAGATTTCATCAAAACCTTGGCAATTTCTCTGAAACACCGCACCTTCATGACAGAATTTCTATCATAAACATTCCACAGCATAGCAAAAACCGTATCTGAAATATAATTTGAGAAGTCGAACCACCCGCGGCATCCAACTCATCCTGGCCAATTGCTGGGCGAAAAGTACGTTGCGGTCTTTGTAATTGGAAAAAAGATAGAAAAACCAAAATTTTTTGTATAAAATGCAATATAGTCATTTGTAGAAAACGCGTGAAGCACGTGTGTTCCAATTGTTTTAGTAAATTAGAAGAAGAAAGAGACTGTTGATTTTGAATTATTGTATCCCAAAAAAAGTTATCTGATTTTGTTAATTTTCAAAGATATTTTTATTGTGTTCTTTTAGTATTGATCTCTTATTGTTAATTGTTCTACGTAGGCATAACATAGTGGTATAAGAAAATATAGAAAGGTATTGATAAAACCACTAATTACAGAAGTTTTCAGGATTAAACTTAATCTTGTCATAAAAACATGCCAAAAAACCGTAAATTTTTGTAAAAACTTGTTTATTAAGAAAACGAAACTAATATTACTGTTTGATTCATTATTGTCTTTGTTTATTATCATATTATCCCTAGTAATAAAGTAGCTTTCACTTTTATTTAGTATTTTTGGAAAAAAAAATGAATATTGTACTGGGTCCAGCGTACCCGGTAGCGAGTATGGGTGTTACAAAATAAGGCGCGAGTCCTTAAGTGTTAACTTATACAGAGCTGATGTCAACAGCGGCACAGCAGCGCCCCCCTCTCCTGGTTGAGGTTACCGTAGGCCAATTGGGAAGGGGTGGCCCTTCCCCAATCTCCCAAATCCTGAATCTCCAACAATCCTCAAAGATTTTATATACTTTAACTAGCAGTATAGCAATATAGGTACAAGTTAAACTCAGACCATCACAGATGGGGCCCAATAGGGCTGATGCCGATATGGAGCCGCGGAGGACTTAACGGAATCGAAGTGCAGCAGTAGAAACGGGGTAGTTTTTAGTCAGTAAGAGTCTGACACTCCCTCTCGCCTCACCCGGGCGGGAGAAGTCATAGGACAATGTTTATCCCTCTAAAAAAAATACAAGTATATGTATATAAAAATGAAATTAAGTATAAAAATAACTAATATTTTCACAAAACCTCCACATAGTCCACGCTACAATAGTTTCGTCCCACAATGTACCGCTTAATTCGACACATGTGACATACCCACCGGAACAACTTTAAGTGTACTCTGCCGTTGACATGTTTCATGAGGAAAACTGTGACAAATCTTTCGTTGCCTTTACTACAAGTACTTTTATACTTTTGTGTGATATTTTTTTAAACCAAATAATGTTCATTTTGTTTTTTTTTTAAAAAAAAAACATTGCCCCACACTTGGATTTTGTCCTGTGTCATGGTTGTGTTTACAAATATTCAAGTTAACATGCACATGACACCCAGACCTGGAACAATAAATCTATGTATCATACAAAGGGTTGTTCTGTGCTGGCATCGAACCCGGGACACGTTGCGCGGCAGTCAGTTGCCCAACCACCGCGCCAACTGATAATAACCCTGTTTCCCCAAAAAAACATGGAAAGATGACTTTTTTTGATAAGGGGGGAAAATCATCGAATTACTGCTCCCGCCTGGGTGAGGCGGGAAGAAGTGTCAGACTCTTACTGACTAAAAACCACCCCGTTTCTTCTCCTGCACGTCGAGCCGGAGCCCCGGTTACCCGGTTAGGTTCTCCGCGACATGCAAAGATGACTTGGAACTATGTTGTTCTATACGATGTATGTTGATCGACATCTTTTTTCTATCATCATCATCATCGACAGCCTGTTCTCGTCCACTGCTGGACATAGGCCTCTCTGTATCTCAGTTCTTTATATATTCTAGTAAAATATAAAGTTTTAGTGTAATTACCAACTCAACTACATATATATTAGGATCACAAAATCTTTATAACTTATATAAACGTTTGTATATCTAATATAATGTAACATAACATCACGCCATTTATTCACGATGGGGAAGGTAGAGGTGCACATTATGCCACTGTACAATATAACAAACTTTTTATATAATGAGTTCCATGTAATAGGGGTGAGCCTATTGCCATATACCGGGCACAATTCCAAACACCGTGCTACCACTGAAAATTTACAAAACCTATCTCTCAACCATATATATGCTCGTAATGATCCACAGAAGTTACACCATCCAGGGCAGCCATTGCAGCTACCCCATCCATTGTTTACAAGTCTGTTGTCAAAAATTCTAAATCAGATTTTTAAAATTTTCTCCACGTACCGGCCGCGGTTGCGAACGCTACAATAGATTTGTTTCGCTGTGCACCGTTTTATTCGGCGTGTGTGACGTGTACTATAGGGGTGTTGCACATAGAATATTTTAGATCTAAGTACAGATAATATATTTATAGAATTAATAATGTGACCGAATAAGTAGGTATAGATGTTTTTTTTTAGGGAATGTAAGTGAAGTATAAAGGCAATTAATAAAT
Organism: Spodoptera picta; assembly: GCA_038387885.1. NCBI lineage: Eukaryota > Metazoa > Arthropoda > Insecta > Lepidoptera > Noctuidae > Spodoptera > Spodoptera picta. Next base: position 1,491,259 of record JAZHFQ010000183.1, read on the forward strand.
TAAACCTATAATTTATTTTAGATATCATCTATAAGTGCGATATAACTGCGGTGGTTTGTTAAGTAGCTCTGATAATTTTGAAATTAAGTAGTGCGATTAATTCTTTAACCAAAATATATCAGGCATAGCACTGATACGAATTTCAGATATACGATAGTCTGAGACACCCCTATTGCAGGCGAAATACTTTTTTCTCTTATAGTAAACTGTCGTGTCACGCTGACATGCGTGAGTCATGACGTGGTCAACGTGATAGCCAGTGTCATGTGTATTATATAGAGGTACAAACCTCTATAGAATATGCAATTGGAATGTTTTTCAAGGAAAATATAAGAAATACTGATGTTTTTGGAGTTTGTAGGACTAATAAAACTATTAGTCCTACAAATAACGTCTAAATTAATAGTATCTACTAACAAATTGGTTATTTTATGTTTTGATACTGTAACCAAAATATACCAAGTGATGTAATAACTCTTGACACTAATAAAACGAAAACCTTTTCAATACAGCAATAAGTATACGATTGTCTTAGTGTTCGTTAGCAAGCTTACTTACACTGACTATACAAAAAAAAAACTTACAAAAAAAACTTTATCTCAGTTTCTTAAAACAACATCTTTATTTATTCGGACGAACTTAAATTAAGAAAACCTTGACCGTTGCCCGCTTTGTCCATTGATACAATAAATTCGTTGTCAATTTTTATAAAAAAAAAGAAAGAAAAAAAAATTTCTCCGTTTTTTTGTGTTTATCCAAAAGTAGCGGACAGCTGAAGTGTTCGAAGATTATTTTGTTTGAAAATATAATGTTATATTTACTTTGATGTTCAGAGACGGCGAATTGTATCGACGTTACAAGACTTTGACTCGCAAAAATAAGACGATTATTTTGTTAAAATTTTGGTTTGTTTTCTATTACATTGTTATTGTTTTATTTGAGTGCTAATATGAATATACCGACTTCATATGATCTTTCAAAAATTGTATGAGTTTAGTCTTTAGTTAATAGTTTACTTACTACTAACGAACATAGTTTACTTTACTGTTGTTTACTTTAAATAACTCAATGATTAGTTATTATTTGTACCGAATTAATTAAGTACTTGTTATTTTATTTACAAGTACTATTTTTCTAGACTATCTTAACGACACGGACTAACTACTTAAATATTGGAAAAAAATATTAACTTTCTAACACCTCAACGGGCGCATCTTTCTTTGTCATATGTATAAAAAAAAACAACCATAAAGTACAAACAAGTTATAAAAAAAACAGAAAAAAACATTATATTAGTACACACCGATTCACCAAGATCTCCGGTTGAATATTATAACGACGTGCCCCAAGGTAAATGACATCAGAATAGAAAATAATAAAATGAAATTAGCAACACAAAGAGGCAACTTTGGACGAGAGCTGAATAAATATCTCATGCACGACTTCTGTACCTCTGCCACAGAATAATTAGTAAAAGCAGTACAACAATTTTAAAACATGTTTTTTTTGTAAGACTAATATTGGTCGATGAACAATCGACCAATATTAGCAAGGTGTCGTTCGTTCGTCGTTCAAATTTATGTCCTATGATCATAAGCTTTCTTCGTGGTACTGATGAGGCCTATATCACAGTTGATGAATACCCTTAAATAGACTATTAAGAGATAGTGCATTTAAGACTTATGTCAATACTTTGGAGTATTGACGATTATCATTATCATCAGCTACAAGATGTCGACTGTTGTATATAGCACTCCTCGAATGACTTCCAGATTGTTGACTACCTCGTTGGTCGAGTGGACGCGAGTTCGACTGCCGGGCCGGGTCTCGGGTTTGATTCCCGGGTCAGGCAAAGTATTATTGGGTTTTTAAAAATCTCAGTAGTAGCACGGAGTCTGGAAATTTGCCCGGTATATGGCAAAAGACTCACCCCCTATTACATGAGTTCATAACATAAATAGTGAAAAGTGGGTGTTACATTTTACAGTGGCATTAAATGCCGTAATGTGCACCTCTGCCTGACCCTTCGGGGATAAAAAGGCGTGATGTTATGTTATGTAAGTAGTTTAGTAGTGAGTATAGATGGTGATCAGCATCATCATCAGCTACAAGATGTCTACTGCTGAATATGGGACTCCTCAGAAGACTTCCAGATTATTAATGATGAATAAGTTATTGCGGTGAAGAAAATGATTGTGGAATCCTTAGTATACTTTAGAACCATCATCAAAACAAAAATAAAAAGGAAATAATAATATGACAGTGTAGCTAAAACAAAAGGCGAAATTTTCATTGTCCTACTCATATCATTACTCTATGTCCACCGCAACTGAAACTCCTCATATACATTTAAAATTTATTGCCTAGACCTAGATAAGTCTAAAAAATGTGACACAGGTTTTATGAATACATTTTAATGAGAACTAGAATTAAAATGAAAGATATATAAGTGCCCCGTTACTTAGGGACGGGTTAGTAAGATATATACATTTAGTTTATGGTTTAAAAGGTTAATTTGTGATGTTTAATCTAGCTTAATTATACAAATAAATAAAATTGGAGCGTCGGTTTGCAATATTAAAATAACCGCTTTTTAATATATGCATATGAATATATGTACATACGATTTGGTTGTTCATAAATACGGACATATTGTTTCGGGCAATGTTTCGCATTTTATACCTACTTATGTATATTTTTTATTTCTCAGTCAAGTCAATGTTAATTGTTTTTGAGAAATACTGTAAACTGTAAACCGTATATACATACCTACCAAAATAACATTTTTTACAATGTTTATCTGTCTGTTTGTACTGGCTAATCTCCGGAATGACTGGACCGATTCTGCAAGACTTTTACTGGCAGGTAGCTGATGTACTAAGGTTACTTTAATTTTGGAAAATGTTAATAAAAAATGTTATGGTCTAAAATTCATATTCTACGCGGCTATATAGCCCGTGATTTCGTTCTGACTTGGTCCCGACTTGATACAAGTGAAACAAGTGAATTTATTTCTGCAAATAAGCTACAAGGCAGCACTACACGTCAATTTTATCAAGCGAACGATGAGGCCGACATTTCCTAACTGACTACTCTGAGAAGAAATGCCGAAACAAACTCAGTACTGTAATAAACCTTAAAGTAAATCATAATAACAATTGTTCTAACTACGTATTATGTCATTTTTGTACTAATATACAAAGGACATGAAAGAAAAATAATAGAAACGATTAACAGCAAACCAAAAGAATTATAACAAACAGTAATCGAATTGTAAGAAAAACAGGAAGTATTTATTCGTGTACTTCGTTTTACAATTCTAGGAAAAATCAGTAATTATTATTGGAAACGATTTGAAGTTTTCATTACTCAGAATAATTAAGATTATAATTGAATCGGTACCATTCAGAGCTCAGTAACAAATATTTGTTTTTTAATCAATATGGAATTCCAGGAAGACTTTTTGTTTCTATAGAAGCAGGTACTTACTAATATAATAGAGATGACGACGAGGTTTGAAGATTAAAAATGTATACAGTCCGTCAGTTAGGTTATGAAGCAATATTACTTTGCCGTATAAAAAACAATATGATATAGGCCCCATGTCATAGAAGGTGAGCCTATTGCCATATACTGGGCACAATTTTTCAGACTCTGTGCTACTACTGAGAAAAGCCAGTAATACTTGGCTTGACCCGGGAATCGAACCCGAGACCCTTTGCCTGGCAGTCGCACTTGGGACCACTCGGCCAACATGCCAGTCTTGTAACAATCTTTTTGTGTGTGTTAATGTAATTGGATTAAAACCGTGTTAAATATAGTAAATAAATAAATATAAATAACAAATGACAAATTATTACCAGACCTTACATTAAAACTGAACATTCGAATGACATGTCTACCTGGTAGATAATTTAATTTTAGGCAAAAGCCAGCCCGCACTTTAACAAGCTAATTATCAAATTTTCAAATATGAATGTACAAATGTTCGTGAGTTCAGATGCGGGTGCAACACTAGTTTGTTAGCGATAGGGATGCCTCTGTTAAATATTAATTATAACATAGTCTTTGTGGTAGATAACCATTTTAGAAATATGTTTTGACTAATGTTAATTAGCATGGTTGATAGAATGCGACTGACAATGACATAGGTTATGGTAGTAGCTGATTGTATTTTCTGTGCCAATCTGAATATAGAACCTAGGATCTTTTTCAGAAATTACTTTCATGAACAATAATATGTAAAATTTAAAAATCTAATAAATTTATAATTCCGATTTATAAATTCTCAATAGCAACTCAACTTTTTTCTTCTCCTCTTATAATATCTTCTGATTCACTTCGTGGCGGGAACCGAGACAGTTGTTCATGTCCCTGGGACGCGCCTGACTTCAGTGTTCCGGTGTTTTCATGGTTGTATCTACTGTAGATCCTGGCTTACAAGAGTTGCAGCGGTTTTGGGAGGATGTGGCGGGCTTGTCCCATTAAAAAAATAGCAACACAAAGTTTGTTCGAATACAATATCTATGTCTAATAAATTTAAAATGAAGAAGAAGAAAAAAAAACAAATAACAGAATTCACAATTTTATTGACTTGAATAAACATTTTGTTTTTCTACAGATTTAGTTAAATATCAAAGGTGAACGTTTCACTATACCAACATTATTAGGCACTATTATGACTCGCATCACGTGTACAATTCTCGTCATATATTAGAGGTATTATAATAATGTATGCGTGATTAACATCATTGATATTCATGGAAATCTCAGTCTAATCAATTTTCTTTCATATTTCCTACACACCGCCGTATTTGCGGTTTAGGGTTGGTAAGCCATAAAGGGTTACTGTATTTATTTTTTTAATGTTATTTCTTTTACTATTATCGTGGTAGCCCGAAGTTTAAACGGGCCGTCTCATGTATGAGGGTGCCGGTTCGAAACCTAGCAATGGCTAGTACCAATGTCGCTTTTCCGAACTATATGTACTTTCTACGATTATTTAGACACCACTGACAAACAGTGAAGGAAAACATCATGAGGAAACCTGGGCTTATAATTTCTTGTCATAAGTTTGAGATTGCCAACCCGCATTGAGCAATCGTGGTGATTAATGCTCAAACTTTCTCCGGGTAAAAAGAGGCTTTGTTCAGCATGTATAAGCTGTTAATGATGATTTGACTATTATCTATACATATAATAAAATCGTAGAAAAGTCCAAACTGTACACTGAATATTTTTTAAAAGAATACGTGTAGCGTGATCTACAATCGATACTACCTCTATACAATAAATATGGTTTTTAGAATTTATGTTTATGTGTCTGTATGTATGTCCGGGATGATCTTAAAAAGTACTGCATGGATTTACTTCAAATTTTGCATTAATATTATTGTCAACATATAGGCTACATATTATTATGCTATCATCTACAGGGGAGGACCTCTATACCTACTAGGTACTGAATTGATTCTGACGACATTCTTTACCGTAAAATATTCCTTGATAAAGACTAATTCAAAAGCCTAAATTCTACCAGAAGCCATTATTCTACGCGGATGAAATTGCGGGCAACAACTAGTACATATATAGGTAAATAGTTTGTTTGTTTGTACGCACTAATCTCCGGAACTACTGGTCCTATTTCAATAATTAATTTTTGCATTGCATAGTGCATTTATCACTATAAAATATCACGTTATGTCCTATAAGAGCCGAGCAGAGCAGGTAAAATAGCGCGGCAGAAACTGGTGTTTTATATTTCTTTATAGTGACAGATGTTAAGAGTGATGGTTGGTTTATTGTTTTAGGAAGTTAGACTACATTTTTCTGATATAACTTAATTCACTAATTTTGTAACTTTTTTTTTAAGGGGGAAATTATCGAATGGCTGCTCCCGCCTGGGTGAAGCGGGAGGGAGTGTCACACTCTTACTGACTTTAAACCACCCCGTTCCTTCTCCTGCACTTTGAGCTGGAGCCCCGGTAATCCGTTAGGTTCTCCGCGACAATTTTGTAACTTAAGTAAGCGCCACCTGATTGAAAAAGAGTGACCTATGGAGTTTCTTACTCGTTCTTCTCCATAGGAATTTACACCTTGGAATGAGCAAATAGCTTCACTTCTAAATTTTTGTTGTTGACGTTTAAAAGTGCCACCCTGGTATAATTGAAATAAATGATTTTGACTTTGACTTTGACTATGGAAATACCTAAAAGATATTGTCAATAGTACTTTATTGTCAAATTACAAATTAACATCTTAATTCAACCAATCCTTTCAACGAAAACACGACACGACAACATAAAAATTTAAACTTAAAACAAAAATTTACAGATATATTCAGTAATTGGAAGTGGCAGCCCTAGGTGTAAACAAGACAATAATTCACATTCTACGACACATATCGAATAAGTAATTCTATAAAGTCAGAGGCAACCCTGTGGGAATGGCAGAATAATGCAACACGTTGTACGTTGCCACAGGAATACAAAAGGAGGTTTCAGAGGTTTTTCAATAGGGTTTTGTAAAGATGTTTAGTTAGGCTGGTTAAAGGTTAAGTGCGATTAAAAAGAATGAAAAAAAAAGCATTTTTATTCGGCAGTAGGCACGCACACAGATACAAAAATAATACAAAATTAAAAACAAATTAGTTTTTTGTATGTTTTTGTTCGATTTGGAGCGATTAAATGTACAATATTATGACCTCTTTTTATTGTTATATAACAAATTATACGGTTAAATAAAATTTGGTAGGGACATAGCTTTGACATACAGAATGTCTTCTTCGAGTTTGGACACCTTTGTAATGGTTTTTTTAATATATCAGTTTTCGTTAACCACATTAGTTTATTCAGAAAACACTTACCTAGTACGTAAGAAGACGGTTGGTTATTATTATAAACTAAACTAAAATATAATTAAGATTCTCACCAAGACTCCAAGTTATCCAAACAAAACTAACAAAGTTACCTAAATGCACCAAACAATGAAGTTGACACTAAAACGATGCTTCCAAAACATTTTAATCAACGAAAACACAATTAAAACAATCGCTACAAATAACTTTGGAACGAGAACTAATAAAATAACACGTTTAAAAGTGTTTGCGACTACAGCGCCAAGACAAAGGAACAGTGTTTTAAACAGCCAACTTTTATTTGCCTAACAAAGTTTCTAAAAGCTGCTATTTAACGATAAAGGAGTTTTATTGTCAGTCCTTTTACATTTCAAGTAGTTACTGCGGATGTTCTGTGTGTATTGTTGCTAGTTTCAAAAACTGAGGACCTACTTGGAGTTTTTGAATGTGTGTGTTTGAATTTTGTGTGTAATGTGTAGTAGATATCACATTGTGTATGATTTATGTACCTACCTATCGATGATAGAAAAAATATCTAAAAGTGATGATTGACTGACAGATGATTAAACCTTGTCAGCCTTGTAATCTATTATTAAAACATAACAGACTCTTTCGTTGTACACATATTTTTTACAACGATGATAACCAATTATTCTATTTTCGGCTTACTCACGTAACTGAAGAACTCGACTAGTTTCAAGCCATGTTAGAGGTTCATATTCATGAGCAGCATTCCGCGACCCGCCACGCGGCGACTGTCGCGCTGCTACTGAATTTTCAGTATTAGTTTAATAAAACCGATGAAAATCATAACAAAATAACAACCGACCCTACAAAAACAAGAGCAAAAATCCTACCAATTAAAACTCTTAATGAATACCAACTGGCCATTAACAGCCACATATCCATTTCTAGACACGTTCAACGTTGACAAGTTTCGAACGAAGCCGAAACAAAATGCGTGAACGCTAATGGGTTTAACTAAACCTTTGATCCAGGCACAATCTGACATTTAATTACATTTCCTCCATTATGCTGGGTCGGATCATAACAAGGTATGTTCGGTCACCGGTTCGTTATCGGCTGCGTGAAACGTATGACGGATTTCGGAGTTCAATTTAGGGAGAAGGTGCGTCGGTATACCGTGGAATTGTAATGAAATGAGGTTGTGTTGGGTAGTCTAGGTTGTATTAGATGTTTAAGGAGTATAGTTATTTAGATATTAGTTTAAAAAGGTTTTCTTTAATTTGATAGTGATGTTTACGACAAAAAGTTGTATCATAAATCAGTCGTTATTTTGATAGCAGATGTTTTGTTTAGGATTTTTTGAAAAACAGATTGAAGTGTTGAAAGTATATATACAAAATGTGTTTTGGGATTCGAAACTTCAACTTTCACGACATTCGTTATACATATAAATCAAAGGGTAGATAATTAATTAATATCCAAAACAAGAGGGATAACAAACAACAAAACAATGCGATATAAACTAAAACACGTCCTTTATAATCCACTCGCTAAGCAGAGGCTAAAACTTACTAAAACAGAGCAAGCATTTATCATAGGAAGCGTCAGAAATTCGACCTAAATCGTGGAAGGTTGTCAAAGTGACATAATGGTACAAAGGACCCAATGGGACTCCATACTCCCATAGCGACGAAGGGTTGAAAGGTTTATTAAATAGGTCGGGTTTATCAGTCCTGCATGTCCGAAGGATGCCGAATTAAAATACAATTACTTGTGTAACATTAATTTTTGACGTCCATTTTTGTTTGAAACCGGTTGAAAAGTGGGCGGTTGATTTTATTTTTACGCTGTTACGTCATATCAACGCATGATAAAAGAAAGGATGTTCGAGTTTTGTTGTGTTTTATTTAATTTTCCTTTTTTGATTTAAATTGTATTGTAAATATTGAAATTAAAAAGGGTTTTGTATTTAAAAGGACGGATTGTCAAATCAATACAGTGGTGACTGGGCTTCACAAAACTAATTTGTTACATAATTGTTTTACGATCTTATTATTGTTTTAAAATCATACCACTAATAACACAAATATTACAAAATACACAATATAAATCAACAACAACAATTCTACAATACTAATCAACTGAAAGTAAAGTTCAATACCTTTCTTCTAAAAACCAATAGAAGTTGTTGGTTTAGCTCATTATTTGTAAGAGAGCGGTGCAATTGGAGAAAAATATAGCGACTACATCGGGTCTACCGGCTACTTGTACAATAAAAACAACGAGAGAAAAATGCGGCCAATTATAAAAGAAGAGGTGCACTTTTTAAAACATTTCTTTTTTTATTTTTTGCTTTTCAAATAGCGTTAGTGCATATTCTGAGCTTAGTTGCATGGTGGTATTTTTTTTATCTGATAAATTACATGAGAAGCGTGTGTTAATTGTATTGATTTTACTGTAGTCTGTATTACGTAATTCTTTTTTGTAGAGGGTTTTTAAATGCGACATATTTGTTGTATTTTAAGTTAATTTTATTTGTTATTGTTATGTATTGAACTTTGTATGAAACACAAATGTTTAAGCTTTTATTTTACACATTTCATTATTTAGATATTCAATGGTAGGTATTAAAGATATTTAAAGCTACGTAAGTTATTTTCTTCTTATACTTATAATTATTCCATCATTTTTGAGGAGCCATCTTATTTGAATTTTTATAGGTTGATCTTCAGCTTCAAACTTGTAGATCAACATTACTTGAAAATCTTAAAACATTAAGTGTGGGAGAGCCATGGTTCGGCACAAATGGGCCAGCTCGACCGGAGTGATACCACGGCCTCACAGAAAACCGACGTGAAGCAACGCTTCCGTTGTGTTTCGCGTGTAAGCGAGGTTACCGGAGGCCCAATTACCCTCCCCTTCCCCAATCTCTCCAATCCCTGAATCCCCAACGATCCTCAAACTCCTAATCCCCAAATAGCCGGTAACGCACTTATAACGCCTCTGGTGTTCCAGGTGTCCAAGGGCGACGCTGATTGCTTTCCATCAGGTGATCCGTCTGCTTGTTCACCGGCTTATGCCATAAAAAACATACAACTTCACAACGCATTTATAAATTACACTATTTATTTCTAAAGAATTAAATTGAACCTCTCCAAGAAGACAAGGTCCAAATACTGTTCGTTTGTACAATATACTAGCCGCCTCCTTGATCACTTTATCGGAAACTCAGACGAGTAACAAACTAAGCTTGTTTTTCTCAAGCAACGAGCAAAAGTTCTTTGTGTTCAGGTCGTTTGTTACAGTTTAAGGCCCCGGCTTAAATATTTGCCCTTCGTTATTTTATAATTGACTCGTGATTTTATTGATGAAATTGTCTGTGATTCTCAGTTAGTACACATAACATCGCGCCTTTATTCCCCATGTGGTAAACAAAGGTGCACATTACGGGACAATGCCACTGTAGAATGTAACATCCACTTTTTATGTTATGTTTAAGTGTGGGAGAGCTATGCTTTGGCATGAATGGGCCAGCTCGACCGGAGTGATACCACGGCCGCACAGAAGACCGACGTGAAACAACGTTGTGTTGTGTTTCGTCGTGTGAGTGAGGTTACCGGATGCCCAATTACCCCCTCCCACCCCTCCCTTTCCCCAATCCCTGAATCCCCAACAATCCTCAAATTCCTAATCCCAAATGGCCGGTAACGCACTTGTAATGCCTCTGATGTCCCAGGTGTCCATGGGCGACGCCAATTGCTTACCATCAGGTGATCCGTTTGCTCGTTTACCGGCTTATCCTATAAAAAAAAATGAATCCCATGTAATAAGGGATGAAGCCTATTGTTACATTTTTTTTAGGTAGTCTAATAGACTTTTTTTGATTTAGTCTGTATGGTTGTTTGTAATTGTTCATATGGGAACTTTTAGATGTGAATACGTTGATTATATTATTTGGTAGATACGCTACACTTGATCTAAGCGTCAATGTAAGAGTCCAGGTACTAAGAAAATCTGAAAAGATATTCATTAAATCAGTTATAATGTATTAATTCTGCCTAGAAGATATTTCCAAAAGGCATGCAGTTAATGCTGACGAAGTACAAACTAATGGATCGATCAGTATTTACCGCTTCAGATCTCTCTATCGGAAACTCGAACATTACCTAAGCTTGTTTTTCTCGTGCATATAGCAAAAGTTCTTCGTATCTGGGCCGCTTAAAAATTGAGATAAAAATTTTGAATGTTCACCAGTTAAACATATTACACCGCAACTTTGGAGAATTCAAAGAATGAATGAACGGTTAGAGCAGTGACTGAGCCGCTTAAAGTACTTCTTCTTGACAATGCATAGTAAAATTACTCAAAAACCTAACATAAGACCTTTTAGAAAACTTCTCTAAAGATTATACTGTACATGATTCATTAGCATCGCAGTACATTGGCATGAAAGATCTCCTAATACTCTTTAACCTTACCGAATAAAACCTCGTTGCTAAATTTCGCTACTCGACGAGATAAGTGCCCAATATAGTTCATGTTAATGGTAATAGCTATCTATGGCCGCAACCGATATTCACTTACGTGTAGGGTAACCTTCTTTTGCGGTTAACCGGATTTTCGATAAGACCGGTGGCTACATGGGTTTGTGAAAAAATAATTGTGTGATTGAGTTTCAATTTATCATTAGTGGCTGTTGAAAGCTTTTATTTATTTTAAATTTGGATTGACATTTCTTAGTGTATTCGTCTCCTTTACAATTACACTTACATCAACTTAACAGGTATGGTTTGTCGTATGTAACTAGAAAAACAATCCAATCCTCCTGTCTAGCATGGGAATTTACCACGGCACTCAGTATTAATTACCTAAACACATGCATAACCTTACATCAACAACGCAGCCACTAATAAAAGCTTAACAAATGTTTATATAATTCAATAATTAATGGGAGACAGGAGCCCGTACTAAACAGAGCCTGTATTATAAGTCTTTTGGCCTCTTAACCCCTGAGTTTGAAAAGTAGAGGTATAGTTCTTCTCAAAATATGCAACCGTAATTTAAAATTTTAGAACTGGTAACCCTAGTTCGAAAGCACGCGATATAGTTCCCAGTAATGCATGCTTTTAAAATTCTGTTTACACTAAAACGAAGTAGGTAAGTGAGCTATATTTTGAAACGACTTGTGCCCCCGGCTATGCTCGCTCATAACACGAACGAGGTGATAAATACCTTGTACAACCATTTTCGGGTAAAGATATTTTTGAAAATTTTCGACATCCTCTGGTTAGTATGAGATTAGTTAAAATTTTGGGAGCTAAAAGAGACAAAAAATGTTTTTTGATGTAACATTTTTAATGCTTGTTAATCACCGAAATGTAATGCAGAGGGGAGCTGAGATGTAAAGGCTAATAATAAGTCACCTAATTTCAGTAACATCAAAAGATTTGTAATAAATCTTTAGTCATATTTAGTTGACGCTAGCTGCCGAATCCCATTAGGTATGTCTTAACTCAGAAATCTTATTTGTTTTTTAAATTTATTAATATTAAATGTACATGATATGCCTTATTATCTGTCTGTTGGATCTTCTATATTTAAATTATTATTTATTATGATAATGGTTATGATTAATTTTAAATACATGTAGTTATGGTAGTGTGCTAAGCAGATATTGTCTTTAATTTAGTCATAAATTTATTTTTATTTTTCTCTTCCCTGACTTCGTTTGGCATATGGTTGAGTAAGTACGGGATACGCTTTTTCATTGATTTAATTAACAGTTAACTCACTGTTATAACCACACAAACTAAAGTTTTATCAATGTAAACATTTACAAGAAAACCCATTAAAATACAAATCTCAGGAAACATAAGAACAAGATCTAACAAAACAACGCTAAACACGGTTCAATCACAAACATTTACCAACGCTGTCTTTCAGTTAAACTAAAAGAGATTCTCTTCACATATTCAATTCATACTAAAATTCTACTCTTAGCCTCTTCAAACTCCCGGCCAGCCTTTTAACTTCAAATACTTAAACTGCACGTTTAATCCAACCGGTACAGAGGTACATCAATATTTGAGTAGTGAAATCCCACTATGGCCGAGGGCGGTGGCACTCAATATTTTGTTCAATTCAATTCAGTTCGTTCAAACTCCAACATACGATTGGATAAGTTTAAAATTCTTTTGTATGGGGAATGATAGCTAAAGAGATATTAAGTACAGGGTGTTCTTTTAGTCTTCTTTGTTTAGTGTATTAATGATATAATTTATAATTAGAAGTATGGCTATGATATTTCACGCGATTAGTTTTTTTATAGCATAGGCCGGTAAACGAGCGCATGGATCACCTGATGGTAAGCAATCGGCCCCGCCCATGGACAATCGAGACACCAAGGCGTTATAAGTGCGTTACCCGCCTTTTGGGAATTAGGAATTTGAGTATTGTGGAGGATTCAGGGATTCGGGAGACGGGGACTAGGGATTATTGGGGACGGAGACTATTGGGCCTCCGGTAACCTCATTCACACCACGAAACACTACGCAAGCGTTGTTTCACGTCGGTTTTCTGTGATGCCATGGTATGACTCCGGCCGAACCGGCCCATTCGTACTGAAGCATGGTTCTCCCACACTTAATACAGTTTAATTTACTTCAAAATATATTTAGTTTATGATTTTTTCCAGTGCTCGTGTGTATTGTTGCCTACATTTTTGTAACAACACATTACCAAGTTTCAGTATGTATAACATTTAGACGTCTAATTATTACAATGTGGTACTAGATAAAATTCGAGCTACTCATTATCTATTAAAAACTGAAAATTTTGACCCCAAATTGAATGAATGATATTAAATTTTGAATAACGTTTCCATTTACGTAGGCAGTACACAATACTAAGAAAACGTAATTACATAGTATGAAAATTGCTATTAGCTACATTGAAATGAAATTTAATAAATCTGATGCGAAAATGAATTTCAATCTTAAATTATTGAATTCGAGACGAAGTATCTGGTTACGATATGAATGCATCAAATCTCAGACATTAATCATATTGAGTGACATTCAATTAAAAATTAATTTTAGCAAACAATATCTTAAGAAGAACAAAAAGGTCTTTTTCAAGATTATATTTTCTTACCTACTACTTGAATATCAAGATATAAGACAGAAGAATTGTACGAGAAAAATAATACCTATCTCAGCTTTGGGACTTTTCCAGATTACCAAGAGTTGTCATGAAAGTTATATCGAGTTTATATGATACTAATGTCATAAATGAAGAAGTGAGCACTATACGTTTTGTGATACACTTCCAGGTAATTTCGGTATAATATTGTTTTCAGATAATATTACGTAGGCTTTATTCTTGGAACAGGTAAGGTGAGTACATACAATACATACATGTGTGCTACAACTTTATGAATGCTAAGTTTTGTATATAATATAGGTTTACAAATCGAGCTTATTACCGACGTATATTAGAATATCCCTGTTAGAACAGGGATATTTTCATAAGAGCGAGACCTAGGACAGTCTACATTACAATCTAATATTTTATATTTGGCAAAATAATAACGAGACAACTCCGTATGAACTTGAAAAATATAAAAGCAAATAAAGAAATACCTCTCATAGAAAAATAAACGATTTTGTAGCACAAGATAAAACAAGTGAGCTAGTTGTTTGGAGTCATTTATCAAGTGGCCTGACGTACCAACGACGAACGGTGACGTTGGAAAAGCACAAATTGATTTCATTATTCTTTCTATGTTGTGTTCATGTCAAGTTTATTTTTATGTTATTTCTATTATTGTTCTCTTGAAGTTGGCTTAGACGGGATTATTTTACAGTGAGAAAGTTGGTAGAATCTTCAGTTATATAAAGGTAAATAAGTATTTTTATTAAATTGTGGGTGCGTGAAAATATCCTTATAATCTTACTTATTTTAATAATAATTCTACTTATTTTCAGCTATCAGATTATTATAGAAGACAGTAGGTAAGCATAGTATAGTTTTAAGCCCTGTTAATGTAAAGTCCATGATTGACTTTGGAATACATAAATGATTTTGGTATTCATCTTACTTACTTACATACATACATACATACATACATAACTTCACGCCTGTCTCCCATGGGGGTAGGCAGAGACTATGGAACGCCAATTATTACGATTCCTACATACCTCTTTCGCTTCTTACTTATCTTACTTACTTTTTTATTTTTTATCAACCTTGAAATAACACACATGATAAAAAATACGCAAAACTAGCTTCGATCAACTCCAACGCAATGGTACCAGGCGCTCATAACTTATGAAGTGGTTACACACATGATACAAGCGCGATCGATGGCACCGTCAGTGATTCATTGCTCATTAATTAACTCGACGTCGCCGTCGTGAAGGATGCACGCTGATGGCGACGTTAACGATGCGGCTTTTGTGACGTCATCACACTGACGTTTATTGGGGAGCTTGAGAAATGGGTGGAGATTTGGGCTAAAATATGCCTTAAGGGCTTTATCAAGGCCGTCCTAAAGTAGGTACTGAGTGGCGCTGGCGAAATAAATCTGTGAAAGTAGTTTCGTTTTAGGTACGTACCGAATACATTTGGTATATTATTTACCTGTATTTTTGGAGGTGACTTTATTGTATAATATATATTTTTCTGTCTAAATCATGTCCAAAAACTTTCCTGCGCAATTACCTCTATAATCAGTCAGCAATACTACTATGTATTTAAGGTAAATGCTATACGTGCACACGAGAGAGATCTTACATCTATCTATCTATTTAGTGCTCATAGTCATTATTCAGAACTACTTGCTTAGGAGAAGCAAATGTTATGTTGCTAGATATTGTCGATTCCGAGAATACTGTGTGAAATTACTGAGTCTCATAGTCAGGATATCAAATAAATTCCTCGCATATAAATGGAAGATACATCGAAGTTACATTTGGTATTGGATTGCTGGTTGGGTAAGTAAATTTTGTATGTACACATAGACATATCTAAAATTTAACCAGACATATAAGTGAAAATGTTTTCGTGTTGAGAATTAAATATAAGTAAATTTTATCACAGCTACAAAACTGCTACGAAAGCGTAGTAGTCGTGGTAGGAGCCACATCTTACTACGATTCGTAGCGATTTTCGTGTAGTTTGATTATTACATTTTTGATGTAAAAGAGTGCAAGAATGAATTATGTTTTTTTTAAATATTCGGTATGGTTGGTGGTTATACCGATCGTATCAACTGGCGAAGTTGCATAAGCAAATGAAGATTACTATAAGGTTTCACAACAATATTAAATACTCACATCTCTTCCATTCAGCAGCCACGTCAGGTTGGCAGGAGGATCTGCCGGTGGTGATGAGCATTGTGCTCTGAGTGAGTCACCTGACGCATACCATCCTTTCTCCGCTTTTATCGTTGGTTTGTCTGGAGGCAGTTCTGTGGACAAAGAAATAGCTGATGTTGAAGTAAATGAAAAAAGAGGTTTCGTTGCTGACATTATAATGAACCGCAAAATATTAATTTTCGATGAGTTAATTCCGATGTCCAAGTCACCAGCCAACCCTGGGAAAGCATTTCCAACAAATAATGATATCATTGTAATTTATTCCATTTTTTATAAAATGTTAATTTTTATGAATCCACACTACATTAGTCTAAAATTAATACACTATGACATTAAAACATAGAGGTGAACACATAATTGTGAATTAAACTTGATACCTATTCCGAATACTTGTATACCTATTTGACTTACGTTTTGGTTCAAATGCAAAGCTGCAAATGTTTTGTTGAACTAGAGGTAAATAACCAACAAAAACGAACATGTAAATATGAATTTCAAAATATATTCTAAATATTTGTAGAAAATGTTATGTTCTTTGTAATGTTGAATCGCGCTTTTGACCTCATACAAAAACTACTCGCTATTAATCACTAAGATTACCTAGATCCCTGTTTCTAGACAAAGGTTTGCGACCTACAAAATTTCCCTAGTTAAACATAATTATTTTAGTTTAGAATGTTTCTTACGTAGACTAACTGATAACATTGTCATGTTTCTACTATCTAGTAATCATTTGAGCCCCGGAGCGACCAATTACATAGATCTAAACGTTTCGCAATTATGTAAGTAGGATGAAATATGGAGTTCCTCAGGGAGATTACTTAGGGCCCGCGGGGATTCGCGTGTGACATGAATTCCCTCTTTTTGTGGAATAAAGTTTATCCAATTAGCTCAATTTGATATTAGTTCGTTAAGAAATTAGGGTGGTTACTTCGTTGTGTGATTAGAAGTGCTACTTTATTTAATTATACGTAATTAGATATTTATAGTACTGGCTTGTTTCGTCTAAATTAGAACCTGACTTTGCTTCGTGTCACGCCAGCTTGGAGGAAAATCTAGTTTCTTAGAATTCATGACGGGCTAATGTCTGTTAAATGTATTTACTCAGAAATCAGAAACTACTAGAACATTGTAAATACTTTTAGATTAACTAAAATGATCTTAATTCGAGACGGCTCGTTATAGTCCCAAAACTAAATTCGAGCTAGTAATCTAAGAAACAAACAGAAATAGAAAAACGTTATATAATCTGAAAGTGAAGCCCACAAAGACATTTTACTCCCAAATCCGAGTCCCAAGAATCCATTTCGTACATAATCTACCGCCTCATATCTACGTTAGGTCTAAACTTCTCAAGTAAATCTGCAAACATACGTGCTTTTAGCTAAGGTCGAAGAATTATCGTTACAGACGTGTGCCGCGTATTATATACAAACACGTTGCGATACGCGTTGCGTAACATGTTGTGTTTCGTGTTGCATGACAATATGCGAATGTTTGCCCAAACTTACGTTGGTTAATTGCTGTTATGTTTGAATAGTAAATATTAATTCATTATGAGGTTATGTTACCCTTACGTTTATTGTTTACTCAATATTTGGATGATATTAGATTATGCTGTGTGGGCTCAATCTATGTACAATTGTTTGGTTTTGTATTTGATTGGTCGATTTATTTGATGAAATAATGTAATGTTGTGGCTTGGAAATTATTGAATTAATCGATTTAGTACAAACATGATATAAATAGAATGGAAGTAATGTTTGCAATTGAGTTTCTTTCGTCCTTAATATTAATTTTAATGAATACCTAATATTAGAAGGTTTAGGGTATGTTGTTGTTTTTTGACGGAATACCATTTTCAGTAAAAATACTTATATGATTAGTATGATGATGACGTACTATGAACAATTTTGATTTATGAACACGTTCGAAGGGTAGCTCAATTTTTTCAAGTGATTAAACAAATTAATATAATCAAGGAGTTTTTGCTACAGTAACAGTTTGTGTAACATGTACCCACTTTAAAATTCTAGGCTTTAGGTACCGTCAAAATAATGAATTATGGAAATATTTGATTAATGCTTTTAGGTTAATTTATTTAGTTAAATTGCTAAAGGGTTTCAACAAAGAGATAGGATACAGGTTTTTGGGATTCAAATCAGTTTTCAAAAGAAAATTTTTGATGCTTACCGAGTCTAAATGTGATTTGGGTTACCTAATATCTACATACAAATGTTATATTATGTAAGCTGTGCAAATTATTGCTTTGTTCAAATATTATTTTTATATATTTTATAAACTTCTTGGTGTTATTAATAGAAACACATGATACTTATAAATAGAAACAGCTCATACTTGGATCGAAAAAGTAGATGGAAATTATTTTTATTTCAAATGATCGAGACATAAATACATGAAACCAAAAAAAAATCAAGTAAGTATCTCTTTAAACTTCAAACACAATTTGTTCAATTCACCATAAAAATAATTCTGATACCTATAACGAAAACGAGACACTTAACGTTTGGAACAAACTTCAAAGCTTCGAAAATACCATAAGGCGATGTATGGCCATCTTGTGTACAGAGCAAGTCTGCTCACGTAGAGAGGCAAGAGGGGCGAAACCCTCCTACCTCCAGATGATTGCTTATGGCATATAAGGAAAAACTCTCATGTTACCACAAAACAAGGTCTGTGTTCAAAAATAAAGATAAACGAACAAAACATTGAATATTTTCAAGATTCCCACTTAGATGTAAGAATGGAGCGAAAATAAAGTGAATTAGTTGTTCTGTGTTCCGCTCACGAAACTTGAAAGAGTTCAAGTTTTGAAATGAGTTGTTCTTTGCGGATGATGTACTTGCGAAATTTTATACATTTTCTTTTTGATGCAAGTGTTTTTTCAAAGTGGCATTTATCTATTACTGACTAGCTGTTTTTAGTGACAGTTTTTATTTCAAATTTTGGTGTACTATTTTGACAATCCAATTTGATGGTGCATGTATTCCTATAAAATCTTTTATAGGATAACAAGTGACTCATAGGAATATCTAATAACGGTCAAAACTTGCCTGGTAAAATCTTTGTGCCAAATTGTCCGACCCGAAAAACCCACAACCCACGTTTTCACCCTCAAATCTACACCTTGCCATAAAACCCAGAGATAAAAATTCAATATGAACAAAAAACTCCTTTGATGTCTCTGTTCGAACAAAATTTTGATTTTTGTTGAAAAGATGTTTTAAGTAATCCTCGTTCCTTCACTCTTGGGGAATTCAATTAGATTGTACAAAGTTTCCAATCACGGGTTCGTTGTTCGTCGCCCTTTAGTGTCACTTGCAGATTTCGTGTTGCGATGAAAAATAAATAACTTTCGTTGACTCGAGAACTTTAGGTTTGTGGGTGATGGAGCGATGTTAGGGAAGACATTTTGAAAATTTGTTATAATAGCCAAGAACAGCGAGTTTATTCCACCTGTATTTTTATTCTTAGATGACTCAGTGAATTTATTTTATAGTACAGATATGTGTAGACGTAACCAAGGGAAGATAAAAAGCATATTATAAAACACCAGAGCGCTTACTGTTGAAACCAATCTCAATGTCAATTCAATTTTAATTCAATAAAATCTCAATAATTATTCAATGTCAACACTATACAAACCCAATCGTAGCTGTTAAAATACCATTCAGGGTACCAAATATAAAGCCAAACTTCATACCATTTAGTTCATTCAATATCCACGCAATACGGATGCAATGGGCGGTAGTGTTGCTACTCAAGAGTACAATATTTCAAAATGTCAATGTTAATCGATCAGGACTTTTTTTAAGGGGGGAAAATCTCTGCTGCTCTCTGATGACTGCTCCCGCCTGGTTGAGGCGGGAGGGAGTGTCAGACTCATACTGACTAAAAACCACCCCGTTCCTTCTCCTGCACGTCGAGCCGGAGCCCCGGTAACCCGTTAGGTTCTCCGCGACAATCGATCAGAACTGGATTCATGATTAACTCGTCGAGTACCGGTTTTGTAGACACAATTATAGAACAATAGGTTGCGGTCACCGGTGACCGCTTGGTATTTGACAGTTTAAACCCCCAGGTTTACGCATTGCGTTTAAGTTTCAAGATTCACTCCCAGTACCAAATTATCGTCTGTAATTCTGTATACAGCATTGCTTATTAAAATTCAATCAAACTGCTCTTAACTTCACAATATACAGACAAGTTCACTTCACAAGTTTTACATTACGTGGGCCTATCGAAAGTCAAAAGGTTTATTTATTAAGGAGCTCAACTCCAAATCGTATTATTGAATGGTATTTTCATCATAAACTTTCATCGACTGGCATTGATTAAGTTTAGTTCATAAATCATATTATTAAAGTTTCGGTAAATTATATTAAAACAGATGTTGGGACTTAATCTCTAGTAGTTTGATACTTAGTAATGAATTTGTAAGTTCGTATATATGTTGATCTAGATTATACTTTGGGGCTTTGACAACCCGTTTCTAGGGATTGCGAAGTTATTTGATAGGTTGGTTGAATTCGAAATTTAAGGTCACGATTTCTGTAAACGTTTGTAGTATCTGTGGATGGATTTGAAGGCAGTAATTCTGAATTAACATAATAATCACTTTTTATCCCCGAAGAGGACATTACGGCATTTATTGCCAGTGTTCAATGTAACACCCACTTTTCTCTATTTATGTTATGAGACCCGTGTAATTAGGGAGCCTATTGCCATATACCGGGCCCAATTCCAGACTTCGTGCTACTACTGAGATTTTTTTATAAACCCAGTAATATTTTCCCTGACACGGTAATCGAACCCGAGACCCAGCTGTCGCACTTGCAACCGAGTCGGCCAACGAGGCAGTATTTCTGAAATAACATAGAATGGATTTGTTACAAAATGCATGCCTTTAGTTTTAAAAAATTCAAACTCAAAGTCTTTATTTACATGTTAAGGTAATACATACAGGTCTTAAATGAAATCACAGTCACAGCTTAACGGCCGTTTCCATGCGTTGCAAATATGAACTTCAAAAGTAAAATAGGAAAGAGCACCTGCCTATTTTAAACCGATTTCATTATTTACGTATTACTACAAAAAGATTTATGAAATTAAGTCACTAATAAATACATGCACACAGATAATATTTCTATACAACGTTGGTTTTATATTCAAGCCTAAGTTCCTTCTAACTATCCCGCATATTCTGACCAGTGTAACACTAAAGTGTGACTACCTCGTTGGCCGAGTGGTCGCAAGTGCGACAAAGGGGTTTCGGGTTCGATTCCCGGGTCAGGCAAAGTATTGCTGGGTTTTTAAAAAAATCTCAGTAATAGCACGGAGTCTGAAATTGTGCCCGGTATATGGCAATAGGCTCACCCCCTATTACATGGGGCTCATAACACAAATAGTGAAAAGTTGGTGTTACATTGTACAGTGGCATAATGTGCACCTCTGCCGACCCCTTCGGGGATAAAAGGCGTGATGTTATGTTATGTAGCACTAAACTTGAACTAAAATCCAATACAACCTACAAGAGATGCTCTCAAAAACAAAAAGATACAAAAATGTTAAACAGCAAAGTTTTTCAATCTACGTTCGTCTCGAAATAATATTTGCTATGACTCCCAAGTGATGGGCTCGTTAGCTTGGCTTTCCACTCGTGTTGAGTGTATTGACTTTACCAGTTCGTTGCTTCCAAGAGGCGATGTTTTACTTTTTTCGAAGCATGACAAGTGATGCGGAACCAAGGAATCTTTTTTGTTCCACATAGTGTTCGGGAGTGAATTGGTAATATTTGCCCTTCACGGATGATTATAACGGCTGGCTTTTGGTAAAGCGTTTCCATTTTATTCGGTTTATGTGATTGTATTGTTCTTTGTTGTATCTGGCTGGTACACGTTTTGTTTGTTTTTTTTTCGTACTGTGTGTTTATCAGTGCTTAGATGGATGTGGTTAGATTTTAATATATATATTTTCTTTTTATAAAACGTTGTCCCATATTAGTATTTTCTCTTGTGTCGTGGTTGCGGTTACAAAACATACCAGTTTACATCCACATAATACCCAGACCCGGAACAACAATCTGTAAATCACAAAAATAGTTGTTACGTGCGAAAATCGAACCCGCGACACGTTGCGTAGCAGCCAGTTGCCCAGCCACCGCGCCAACCGTACAGTCTATGTCATTTGTATGTGTCAGTATGTACGTGTTTTCAATTAACATGCTGGTAATTTGTGCCAGTAGGTGTATTAAAGAACATCAGAAGGTAAACCGTACTTCCATAGTTCCAGTTCGTGTAATAAAAAATTTAAGAAGTTGAATAGTTGAATTCAAGTTCAACTACAAACAAAACTAAGTCAAAAATAATAGTAAACATAAATAACTTTTTATACAACACTGTAACAGAGTAATAAATTAACATTATCGTGTTGGTTTACTCTGCTTTGTAAAGAAAGCCATTAAAACTCCCATAGTTATTTAAATCTTCAAAATAAGGCACATTTTGTGAATGAGTTAAAAAGACCCCGAGGGGTAGACTGGCCAGACCCTTTTAATTGCGAAAATTCTCGCGCCCGTAGGGACAAATTTGTGTTGACATAAATTAGATTTTAAAAATACTCAGAAAAGGGGCTTTTGAAGTGATTATTGATGTTAATATTTCGTTGTAGACAAAACAATGTATTTACAAATAACATTTATTTTAACTAAAATCGTGGGTTACTCACGTGAATATACTGAGAAAAGCTCCAGTGAGCTGCGCAAAGCGCGACGTCGCCGCGATCGCGCACGCTGCTCATGAGGAAAAACTCCTCTGTAGTTCGAAACTGGTAGAGCTTTTCTCAATAGGTATATTCACGTGAGTAACCCGCGATTTTAGTTAATTTAGTATGTCACGATAGTTATTATAAAAAATATTATTTTTTTTACATTTCAAGTCATATAAGTCACGGTCGTAAGAAGGGACTAACTGAAGCACCGAGACGATAAAGCCTGATGCATACCAAGGGTACTAACATATTATCCACCCTCAGCGGTACAGCTTCATTACTTAAGACTTTTTTCAGAATATCTACTTTCAAACCGACCTTCTACTGAGCCATCGATCTTGATCAGAGACATGTTGGCGTCACAGTAAAGTAATGTTTGTTTGGTCAATCATTTAAAAAATTACCACAAAACCAGGATAGCTTACAATCTAAAGAACGATCAATCTAAATATACCTTTTCATACTCTAAAGGGTTTCATATTTTTGTGGGAATCTAATGCTAGACGAGAGAGAGGGAGATGTTTAAGGCACATCTACATACTTAATCTAGGCTCCAAATTATTACTAAACATTTTGGAAATCAGATATTCTAAAGATGGCCGTTCCGGGAACTGAGAAAGTGAACTCTTGTCAAATAATATCATACAAAAATATTAAAATTGAAGCACATTATCATCGAATTTGCATTTCATACCCAAATTCAACGTAAAATGTCAAAGCGACAACATCGCACTCAGAGTACTTACAAACATTGTCCCCGTACAAGACAGCCGAGGTAATCACACAAACAAAAAAATCCCTAAATAATACCAGCATTACGATTTACTTTACAACGAACACGTAAACCTTACAAAGGTTCCGTTTCAAGAAAACAAATTCGCCCGGATGCAAGGACTTAGGTTGAATGTATTATGTAGAAGGTACATGTGGCTTCACATCGAGTTATTTATAACCAGTATAAACTGACCGTCAAACGTGCGGAAAAGTAATACAAATCGAGACCATGATAAGCTGGTTATGTATAGGTTGATGTGTCCTTGAGGTACATCCCGGATTGGGTAAAAATGGTTTATAGATACAGCCAAATAAATAAAGCAAATATCCTCAATGCTTCCAATGTAAAAATTGGTTTATGTGTGCGAGTGTTCTGTTTTTATTTTCGGATGATACGCCTGTATCTGACAGTGGGCACGTGCAAATTTTGACCTTCAATGTTTTTAAAATAAAGTGCTTTTTCTAGTGGACGCTTCTGTTTTGTTTACAATATAACATTATTTAGTACCTACACGAAATTGTATAATAGACGTTTGTATTTTTTTTAATCGAAATGATAATATTTAAATTATCTACAGGCCTTGAAAGCAAAATACTTAAAATTAGCATAAAAATATAAAGTCCATCATAGCTTTAACTCGTCGAGTACCGGTTTTGTAGACACAATTATAGAACAATAGGTTGCGGTCACCGGTGACCGCTTGGTATTTGACAGTTTAAATGCTTATTTCGATTTCTTTATCTATTAGTTCCTACTTTGTACCTAAATCCCATCTGTTTTGTCTGGCAGTCTCATGTTTACCCATGAACATTAGGTGCGTACCATATTTCATAGTCTAGTTGGGTTCTTGGTCTTCTCGTTGGGTTCTCGTAGGTTGAAATTTTAATATAATGTAAACGGAAATTTCGTATAATAATTATTACCTTTTGTAGACATTTTAGGGAAACACTTTTAGAAAATCTCTAGTTTCGCCCCTATTATTAGGTACGTAATAAGGAAATCATTTACAATTTCCTAGAAAATTTCCTTTGACGTCGAGTTTTCCAGGAAAATTGTTTTAATTATAATGATTAGATATTTATAAAAACAATAAGGAAGGAAAAATTTATTAACTTTTGGCCACTGTAAACGATCTAGAATATAACGAAAATAACCATGTTCCGATACAAATTATTAATGCAAAAAATAACATTGAATTGAATTACTTAAAAAACACCTATTGCCGTCCACACGAGTTCCGAAGGACCTAACCATAGTCGAAAATTACTAAAAAAAACTTCATTATTCCGTACCGTCGTGATATTTTAATTTGGATCGCCGAAAATCTCCGCACAAAAGTCAAGATGTTGATGAAAATAAGACGTTTGCCTTTAAAATCTGCTTTATTACCATATAACGAGCCACTCAGTTTTTCATTGCTGGCAATAACGAGCGAAGTTGAAACTTTTTTCTCGCCAATTCATTTATGTATTTAAACAGCAATTTTTGTTCATAGCCGAGAAGGCTGGGTTAAGTTTTTATTATTCTTTTTTTTGCATAAGCAGATAATAGCAACCGGATCACCTGATGGCGAGCAATCGGCGCCGCCCATGGAAACCTGAAACACCAAGGCGTTACAAGTGCCTTACCGGCCTTTTGGGAATTGGAGATTCGAGGTTTGTGGAGAATTCGGGGATTGGGAAGACTGGGGATGGGGGACAGGGGTATTTGGGCCTCCGGTAACCTAACTCACACGACGAAACACAACGCAAATTGTTGTACGTTGGTTTTCTGTAAGGCCGTAGTATCACTCCGATCGAGCCGGCCCGTTCCTGCCAAAGCATGGATCTCCCACATTTTTAGGTTTAAAATCTGCAATATTTTGAGAGTAACTACATACTTAAGAAGAAGTAACTAGACTTCCAGACGGATTCACTTACTCTCATCAACAGCCTATTCTCGTCCACTGCTGGACATACATATATAAGACATAAGGGTATAATATATATGTATTATTTCTACAAGCCTAAATAGCAAAGTCCATCTGAATCTAACAAGGAACAAAACACACAAAGTTTGACCTAAACGTGTTTAAAATCCGTACAGTCAGTCACAAAAAATGCTGACAAAACTATGAACAAAACATTGGGAGGCCGCTAATACCGAAAGGAGATATATTATTGTGCCGTTGCTTATTTGGCAATAATGCGTACTTCATTCGTTTTACTCAGACCGTGTGTGACACATGTCCTTCGTTTAGGAGAAACTAAGTCGACTTGATAAGTGGGTGGCCACTGTACTTAAAAAAGGTTTGAAGGACCAAAATGCGGGTACAAGGACCATGTTTTTATTTTATTTACTTTTTGATGTTATTGTAACTGTTAGGACTTTATGGGTTCTGATTTATTTCTGACATTGTAATGCGCAAATACTTGAGTACCATTCGAATTGGAGTATTTTTGTTACTTTGAAATATCTGAACTTGATCTTATACTTGAATACTATTTTGGTATCGGTGTAGGCGTATACTTTGTTGCCTACAGTCAAAATTTTGAGTTATAGTTTACTTTAACATAATAGACAAGTTTTGTTAAGAAAAATTATACTTAGACATAGGTATGTCGCGGAGAACCTAACGGTCGCGGAGAACCCAACGGTCGCGGAGAACCTAACGGGTTACCGGGGCTCCGGCTCGACTTGCAGGAGAAGGAATGGGGTGATTTTTAGTCAGTAAGAGTCTGACACTCCCTCCCGCCTCACCCAGGCGGGAGCAGTCATTCGATGATTTTTCCCCCTTAAAAAAAAAGACATAGGTATAGGTATGAATAACAACAATATGCATTTCAAAATTAGTAATTAATAAGATGTTATTGAATAAATTGATTGTTCATGCAATTTTAAAATGATGTGTTAATTAATTGAAAGCACCGATCTGTTTGAATGAAATTAATAAATTCGATGTTAAATATTGATTAATTGGGTTAAGAGGACCTCGTTCATTAATTGGATATCTACTGTGACGATAAAAAACCTATTCGTTCACTTATACGCCTGATTAAATTTGGGATAATTAATTTATTTTGGGTTTTTCTCCGGTATGATTAAAGCAGATATAAAGCATATTTATGACAATCTTGATATGAATAAGTCATGTTATAAAATATTATGTTTTAATTTTACATTACGTATTTGTCGCAGTTAAAATTTTAATCATCAAAATTGAACTGGTCAACTAAAGTCACATATTGAACCCAATCTTACCTTGAAATTCTGAAATTCTACCACAGACAGGACGCTACAGTATATAAAAATAACCTAATGATACTCATCCTAAATTTAGCTTTGATTATTTTAAAGTAAGTTGCTGAACGATATTAGTATTTATAATTTACTATAATTATATACCTCTAATAATGTAAATATTGGAGTACTGTTTTGGAAGTTTCTGTGCTTAATAATCGCTTTTAATCCTGATTCTGAACTACTACTAAGAATTTTCAAATAAAAAAAATAATAAAAAACCACAATAAAACTTTACTTTGCTCTTGAACCCGACCCGGAACCCCTTGAACAGAAGTCACGTTTGCAGCCACTTGATAAAAGAGTAGTAGTAGAATTTGAAATTATTTAACGCGATAAAACCCAGAATCGCAACGAAAACCCGTTCAATCAAGACCCACAATCCATAAACATGAAAAGCACTTACATTTTTGTACCCATTACTCTAAAGCCTAAATACTTAAACACAGTTTTACCCACGTGCGGGTATTAATCAAAAACCAAAGCAGGTACATTTTTGTTAGTCCCTACTTCGTCACTATCGCTAGACAGAAGAAACTTATTTAATAAACTCCCTGATCCTTTTAGGAACTATTATAAAATTTATTTATTTATTTATTTATGTATTTATTTCTTCTTCACAAAATACAGTGAATGGCGGACTTAATGCCTTAAGGCATTCTCTTACAGTCAACCATAGGGAAGTGCAGAGAAATGAAGTGGTTGCGAAGCCAGAACACAATCAAAAAAAAAAAAAAGTTATGTAATATGTATACCAAACACATAAATACCTATAGAATAAATATATTAATACAATATTTTATAAATAGACATATACATACCATATAATATATACTACTAAACAAATACTTGTACTGCATAAATACTACAATATATTATATAAAAAAGAAAACGTTGTTAGAATAGTTTCCTTAATTGTTTTGAGTCTGCCAATGCTTAAGTAGTTGCTCACGGACTTTAAATTTAAAGGTATTGCGACTTGTTGCCATTCTGATCTCCTTGGGCAACGCATTCGACAGAATAACAGCTTGAATGAAAAAGGAAGAATGAAAGAAGTCAGTGCGATGAGAGATACATTGAAGATGTCGGTTTTGAGACGAACGAAGAAATTTTGTGTGGTTTGCGCACGTATATTGGAAGTAAGAAGCAAGGTAAGTAGGTGAAGAAGGAGAGTTAAGATAAGAGAATAAAGTGGTTAATGCCCTCTGCTGCCTGCGCAAGCGTATGGGCAGCCACTTCAGTTGCATCCTATGTGCAGAAATATGATCATATTTACGTAAGTTGAAAACGAATCGAATGCAGTTATTTAGAAGTCGGTCTAACTTATTGATTGACGATACAGAGCCCGCAACGATCCTGTCACCCTTTGGCAAACACTTGTAACCTGAGCACGCCAGCTCAATGTATTGTCAATAATCAGGCCCAGATCCTTCACGTCCCGACTGAACAGAACAGTCACACCATTATACGAGATAGGGGGCAGTGCTACACCATCAATCGATCCAAGATTCCGAGAGCTACCTATGATTATGGCCTGGCACTTGTTTGGGTTTACAGCTATGCCAAACCTCTCTGACCAATTTTGAACAGCTGTTAGATCACTATTAAGTTTACTGATAGCACTGGGCAGATCGTCCACCACAGATTGACGGTACAACTGCAAGTCGTCCGCATACAAATGGTACGCTAAAATTTACTAGGAACTATCACAGGAATTAAAACAGGATTTTCGGGAGTTGAGCGATGAGGTCGAGGTTTATTGTAAAACTGTTTTGGATGTGTAAATATTCTGAGTGATTAATTTTATGATAGTTTGTTGAAGGTTAGTTTTTAGTGTATACAGATTTGGTCTGGTTTTTGTAGGCTGGTTTTCAACCATTTAAAAATATTTTGTAATCATGTAAAAACAAGAATTGAGCCGGCATACTTGCTTTGTATGCACTGAGCGACTAACGTCTACAACCAAAGGTACTAATAAGCAAAAATAAGGCGTTGCTTCGCTGACTGAATATACAAAAGAAAAATCCGTCACTTAACCACGATATACACAGATTATGAATTACATATACTAATAGAAACTACACCCAAAACTAATACCCGAGCAAAACTTATTCAATATATAATAACTAACAATCATAATACACATTCGTATAATACAATTTCCAACTAAAGCGAAGTAAACCGGTATAATTCACTATTTACCGGATTTAAAGGCGTTATACGACGTATTATTAAACCAGGGCCGCATTCAAAGCTACCAGCCACTTTAGTTAGCAAACCTCATATTTTGAGGTAGCGACACAGGAAGGCGTCGGTGGACTTTGTAATTCAAATCCAGCTATCGCGTAAATAGAAACGCTTCTTCGACCGTGAGGTGTACTTGGGTGGGGATTATGCGATGTTTTTTTTTAATAAATATAATATCTAAAACTTTGATATATATTTTTTTAATAAGTACAATATATTTTGCTTGGAAATGAACAGACAGATAACCTGATGGTAAACAATCAGCACTGTCTAGATCATAGACATTTGGACACCCGCAACGCTAAGAAAATCAAGCCTGTTTTTTTGGTTGTGGTAATTTTTGTGTTGTAATTTTAACACATTATTAAAGAAACATTTCATGCTCTTAAAATCAAATAATATAACTACAAAATTATGTAAGTAATGAAACAGAAAAATGTTACCACAAGAATCTGTCGTCTGCTCAAAGTCGTTACAATGATTAACTGATTGATTGGTCAGTGTCAATCACGATAAAATCAATGTCAACATTAATGACGTAATTTTCTCAACACGAATGAACTAAGACTTAAAATCTATTACGAAATGCTTAAAGATTTCAGATTTTTGCTCAAAAAGTCTAACTGATTTCAGCGCTCGTGGTGAAGTGGATTTCGATATTACGCGTTGCGGGCGTTAAGGCGAAGCGATATTTAAATTGCAGAATATTAGATTGAAGTAATGCTTTTGACTTGGAACGAGCTATTTTTGTAAACGTTGTAGCTTTTTTTGTGAACCATTTTGTTTTTGTTTTAATGATTTATAGAGATTTTCGTAGGAAGGTAAACTGGATTACCCGGATTACCTGTGTTTAAAAACAGATTTTTACACACAATTAACTCGTCGAGTACCGGTTTTGTAGACACAATTATAGAACAATAGGTTGCGGTCACCGGTGACCGCTTGGTGTTTGACAGTTTAAATAAATTAAATAGTTGATTTGTTAAAAACTAAGTGTGTATATAATTGTAAAAGGTTAAAGGTTTAAAAGGTTCACGTTTATTAGAGAGCACGACTTCTGAACGGCCTCTGTCTCGTAGTTGGCTCTTATGATATCCATGGGAACAGGAATGAAATATTCAGTATTCTACTGTAACAACACCACATAGTGCTACAAAACCGAGCCGCAGAAGGCCTAACGGGTTGCCGGGACTCCGGCTCAAAGTGCAGGGGTGGTTTTTAGTCGCTGCACCCAGGCGGGAGAAGTCATTCGATGATTTACCGCCTAAAAAAATAGTCCCAAAGAATTAAAAAAAATATATGCAGAAAAGTCTAACCAAAACCCGCTCACAAAACAAAGAAAACATCCTTCCACTTAATTTCAATATAACACCCTTTATCTACACACATTCCGAATATCAAAGTAAAGTAATTTACCAAGAGATACGATTACCCTATTATAATTACGTAAAGGTAATCTGTATGGCGTGGGATGTCAAAATTTTACAAGAAAATCATTTGGCAGAGACCCTTGTTACACAGTATGATACGAAATCGCATTTAGATTAGCATACAAGGGAAGTACGGTGAAGTACTGGGTCGTGTTGGATCTTTTTGGTTTGAGATCTTTTAGCTAGAGGATTTCAATAAGCAATCTATCGAGATTATTTGTTAGTATGGTATAATTTGGAGATTTTTATAATATAATGTCCATTTTTTATTTGTCATTACACACTGTGTCTTATAACAGTCTTATACTTCTTCTGCCACAGGTCCACAGGAAGAAATTCCAACAGCAATAGGTGGTACCTTTGTACTTTAATTTCATATATGTGTTATCTTTTGTGTTGTATATGTGTACATAAATAATAAAGAAATAATGGAACATTTTATTGAAGAATTTTTAGCACACGTTTATAGATCAACAAATATAACTCCCCTTGTATACCAATCATAAGTAATGTAAATAATTATATACATTTATTATTTATTTTTGTAAGATAACAAACAAGCTTGTTATAAATACAGTTCCAGACCACCATTTTTTATTAATATTCAAAATTAACTCGTTGAGTACCGGTTTTGTAGACACAATTATAGAACAATAGGTTACGGTCACCGGTGACCGCTTGGTGTTGACAGTTTAATATTGAAAGACTTAATAGCACTTTGCCCCAGCAACGAATGAAAAACAACTTCACATGGCAACAACTTAGACTTTAGTATCACCCACTAAATAAAAGTTTAATTTGGTCTAAAATACCGACGAATTTCTTAAATTGCTGAGACAAACGCAACCTAATTGCAAATAGACCAAGGTTTATAATTAGGTTTTTGTAATAACAGGTCTCTTGGCTTTCGTTTAGACAGGTTCTTCATATTTAAAAAATGTTTTTTTTTGCTTTATATTTTGGTATTCCAATTAAGTTGAGGAATTTTTGTAGAAGAGCTAAGTTTAAGTGTTGGTTAATTGCACAGATGCAATATCAACTCAAAATACAGTTAAATTACGTATGTACTATTTTGCCAAAGACTAAGGACAAAAAAATCTTAGGTTCGATATTATTGGGTTAATTTTAAATAAAATTCCTATAAACCCATTTGGAAATCGAACTCAGAACCTTGTTCAGCACTCACAACCACACAACTTACTTAGCAGTTCCAGAACTTGTTTTAACATGGTATAGCTTGTTAGAGAGTACGTCAATAGTTGTGATAAGTTATATCTGCGTTGCCATGGCAACCAAAACTTTAAAGCCAGCGCTAATAGTACTTACGCCCGTTTTATACAATGAAGATTACGTGTCAATAAAGTATTGATCTACCTGACGATTAGAAAAAAAAATAGTTTTTCCGATTGTGAGCTTTTTGTAAAAGGCAGAGAGTTAAATATCCTTGGTGTTTGATAGTTATATAATGAGATGAACATTATTTGTGAAATTACAATGAGATGACTATACAGTTTTCAGGTTTTTTGGTGAAAAGTGCACAGAAAACTGTCGGAAATTATATTCATGATATTTGATTTTTATTTCATTTACCGCACATTTTCAACTATTGTTATACATAAATTATTATGTTTTCGGCTTACTCATGTCGCGGGTCGCGAAATGCTGCTCATGAATGAATATGAGCCTCTAGTATGGCTTAAGACTAGTCAAATTACTTACATGAGTAAGCCGAAAACATAATACTTTATTTAGTATGTCTCACGAAAATTACAATACAAATATTGTTATACTTACATATAAGCAAACTTATAAGTGATTAACTAAAATAAGGCATGTATAGAAATGTATTATCAGTCTTACTACACCACAAATAAACAGGACATAGAAACAGAATACTTACCTCACACAGCTATTCACAAAACTGACCTAAAAACCATCGGCACCACACACCTACCTACAAATAACTGCTCGCAAAATCCCCCTTTATTTCCAACGTAAACATATCCAACAGTTTTTACGTAAACACCATGTTAAGCGCATGTAGTGATATTATAATATTGCTTTGACTTGGCGCCTGGCCGACATTTTACAACCGTTCCTGGTTGAATGCAAAACACGCGAAACATAAACTTATTATAGGTATAGCTTGAGGGAGCA
Organism: Spodoptera picta; assembly: GCA_038387885.1. NCBI lineage: Eukaryota > Metazoa > Arthropoda > Insecta > Lepidoptera > Noctuidae > Spodoptera > Spodoptera picta. The sequence continues at coordinate 1,524,136 of JAZHFQ010000183.1, forward strand.
GGAAAACTGCGCAGATCCAGCCACAAGCAAAATGTTTTCGGTATTAAATAAATGGTTGCGACATACCTGCATACGTTTGTATTGTATTGTTATGTGAAGGTATTTTGTTATTAGGAAATTGTATGATATTTTTGTTACTGATATCTGTACTGCTAATAATCTTCTCTCCTACCAATTTTTAATGTTGCTGTGCCCGACAGGGTCCATAATTGTTACTATTTTATTTTCTAACCACCTGTATATGTACATTATGAATGCAATAAATACTTGATTGATTGATTGATAATATTAGTAGTATTTAAAATACTATAGTGAATAGTGTAATGTTTAATAAGATCGAAATTCAATCTCTTAACAAATAATCTTGGTTGTAGACAGTCCTAAAAACAGCCAAAAAGTTTGTACAATAATCAAATCATTTTAAAAATCGAGCTCACAATGTGATTACAAATTATAGAACAAAACAACCCAATAGGTCACAAACCCTTGATTCCCAACATCACGAATTCTCGCGTTAAATCACAATATACGGGCTGACGGCTACATACTTCGTAAACTCACTTATGCAAATCAAGTGGCTTAAAACGCTGTAGGAATGGTTGACGCGGAAACCCGTACCTACTTATAAGTCACGTAACTCGTGTACGAACGACGTGACAACAGCACTGCATGTCATTTTAATACCGAGATGGAAACAAAGTCCCGACTGTCAGATGCAGTCAATTTTTGTTGCCAATTTAAGTTTAGCACAAGTGTTGGTATTTTATGACGTTGAATAATCCAGTTTGAAGTGATGCTTTGCAGAATTCTCGTCGTATAGATTTTTATGTCGAACGTGAGTTGTAAACTGTTAAACAGTCCATTGATTTATTTTATGACAGGTTTTTAGTTAATCTATGTGAGAATCGAGTTCAGTATCTTGATTTATTATTTTTAACGTTGAAACTTTAGGGCCGTGGGGTCCAAGTGCACATCTTCTTTACAAAGATATTGTAAGAAGGATGGTTTACACTTCAGGTATTTGAAGGGCTGGCTACTACCTTGGGCAAAGGTTAAGCATTGCCATTCAACGTGGCAATGCTGCCAGTCTTTTGAGTACATTACCTCACGGTAGGTAGGTAGGAAAATGTTTTGTTTGATGCATTATGATGTATTTTTATTATTTTTTTAAGGTGTAAATATTTTAGTTTTAAATTATTTATATTCTAAGATGTATTTTTATAGTTATCACATTCAATTTTGAGGTAATTTTTGATTCATTTAATTTCATCAGAGTTAAACTGGGCATAACAATATACCCACAGGCACGTATTCAGGCCAACAAACGAGCACTAATAACGGTACTCCGTAGGGCCACTATCACACGGCACGCCGACAATAAATGGCTAAAATCATTGCCATACACTTAGCCCTAACAAGAAAAACACATTTGTGGCTTGTGAAAACTTTCGCATCGACCCGGAGAATTCAATAGGCCAGTGATCTCAAAGGTTTATGTCCCAAGTTTGATGGTCCGATCTGCGACGATATTGAATTCGGCCCTGGATTAATTTAATTTGCAAGTTGGCGTACAATGCGAGGGTCGGGATGTTATTAAGAAATCTGTTGTCGAAAATGAAATAAAATTTTACATTGGACTTTTTGGGACAGGTGCCAGGTTATGGTCGAAATTGAAAAGCTGTTTTATTGGCTTTTGGGATATCAATATTAGCTAGAATTTTTTATGATATCTTCATATAAAAAACTTTATGAGACGTACTATGCTCATGTTCGTAGTACATAAAATGTATCCATAGTCGTCCTTTATTTATCATTACATCTACATAATATTATAGGTGCTCTTAAGTTTTGCCTAAAGATATGGAACACTGAATAAAATAGTGTAATTAAAATAATATGAAACTACCTTAAACAAATATTTTCTCTATTTTTGTAGGACTCCTATGTCACATGTTACAAGTCCTGTGTCACAAGTTTATATACAAATGCACTCCAGATCCGGAACAATAATCTGTGGTTCACATAAAGAGTTGTTCAGTGCGGGAATCGAGTTGCACGGCAGCCAGTTGACCAATCACCATGCCAACCATGCAGTATTTTTTTATTTCCATATTAATTGTAATGAAGACCATTAACACTCATTGTTGAGTTCTAAACATATTTTCATTAAACTACTAACTTTGACAGAACTGAATTATACTAATGATATAATACGTGTTTGAATATAAAGGGTTATTGTATGAGGAAGCTATTATCGTTAGCATCAATATTCGTGGAAGTGATTGACATTCAATTAACAATATCGATTTATAGGATCTACATTAATTTCACATGTTCGGTTTATAGAAACCGCCGATGATGATTAGTAAATTTAAATAAGGTTAAATAAATACTAATACATTGAGTTCAAATAAGATTATGATGAATACTAAAATAATAATAAGAACTAAGTAATGTTAATATTACAAATAGAAATAACTGAAAATTAAAATATTTACACCTTAAAATTACCTTAACCACTTGAATGCACTGATATGAGACACAATCCAAAAAATATTGTGTCTTGCGGAGATCCGAGTTATAGACACACACAAGGTTAAAAAAATAATAAAAATGTCAGCTTCAGGCATCAAAATAAAATTAAATAAATGAGTATCATCATATCTATAAATGAGTTGCAAATAGTACACTCGACCTCGCATTATGTAATGAACATAAAATATTAACGTATTTATTTTATTTACAAAATAAATGCATTAATTCCTTGCATCATAATTTAAGTTCCACGAAATCAGAAGCGAGCCTGTTGTCTGGGCACAATTCCAGACTCTATGCTATTACTAGTAACCCCTCGCTGGGTTTTAAAATAAAACCTAAATTTTATTTTCATTATTTTATTTTATGGTATTCTCATGTTGGCAAATAAGTAGCAGTTGTACCAGTGATACCAATTATAATAAATATAAATTATACTTTAGCACGTGACTATAAATGAATTTAACCAATTACGTGCGCTTGTAATTCGATATTTTTGTCCAAATGCGACGGTATCGAGCATCGCGTATCGATTCGATTTAACTAGAGTGGGATTCCGATTCCAGACTGAATCGATGACAGCAGGCTGTGATTATGTCACTTAACTGTCATCGCGATAGCTGGTTGGATGGCTCTATCTAGCCAGTAGTGTTGTACTTTTTTGGGAGATCAAACTTTTAAATCAAACATAACGATGGTAAGCAATCGATGTCGCTCGGATGGATACCTACCCGAAACACCGGAAGTGTTGGAAGCGCGTTACCGGCCTTTTGGGTATTAGGAATTTAAGGATTGTTAGGGTTTCGGGAATTGGAGAGATTGAGGAGGGAGGGAAATTGGGCCTCCGGTAACCTTACTCAAACGACGAAACACAACGCAAGCGTTGTTTCACGTTGGTTTTCTGTGAGGCCGTGGTATCACTCCGGTCGAGCTGGCCCATTGGCGCTCTCGATGCTTGCTTTAATTAAAGTATACAAAAAATCAAAAACAGCAGTACCAGTTCGAAAATCCGTAATCATGGCTCAAAATTATAATGTGATACAAAAATATAAAGAAATTAAAATAAAATAATTTCCAAGTAAACGACGCGTGACATCAACTTTAATCCATCTCGTATTTTAATAAAATATTAACCAATAAACGTCATCAATCTTCCTAAGTCGGTGGACATACGAGCACATCAGCACGTGATCATTTATCGCGACTCGCGAGCATATTCGATTTGGTATGAGCCGAGTGATTTATCGGAGCGATTGCAACGATCGCTTCGGTTCGACGATTGCGATAATCGATATGTAGCCCGCTTCACTTTTATTACAGCTTGTGGCGGGCCGTGACGATTGCCTTGCAACTTTCCGCTATATGAATTTCTTTGCGGAGATTATTTTTTATCGAACGTTTTCCTCGCGGTGAAATTAAAAATGAGTTGTTACTTGGGGCGCCAATATGGATAGTTTGCTCAGTTCTTTGGTGATGTTTGCTTTAGGAATACGTTTTTAGAGTTTGAATGTGAGAAATATTGGCCGCAAAAATATTTATTTAATCTAAGAACTCGTATTCAATACTTTCTTTACTACACCAAAATTGCTAGCAGCAATATCATGAAGAAAAACTTGGCTATATGACTCATAAACTTTTATTTATGAAGGGTCAACTTCCGTGATTGTTCCGTCGCCGTTTATTAAAGATAACCGGCGTGTTTACGGTTTTTCCGAATATCCAACGTTTACAAGGGTTATAGTAGGTCTATCACAATTTAATGACACGTTCACTATCGTATGACTGACAAACTGTGATAGTATGGGAGTTTTGATTTACTGGCTCTAGTTATGGGTTGATATTTTATGGGACCTTGAAAATGTTTTTTAAGGTTGGTTGAACTTCAGGTACCATGATTGATATTGCCAGTAATCATTTATTCCAATAAAAACTTAAATAAATTTAAAACTAACTTTTACTAGATGAAATACAAGGTGTTGTTTTAAAACTGCGTCATTTACTAGGAGGTAACTCAGCTATCGAAATCAATAAAAAAAATGGTAGGTAAGTACTTTTATTTTTTCTGGAAATTACGGAAATCCGTAAGTATGAACTACACGCCGCCTGCTTGTAACTGGATTTATAACGCGGCATAACACACACAAACTCAAACACGTAATTAATATTATTCCTAATTCCATAAAACTCCAATAAGAAGCATTGCTGTCGCTTTTTCTGAAATACTGTCGAACTTATTATAGGCGTATTTTTAACTGTTGGCCCGAAATTTTCTCTTACATTGAACCTATACGACGTCTGTGACATGCCCCCGAGAAATGACACGGCTTCAAAACTACACCTTGTATATACAGCTTTTTTAAGGAGGGAAAATCATCGAATGTCTGCTCCCGCCTGGGTGAGGCGGGAGGGAGTGTCAGACTCTTATTGACTAGAAACCACCCCGTTTCTTCTCCTGCACCGACGTGCAGGAGAAGGAACGGCTCGACAGCCGGAGCCCCGGTAACCCGTCAGGTTCACCGCGACAAATATAGCTATATATACCTCTATAGCTTAACTCGTTGAGTACCGTCATTTTAAACACAATTAAAGAACAATATATTTTGTCCTAACTATTTGAAACAAATACACCAAAACTAGATTGCAACTCAACAATCTGACCAATAACTCAATCATTTACATTTTTCATATTCAAAACGAAATTACTTAAAACGAGCGATGAGTCTAATTTGTACCGCAATACGAACGGTGCCGACGCGACGCGACGCCATGATAGTTTTAGTCAAATGGACCGCGCGAACTGAACTCCCGGGAAATAACACCGATGAACTTGTCGTTGTACCTTTTAATAATTGATATTGTTTTGCTAACCATACCACGGTTTGTTAGCAAATATTGTCATTCAATTTCTTTTTTTTTGCGTACCGTTCGCAAAAAAGGATTATGAGAAAATGGAAATTTGCTGAAAGGAAGGCGCTTTTGGGAAATTAATGAATTAGGATTATTGTTTTTTTTTTGTGGAATTTGTATTGTTATTTTGTAAATTATATTTATTCGTTGTGATAATATAATAATCAAGAATCATTATTTAAATTGGATATGATTTCATGTATTACAAAATTATAATATGTACTGTTTTTTGTAATTTACGGTTCTTAAATGTATAAAGATAAGTTTTTAGACAACTTCAGAATTCAATGGTATATTTTTAAATGAAAAAATATATAAATTTGCAAAGGCGTCGTGGAAAAATATAACATATCTAAGGTAAAAATCTTTTAGCCTCTTTTCCCTGAAAATGAATTAAAGGCTTTAATTAAAAAGTCACGGTTCCTTATTCTCTGCTCTCATTCACTCACTGACAAGTATGTGCCTCCCTCAATTCACTCATCTTTTACCATTATCCTTACTCCTATTTTAAATAAAAGTAACTCCAACTTGTCATTCGAAATGAGACTTAATTCCCAACATAATAGATGTCAGTTAACATCAGTGCCTTTAGAAATAGACCGGCTGCCATTACCATTATTACAACTTCTTATTTAAATACGTATTAAAATAAGACCCACCCACTTATCTCTGTTCAAATTTCTAATTTGTCGTCCGTCGTTTCTGTGTACATCAATCAAGCGATTTCTAACCGTAAGCCTTTCGAATCAAAGTAGAATTTCGTTTATCAACCAGTCAATCAGTATCACAAAGAAGAATCACCGACTTTGCGTCAAGCGGGCGATGTGTTGACGCACTGACAGACAAACAGATTACCCTCACACTGACAAATGTTCGTTTCCATCAATTTATTCCATTTTATAAATTGCACCTTACGTGGACTGCGTAAAGTGTAAAATAAAATCTCTGGTTTATTTGGAATGTATAAGAAAATGCTTTGGATATTTATCTCACGCTAGTCTGTTTCTTTTCGAGCTAGGAAACTGCAGGAGGAGGCAGCTAGTACTACAATATAATAGCCCGCATTTTTCTATAATTTAGGAGAAATGTCTGTGAATTTATCTTTTTACGCTTACACGGTTTTTGATATAACATGAACCACAAAATATTATATGGTCTTTGCCATTTTAATGTCACTATAATAATTCTGTACAGTACCTATCCCTACCAGTACCTATAGTAGTATTATAAGGATACGCGTGTTCATCTTACGTTCAGTAAATAATAAGGTACGTTAAAATATCTATACACCCACGACACAGGAGAAAATCCTAGTGTGGGGCAACATTTAAAAAAGAAAAAGTCATAAGACATACATAATAGGTCTAAGCTTAATTATACAACATCATCTACATTCACCTAATTCCTGAAAGGAAAAAAAAACAGAGACGCATTTCAAGTATAAAGTCATTATTCTCATTCTCATGAGTGAGTCCTAGGCCTCGCAGAAAACCGACGCGAACAACGCTTGTTTTGTGTTTCGTCGTGTGATTGAGGTTATCGGAAGCCCAATTACCCATCAATCCCTGAATCCCCAACAATCCTCAAATTCCTTATTCCCAAAAGGCCGTAACGCACTTGTAATATCTCTGGTGTTCCGGGTGTCCATGGGCGATGCCTTGTTTACCATCAGGTGATTCCTCTGTTCGTTTACCGGCTTATTACATAAAAAGCACTAGACAGAAAAACACACCCACAAACGCATACACAACGCCTTTAAACATTCATATTATTACACATTACATACCTTCAAACCAAAAACCATTTTAATAACTTACATAACCAATCAACTTCGCCATAGAAGCCATAACACGTACATACTTAAAGTCGAACAAGTTGCACTCGAATTTATACCCACATAACATATGGCTACCTCTTTTAAGTGATTCTCAACACGTTTTTGCAATTTAAATCCGAAATATCACTTAGATATTTTGCATAGGACCGGATCTTTCTAGGGATTGTCCCTGTATTTGCAATGCTAATCAGTGGTTTCCGAGCCGACGTACATTTTTTGTACCGTCTTGGCGTGAACGATGTATAGTGGAGTTCGGAACACAGTTTTTGGGCGATTAGAGAGATTAGTACTGTTTATGTTCGTGTAAAAACGGGTAGTAAATTCGTGTTTGTGATGTTTAAAGTAAAAATGGTGAAACATTTTTAATATTATTTGAAACGGTTGGGTTTTTCGAAGTTATTTTTGGTTGAATATATGGTCTTCGACTTTATTCTAGTTCAAATATAGTGCTCCTATATGAAAACAATAAAAATGGTTCTTAAATTCACGATAAGACTCGAGTAAACTAACCTAAATTACTGGATTTTGACACGAAAAACACTAAAACAGATTAAAATAAAAGATAATAAACAAAATCTTCAAAAATACAGAAAATCGCTACAATTTGTGTTGCACAAAACAATAACGCTCACCTAAACCAACAGACCCAATGAATCAGAGGAAATTTGCACGAACAATACTTATTCCACATGCATTAGCCTCTGAAATTGTTGCTACCATAAAAAAACGACCGCCATAACGCGTGGGGGTAGAATTATTATAAATCTTCATAATATTACCATAGAGCAACTTAGGGAACTTTGCTCTCTGCCGAAATTCGCTTGGTAAGTGGGCTGTAAGTCATCCAGCCCTATATGGTAGCTTTTGGTTGCTACTTCTTGTTTACGATCACGAGTCCCACGTTATGGCTAATGTTTTTTGAAACTTCGAGTTTTTCCGCCGTTTAGTTTATCATGTATTAAATAAATGAAAAAATACTGCGTGTTTTGAGGATTTTTGTTCGATCTTTGGGTTTAATAAATAAGTATGACGCCTTATTATTATTAGTAGGTTTGCTAAGAAAGATTAAAGGAAAGGCTAAGAAAAAAGATTTAACCACTACATATGCTTAGGATCAGGATCAAACTGTAGCACTTTTTTTCAGAAAACGAGACAAATACACATCAATTTAAAAAGATGATACAAGCATTCCAACTTATTCTTACAATCCTTTCATATCTACATTTACATTCATCACTTAATTACCTATTCTGCATATAAAATAAGTAGTTTCCGAAAGTTCGTAAATCAATAGTTCGTGAGTTTCCCGAGTACGAGCCGTGGAACGTTCGTCGCCAACTATTTTTGCGGAGTTACAACTGAGTTATAACGCGAATGTCCCCGTTGAAAGGTAACGACTAGGTTAAACTATGTTATTTCTATATTTACACCAAAATAACCCTTATTGCGTTGTGTTGCTGCTTATTTTTCTGTTCATATTTTTGGGCGCTTTATCCTGTTTTTACTGTGAGCTTGATTTAGCAGGTGCTTGTAAAGAATATGTTACCTCTAAATGGGGTGTGCAAATTATTTGTTAGAGGCAAATTTGATATAAGTATCCTAAGGTGACACCAGAAAATATTTGTCACCCCCCCAAGGAGGTCTCATTACCCCTCTTTACAAGGGTGTAGCAAGAGATCAGGCAGTACCACTTTCTATTAAACCTCTAAAAACTCCACCAGGATCTTGCTTGTAGAAGAGGCTCAAAATCTAGCAGTGATTTTGTGAATAAATAAAAGTAAACGAGCAGACGTATCACCTTATGGGAAGCAATCAGCGTCGCCTATGCACACCTGGAACAGCAAAGGCGTTGCAAGTGTGTTACTGGCCTTTTGGGGATTAAGGATTCAGGAATTGAGGAGATTAGGGAAGGGGGTGGAGTTATTTCGCCTCCGGTAATTTCACTCACATGACGAAACACAACGCAAGCGTTGTTTCACATCAGTTTTCTGTTAGGCCGTGGTATGTCTCTGGTCGAGCCGGCCCATTCGTGCCGAAGCATATCCCTCCCACATTTGGTCTACGGGCATTTGTTTGTTGTAACTGTATACTCATATATTTTTATTTTGAACTTAATACAGGTACAATGTAGTCTTTTAATATTATTTAGTGATTTCACAACAAAATCATGGTTTCAGTCGTCAATTTTAAACAGATATGTTAATTAAACTACAATCATGAGAGCATCGTAAATCATCTTTTATGCTGTAATATTCGCATTATGAATGTGATCAATCATCATGAGGTGTAAATACTGTCCGTATAATGATATGTTGACATATAAAATAAGGACGATATTGTATTAAAATATTTGCCACAGCATGTTCATTAACTATTCGAAATTCAGGTTATTAAAATGACTGTATATAAAATAGAGAAAATATTCTATTTACTCTATGCATCTATTCATGAATATATTCGTTCTTTTTTTTAAATTTCATAAACTGCCTCGTTGGCTGAGTAGTCGCAAATGCGACTGCAACGGGTCGGGCAAAGTACTACTGGGTTTTTAAAAAAAATCTCTGTAGTAGCACGGAGTCTGGAATTGTGCCCGATATATGGCAATAGGCTCACCCAAAAAGGGAAAAGTGGGTGTTACATTATACAGTGGCATAATGTACACCTCTGCCTACCTCTTCGGGGATAAAAGGCGTGATGTTATGTTATGTTATCATTAACTAGCTTGTACCGGCGGCTTCGCCCGCGTTCCATGGGACAAAAAGTAGCCCATGTGTCATTCCAGACTATAATCTGACCCTGTTCCAAATTTCATCTTGATCCCTTCAGCAGTTCTAACGTAAACGTGTAACAAACAGACACACAGGTACTTACAAACTGTCGGATTAATAATTTTAGTAGAATTTCTAGAAAAAAGAAGAATAACAAGACCCTATTATACCCATCTTACTGTAGCTATCTATTAAGCCTCTAGTCAGCAAATTACAGTTTACAAGAAACTTTCCACGAAAATGATTTCCAAGAAAAGCTAGAGAACTAAACGAGAATAAAATAGGATAATTGTTATTTATCTTGAAATACCTAAGCCGTAATCCAGTAACCTAAAACCAGCCACAATATAACACGATATCAAACAAGCGAAATAACAAAGGCTGGTAACAAATACTTATACCACAAGAATAAATAAATTTGTTGGTGAAATGTAGGATTATTTTGTTAATAGAGACCAAAATCAAATAGTAGTCTTCGAATAACTGAATTTTATTTTTCTTATATAATTAGACTGTACGATTGGCGCGGTGGCTTAGCAACATGTTGCCGCTCTACGTGTAGCAAATTCGATTCCCGCGTGGAACAACTCTTTGTGTTATAGACAAATTGTTGTTTCGGTTCTGGGTGTCGTGTGTATGTGAATTTTTATGTTTGTAAACGCACCCACAACGCAGTAGAAGATTCTAGAACCTCTTTTTATGTAAATAAAAGTATTGGTTATGATTAGACAACTTAAAATAAAGGTCTTGCAGCGTTGGTCCAGTGATTAGATTGACACGGTCCCAAATTCAATCCCTGAGTAAGGCAGTAGTTGTTCCCGTTTCTCAGTCAGAATCTGGAATTGCACTCTGTGTATAACCGACGTATTATATACGTTATATAAGTCTACTTATGACATTGTGTTATATTTGTGGGTTCCTAACGAATAAAAGTTATTGTTACTAATTTCAGTATATTTCTGGTTTCATTCCTTTTTACAATTTTGCAAAAAAAAAATGTTAAATTTCTACAAATCTTTCAAAGGCCGATAATGAAAATAAATGTTCTGTATCTGAAGAAATAAATAAAACAGATACGTCTGAATAGTTTGATCTTTTAGTATATTGAATTTAAGCAGACAACATTTAGAATACTAATCCATCTAGAATACGGCAAGAAGGAAAAATAGTTTTATTTTCGAAACGTGTAGAATACGAAAATAAAAGCAAAATTCTTAAATATGGAGCTGCTTAGGTTAGAAGTTGAACGTTCATAGTAACAAATACATATCCGAAATAATTTGTTACATACCTTAATATTAACAGTATTAAAAAAAACATAAAACGACGTTTTAATGGAGAAGGCATTACACAAATTCGTTACTAATTACGTTTTATGTGAGGTAGAATAAAATATATCGCTTTTTGTGTCTAACACAGTACACTTCTCTGAAATATTAAAACAATATTTTAATACCATATAATATAAGATTCTTATAAAAATATACAAGAACTTACGAAACTGCTCTTGAAATGTCTGAGTATTGATGTACTCAGTACTGTGATGTATTATTTTCAACACATTCTACGAAAGTGTAGGTGGCGTAGCACTGGCTACGGCGTAGGCGCCTACGTCGTAACTATGTGGTGTTTTCTTACCTTGCTCATTATAATATAACAACAGTTTAAACAAAATCTTTAGTAAACTTAAGTTAAAATAACACGACTAATATTTTATTTACGAAAAAAATAATTAGTTTTACACAATATTCAATTACATTTTAATAGCAAAATCCTTTCAGTTTCATTTCACTTTCAGTTTCATTTCACTTTCCGTTTCAGCTTTACGCATTAAACCGCAAATCCACAAAATCCCGAATTAGTGGTTTTATACGATTTCATTAAACGACTCAACAGTTGCGCGATTAAGTATCGAACGATACGCCCGTCTGTAATGGATTACGAATGAATATAAAAACGAATTCATTGTAGTCACGATGATTATGTTAATTATAAAAGTAAAAAGAATCTCTTATTTTGATGTAATTTATACTGATTTTATATATAAGACTATTCAATAACTACCTTTATAATTGTGTAAAACAATAGCGTAATAAACTGAAATAAATTACGTTATATGCAACACTGACTTTGTGCCGAACCCGGAATCGAACCCACGACCCGCGCCGCGGGTGAACGTACCGTGTACTTTGGGTGGTGCCAGAAGACCTCCCCGTGGTGCACCCTGGGTGCGGGCGACAGTCTCCCTAGCGGGGGTGATAGGGTTGGAGTGACTGTCACCCGCAGCAGACTTCTGGACTGGGCGGGCGAACCCGATAGGGTTCTGGAGGCGGCGGGCTGTGTGCTCATGGCCCGCGCTTCCGTGGGGCGTTTCTCCGCCTGTCTCTCTGATTAGCAGAGAGCGTGGCGGAGAGGCAAGGGCGGTGCTCGTTGTGCACTCACCCTGCCAGCGAGCAGCATCGGGACACAAGCTGTCCCCGATTGCAGCCGTCGATATCGTAATCCGTAAGGAGGTCACGGTCATGTTTTGTGACTCTGAACGGGACGAGGGTCTTGGTTTGGTCGCCCGGACCGCGAAGAAGATAACCTCTATAAAAAATTCCTCTAATACTAAGTTCTGGTGCGCGGCGAGAGTATGCATGGCTGAGGAGTAGTGTCAGTCGTGAGCGCACCCCCAGCTAGGGGACCAGTGGACCCTCTAGTTGGGAAACAAATTTTCACTTACCCAGGTACAGGGGGCACTGCCTGGGTGGAACGTTATTTCCCCCATACTCGTGGGAATTGTATGGAGACTTCAAACAAACCACAATCGAGGAAGGAGAGTGCGGGTGAGCTCTGCTCGCCTGCGGTAGAGGGAGAAGGGAGCCCAAGTGGCTCCGGGACTCGTGGTGAGGCGCTGGACTCGTCCAGCAAGCCCCACACACGGGAGTCCAGTCGAAGGGGGTCGGACTCAGAGTCCGACACAACATTAGCGGAGCGGCTGAGCGCGAGCTCGAAAGGCTCACGCCGCCGTGCGACGGGGACGTTCAAACGCCCCAGGCTGGAGGAGGACAGTTTGTCCCCGTTCTCCGGCGCTCAGGAGGCGCCTCCCCCCAAGGTCCCCACGGCAGCGCGGGGTAGGGGCGGCAAGGGCAGCGGTCGCCGGAAACCGGCACCAGCTGCCTGCGCGGAGTCAGCCGAGCAGTTGGCCGCGGAGGGCAGGGCTCTCTCAAGCGCTGTCCGTTCGGAGTCCTCTGCGGCCGAGATGTCCGGCGTGGAGGTGTCGGAGGGCGAGCGCGGCTCTGAGAGCGAGAGCTGCTCCGGGGGCCTCCAACAGGCCATTACGGCGGAGCTCTACAAGCTGGCGATGGGGAAATCCCAGCCGGTTAGGCTCCGCCTCCTCAGGGCGGCGGCGGCCACAATAACGGAGGCGGCCTTGGAGCAGTGTGCGGTGCCCACTGCGGGAAAGGTGCGCTCCGAGCTGGCCGAGATGCGGCGAGAGCTGGCGCGCTTGGCGGCCTCCAATGCGGCTCTGGAGGCCGAGCTGCGGACTGCCAGGGCCGAGCTCGCCGCTGCTCGCGGCAGTCGCCCCCAGCCCCCGGCGGAGGCCGACGTAGTCGGACTGCTGAGGGCGGAGTTGGCTACCTTCCAGCGACGTTTCGACGTGCTGGAGGGCAGGCTCTTGCGCCCCCCACTCGCGGCGAGTCAGGTCGCCCCCGCGGTCCCGCGGTCGTACGCGGCCGCTGCGGCCAAGCCTTCGACTTTGAGTCAGGCTAGCCGCAGCTCCCAACCGCCGGCAAGGGCGCGACCGGCTGCCCCAGCGAGGGCCTCGGCGCCCCCGCCGGCGCAGACCCCAGCTGCGCCGACGGCGCCAGCGCCCGCAGGGCGCAAGGAGAGGAGAGGTGCTCCAGCCCGGCAGGCTGGAGTTGCGGCAGCGGTGGTGGAACCCGCCCCGCGAGCGGAGGACGGCGGCGGGTGGCAAATCGCCGGCGAGGCGAGGAGAGTCGCCAGGGAGGGCCGGAAGCGCCGCAAGAAGGCGCAGCGGCAGCGACGGCAGCAGCAGCGCAGGGAGAAACGCGCTGCTGCCTTGCTCCTCGCCCCTAAGACCGCGGCTGTAGTGATTACGCTGCAGCCCGAGGCGGTCAATAGGGGCGTCACTTACGGCGACGTCCTCGCCAAATTGAAGGGGGCGGTATCTCCTGCGGAGTTCGGGGCGCCAGACGGGTTCGCGGTCAAGGTGACCGCTACCGGAGCCCGTCTTTTGGAGGTCCCCGGCGCGACCAGCGGCCCATCGGCCGACGCCCTGGCCGAGAGGCTTAGGGCGTGCCTCGGTGCGGACGAGGCCCGCGTGTCCAGGCCCACCAAATGCCTGGATGTCAGGATCTTGGGCCTGGACGACTCCGTAACGGAGACGGAGGTGGTGGCCGCTGTGGCTAGGACGGGAGGGTGCCCTGCTGACCAAGTTAAGGCAGGCGCCACCCGCCCGGACAACTCGGGGCTGCGCACTGTTGTGGTCAGCTGCCCCGTCACAGCGGCCAAGAAGCTGAAGGAGGGCAAAAGGCTCTTGGTGGGATGGGTCTCGGCGCAGGTCAAGCTGCTCGAGACCCGGCCTCTGAGGTGCTACCGCTGTCACGTGGGGGAGCACGTGAGTGTCAAATGCACCTCGGAGGTGGACCGCAGCGACTGTTGCTTCCGCTGCGGTCGGCTCGGTCACAAGGCCGGCTCGTGCTCCGCCCCGCTGCACTGCAATGCATGTGCGGCGGCTGGCAAGCCGGCTAATCACCGGGTCGGGAGCAAAGGCTGCTCCCCTCCCGCCAAACCCAAGGGCAAAGGTAGGCCCTCCGCCGCCCCTGCCGTTTCCGCCGCCGCCGCCGCCACTGCCACCGCAGTCGCCGCTGCCGCCACTGAGGAGGTCGGAATGGACTGCCAATAATGGCCCCATTCCGCCTCCTCCAGGCGAACATCAACCACTGCGCCGCTGCTCAGGATCTCCTGCTCCAGAGCATGGCGCAGTGGTCGATCAATGTCGCCGTGGTCTCCGAGCCGTACTTTGTCCTGCCCAGGGATCACTGGGTGGCGGACCTGGACGGCTCGGTGACCATCATCTCGTCGGCCGCCGCCGGTACCCCGACTCTTGAGGCTGTTCAAAGAGGCCGGGGTTGTGTCGCAGCACGGTTCGGAGAGCTCGCTGTGGTGGGCGTGTACTTCTCTCCGAACCGAACTCTCGCCGAGTTCCACAACTCCTTGAGGGAGTTGGTCACTGTCGTCGTCGGGTTCCGTTCCCTCCCCGTGCTCGTCCTCGGGGACTTCAACGCCAAAAACTTGGCTTGGGGTTCCCGGTTCACCGACGTCCGGGGTAGGATGGTGGAAGACTGGGCCCTTGAGACGGGCCTAGTCGTCCTGAACCGGGGTTCTGTCCCCACGTGCGTGCGGATGCAGGGCGAGTCGGTGGTGGACATCTCGTTCGCCAGCCCTGCTCTGTCACCGCGTATTGTTGACTGGCGCGTCATGGAGGAGGTGGAGACGTACTCCGACCACCGGTATATCCGGTTCGACGTCTCCGCCGAGTCCGCAGACCCGCCGGTCAGACAGGCCCCATGTGGCCCGCGTTGGGCGCTGAAACAGCTGGACCGGGAGCTGCTCCTGGAAGCCGCCATCGTGCAGGCCTGGGTGATACCACCGGTCAGGCCTGCCGACATAGACGATGAGGCCAAGTGGCTCCAGGACGCCATGACCAGGATCTGTGACGTGGCGATGCCCCGGATCCGGTCGAGGCAACAAAAGCGCCAGGTGTACTGGTGGTCGCAAGAGCTAGCAGCTCTACGCAAGGCGTGCACTGCTGCGCGACGCCAGTACACTAGGCACCGCAGGCGCCGCATCCGTCCTCCTAATGCGGAGGCGAGAGAGGCGGAGTTGTACGAGGGATACAGGGCGGCCAAGGCCCTCCTCAAGGTGGAGATATTGCGGGCCAAGGAGGAGGCCCGCCGAGAGATGCTGGGGACTCTGGACAGAGATCCGTGGGGACGCCCGTACCGGATGGTACGCGACAAGCTCCGCGCTTGGGCTCCCCCGCTCACCCAGAGTCTCCGGCAAGAAGTCTTGGAGGAGGTGATTGGCACCCTGTTCCCTCGACTGTGGAGGGGGTTCACCCCTCCGTATATGACTCCGCCCCCTGCGGTGCCCGACGCGGGCTACAGCGACGACGACGACGACATCGTCCCAGAGGTGACCGAGGCAGAATTGAGAGCGGCGGTGCGCCGGATGGGCGCCAAGAACACCGCCCCAGGACCCGACGGCCTGCATGGCAAGGCATGGGTCCTGGCCTCAGAGGCTCTCGGGCCTCGATTGATTGGTCTCTACAGCGCATGTCTGGAGAGAGGCCAGTTCCCGCTTCTCTGGAAAGCGGGAAAACTGGTCCTCGTGCGGAAGACGGGGCGCCCTGCGGACTCTCCGTCCGCGTACCGGCCCATAGTGTTGCTCGACGAGGTGGGGAAAGTCTTCGAAAGAATAATTTCGAACCGCCTCGTCGCGCACCTGACGGACATTGGGCCGGACTTGTCGGACGGCCAGTTCAGCTTCCGCAGAGGGCGCTCCACGGTGGACGCCATCATGCGCGTTAGAGACCTCACGACGGGGACTGCAGTGTCCAGGGGTAAGGTCGTAGTGGCGGTGTCTCTGGACATCGCCAACGCCTTCAACTCCCTGCCCTGGAGCTGCATCTTGGAGGCACTCCGATATCATCGGGTGCCTACCTACCTCCGTCGTGTAATCGAGGCTTACCTGACGGACAGGTCCGTCAGCTACCCCGGTCACCGGGGCGAGTGGAACCGGCGAGAGATGTCACGCGGTGTTCCACAGGGTTCGGTTCTGGGGCCGCTCCTGTGGAACATCGGCTATGACTGGGTGCTGCGCACCGACCTCCCGAACGGCGTTAGCACAATATGCTACGCCGACGATACGCTGGTGCTAGCGCACGGGAGGTCACACCAGGCGGCGGCCGACTTAATGGCGACAGCGGTTGCGACAGTCGTTGAGAGAATCCGGCAGTTAGGACTCGAGGTGGCGCTCCACAAGTCCGAGGCCATGTGTTTTCATGGCCGCGGGAACGCGCCACCTCCGGGTGGGTCCCAAATAACGGCGGGAGGAGTTACCATCGGCGTCGAGACGACGATGAAGTACCTAGGACTCGTCCTCGACAGTCGGTGGAACTTCATTGAGCACTTCCGACGTTTGGCTCCAAAGTTGGAGAGGACGGGGGCTGCGTTTAAACGCATCCTCCCCAACCTCGGGGGCCAAACGCCTCCTGCCGGAGGTTATACGCCGGGGTCGTGCGGTCCATGGCCCTCTACGGCGCCCCTGTTTGGGCGCCAAACCTGTTGCGGCGTCCCGCTCGGACGCTGCTCATGGCACAGAGGGTCATGGCGATCCGAATGATCCGCGGATACCGCACGATCTCTGGGGAGTCGGCGAACCTCCTTGCCGGATTACCGCCGTGGGATCTGGAGGCGAAGGTGCTCGCGCGCGTGTACAGCATGCGCGCGGAGGCACGTCGCCGGGGCGAAACTCCGCTGCCGCGCCAGATAAGTGCGTGGCGGGATGAGCTCCGGCGCGATCTCATGGCGGAGTGGCAGCAACGACTGTCGCAACCGAGGGCTGGGCTCGCTGCCATCGCAGCGTTACCGCTGCCAGTCCCCTCTTTGAGGAGTGGCTTGAGAGACGCTACGGCGTCCTCACCTACCGCCTGACGCAGGTCCTCACCGGACATGAAAGTTTCGGGAGGTACCTGTGTCTGATGGGGCGGGAGGAAACGGCCGGGTGTCATCACTGCGAGGACCGCCCTCAGGACACGGTGGAACACACGGTGGGAGAATGCCCTTCGTGGGCTGAGCACCGCCGTGTCCTCAGGGAAGTGATCGGCGATGGCGACCTCTCGCGTCCGGGCCTAGTGCAGGCCATGATGCGGAGCGAGGGGGATTGGGATGCCGTCTCCTCCTTTTGCGAAGCAGTCATGCTAGCTAAGGAGGAGGCGGGACGCGTGAGGCAGCGAAGCGCTGCCTCCTCGCAACCCAGCCATCGCGAAGGACACACCGGGCGTCGGGGATCGCGGGACGATCTCCGGCCACCGTAAGCGCGGGCCTGCGGACGGCGAGCATGGGTGGCTCCCCGTCCGACCAGAAACAGACCCGAGCGTACGGCGCGTCGCGTTCCGCGCGCGCCTCAAAGAGCCATCAGACCACCACAGATGGGGCCCAATAGGGCCGATGCCGATTCGGAGTCGCGGAGAACCTAACGGGTAACCGGGGCTCCGGCTCGACGTGCAGGAGAAGGAACGGGGTGGTTTTTAGTCAGTAAGAGTCTGACACTCCCTCCCGCCTCACCCAGGCGGGGGCAGTCATTCGATGATTTTCCCCCCTCAAAAAAAAAAAAAAACCGGGTACTTTAACATCGTCTAACGCGCCGCCGGAGTTGGAAGCAAACGCTCGTAGTGTCCGACAGAGGGCGCATTAGGCTCGCAGTGCAAGTGGCAACTGGCAAAACCGAGGCGAGCGCCAACGCCAGCCAGTGAGCTGCGCGACGTCACGTATATTCACGTGAGTAACCCATGTTTTTACTTAATAAATAACAGATTAATTTCAATTAGGTAATTCATTACCTCTTTCATTAGGACAACAATGCTGGCATGTTGATGAAATCATATTTATGAAAAAAAAACCAAATAATATAAAAAAGGGATATTATAAATTGCATATCAAATAAATAATCGCCTATCAATACATACTCATCATTTATATTCTTTTTTACATCAAATAACTTACTTCATTACAAACAAATGAAATGTTCTACAAAACTCAAACTGCAGATAATTCGAAATTATACATCAATATGACAATCCTTTTTTCCTTATAATGCAATACGGTTATATTTGTTTTTGTACAAAAATACTACATACATAGCATAAATACTAACTGCACAGCAATTTTGGGCACCCCGAAACATTTGGTTAGGTTAGGTTAGAACTGCGACCCTCACAAGGCGCGAGGCTAGCGAGCGTAGCGAGCGGTGCCGCGGTAGCGGCCGCCGAGCGTTATATCACTAACTGCTTTTCAAATCTTTTCATACCATTTAGCCGTTTATATTAAAAATATTAGTTTAAATAAAATAAGTGAATTTAAAATGCTGCTTTATTTAGAAAAACTGTTGTAAATAATTTAAAAATAGAAGCTATATTTAAAAGAAAAAGAGTTTACCTATATAATGTGCATTAAGATTATTAGCCGTGCATTAATGAAAACTTTTGCTTTAGGCAAAATCGTTGTACGCTGCGAAAATAAATTGTAGTGTGTTTAGTAATATTTTGAGTTAAATATTTTGCTGTGCAATCAGTAATTTTGATGGGAATTCGGAATCTTATTGCAAAGAGAAAGGATATTTTTTGATATTCGTTTAAATACTACCCTATAAAAAATAATCTAGTGCTCTAAAAGAATTTCACGAGCATTCACTTTTAAGAAAATATAAAATATGAAGCGCTCATTTTCCTACGTTTCTTTCCAATATTAGATTTATACCTACTTAACTTCGAAAGATGTTCTTTCTCGTATATCTTAAAGTTAAAACACACAGTTTGTCAGGAAAGCTAGCGCTTAATGAAGCAGCTTCGTCTCTGTCTCTCACACTAGATTATAGTATATTGCAGTGCACTCTTATGTGAGTGGCGTATTGTTGGAAACAAATAGAGGTAGAAGGGTGTTTCGTGAACATTTTTGGTATGAAATATATTGTGATAGTTTAAATATTTTATGTATATAGGTACTGAAAACCACTGAAAATTATACCCTAAATTAGTCATCTATCCAAAGTGATAAATTTTTATTGTATTGTTCATCTGGTAGATTATTTAAAATACATAGTATATATTTTTTTATTTTGTTACAGAGACAAACACTTTTGACGGTATATCGACTTCAAATATCATGTGACGTCATTTTTGTGTATTGTAGTTTTAAATTTATAAATCTTATATAAATCATTTTGTACGAGAAATCAAGTGATATGGCTAAATTGAGAACTAGAGCGAATGTTCGAAACTTTTAACAACCAATTCAAAATGCTGGTTTTATAATACGATCATGAAATAAAATTATAGTAATAAAATATTTACGATCCATAAGCAAAAGGTGGCTCGTAAAATGTCTCAATACTAACGATAGCTTTAATTTCTTATCACGTTTGAACTTTCAGTATTTAAAGACTTTGCCAATGTTCGCTTTAAGCAAAAACCAACGCTTTACTGCCTGCATAATGTTCAATTTTGGTCAACAAAAATTAGTAATGTATGTAGTGATCGCTATCTCACTCTATCACTCAAAATGAATGTATAACTACACGATAGTCCGGTGAATAGCTCTGGTTCCCACTACTATCTAACTTTGTTTTACATGGAGTATTTACAACACAGAAGCCTCATTCACACATTAAGAAATTAAATTGTTCACAGAAATATACATATTTTTCGTGAGCGCAAAGCTATTGTTATTGGTTTTGTTTATATTAAGAATTCAATTTCAGTTTGTGAATATTAAATGTTCATTAATACTATTTGATAAATAATTTGTCGAAACCTTATCTAATTTACAATTACTTGCTTTTAAATATTTTTTTTAAACAATCGAGCGTAGAAAAAAAATAAGGAAAATAATAACTTGTTAATCGATAAAATATTGACATAATTGTAGATATTTGCAATGGAATAGAAACGGGCTGATGACGATCACAAGTAAGAAAAGTATTTATATTTCAGGTAGTACACTGTTAATAGCAATCTGACCCAAAATACACCTTAAAAACATTAAGACATTCTATTCCTCGAATTGAGTCTTCTGTGGGTTGCTTTTCTGTGTTTTAGGATAAAAGCTAGAGCAGTCTGCGCGGTTGTGAGTGATTGCTGCTGTCAGGTTTATGTCTCAGTGAATATTAATTATGTTAGCCGTATATTTTGGTCTGTATTTCGTAATAATAGTAATTACGCCTCCACAGACTACAAGGTAAAAGCTTTATTTAATAGCTGTGTAAAATGGAAAACTTGTTTCTGCGGAATATTGTACCTTATTTATATAATTTACAGGTCATTCGTGTAAGTGGTTTTTTGTTTTAATAATTTTCTAGTAATTGTTTCTGTTTTTGTATTGTGTGAATTTGTGTAAATAAGTAAATTAAGTAAAACTATTTTGGTGATGTATGAAATTCACATTTATGTAGTATACGTGGAAATACTATTGTTTTTATTACTGTTTTCAACCCACGTATATTTTTGTAATATGTCACTACTAACAAATATTTATTTTTTATAAATTTAATACACTGCTAATATTAACACTTAGTACGACTTATACTATGATATATATAATAACGTAATGGCCAAAGTGCTATCAAAACCAGAAAGCTTTTAAGGTATGAAAGGTCAAGCTATGCAAAACTAAACTAAACTATTCCAGTGAGTCCTAAAACCTATTATTAAAACAACGTTCACCACCCTCACCTTCCAAAATTATTGAAGAATTTCATCAGTCAAACAAGGAACTAATTAGAAACCCCCTCCCCCCGCGCGGTTAGAATCAAGGGATCAAAATGCCGGTTAAATCGGGTGGGATTACTCTAGGGTCCGCCCGCATTTCTCAGAGTTTTCGACCCCGAGTGACAGGTGACAGCCCTATCATTTATTGGCAATCTTTTCTGTACAAGTTTGGTGATAAATCGATTTTGTAAAGCGAGTTATGATTAGCAGGGTATCACTAATTTCAAATTCAAACTGTCTTCTGATTTGACTTCAGAATTGAATTTGTAGTATGGTCTTTTTGGAATATTTCAAATCAAATCAAATCATTTGTTCATAACATTTTGAGTAAATTATGATCACATTGTTGTGTCAGTGCCACCAAAATCAGCTCTCACAGACGTATTAAATATTATTGGCTTAAGTTATTAAAGATAGAAATACAAAATAAAAACATCATAATATTAAAGTACATTAAAATGTCAGTGCTTGAATAATTAAAATTGCTTCTATAATTAAACCAGTCAAACATGTCTTACAAATTATTGCTTTGCGTTTGCTTCCAAAGTTGGTCTTGAATTAGTTAATTTGAGTCTCCTAATGAAATTTATTGATAGAATTGAAATTAAATAAATATATGTATATAACTTAAAATATTAATAACTAAAACCTAAAATATTTATGTGAGATAAGGTGCCCAAAAGACTAGCAGCATAAAAATAACATATCAAAGTGGTTTCACATTGTTAAATTACTCTTTTTGTGTTGAAGCTAAAAGCACGTTTATCATTATTCGTCAATGTACCCATAATATTATAATCCACAACCATATTTTAATCGTCGTCCAAATTTAAAAAGAAATAGGTCTTATTCCTATTACGATAACCTGCAATACCTCTCGCCCTAGTCCTATACATCGATGTATGTGCAAACTTCGAGTTGAGCGTTCATATGACAGCCAGTCTATCAATCAGTTGCTCCTTCACGTATATGCGGATGTAGTACAGACATACATACATAATACCTTTGAAGCCCTGACAATGTTTCAATTCAGTTATGTTTTCACAAATAATTTTGAATCATTTTTGAGTAACTGCATAATTATAACGCTTTTATACAAAATATTGATAATGAAATCACACTAATATTATACTTAAATGTGAAAACTTCTTCATTTGGATGTTTGTTCATCAATCACGCACAAACTACTGAACGGATTTTTATGAAACTTAGTATACTGGTAGGGTATGTGCTTACTTAGGTGATAGGATACTTTACTTTTTAGGAATTCGCGGGCAAAGCATTCAAGAGCAAGTATGTTATACATGTTGATAATTAGTTAAGTTCAAAAATTATACCTAGACAGAATATAATTCATTTAACTTAATTAATATTAACATATTAATTTTGTCTACCTGTGAACATCTCTTTGGATCATTTATAACTAAAAATAAACATTTCTGACAATAATTAATTATGGTTACGTAATGTAACTGTTTGCTATTCCAATTTAAAAAAACAAACAAATATGACTCTAAAACTTATAATAAAACACTCATAACATTTTTCATAAGAAAATAAAATATTTACTAAAACTCACTTGAGACTCAGTAAAGTTTAGAATGCTGACTCCACAGCAATTCTAGCCTTTATGCATCCTGAAGGCAAGTGGACATTTATCGCTTTCACCGCTAATGTACAGCTATTCGCCTTAATAGATTTTACTCTGTTACTCCGAACCGTAAGCTATAATAGTTACGTGGTTAGCTTGCAAGATAAGGACAGATGGTATAACAAGCACATGCTGAAAGAGTTGGAAACATTTTAACCGCTGCAACTACAGGAATTATAAGAATTAATATACTGCACGGTTAGCGCGGTAGCTGGAACGTGTAGCGGATTGGATTCCCGCACGGAGCAACACTTTGTGGGATCCACAAAATGTTGTTTCGGGTCTGAGTGCAATGTGTATGTGAACTTGTATGTTTGTATACGCACCCACGACACACGAGAAAATGACAGGGCGGACAACGTTATTAAAAAAAATATTACAATTTTCATCTCGACCTAGATATTGAACTACTCGTTATCTACTACAGAACAGACCTCTCAGTTTTAGAGAAGGTTCGCTGTAATCCTTACATAACTCAGGTGAGTTGAGTTTAGTGATCAGATTTTTAAATTGCTCGTCTCTGTCACTCATTGGCCGGTTATAGTGTTAATTATATGTGTTGGTAGTAGTGTTAAATATATGTGATACATTATGAATATTTGTGAGACATAAGTGGCCACTACTGACCAAAGACCTCTTCTCACACGGAAAAGGTTTGTGCATTAATCACCACGCTTGGTCAATGCGGGTTGGCGATTTTAGTCCTAGGTTTCCTCACGAAGTCTTCCTTTACCGTTAGTCATTAGTGTCTAAATAATCGTAGAAAGTACATATAACTTGGAAAAAGTCATATTGGTACTTGCCGTTCTAAACCGCGCCCTCATGCATGAGAAGTGAGCGTCTCAAACCTCCGGGTCACTACGCCTTTCATTATTATCGGTCACTCAAAATAATTGTAAGTTAAAGGAAATTCAAACACAGTATTCACACAAGTACCTAATACAAAGAAAGTATACGAAACAAAATTCACAAATTCTTATCTAATTCCTCCCAATGTCACACCTTTAATTAACGCAAGCCTAAATCACTTTCAATAGACTGAATCACATTCTAACCCAAAAACAGTCTTATTCTATTCTGATTTGTATTCAAGAAAATCAAGGAGAAAGCGATAAATCAATAGATTAATTAATCACTTGTTACCACAGTGACTTGGCTGTTTCTACTGGAATAATGTTTCCATCTAATATATTCAGACGTTTGATTAAGACAGAGGTTTATAAATAGTCTTCGGTGAAATAGGCTTAAATAGAACTATTTAAATCGTTGTGTGGATTATTTGAAAAGAGTTTCGAATTAAACTTAATCTCCTTCGTATTTGTTGAAGTGTTCTATAGGAACACTAATACACAGTTATGTTTTAAATCTAAAGGAGAATATTCTGATAATAATTCTGATAATAATTGTTATAAAGAGCAAAGAGGTTGAAAAAAGGCGGACACAGTCTCTTGAAACAACGTCTGTGGCACCTGGCTACTATAGAGTTACACGCAGAACATACACACATTAACACAAAGGACATATGTCACTTTCTTAAGTCTGGTAACGTGGTAATTATAATCCATAATCATCATCAACAGCCTATAAATGCCCACTGCTAAGCAAAGCCTCTTCTCACATAAGAAGGTTTGAGCATTAATAACCACGCTTGCTCAATGCGGGTTGGCGATTACAAACTTATAATTAGAAATTATAAGCCCAGGTTTCCTCACGATGTTTTCCTTCACCGTTTGTCAGTGGTGTCTAGATAATCTTAGAAAGTACATATAACTCAGAAAAAGTCACATTGATACTTGCCTTTAGTAGGTATTGAACCTGTACCCTCATGCATGAGAAGCGGGCGTCCTAAACCTCCGGGCCACTACGATATTCCATAATACACACATATAAATAATCCACAGACAATTTGGTGCTTTAATAATTTTTAAGCAACTTATGTCCGCTTATTTTCAACGTCCTTGGTTGAAAGTTTTAAAATGGAAATCGAATGAAACTTTGCACTGAGAAGAGAAAACAAAAGAAATTATTTTCTTTTCTTTGCATGAAAAGGTATTAAGGTTTAACAGCCAAAAGGACGACGAACCCCATTATAAATAACCTATTTATTAGTAAATTCTTGCCTAGCCTAAACACACTGTTAAACATCATTGTTTACGAGATAATATAAACAGACAAACTAGTATAAATCCAAAATGGCCGCTGTAATTCGAAAATCGATATTACAATCAGTTATTTCAAATTTCATTATAACGCTAATGGAATCGCTAAAAGCGTACCAACATAAGTATATTTCATCGCATTGGTATGCAATTCCGATTGTCCGATTAACATCCTATCATTGGCATGTTTTGACAAATACTATGATAAACCGACAACTCGTTAACTTGATAACTAATAATGGAATAACGTTTAACTTTATTATTTATCAAAGTAATAATGGTTAATGATAACGATAGTGCATTGAATAGTTTAATAAGGGTGTCGTTTATTGTGACATTGTTTTTACGCATGACAACATTCGTTTCATAGTTCGTTTTGTCTCTAAAATATTTGTGGTATATTTACCTACCTCTACATGTATTTAGTTTTATTGCAAATGAATTGTTTGATGTGTGCATTGTGCACTATAACGAATTTAAGTATGTCTGTAGCATCTAAGCACAACTGAAACTACTTCTAGTTAATTTTGTTTTTATATGGAGTATCTGCATTGCATTTAGAATGTTTATCAGTTTGTTTGTTTGTTTGGTTTTGATATTGATCAACTGATAAATATTCTCACTGATACTGAGATTTACCTATATTTAGTATATCCAACTATATGAAATTTTTAACCACTACCAGGCAAGCAATGTGACAACACTTAAAAGGCTTGAAACAAAATACCAAAACAAACAACCATTCTTTTTGTTACAGAAACTCCAAGCCTTCATATCAAATCCAATTAAGACTAATAACTTAAGTTTAAAAGACTTGCGATCGGTGACGTCAGGAATCGGCGTGATGCAGTGGAAAGAATAAAATGAAATCTCCTTGGAACAAATTATGCTAAATCAAGATCCCAAGCTTCTCTAATCCGGAGATTTCCGACAAGGATTTTATTTGATTACGTCAAACGTTTCAGATGATTTAAACGTTTTTAACATCTATACTTAATGAGTACTGTTACTTTTTACTGCGCGAACATCTTGATTTTATTGAGGAGGTTTTATGTTGATCCGGATATTGGCGTTGCGTTTCTCCGGCCTGCTCTGGATTGACCGGTTTATGTAAGGAGAGGAAATTATTGAAGGGATTTTTGCTTACGTTTATAGCTTAAAATGTGCCTTTTTGTTTATGGAACATTTTTGGTTCAGTAACGATACCCGAGTGTATACCTACCTGAATATTTTCTTATTGTAGAAAGCTATTAGCTTGCTTTAATTTCCGAACAACATAAAACCACCAACCTGCGATCCACCAGAAAGTATCTAAAACCATAATCAGGATTAACTGTGAGACAGCTAATCCTTCAATACGCATCCATAAATATTTTCCCCAAACAAAGACCAAGTAAGGTCACGTATTTTATTCCATAAAAGACCCATTAACTGAATAGAGGGGACAAAAATGACGTCCAACTTAGCGAAGACGTGAACAGTGACCTAGTAAATCTTATTACCGCACTTCTTAGCTATATTTGTTCCTTTTAATAAATTTGCCGCGTCTGATCAACTTGCTAACTCTATTTATGAAGTAAAAGTCGAAAGAATTGTTAGTTGCACGCGAGTGTTCCCAGAGGAATCAATTCGTTTACGGGTCGCGAATGAAATCAGTTGTTTTTCTGATAAAAATGACACGTGACTGACAGTGTTATCAGTTCTACCGCGAGTTTTCAGTTTGGAAGTTCATTTCTTTGTATTTGTTTTAGTTATCGAGTTAGTTCGGCCACGAGTGAATAAAATTATTTATAGACGAACAATTGTTTCCAAAAAATACCAATAGTTTTAAACGTTATCTTTTATTTGATTGTAAATCTCTGAAAATTCATAAGATTAGATCGATATAATTCAAATTAATCTCGTAAAGGTTAAAACAATAAAGATATGAATAAATAAATAAATAAATAAAAATATCATGAACAAATATCAATGCAAATACAAATTTCGATAAAAATTATTTCGATTTAAGTAAAAATTAAAAAATCTTTATACGAAAAGATCCAATTCTATATTCAAATCACTCGACTAACAATTTCACACTGGCTCATTGACAGGCAAATTAAATATAATCTGTGGGTCATTATGGCATACTCCACCTAGATAAGTAAGGTTAAATACTTCAAGGCCCTGAAGGTAAGATGGCTTGAAAAGGTTAAGTGGCGACCCCTAGTGGGATATAGCGACAACAAAGTAAATTCTCTAAAGATAAGGCACTTGATATTTAGTTGTAATCCAGGGCCAACCCACTTATTGCTTATTAGTTTGAGTGGGGAAGAAAAATAAACTTTGGGACAAAGTTATAAGGTTGGAATTTCCGTGATATCCTGTTATCACAGGGGTTAGTTATTATGCTTCAAAATTATGGAAAGGACGAATAGTCGTCTATTTTCTATAAAAAATGTAGTGTGTTTATTAGGATAGAGCTTGCGTGTTACAGAAGGCTCTTTTATAGTTATGTCACAAAAAATTTCAAAACAATCACTAAAAGAATCTATTAGAAGAAGAAAGTACACAAATAATCTATCACCTCATTGTAATAGGTCACTTAGAATTCTTCGTAATGTATTCAAGACGGTCCTTCATCGCAGAAGATAATGGAATTTTTTTCCTTACATTAATATTCATAAGTTGGACAACAGATATGGTTGTTTGTGATCTCGAGTACAATGCTTACTTGCTCTTTTAAAGGTGTATAAGAGCATTCGAAGGCTCAAAGGAAAAGAAATGTTTGGAGAGTCTTGAATGGCTGTTGTTCAGCGTGGGCGATAATATCGCTTTGAACTTGCATAAATATTTCTTACCTGCATTCCTGTACTTTTCTTTGTTGTGTTGTACAAAATTTAATATAGATAATATTTCATTTTTTTAATACTGATATTGTATATTACAAAAAATGTATATCAACATTGTCTACCGCTTGTATAAAAGCAAAAAAAACTTCCAACTCGTAGCACTGTTGCTACGCCGTAGCAACAATAGCCGCTACGACGTACTACGCCGTAGCTACCATTACCTTGGAAGGCTATTTCTATTTACAAACTCCATCTACTATTTGTTGATACCTACATCTCAACTAATTCCACATGGCTCTTAGTCGTACGTTACCCAAGAACCATCTAGGTCAACCCACGCTTAAGTGCGTCAATCAAGGGATTTATGTACATGCCCGAATCCCTTCGTTACCCCCTCCCGCTGGTACGTCACTCTTGGCAACGGTACCTCATGAACGAATGAATGTACGTATTATATAAAGAGCGTCTTCCTATCTATTTCTATGATTCGTACCGAGAAATTGTTGTTTAAGTTGTTCACGAGTACTTTGTTGTTGCTTAGTAGTTAAGAAGAGCTGCTGATGGAACTAGTACAAGGTTTTGTATTATCGTTTGTAGAATTACCATCAAAGAAGCTTATGAATTGAGTTACATGAAAAGTAATAATAATGACTGCCTTGAATTGAACTGAATGAGAAAAACCTCATAAACCAAATAGTATAAAAAGCTTCCATACTATTTTATAAGGAGTCTGTTGACAATTATCAGTAGTAACACGGAGTCTGGAATTGTGCCCGGTATATGGCAATAGGCTCACACCCTATTACATGAGACTCATAACATAAATAGTCAAAAGTGGGTGTAACATTGTACAGTGACATTAAGTGCTGCAATGTGAAACTCTGCCTACCCCTTCAGGGATAAAAGGCGTGATGCTATGTTATTAATAAATCTATTGACAAATTACCAACTGATCTCAAAATCATAATCCAGATACATAAATTACGAAACTAATTTTGCAATGACGTCATGGTACGTAATAAAATGCAGCTATAAACAAAGTTCGTCAATCCTGTCCGTTCCAACAAAGTTGGGGTTTTGGAAGCGAAGCCTCAAGTTTCACGATACAGATTGTCATGTTTATGAAATACTGGCCCGTTCGTGAGCTGAATGTGGATAGCTTTATATGTGTGAGTGTGGATGAAACAATGTACTGAAAGTTAAATATGAATCTGGCACATGATTGTACTGAAAATTCAGTTTGTGTCTTTCTTAATTTTAGGTACATAGTTACTACCTAGCCTTACCGTGGATGGAAGGAGTTATTGGATGATTTTTCCCCCCTTAAAAAGGTACTAGTTTGGACAAGACTCAAGGCCGATCTCGAAATCCATTTGAGGAAAACTGAGTAGCAAAAGTTTTCCTCAAATGTATTTCGAGATCCGCATTGAGTCTTGTCCTAACTACATTAGAAATTTAAAAATGCATTTTTAGGATAGGGTTTCGTAATTATGTAATAAGTATATCTCCATCAACTATAGTATATTACTGTAAATAAGACGCCACAGCCTTTGGTTACCTTTATTTACACTTAACCCTTAAAATATTTCCAACAAAGTATACTATCATTTCGGATCTTTGCCCCGCAGAGATTACTGGGTGAGCACGCTATTTGCGAAGCGGGGCTTAAGAGAAACTTACATGCTACCATCGAACTCTCAACCGCACTCAAATCGGCCGATCTTTTATGTATAAGGCTATTTTCACACGTATCTCGGATAAAGCCGGTCGCACCTTACACATGAAAGGCAAAGGTATTCTTTGCGTCATTTGTGTATTTTTTTTATTATGGATTATATTATGTATTGGGTTTTATGTTAATTTTAGTGATAGAAATCACGTGTTTGTTTTATGGAAGCTTTAAAGAGTGTGTCATACTAAAACGAAAAATAATGCAGTAAATTTTTAAAGCAGTTTTTACAACGGACATCAAAACACCTTACTGGAATCACTAAACCTTATACTACCTACAAGTACTAAATTTAACTCTAACCTTTAACTACTAACATCTTTAACGATAACATATAATTTTTCTAGAACCTACTATCCAGTAACATTGTGGCGTAACAGTATCTATTAAAGTACTTTATGGCACCGTTTTAAGTCAAAAACGAACTTGAAGATGATAAAGTGAGTCAGCTGCTTACCTGAAACAAAGAACGGAATACATTAGTGTTACTTTGTGGGCAATTTTGGAAGAGTAATGTGTTGCGCCGAGTATATTCTAATTACTCAAGTAATTGGTGGTTGGTGCTAATTATGGAATCAATTTGTTTTCATTTTGTTTTAAGGAACGACGTTGTACCATTTCTTAGTAGGGAATTGGTTCGTTTCAGTTTTATTTTTAGTACGCTCATATTTTGTTCCTATCTTTTTTATAATACGTTAGGTATCAAAACCTACATTTAGTAAGCGATAAGTATTGGATTAACTCCTTTTTCTCTTTAGTTTTTCTCACCGATCAGGAAGAAATCCCATATACCTATGCAATACCAGTGTACCTTTGTTTTGTTATTTTATTTTTGAATTATCTCTGTTGTTTGTAAACATAAACTAGTAAATATTAAAAAAATCGATTTTATTCAAATTATAAAAAGATAAACATTAAAGTATTATTTGTTAAAAGAAATCTCGTGTATAATATTAAAATAAGCTTAGCTTAAAACTAAGCCCACAAAAACTCTCTCCTTTAGCCTCTAGTTACCGATTGTCTACGCTGGGATTTCATCAAAACTGAAGGTGGATAATCAATTTCCTCGCAGCGAAAGCCTCAAAGACTGATTGGGAGAGAGTGTCAGAACTCATTGCGCCGCAATACTTCTCCACTGGCTTAGACTCCGTCGTGCTTTGAAGCAATTACTGAATGATGTATCTGTACGTACTATTATGATAGTCTATTGTTGTTACGGTGCAATTTTCTTTGTTTTTCGTTTTATGTTTAGAAGTTGTGGTTTGGGTTTGGTTGTTTTAGATAAGAAAGTTGTTTTAAATAAAGTCGAGGATACAGTAGGGGGACAAATATCGCTAGATATGTATTGGCGACATGTCAAATGATACCGGCTTATTTTACCTGACATATGCCGACAACGCGCGACTTATGTCCACTGCTAGGCATGTCGACCAAAGTTCGACAACGTCACACTACTTCACTCAACGTCGCTAGTGTACCCTTGGCTTAAGTGTTTTCTTTAGTGACTTTAAAAACAAACGAAGATGTGTCTGTAGAATTGGATTTCAATTTTCATTATTATGAAAATAGAAATAGTTTAGTCTTAATTACATTTTAATTACATCTGTTATTATGACCATATCAACATTTTAATTACAAAATAATTAGTAAATAATTTAAAAAAGTTATTAAAACTTCATTGTATAAAATAAGAAACCCGATTAGGTACAATTAATCCTAATAGTAGTCCGGAAGCAAAATCAACAAAATACTGCAACAAATAATATACCTAGTGTAGGCAAAAAAATCGGAACCCTGCAAGCGACTATACAATAAACTCGATTGTTATCGTCGCAGCCCATAATAAAATAGCTTGCTAACTGTACACTGACACGAACTCATCGCAATCAATGCAAACATAAAAACATTTGCATTGGGAAATCTTTTTTAGGGGTTCATGGTACGATTAACTAAAGTTATAAAGTATATAATAGTGCAGTAATGTAGAATAAAATAAAACTATATTGATTTCACCTGGAAAGTGATTTGAAATATATGTTTACTTTAAATGCTGAATTGTCACCTTACTCACACAAGCATTGTTTCTCGTCGGTTTTCTGTGAGGTCGTGGTATCACTTCGGTCAAGCTGACTCAAGCAGGCTGAATTTTAATGCTGTTATTGAAAAATTATTAGGTCTTTACTAATATAAAAAAAACCTATCAAAAAACTACCTCATTACTTTGAAACAAAGAAGGTTTACAAAGCAGGTTTAATTTCCGTTCAAATAAAAGGAAGTAGAATTAAGAATAGTAGGTTTTTAATGAAAGTATTAAAAGTTCAGTGAAATAATAATTAGGTTAGTAGGGTTCAACCTTACTTGTAATAGTTTGGGGAATTTAACTATTTTGTGTAAAAATGTATACCTACCTAAAACTATACTAAACATCTTCCATCACTACTATCGTCCGAGAACCTAACGGGTAACCGGGGTTCCGGCTCTACGTGCAGGAGAAGGAACGGGGTGGTTTTTAGTCAGTAAGAGTCTGAGTAAAAACCACCCCGTCAAAGTCACTCCCTTCCGTCTCACCCAGGCGGGAGCAGTCATTCGATGATTTTCCCCCCTTAAAAAAAAAATCGTCCAGATGATACAAAAAAAATATTTTAAACTATCTCTCATGACTACCTTTAGGCATTAGATTGTCAAAATGATTAAATATTATTGAGTTTTGTCCCCAGAATAACACTCATCATCATAATCAATTTCATCTCATCTCTCACAAGAATGTCATTAACTAATTCATTTATAACAAAACCAGTTTTTACCTGTAGCATATTCACATTTCAATGACGCAGGAAACAGAGTGTTATGCTTAAATACGTCACAGGAAATTACACCATGACGTTACGGGATAAAGATAAGAGTAAATTGCGCATAAGCGGTGACAGATTGCCGGCTTATCCCTGCAGCACCACAACGATTCATTTTGCTCCGCTGCGCTAACAGGCCGCGGTACACTTCCAGCTAGAGCTATTCCATGGACGATGTTGAAAGAATACCTTTGTGCAGTTTAGTTTATTGGATCAAATTTTTTAATGTTCAATTTTAAAGTAAAAGAGAAATCGCTGCGAATTAAATTGTATGATCAGATAACACTTTTTGCGTGTTTTGTATTGGTAGAAGTATATGAACACAATTTAAAAGTTATGTACTCCTACAATTCCAACTTATTATTGTTATAAGACCCTTGTAATTGTGATGATCCTATTGACATACATTAGTATGTCTTTTGACCTACATTTTATGAACACACACGTAACTTAGGACTACCCTACAGTATTAAGGAAACTAAAAAAATGGTAGTACTTTGTAATCTGTGCTCTAAAATTGTTTAAATAATGAATTGACAAATGAAAGCAGTACGTAAGTAATAATTTTAAAATTAATCAATTGATTCCAACCAAAACTTCAACATCTACCATTCGTTTCCAGGTTGACAAGATAACATAAGAACTTCAAGCGATTATAACCCTCTTTCGCCTCTGGTCTTCCTACAATCCTGCCGCTTATCAGGATTGATCTGTTATATCTTACACCAACATGATAAAGTGGCCAAGTTTCTTTGATTGCAGTAATATTCTCGGAAACTCTCCCCAAAATGAAGGCACGTAACAAAAAGAACAAATTCCTAAGATTTATTCGAAGAATTATTCTGCGATGATTGTGTTTGTAAACAGATGTTCTTGCATAGATATCTTTGTTCTCGTGAACAAATAGTTCAGCATCAAATATAATTTCACGTCTGATATTTTAAATGGGCTTTCTAGTGGATATCCTTTGTAATTGACACCTTTAACTCTCCAGTAGTTCAAGACCTATTAAATGGTGAACATCATTAGCTATGACAAATGTATGTAAAGTTAATTACTTAACATCAGTACTGTAAAATTGTTATTATGTCTTCTAAAAATAAATAAAATAACACGTACACAAAGCATAATTTGAACCTAAAAATAAACAAAAAGCGCAAACAAATTCCAAACAACACGATGATTAAGAATACTCATTCATCTCGGTGGCGTTACCCAAAACGTTGTAAATACAGCATCGGGTCTCCTCACTCATATTACAGAGAACATTATCCAATAAAGACCCGAATATTATTAGAGAGCTTCCTGCTTATTAAGAGTCCTTTGTAGGAGTGAAATAAGAGATGAATAAACTTCTCTTTGTGTACAAAATAAATGTAAATGTATTTAATTGGTCCTGCATAACATTAAAACTGATGTAAAATATGAGCCTATAGCTATTTCTCTGATATTAAATATGGACATTTTGTCACTAATGCCTAAACATAAACCTATGAAACAGACTCAAATAAATCTTATTCTTATCTTATTTTCGTACCAAGCATATCAAGCCATGCTAGGGGCTCATAGGTTCAAGTAATATTGCAGCTACCTCGCTGGGCGTCCCTGATCATTTCATATCACGAGACACAAGAGTTAGAGGTATATCGTAAAAAGACTTGCAGATATTACAAAAAGTATAAGGAAGTCTCCAGCTCAAAATGTCCTCCAGTAGAATAGCAAAAATATACGTCAAACATGATACATATTCAACCAATAAAAAACGAAAACCCAATACGAAACAATCTATCAATACATTATCTATACATATTTGATCGAGAAAGACAATTTTCTTCGGCGATCGCACAGCTATAAATATAACGGGGCACATATATCTAAGTTCATACTACGTTTGAATGACAGTATTATGATTTATACACACGCGAACCGTTTGGTGAGTCCTTTGTCCTTTTAAAAGTAGTTTTGTAAACACGCAAGTCCTGTAATAAGAGCTATTTTGTGCTAAACTTAGGTTTTAATTTTGTATTGAAAAATTGTGAGGTACATTTTTGAAGTATGGCCTTGGGTCTTGGTTTCAAAAGTTTCTGATTTGTTATTCTGAGAATAGATTTTTTTTTCTAAAAAACGTCGCCGTTCCATATTGTTTTTCTTTTCTCCTGTGTAGCGTTTACAAGCATTCAGTATCACATACATATGACGCCCGGAACCGACACAACAATTTATGGATCAAACAAAGAGTTGTTTCGTGCGAGAATCGAATCTCTACACGTTGCGCGACAGCCAGTTGCCAAGCCACCGCCCCAACCGTCATTTTGATAAGATTGATTGGGACGATTGAGCATGAAGTACTATATAGCGTTGTTAATAACTGATGTGAAAGCGATCTGAGGCCTTAGTACGAGTTTCATTTACGTTTAAAGTATTCGAAACGAGTACGCGTTCGGCAATCTGATTGGCCGGCGCCAATGTAACAACCAATCAGAGCGCCGAACGCGTACTCGTTACGATTACTTTAAACGTAAAACAAACTTGTACTAAGGCCTCAGGTCGCGTTTTGTGAAACCTTTAATGTCGTGATCTTCTTCCAGGCTAAACACTATTTTATAAGTGCATCACACATGTAAATTACAATCATCTTATAAGTACACTAGCTGTTGCCTGCGACTTCGTCGACATAAAATATAATTTTATCCCATAGGAACATTATATTGAGATAAAAGAAAGTCCTATCACCTATGTCAGCCCATAGCTCCCGTATACCAAATTTCATTAAAATCCGTTCAGTACTTTCAGTGATTGACAGACAAATACCCAAATATCCAAACAAAGAAACTTTCGCATTTTATATAATATTAGTTTGATGTCTATTTTCAACCAATCTAAAATAAAGTTGACGTTTCAGAAGTACTAAATTATGCTTTAATTGAAATAAATACTTTGCTTTGAATGGAAACAAAACATTTTCAATAAAGCTATTTATTTAATCCGATATCATGCTATATAAAGCTATTTATATAATCTGAAGCAACTCCAACCAAAAAACCAATTTATCTCACCAAAAAATCTCATCAGCAATGATATTTCTTCCTAATAGTATAACCAGCAAATTATCGATGAGCCATACACCTGTACCTTCCCCTTCAGGTAATATGGTTATGGTATAACCCCCCTAATAACGGAGTTATAACTGAATTCAATAATATGTTCAATAATCATCTCTCAAGATATATCCGTCACCCTGATTTTAAGAACCCCTCACTTTATGAAGAATATCTTGGTAAGTTGAATTGTTCGAAGTATTGTCCGAGTGCCGTAGATAAATGTACTCAAACTGATTCAGAGTTTAACTGTGAGTCGGAAGTGATTGAGAATCCTACAAAATGTTTTCGTGTATAATAAGGTATGTGTTTTGCATCAAAATGTAAATGGATTATTGACTAAGTCAGATTTGTTAGTGTTGGCTTTGGATACATACCAGAAAGACACCTCTTTGTCTATTGATGTCCTTTGTATTACTGAACACAATATGACAATTGATGACCTACAGATGCTTTCTGTTCACAATTTCATTCTTGGTTCTTGTTTTTCTCGTAAAAATCGCCATGGAGGTGCGTGTGTCTTAGTGCGAAAAACGTATAGATTTAAAGAAATTTCTGACATTAAAAAGTATTCCAAAGAAGGTATTATAGAATGCTCTGGTGTTGAATTGTTGAATCATGGCATTTATATAGTATGCATATATCGTCCTCCTAAATGGACTAATCCCGATTTAGACACATTTTTCAAAACATTAGAAATATTACTCACTCTATCCTACAAGAAAAATAAAATAATAATTTGTGGTGACTTCAATATTAATATTTTGAAACAGTCAAGAAGTACCGATAGATTGAAAGAAATCCTATCTGTTTTTAATCTGCGTTTGCAAATTAAAGAACCAACACGTCTTAAATCAGGTACATATTTGGATAACTTTATTGATAACATACGAGGTAGCACATGTGAAGTTGTGGAATTTGCTATTTCTGACCATACAGCACAAGTTCTGACGTGCCCAGTTAAACCAAGTAGCAGTCTAAAATATTGGTATGTAGAAAAACGGGACTTTAATAAGCAAAATATTGACAAATTTAAACAATCTATATCATCTTTGACATTTTGTGATATTTTTAATTGTGACAATCCTAATACTGCATTTGACATTTTTCATGATTTATTTTCCTTATTTTTTCAATTGTGTTTTCCCCTAATTGTTAAAAAAATACGAGCTGAAAAACGACCTACATGGATTACCTCAGGTATAAGAAAGTGTTGTAAACGCAAACGGCAACTCTTATGGCAATATAGGAAAAATCGTACCGAAATAAATAAAAGTAATTTTAAAGCTCTTTCGTCTAGACTAAAACGAGTTATCAATCTCACACAAAAATCCCAAAATGATAATTATATTAACACTGCAGTTAATAAGGGTAGGGCTACTTGGCAAATAATAAATAATATTAAACACAATTTACCTAAGGCCGAAATAGAGGAATTGGATGTAAATGGTAAAATTATTAGTGACCCCGCACAATTAGCCGAATTTTTTAATGACTTCTTTATTGACCAAATATCAACAAATACATCGAATGCTAAGCCGGGCAACCATCTTGGACCGGTCAATTCCATTTTTATTGCACCCACAACCCCAGCTGACATAGAAACCATAATAGGCAGTCTGAAAAACACGTTGAGTACTGGTTATGACGATATAACAACAAGCGCCTTAAAGCATGCGGCAAATAGTATATCCCCGGTATTAAGTCACATAATTAATCTATGTATATTAACTCGTCGAGTACCGGTTTTGTAGACACAATTATAGAACAATAGGTTGCGGTCACCGGTGACCGCTTGGTATTTGACAGTTTAAATGGAATTTTCCCAGAAAAACTATAACAGACAATTATAAAACCATTGTTTAAGAAAGGAAACTTAAAGGACATGTCATGCTACCGACCCATTGCACTTGTTCCAGTCCTATCTAAAATATTTGAGAAGGTTATGTATAACAATTTGTATTCCTTTTTTGAGTGTTACAACCTATTTGCTGAAGAACAAGTTGGTTTCAGGAAAAATAAAAATATTAGTCTTGCTATTTACAGGCTTCTTAGAATAGTTATGACAAATGTGGATAAGGGGATCCCAACATGTGCTTTATACATGGATCTCACTAAAGCCTTTGATCATGTAGATCATACTCTCCTCTTGAAGAAGCTTAATGCATATGGTGTTAGAGGAACTGCTCTGGATTTAATTAAATCATATCTATCTAACCGAAGTCAATCAACAGTAGTTACGACAATTTGTAAAAATAAAAAAAAACAAATAAAATACATGTCGAAATTTAGAAAAATAAACGTCGGTGTACCTCAGGGTAGTGTGTTGGGGCCTTTATTATTCATCATATATATAAATGATTTCCCGAATATTACCCAGCATCCAACAATATTATTTGCTGATGATAGTACAGTCCTTTTCCAAGGACAAAATCAAAACCGTCTGGAAGAGGATATAAACAACATGTTAATTACTATTGTTGACTGGTTGACAAGTAATAATCTAAAGATAAATTTGACTAAGACTAATATAATGACATTTAAAAATAGAAAGGAATTAATAACTAATGTTCTCATTAATTATTCAGGACACAAAATACAAGAGGTACAGTGCACAAAATTTCTAGGACTGCATATAGAGAGCAACTTAAAGTGGCGATGTCATAGTGAATATATAAGCTCCAAAATTAATCAGTTCTCGTATGCACTATTCAAGCTATCTAAGGTTGCTAATGCCGGAACACTTATAACTGCATACCACGGACACGTTGTTTCTCTTCTTCGGTATGGGATAATCTTCTGGGGCAACTCAACTTACAAAGAAATGATATTCATATCTCAAAAGAGGTGTGTCAGGGCTATTTGCAAACTAAGCCAGACCGACAGCTGTAGACCGTACTTTATTAATTTAAATATTTTGACGGTACCATGTATCTACATGTACGAAGTGTTAGTATTTGTAAAGAATAATATTAATCTGTTTGACAAAATGAAAAGTAAGCGCTATAATAATCACATATGTTTCCCGAGTAATAGAACGCATTTTCTTAATAATAGCGTTTTTTGTATGGCCCCAAGATTATACAACCATTTGCCAAACGAATTGCTACATATACAATCTTTGAAGGTTTTTAAAAATAGAATAAAAAGGTTTTTAATCTCTAAGGCATATTATAGTGTTACTGAGTACTTAGACGACAAAATATGATGTATTTTTATTTTATTTTGTTTAATATTTTTTTTTTCTTGTTTTTATTTAACTATTGACATTCTGATTGTTTAATATTGTGACATTTAAATTTTTAATCCTATGTGACCTAATAATTAATAATTCTAATGACATTAAGTAATAATAATCAATCCAAATCTTTGTTTCCAACTATTTTCTAATTTTGTATGCTGAAAAAGCCAACATAGCGTTTAAAATTGTTATTTAAGACCCTAATGTTACCTATGTTCACAATTGAATAAATGAATTTGAATTTGAATTTGAAATTTGAATTTATAATAAGTTATGAGTTTTCCCTCTTGTAATCAACTTGAATCTGGAGATGGTAGTGGCGTGATCACGAGATAAGGGCCTTGGAGCATGGATTTTAATGCTTCAGGGAATATTAATGCAAAACAAATCTTATTTTTATTGTTGTACTCGATAATTTCGTTTGAAGTTCATTTGATTTTAGTAATTTGATAATGGTAAACTTTATCCAAATGATGTATCTTTATTTAGGTAATATAATGTGTGTTACAATGTAGTATTTATTTATGAAAACTATTATGATTTATTACGTACCTAACAATCAATGACTTCAATATAAATTCATAACGCAATTGACTATTAATTGACTTTCGAGAAGATATTCAATTATGGTAAAATGGGCAACAATCTAGGCTAAGATTATTAACCTCAAGACAAGACACAAACAAAATCGTTTGAAACCAGCGAAAATCAATAAACTGTTACTACGATATTCAATTTTATTCAAACCTCGAACAAATGACCTCAAATACTAGAACGAACTCATTTGTTTTTCAAACAAAATTATCGCAATTCCACGATACAGTTTGAATTTCGATGAAAATGTTCAAAGAATAATAATACTAACAACAAAGTACCAACAATAACCTCTAACCGAAGTTTCTGTGAGTTGGAAGAAAGTTCTAGAAAGAAACACTGTATTGCAAAAAGTACGAAACAAGCGTGGAAGGAAAATACAAAAAAATAGTACAAAATTCACCTCGTTGAACCAGTCAAACTATCAACGATAACCAGAAAACTTGCTTAGCGATCCCTACTCCCGCGTTACCATGCTATCGTCTATTGCGTTTTATTGAAATTTCGTGTATCGTCGCTCCGTAATGGGCAATCGATTGCCGAAATACTCGTCTTACCAAAGCTTTGGTGTTAAATCGTGCGTTTCGGATTTAAGAAACGATTTCGCGTTGCAATCTTTTAGCTATTTCAATGTCTGGCTTATTTTGGTACGGATTATAAGGTCGTGGGGTGAGATGCAAAATTTTAGGGAATGGAAAACGGATCGCATTAGCTGATTGGGTT
Organism: Spodoptera picta; assembly: GCA_038387885.1. Classification (NCBI taxonomy): domain Eukaryota; kingdom Metazoa; phylum Arthropoda; class Insecta; order Lepidoptera; family Noctuidae; genus Spodoptera; species Spodoptera picta. The sequence continues at coordinate 1,564,615 of JAZHFQ010000183.1, forward strand.
ATGATGAGGCGGTTTTTGGATTATGGATTTTGGGTGGGTTTAAAAGGAAAGAACGTTTGGTTGTTGTCTTCGAAAATGAGGAAAAGAAGTAAGAGGATTATTATACGGCTTGAATAAATGTTTTGACCTAAATTTCATTTTACAAGTTTCTCTAAATAATTTTAACAATTTCATCCAGATAATATTAAATGGAAATTATATTTAAAAAACACAACACACGTTACCGCTTGGACCGACATTGAAAGAACATGGCAAATAACTATCTTGTGAGTTCAATCCTTAAAATTTTAACTGTTCATACTGGTCTTTTTGTCGATATGGCCGTTCCGAACATGTTCTAAATGTTATAGAACTTATGTGTTATGAAACTTAAGTGTCCATATTAAGGGAATTTACAACATTTCACTGTACACCAAATAAAACATTTCAACCAAATTTTTATACCAGTCTGAGCTATGTATTCTCAAACATAAATAACTGTATTCTCAATCTCTAAAAGGATATACTAAGTAAAAATGAAGTAAAAGTACGCAAAGCAGTCGCTTACAGCTCAATCGGTTGGTATTCAGCCACATTTCGACCGGAGCAGTGGATGTTATTCAGGTCGGTAAACCTGCGATGCCTAACTGGATCGCTATTTGAGAGAACCCATTTTGAGGAACGAGAAGACGATGATATAAAAATATTGTATTGTTTATTTTTATTGTAAGTATCTCTTGGATTGGGCTAAAAATGGTTTAACAAACAATAATTTTTATTTGTTTAATCTAAGCATTTGTTGCTAAGTAGCTTTAATTTAAAGTAGGATTGTTACTTTGATATTCCCATAAGTTATATAATATACGGTCTGAGCAGATGCCCGAGGTGTGTATCAGTGTAACCCAATATAACAATACTCAATTTTTTAATTCATTTCCCTTTTGTGTTCCATTTTTATTATATTATGATATTTGGAACTTTCGCTAAACTCAATTCCTGACTTCTCAGCATTATAATTTCCGTCAGTATATCGTTTTCACGTCGTTCTTGGAATCGACATCATATCGAATTCCGTCCACCTATTTGTGTCGGGCTCACGGCCAGGGGATTACGTGGCCAATTTGATACGCGGCACCAGATCAGCACTGCCATATTTTATGAACACATATACCTCTATAATGTGCAATTAACTGTTAGCCGACTGTGTATTGGTGAAAATTCCTTCCTAAATGTGTACTATTGTATGCTGTTATGGGACAGTGTTACAGCATTACATTTTTTCGCAATAATTATAATTATAAATCTTTAACTGTTCCACTGCTGGGCAAAAGCCCCTTCTTATACGGTACTGGATTGAGCTCAGCTTGCTAAAGGTATTGCTATGTTTGCTGATTTTATTATATTTTAAAATTGTATAGGTTTTCTTACCTTATTTTTTTCATTGTAGGTAATGTCAATCGCGGTAGATAAAAGTGAGCATATAATATTTTTTTATGGGATAAGCCGCTAAACAAGCAGCGGATCACCTGACGGTAAGCAATCGGAGTCATCCATGGACACCTGGAGGACCGAAGGCGTTACAAGTACATTACCGGCCTTTTGGGGATTTTCTTCTTTTAGGAATTTGAGGATTGTTGGGGTTTCACGGATTGGCCAAATCTTGAGAAGCACGCGCAGTAAGACGGGCTATAAGGAAACCTGGGTTTTCTTGAATGCATATATACATATTAAATCTTCTTCTCGTCAAATACATACAAATCCCTTCATAAGAAAAGGCAAAGAATATCAGGTCACTGCACCATGTCAATGGTAGCTCAGAAAAAACTTTATCCAACTTAATTTGATCCGTATTTCCTCATGTAATACGAATGGACGTAGCTACCCAATTATGCGGGTCACTCACCATGCCCTTGACCGACAAGTATCAAGTTACCCCATGGGATAAAATTGGGGTTTTTAAAACCGCATCATTATACCAATTTATTTGGGGTCGCCGCAGCGTGTCGTTATTTTATATATCTTGGTATATAGTTTTACTCGTATATTATACTTAGCGTTATATATTTAATAGAATTACGGTGAGATCTTTATGGGAATGTTTTATTATGATTGTCTTTGCCAAGTTTTTGATGATATCATTAGGAACCACATTAGTGTAGTCGTGACTGTCATACTACGGGGTTTGGGCTTAAATTTTAAATGAAACAAAATATTAGTAAATATTTTATTTTAACTATGACCCAGTTTATTAGTGATAAGTATGCTATAAGAGGAATTAGGTTCGCATCTTATGTGACTCACTACTATGCCGGAAGATATTTTATATATTAATTAATAAGGTTGAATTATTCTCTAAATTATATCAATTTTCTAAAAATAACCCTTTTGGAGGAAACAACTCTAAGTTCACACAACAACAAAATATGCTGGAGTAATTTTCTCTATTCTAAATTTTAGTGATGTTGCATGTTAAGCTAGGCATGCTAACAATTTGCTGGAAACTCTTTGAGTGCGACAGCATAATTTGTAAGCAGGACTGTAACTGCAACGCTGTTCTCAAGGTATTTTAAATGTAGATAATTATATTTTATCTACGTGAAGAAGTTTGCAACAGTACGTAATTAAAATGAGGAATGTTTTGTTAGGTCGAATCGAAATTGTATTATGTAGTTGTTTATAAGTTATAATTAAAATATTGTGTATTGTTATGTAGCTCTGTTCAATCCAAAAATATTCCAAGAATATTCATAGTTAAGACAGAAGAAGACTACTAAAATAGTGACGCAGGAATATAATGAGAACTATTTCATTTTTAATATTATTGTCTTACTTTTTCACAAAATAGTCAAAGTTATGTTAATCTATAATCATAACTTAGAGTCTTAATAAATTCGAGAGACCAAACTGAATATTATCTAAACATTTCGTCAATGAAAACAAAATATTCAAGATAATCATAAAACTGCTTTGCCGTCACTAAACTGTGGCAGTCTTATAAATCTTCGAGTTTCTGTTTTCATTCTCGAAGTTTGAGGAAAGAAATTCGAACAGCCATTCTTTCGGAATATTGACAATATGTGGCTTGTACGAATTTAGAAGAGCGTTACTTGGGCACAGTTGCGAAAGAACTACTAGAAAGAACTTAAACCATGTAAAGTTTCAAAAACGAACTCCACCCTTGATAGAAAACTGGGAAGTTTTAACTGGGAAATTTAATCTACTACATTCCGATTTAAAGTTCAAAGTTAAATAAAAAAATATTCCAAATCACTGATTGAATGAACAGTTATGCTCTTACTGCATTGGGAATTTGCCAACTAGTCAAATTCAATACTTTTTTCGAACTGTCAAAAACGACAGCTTTATATAAATATTGTACAATATTGTGTATTGTGATGTCACTTTTTTTAGAGTCGAACAGTATATTTATTTCTCAAAAATTTACTGGAAAATATTAAAATTAAGTTGGTCATAAAATCAGTTAATGAAAGTATGATTATTTTGAAATATTTTATTGTATTAAACAGTCGAAGTAATTTATTTTTGATTAAGGAAAGAACCCAATTCCAGGAATCGGAAAGAATGGGAACAAACCTCTACTACATATGTAAGGCAGTAAAATTAAACTGAAACCTCTGTTCTAATTAGCTAAAATTTTGACTCAGGACAGTTAATCATAATCCGTCGCACTTCTCCAGAAGAAACTTGGCAATGAGAACACAATTGTATGAGATTTACGATGTTAAAGTGTAAATTACATGAATCTTTATTATGTGCACATACGTACGTATGGATTTAAAGCATAGAGTTGTATGTGAAAAGATTTGGCTAGATTTTTTTTGTAATTTTTTATATTACCGTAGTTTTTTTTTATAAGAAAGAGGTTTTTCGCTTCAAATCAAATTAAAGATGTAAACAAATCTTTTCATGTAAAATTTCCGGATATAATAATATAAATAAAATATGTGTTTCAAATATATTTCATGCTATTTCAGAAGCTCTATAGACGTAATGGATTACGTCTATAGAAAAAAAGCATTATTATTCATGTTATCCACTCTTGAGCTGAATAAAACCTTGGAATTCAATAAAACATTGAAGAAATGAAATGAAAATAAAATAACGTCGGTATTTTAATAATTCATAACTGTAAAGAGAATTTCGTTGGCTCTTAAAAATGTTTTTAGTCATTTTATCGTTTAATTTACAATGAACCTTGTTAGGCAGTCTCTTTATTATTTGGAGCGATCCTTAAAGTCATGCCACACAATGTTCCTAAAGTTGTAGATTTTTCTCGTGACAAGTCTAGTTTAGAACAAGCCGCGGGAGGTCGGCGACGCTCTCTCAACTTTGTTCTTACAACGCTTTTTGAGGATAGTTAGACACGAATGAGAATTTCACGAGTGATTTCCTTCAATTTAAAACTTGTAAGCAATGCTTTGGCAGTACTACATACTTCACGAGCTTTTCGAGTAAGAGGAGTCCATGAACACAGAACAAGATGACGATTAGGTGTGGAACCACTGAGCCCGCGGATTCTTTATTGAAAACTGAAATAGCAGTTTGTATAGATTTATTTTATAGAGTTAAGGTCAGTAAACGCCACCGAAGCGACCTATCAAACGAAGTTAAAAGCAAATTCTCAAGTCTCGAATGCGACTTAACTTCGAATTTTATTCCGACTCCGGGGCGCTAATGGCGTCCGCTCTGAACAAAAACTCGCTTGATTAAAATCGTTTGTCGTAATAAAAGGAGCACTAAAAAGTTACAACCGTACGAAACGCGAGACCGGTAGGCCCGTAAAATCGATCACCCGCCGATACTGATCACGGGGACAAAAATTTAACGGCGCAGCTCGAGATTACGGGCCGGTGCTTAATTTAGTGCTCGGAATTAAAGGCGAAATATTAAATTGTCGCCAAGCTTCTTGCCGGCGCGGGCGTCTCGTGCCAAATGAGCCATGAACTCTGCCGAGTATATTTTATTAGCGCCCCCGCGGCCCGTGCCCCGCGCCGCCCCGCCACAGACGTGCTCCACTCACGTCCTCGCGCCTACCCTATTTACATTCACGAGTGAACCAACGGCGTGTGAAATTTTATTTCTTCGACAATCTGAGATGAGATTAGCTGTAAATTGAGTTTATGACGGAATCAAATATGCATGTACCCCTCCCCAGAGCCCCCTCATCGACACTACTCTCATGGTTCATCGCATTCATAAATTCAACATTCGCTCTTTTATTCTTACGACTTATTCTGTCTCATCTAAATGTACCTACTGATCGGCGTTCGAATGAAATATTATTTCTTTCGGTTCGCTTTATTCAGAGATTCACTCAATTTTATTCATATTTTTCATAGTAAAGTATGATTTATTGGTCTATCAAGAGATTCGTGGAAAGTTAGACGAGAATCGGTGAAGATAGTTCTTAATGGGTTTCTCTTAAATGTTTTCTTTTTTGTTTTGTGTGAAATCTTGTTAAGGTGTTGTCGGTGGCAGCGAGTTCCCATCGGCACGTAGAAGGTAATTGTATCGTGACGGTGCCACTTCGACCCTCTTCCTTGAAGCTCCTTCACGCGTAAAGCGGTTTATTATTGTATATAATTTCTTCCCTCTAAAAATACTAACTCCCCTTTCTTTATGAATATTTATGTGATGGAATGTAGAACGTGAATCTATGAAGCTTTATCAGTCATTCTCTGTCTTCAGAACCGTCTGTCATGGATTATTATTTTATACCTTCTACAAAAACAAGAATATAATATAATATATTCGTTTTCTTTTTTTTTCGGTATCAAGGAAAATTTTGCTAACAAACATCAATTATTCAGTAAATTAATTAAGGAAAAACAACATAAAACATTTTTTCTCTTGAAGGTTAACACTTCACAATAAAAACAAAATAATATAGAACAGTTAGCAAAGCTGAAACATTATTGTTGGGTGAAAACTATGTGCAAAAATGGGATATTAAAAAGATAGCACCAAACTAGTGCTGGGACACGTTGATAAATGTTGCACATAGAAAATAAACTATTCAAAGTGGCAATAACAGTTAGTCGTCGGATACCCGCAGATATGGCGTGCGGATATGCGGATATAACAGGTGATTACCGCGGCCAATTAACACGTCCCCATTAATGACGGTGCACTGTTTAACTGTTTTATTACCGCCGTGACGGTGAAGGGGTGACATTAAAGAGAGTTGAGAAAATTATTTTTATCGCTATATTTTTCAATTAAGTATTCATTACTTTTTATAATAAGAGTTTTTATAATTTGACTAATTAAAACCAGCTGAACATTTTTATCTTTAGTTAAAACTCAAGTTCAATTCAGATTCAATGTTCAGCAATGACTGTGATGTACAATAATGCAAGCCTAATCGAATCCTTTTTCAGCATTGCACTCGAAATACTTGACTGACAAACAAGAAGTAACAATGTTAACCTTATTATAGTTTCTTCTGTTCTTAAGTAGGATTGTCTTCAAAAATTGCCAACTTAATACAACAACACTGATTAACAAAGTTTTTACAACATCTTATCTGTTGATCGGATCTCGAATGCTTATACCGACCAACAAACACGATCAGTTTCTCGTAAAATCGAATCAAAACTTTTTCATTGCCTAACATTAATAATTTGTGCTATAAAACTTTTTGATGACCTGACTTATTATCTTGTGACGTATATTTTATTGTACGTTAGGAGATTACGTACGTATTAAGTGGAGCGTAGCGTTGGTGTCGTAAAACGTACGAATTTCTCAGCGATAATAAGTAATTCTTATTCCATATAATATATTCCCTGAAGATATGACTCTCTTCTCAAAGAATTTCGCAACTTTGCCTTGTATTAACTAAGGTTTACTGCCTTCTGTGGGTTTGTTATTATATTTGTATTTTCCTTAGGAAGTGATCTTCGTACGCGTTCGTAGCCATTTCGTAGCACAGTGCTACGAAAAGACTACGCAATAACATTCATGTTTGCCGCAGGCCCCTTCATGCCCAAATTATTTCTACATGTGACATTTTTTCTGATGATCTTTATTTATTGTGACCCAATATAAAAGCACAGAATTGTGATGTGGATGTTTCCATGAATTTATTTACAAGTGGCATTGTTAGTATTTTAATAACAATTTTATTAGTGTGCTAGCTATACTTCTTATACTCGACCGTAAATATTTTAACAAACCTTTCTGAAAAACTACTCTATCTCTAACCTTTTTCAAAATTGTAACCGTAAGAACTCATTTTACAAACACTCTAATTAGTTGACGAGACTGATGAAAAATATTTCATCAAAACGAAATTTTATTCAGGCGCATTCACGGTTTAAAATAAATTTTACTTTTTATTTTATTGGTAGGTATTTTCGGTGCAGAAACGTGGTGACGGCATTTTCCTCACGATTTCACTGGCCACTTGCAATGGGGAATTTTAATTTATTTGACCAAGTATAACATTCGAGTAAGTCCGTGCCTCGCATACTGTAACATATTTTTATGAAAATTCACTGAAAAAGCGCGCTTGCGTCTGGCATCTTGGGGGAAATGTGAGCGAATTAGGATAGTTAACGGGTGTAAAATTTTAATTGGAGTCTTTTCACATCCCATTTGTTTTTTTGTTGTTGTTGAGTTTGAGTGGACATATAATCGTTAAAATACTTTTTGCAGTTCATTTAAAATGATTTCAGTAGTAACTGAAGCAGAATTTACTTTCATACTTAAAAAGTCAATTACAAAAAGAATCTACGAGTCATCGTAATGAACTTTATGATCATTTCAAATAGAATATAAACCTAAACTCATATAAAATACAGCATTAAATTCTATAACATAAACTTTACAATATCTCAACTGGTGTCCACTACTAGTTTTCTAATATTCCCTTTATTTATAGGTCACACTACTGGCTGATAACACGTATTATGTCTTCAAAAGCCGCTGATAAATTGAATTGATATGCAACGGTCGTTTACTTGAAATATAAAACAATATCATGCTGTGAGGTCAGCCGGGTTCCTGTGATGCAATAAAGAGGCTTCGCTATAAAACTCAAGATGGATATTATATTAAAACGATTTTTGTTTTATTAAATAATTTTTATAGTGATTTGAAATTTTATGACACAATAGCTTTGTTGTGTTTGTTCTGAACTGGTATTATAAACGAAACTTTAGCTTCACTAATACACAAACCATCTATAAATAGTACGTTCCTAATACCGACTTTGTATCTTTCAGATAAAAAACACAATGTATGGACTATAAACATGTCAGTTATAAAATTCGAAAGTTAAAATCCCATTAAAAGTAGACAGAAACAACAACACCAGACGGTAGACCAATGAATACCAAAGCTAAAAACTAAAAAACAACCAAATAAATCTCTTTCACATCTGAACCAACAATGAGTATAAGCTAGATACCACATCTATTTTTCTAACAGGCCACAAATCTAGAATGCTGCAGAGGACAGTATTATGCAATCGTTAAACCACAAGTCAAGTGCACAGCTATCTCCGTTATTAATGCCCTGGATTTAGACTCGATAATTGTCCCAAACGACCACAGTCCAAATGTGGTCAGAGTTCACGACGATTGAACTTAACCGCTCTATATAATATATTAGTATATGATTTAGTTATGGTATTTAGAGTAATTTATCTTCATGGTTATTTAATATCTATAATATTATCCTAATAATAACTATTCGATTTTAATAACAGAAAAGTGGTAGTTATGTCTTTAGTGACAAATTATTATTTTTTCAGAAACTTTTGATTTTGCCGAGTGGTCGCAAGTGCGACTGCCGAAAAGGGGTCTCGGGTTCGATTCCCGGGTTGGGTAAATAATTACTGGGTCTTTTAAAACATTCTCAGCATGAAGTCTGGAATTGTGCCCGGTATATGGCAATAGGCTCACCTCCTATTACATGGGGCTCTTAACGTAAATAGTGAAAAGTGTTACATTGTCCAGTGGCATAATGTGCATCTCTGCCTACCCCTTCGGGAATAAACGTGATGTATTTTCAGAAAAAGTTGGAGACAGTATATAGGTACTTTGTTATATTTAGTACCGATTTATATTATGCCCCAGATAAATACTATCAGAAAAATAATTTTGAATATTTAACAATTCTTCCATACTAAAAATTGTCGACTGTCTTAACTGTCTAAGTCAAAGTCAAAGTCAAAATCATTTACTTCAATTAGACCAGGATGGCACTTTTGAACGTCAAACAACAAAAATTTATAAGTGAAGCTAGTTGCTCATTCCAAGGCGTAGATTCCTATGGAGAAGAACGAGCAAGAAACTCCATAGGTTACTCTTTTTCAATCAGGTTTACAATACAATTCTCTAGTTACATAGTTTTATTGGTTCGATTATGTGAGAACAATGCAACACCTATATCCAGTCAGAAAGTCTGAAAAAGAAAATAACCTTGAGGATAATAAAATAAAATGATACAGTCTGGAGCTGACCAGTTCCAATCGACAGTGCCCGTTCACGAACATTTGGCGAACCCTAGCACCGCCCAACTCAACTATTTTGTAGGGAATCGAGCGATCCAATGCACGTGCCACCGCCAACGAGATCTTTGAGTGAGCATGACAACTCCAAGCTGACATAAATGCAATCTACTAGTCTAATTTGATTTAATTAATTACAGGGCTCTCACATTTACAATAAATTGTGCAACGTTTTAAACTATACAAATATTTAAGCAACATGATTATATTATTATACAAATAGAATTCATTGAACATCACTGTGTTTCATGTATTATCCTGCGGAGCCGTACCAGCCTGCCTCCAAGCACTTTTATCCTCTATATAATCATTTAGTTTGTAGTATGCTTGTGTACATAACGTTTTTTTAATACATAGATTAAATTTTCTTTCATTTAGATGCAGTATTTCTTGGGGGATTTTGTTATAACATTTAACACCAATTCCCATGAACGACTTATGTACTTTTGACAATCTAAAAAACGGCGGACTTAATCTATTCTTATGTCTAGTTTCATAATTGTGTCTGTCAGACACTTTACTAAATAAATGTAGGTTTTTCCTAACATACATAATATTTTTATAAATAAATTGACATGGAACGGTCATAATATTGATCTCCCTAAACCTTTCTCTGAGAGATTCGCGACGACCTAGGTTGTATATAGCTCTGACGGCGCGCTTCTGCAAGACAAAGATAGACTCAATGTCAGCAGCGTGTCCCCACAGCAGAATGCCATACGACATGATGCTATGGAAGTAACTGAAGTACACCAGTCTTGCCGTGTCTATATCGGTTAACTGACGGATTTTCCAGACAGCATAAGCTGCAGAGCTTAATCGTCCCGCTAGAGATGTAATATGAGGACCCCATTGTAATTTGTCGTCTACAATAATTCCCAGGAAAATAGTCTCTTTTACAAATTCCAATTTGTCACTATTCAGTAATATGTCACATTCGTTATTTTTAACGTTTGGCAAAACAAATCTAATGCATCTTGTCTTTTTATCATTCAGCACTAAATTATTTATTGTAAACCAGTTTTGAACCTTCATCAGAGCACTATTTACATCGTCATAATTATTTGTACGTCTATTTATTTTAAAAACCAGTGATGTGTCATCAGCAAATAATACCATCTGTGGTTCATTCCGGAATAAATGCGGCAAGTCATTTATATAAGCCAAAAATAGGAAAGGGTCTAGTATTGAGCCCTGCGGTAATCCCATAGATATGCTAGCACCCTGTGAGTTTACCTTATTTACTTGCACCTTAAGTTGCCTATCCCGAAGGTATGACTTTAATAGATTTAGCGATACCCCTCTAATGCCGTAGTGTTCCAGCTTCAGCAAAAGCGTTTCGTGCTCAACACAGTCAAATGCCTTCGAAAGATCACAGAATATTCCAATTGCATCCTGTGCTTCTTCCCATGAGGCAACAACACGTTTTATCAAAGCTACTCCTGCGTCAGTAGTGCAGCGTCCCCTGGTGAACCCATATTGTTGATCATGAAAGATAGAATTCGTGGTAAAGTGGCGCAGCATCTGAACAAGCATTAGTCTCTCAAACACTTTACTAAGCACTAGTAAAATAGAAACCGGCCTATAGTTATTAGGTTCCGCGCTGTCACCGGATTTAAACAATGGAACTACTTTACTGTGCTTCATCAAATCCGGAAAAACCGGATTTTTTTTAACCATGATTTGTCTGAACATAATTTCCTTTTTTTGTATAGTTGGGATAGTGTCAAAATTTACTATTAGCCCACTGTGATCAGATGGTAATATATTTACAATGTCTTTATGTAAATAATCACAGTTACAAAAAACATTATCTATACATGTTGCCGAGGTGGAAGTTACTCGGGTGGGTTCCAGGAAAACATTAGACAAATCAAAAGATCTAAAGAGGCTTAACAAGTTAGTACAATTAGAATTTCTTTCCAAGAGATCAATATTAAAATCGCCACATACTATGGTATATTTACTATTGGACCACGTTTTTTGCAATACATCTTCGATAACTGAACTAAAAGAATTCAGATTCTGCAAGTTAGGAGGCCTATCTATCTTATTCTACAGTTAAAAATAAATTGTGGATTGAAAAATCAGCCCTAGGACGTCCTAAATTTTAAGTTCAAAATTTATTTTAAAAGACAATTTAACAACGCGTGTTGTTAAATTTATAGGTTTTTTTATACCACGATGGTGGCAATAAAGCACACGGCCCACCTGATGGTAAGCGGTTACCGTGGCCTATGTACGCCTGCAACACTTGGGGCTTTACATGCGTCTTGCCGACCCTTAAGAAACCTATTCACTCCCCTCTTGAAGAACCCTATGTTGTAGCCCACTGGGAAAACCACGGCAGGCAGTTCATTCCGCAATCGGAGGGTCCGTGGGAGAAAATTCCTCTAAAACCGAACTGCACGGGACCATTTTGGCTCCAATGTGTGAGCGTGAACTTCCTGTCGATGGCGACGTGCGATGATAGAAAGTGGCCGTGGGCATCATATCAAACAATTCCGCAGAACACAACCCATGATACAAGCGGTAGAACACGCACAAGGAGGCGGTCCCATATAACTTTAAAGTAGACACCTAAACCTGGTTAAGAATCCGTTCTTAGAAAACCTAAGTTAACGATCAAAATACCTTATAATATAATTTAAAAATCTTGTTGAGGGGTGAAATTCGTAATTCATCTTTGCCAGTACAAGTATTGTCTGAATATTCTGTTATTATTAATTCATTTTCAGTAGCAAAATTACTTTGAACTGAACTTTTTCTTTGACGAATATTTTAAAAAGTTGAACGTAACTTCAGACGGTTTATTCAGACATTTCGTTCGCGTTTAACGAAATTCAGAAAAGTTTTTTTTGTATAAAAGAAAATGAAAATATTGATAATATGTGAAATATGAATATTGAAATCGCTTCGATAAAATGAATGGCGCTAGATTGATTTACGTTATTCACTTTTATTCGAAAAATATTTTATTTAAATTTTGAATAGAATTTAAACAGATTAGAATACATGAATTATGTTACATTTGTAGGATAATTTATTTTACATTTACATTTTAAAATCTTGTTTTTTATATTTTATTATCATTTGGGTATGTTCTTTGCATTTTAATATCGACTATGATAACCGAGTTAGCCTTTTGGGCGTGTCCAAATAAATCGAAAAATTTATTATTTTCGTGAGCTAACTATAAATTATCATAAATATTACAGACAAAACGTAATCATGGTCAATGGTCATGCATTTTAAATATATGTAGCATGACTAAAAAATCTACTTTTGGCCAGTAGGCTGCGCGACATCGCCGTGACAGTGCACGCTGCTCATGTGTAAAAACTCGTTCGAAACAAGTAGAGCTTTTCTCAGTACTTTCACGTGAGTAATCCGCGTTTTTTTGTTAATTTAATATGCCTCACGATATTTATTATAAAAACATAACTTTTCTTACATCACCATATAACCGATCAATCTCACCAAAAATAATCACCATTTTATTTCTCCCCAACCAGACTTCATAGTCCACTTCACTAGGTAGATTGAGGTCAACGACTCCCTCCTAAGCACTATATACTGCTCAATATGTGCAGGTCAACTGTCACAGTGGCGTTATGCCAACTAAGCTAATCTTTGCACAGGACCGTACTTGCCAATTGTCGACGGTTTAGACGGAGAAGAAATGTGTGTGACACTGCCAACTTCTCGACAGATGTCGTTTGTAATTTAATTTTGTATGTAATCACTGTTTTATGTGCGTGGTAAAATAGTTATTTGAAGATCTATTTTATTAAATTTTACATATCCTGTAAATTTTACAAGATCCTGTCTTCATGGACATTAAAATGTTATGTTTATGACCGACCGCCTCGTTGGCCGTGTCGTCATAAGCGCGACTACTGGTCAAGGGGTCTCGTGTTCGTTCCCGGGTTTTACTTACTCTTAAGTATTACTGGGTTTAAAAAAAGTCTCAGTAATAGCTCGGAGCATGGAATTGTGCCCGGTATATGGCAACAGGCTCACCCCTATTACATGGTACTCATAACATAAATAGTGAAAAGAAGATTTTACATTGTACAGTGGCATTAAGTGCCATAATATGCATCTCTGCTTATCCCTTCGGAGATAAGAGGCGTGATGTCATGTTATGTTATGTTTATGACCGAAAAGACGCTTTCATTAATACTTTTCAAAAACGATCCTTATAGAGTAATACTGCAGCTTTGTATTCTTCTCTATACGTGACGATTTCCATTTGGCGCATCAAAACATATTTGAAGTTCTCCTCGCGAAAAATGTAACGATCCTAATAGCCTATGATGTCCGAAAGGTCGTTAAATCGAAACGACATATATGTAAGTGGTTTTAAAAAACGATTCGTATGACGTATGATGTGTGTACCTCTATATTATGTCTATTACACATGTTCCACTATACAAAACATATTTTATTTTTAAAGGATTTTCTCTACTGGCATTTGCTTTCATGTTAAGTTTCCAAGTTAACTAAAAAAAAATTTAAGACCGAAATCGGCCAAATCGGTCCAGCCATCCTCGAAATTTAGCGAGAACGAACGTAAATTCATTTTTATTTATATACATAACATCACGCCTTTTATCCCCGAAGGGGTAGGCAGAGGTGCACACAGAAGTAACACCCACTTTTCACTATTTATGTTATGAGTCCCATGTAATAGGGGGTGAGCCTATTGCCATATACCGGGCACATTTCCAGACTCCGTGCTACTACTGAGAATTTTTTAAAAACCCAGTAATACTTTGCCCGACCCGGGAATCGAACCCGAGACCCCTTGCCTGGCAGTCGCACTCGCGACTACTCGGCCAACGAGGCATGCTTTATTTATATAGTTTTAATATTATACGTAAAGTAATTCAATCAACACGACGCAACCTACTATAAAGCTAAAGTTGGTATCAAATGCGAGAATTATACCGTTTAGTTGCCTCTGCTATGAACTAATGTTCGATGCAAATTACTATTGCATACATTCTGAATTTTCCACCAAATAGGCTTTTCAATTATGTCATTTCGTTGCATTGTGATAATGCCTGAGGCATTAAATTTGTGCTTTGTACGTTTGATAGTACGCGAATGGTACAATATTTGTTTAAACCCCAAATATGTTTTGTTTTTGTCATAAATGTGTTAATAGACTAATTTTATCGGTTTTCTATTTGGTGTGAAATTGAATACTAATTTGGTGTGAATTGTTGGCGAAGAGAATAAATAAGTGTTATTTATTAAGAATTTATTTAATACACATGCTTTAAAAGTCATTATTTAGTTTCATTCTTACTTTCCATTGAATTTTATTCGAAACAATAAAAATATTTTACCGAAATAAAAGAAAAATCATAGAATCCTCCACAAAACCTTCCCATCAAACTAAACGCCGATAAACACTACAACAATAGAATGATACGGCTCTATTCATTCCCGATTTTAGGGTAAGACGGCCAATTGTCGGCCGGTCACAGCTAAAATAGAGCGGACCACAATCAAGACAGTACAAAATTCCATTTCGTAAACAGCGAAGCAGGTGGTCGTAGGAGGCAATCTCGTTTGTCTTGACTCCAAAGCGAGGACCTACCGAAACACTAATTGGACCATTTACCCTGGTAATCCAAGTAGCCGATTTAATTTGTGTTGCGTTTGTGAGCCGTGCGTCGGAACTATCCTACAATCTACTTATACGTAGACATCGGAATAGATTGGGCAAACTTTGAACATTTAGAGCTGTTAAGGAATCGTGTGGCCGTTTCTAGGGTCTTTATTTAAGGAAAGAATCGTAGTAACATAATATTGTAGAGGTTAGTGGCGGAGAAGTATCCACTTTTATTGTGCGATTAACTTGATTATTATACATAAAAAGGTGGGCTTTGATATTTAGTGGGTGGTGAACCCTTGCCGGTGTTCAAATGGAATAAAGGTCTTGTGAAATTGAAATACATTTATTTATTTGTTCATATTTTATTGCGTCTGATGAACTCCTAGTGTATGAGCTATGAGTACAATCGGATATGAGCTGATATAAATGAGGGAGGCAGCAAACAGGAAAACTGTATTCAGTATCTAGCTCCAAGGAACCGACGGACGAACACAATTAACTTGCTAGCATATTGTAGTGGTATTAATTGCTTCGTGTGTGGAAGCGATAAGCGTGAATGAATGGAAATCGAAACTCGGCCATGATTGTTAACGGAAATTTCTCTCGCTTTGAATTGGTACACTTGGTATAAAAAGTGGTCGTAGTGGTAAATACAGATCGGTATTTCAATCTTATTATTTCTTAAATATATTATATCAACAAACATACATTTATATCCCGAAAAAAACATTAAGTGTGAAATAAAGTCAAACGCTGAAATTTAATTTAAAAAAAATTATGGAATATAAAAGGCTTTCAACTTTTTTACATACTTTGACATTTTCTATTCTTTCACAAACCTTAAATGTCAAGGGGTTAACTTTATTTTTAAAAATTAAAACGCTCCAAAAAGTATCCTTATTTAATTCCCCTTTTTGTTGTTGTTGAAACAAAAACATGATTGTTATCATTTCATTGCGTACACACTGTGCCGCAAAAATTCAATTTAATTACAATTAGTCTAAAGCAGATCGGGTGTGGGTATAGTGCTTGAAGCGATTATGATATTTTTGTTGTTAAATAGAAGAAAGTAAAACTGTTTGTTTGCACCACTGCAATAGAAACCACGAAAAGATAGTAAAAAATACAGTGAGAACGGCGCAAAAAGGCCAGTGCTCAGCTAAAATGCCATGACCCGAGCGCAATAGCTCGAGTTGCGGCGCTGATTTTCAACACTATCATAGGCTAGCTGGGCTATAAGCCCAGCTATAAGCTAAATAGGTGGCGGCTATGAGCCGCTATAACAAATTTTAAAGAAAAGAAATCAGAAGTATTTCTTTAGTTTCACATAAATGGCATCGGGTAATCAGTTTTATTGGGTTGGGCTGAGTGGTCTAATGAACATAGTCAATTATATTTCCACTAATACAAAACTATTAATATTTTTTTGATGCAACTTTATGAATACATATCATATATTCTAAATATAATATTGACTTCTACCAAACATCATTTAATCACAAATCGCTTCCAGCACTCAGTTACAGCCTTACATTTTCCTCTCGTCCGCTGGAAAGGGACAAAAAATTCGGCCATTTAGGTTAATGTGTTCCTCCGAAAATGTATCGCCTAATTACAGGAGACACAATTCTCTCATAGGCCTAACATTTTTTTGCACCATACGTGATGTATGAAGTTCGAGTTTTTTGCTTGAGAAGACCCTGTTCCAGGAAATTGCTGCGCGATAATTTCCCGATGGTAGATAACAAGGATAGTGTATAAGTATTTAAGTGATATTTAATTATTATTGTAGGCTATAATTGATATTGTGTCACTAAGCTTAGTCTGTATTGGTTGAGAACTGGTTATCTAATGTTGTTAGCAGTTTTGTAAATTTTTGTTTTAAACTTTAATGATTTAATCGAAGAAGGTCTATTATTAAATATTTATAACTTAAAAGTAACTACAACTAAAGTATAGAATAAATTGAAACTAAAAAAAATTAAAATAACAAATATTATACCCTTAATTTGGCGTCAAAGTAGGTACTCCTCCGCGTCACTATCACCGGGAAACGTACCCCGTAGACTGGCAGCATTGCTACGTTGAATGGCAATGCTTATTTTCTGTTCGAAGAAATAGCCAGCGCTCTGGTCACGTACAGAGTTGATTTTGTGACGTCACGTCCGTTGACATGTACCATATGTCGCCACAAGCCTACGGGCGATATCTTCAAAGACAGACTAATGTTTAGTAAAAAAAATAATATTTTAAACGGTAGAGAATTTTGCATAACGAGCTCCCAAAAAATTTTTGCACCATACGTGGTATATGAAATCTGAGTTTGTCTGCTTGAAAAGACCCCAAACCAGGAAATTGCTAGGAGACAATTTATCGATAACATAGATACTTTATTATTCTTATAATCTGTTGTAATTATTTAAGCGTTCATTTTGTTTTAATTGTATTCAGAATCCGTTAATGTAGAATCGTCTTTGCCGGAATGAAAAAGCACGCTACATACATTTTTTTATTTGATGTTGTCTACTTAGCTACTCCAATTCCTATTCTTTTGTCCTATCATAAATTAAATGATAGATAATCCAAATTAACTACTACTCAACTAAGGTACCTAGTGGGTGTTACATTGTACAGTGGCATTAAGTGCCGAAATGTGAACCTCTGCCTACCGCTCCGGGGATAAAAAGGCGTGATGTTATGTTATGTAATCCAAAATCAAACTAAAACAATAAACAATGATAGACAAAACGAACAACCATTAAATAACCACAACCCCATTGAACCACTAATTACCATTCAAAATATAATAATAACGATTAAGTGGTAGATTTTAAACAAACAAATAATATATATTTAACAAAAGCCTCACGTTCAAATCGGGCTCATTAGAGCAGCTTGCACCGAATAAGGACATACACATTAAACTAAGTTAAATTGTTGATACAAACTTAGGTAAAATATATATAATATACAATACATATACAAGGGACCGTTGCGTGCCAGATGTTGTTGCCACTTTCATATTCAGTTACGAATCTTGCTTTTTGTGCATAAAATATATCTTTGTAGTTTAATGCACATTCAAATAATATATGTTTTGTAACATAACATAACATCACGCCTTTTATCCCCGAAGGGGTAGGCAGAGGTGCACACAGAAGTTACACCCACTTTTCACTATTTATGTTATGAGTCCCATGTAATAGGGGGTGAGCCTATTGCCATATACCCGGGAATCGAACCCGAGACCCCTTGCCCGGTAGTCGCACACGCGACCACTCGGCCAACGAGGCAGTATGTTTTGTAAATAATATAATAATCTGACTGCGGGGTAAGGGGTTTGATTCCCGAGTCAGGCAAAATATTACTGGTGTTTTAAAAAAATCTCAATAGTAGCACGGAGTCTAGAATTGTGCCCGGTATATGGCAATAGGCTCACCCCCTATTACATGGGAATCATAAGATAAATAGTGAAAAGTGAGTGTTACATTGTACAGTGGCATTAAGTACCTTGATGTGCTCCTCTGCCTACTCCTTTAGGCGCGATTATCTTGCGATTAGCTGAACCAACATAACCAACCGATGTCGAAAAAGTGGGGTTGAAGTCGATTTTACTATTTTTTTTTGTTATGGAGGCAAACTAGCAGACGGATCATCTGTGGTAAGTGAACAGCGCCGCCCATGGACAACCGCAACACCAGAGGAGTCACAGTTTAAAAAGGAGTACGCTCTTTTCTTGAAGGTTTGACGACTGATCATTCTACAGTTTTGCTGTGCGAGACAGAAATCTACGTGAAGAGCAAACAGTTGTGGTCTGCCGACAGTTTAAGTCTGTCGTGTCGTGTCGAAATACTGTCGTGGCGAAAATATGCAGCAGGTCAGGTCAAACAATTCCTCATATAATCACTACGCTTGACTTGCAGA
The DNA here is from genome assembly GCA_038387885.1 of Spodoptera picta. NCBI lineage: Eukaryota > Metazoa > Arthropoda > Insecta > Lepidoptera > Noctuidae > Spodoptera > Spodoptera picta. The sequence goes on from JAZHFQ010000183.1 coordinate 1,583,685, forward strand.
TTGGCAATCGTATATTAAAAAAGTCCAGATCTATCAATCAGCGCTGCTGCCCGATTTTCTTAAACATATACTCTTTTAGTCCTACGACAAACAAGACAAAAAAAATGATTATATTGTACTGCCATTAGTATTTAGTATAATTTTTAAGTAAATAAATATAACAGTAAATATTTTAAAACCAACATCAATAGTGTTTTCTAAAATCGATTGTTACATTGTTCCTGTTTTATAAAAAGCATCTTGTCCATCAGCTTGTTCAAGAGGAAAGGAATTGCATTGTGAAGTAGCAAATTGCTTGCCGTAGAGAATAAGTACTGTAATCTTTCTCGTGGAATTCTTCTTATATTGAAGCTTTTATTCAATGTAGTCAGCAACGAAACAGCTACTGTTGTTAGGTACTGTTTTAAAGGAGTGCGTTAGTTTTAATTCTAAAATGTTCTTTGTAGTATAATCTTATTATTAGACGTCTATTTTCGTGGGTTGTATTAGAAAAAATAGAAGAAGAATTCCGCGACAGTAGCCGCGTCGCGGGTCGTGGAATGCTGCTCATGAAAATGAGCATGCCTAGACTGCCTAGCATGAATATGAGCATGCCTAGCCTTCCTAGCCTAGCATGGAAACTAGTCGAGTTCTTCGTCAAATAATTACGTAAATAAGCCGAAAATCATAATAATTAATTTAGTATGTCTCACAAAAGATAAAAAATCAAAAAGTAAACTAAAGATATAAAACCTTTACACTTGTTAGGTTTTGGAGATCAAGAGCTTATCTGAGAGCACTACTGCTTAGTTTCTTTCACATGCTTAGTCCTTTTGTCAGCTCTTATCATTACCAGAAGAAAGAATAAAGTACCTAGTAAATTAAATGAATATCGGTTACAAGACATACATATCCGAAGAACATCATCAGTTTACTTTATCAATGAGTGCGCACAGTACCAGACCAAAAAATAAACAAAACTCAACAGCATTCAATACAAATGTCCGCGTGTTCACCAAACCGAGATCTTGCTTGGTTTAGAGCTAGCAGTTAGAACAGGGACTATGCGAGGTTGGATTGTAAATCCGCAGCCGAATCGACGGTGTGTCGCCGTACTATTCGTTAAAATTGTGTACCGTACCATAGTACATAGGCTGGCTTTGCTTGGTGTATCAGTGGTATGGTATGTAAAAAAACGAAGGCTTTTTAGTTGAGTTTATGCCAAAGAGAGAGTTGAAAATTGTGGACGTAGTATAAGTGCGACTCCAGAGCTGAAGATTTCGTATTAAGTCTGGAACCTGGTACCTTGGACAAAGAATTTTGTGTTTTCGATTACAAAACTGTTAATACTTACTTACTGTCAACCATTACATGTAGTACTTATATATATAGTGAAAAAAAAAATATAATCGTACTACAAATTGTCTCTATTAACCGTCTTGGGTATTAAAATACACAACGCAATGTTACATCTTCATTTAATTTCATCTTTATACATAAAGACACTGCTTAATAGCTGTCGACAAAAACTGTAATAATAAAGTTATTACACGACTCACGTATGATACTCATTAACTAGTACAAGGAAAGTGATAACGATCATTCATTAAATACAGGAAATGGAAGACAGTGGCCATTAAAACTAGTATTTTCTGATGATATAATAAGAATAGGGACCTATTTGGAATTGTAATTGATAAGTTACAATGTATTGTAGAAGCTCAAGATCAATTATAGCAATAAAGAGGATAAAATCAAAATTTACTTCGTTCAAAAGTTTCTTCGTATCTTTGTTTCGTTCGACATATTAAATTAATTGAAAATAACCATTTACTCGTGTTAACAACTAAGAAAAGCTACTAATTTCAAGTCACACCCGGACTCTTTTTTAAGAGCAGTGTTCGCAGATGCGGATGCGTGAAGTCGAGGACGCTACTCGTATGAGCATACATTTTATAATTGAATATTACTCTAACCAGACTTTAAGGTATAATAAATGCATTTCTTTCAGACTAAATTTTGTCCATATATTGTTAGTAACAAAGATCTTAAACGTTATGTTAGTATCTATTTGTAATTAAAATTTCTAGGTAAATAGGTAACTATAATCAAATAATTAATGTCAAATGATACAACGAGTCAGAATCATGCCTTCACACGCAGATGGACATACATATCTTCCCAAAACAGTAATCATCCCCACATTCTGCTTATCATTGAGGCTAATTTCTTATGTTTTATGTTATTCACAAAACTAAAAAGAACAAATGACCTTTTTGGAAAACAATACACTATTCATTTGCATGCCACTAATAAAACTAAAGTAACATCAACATTCAACAGTATTATTTCTACAAAATGAATCGATAGAAAGCTTTTAAGAATCCCGTGTGAAAAGTTATTCTTTTGTGGAAACTTTGTTGAACTAAACTTCACACTACGTCCTCAAATTGACGGACTGTGAGCGCGAACCGTGGCAAGTCGAGAAACGCTTATTTGAAACTTTTCAAAGTATTCACGATTTGAAAATTTTGCATAGCGTAGGTACAATAGTGCTACGTGTGTAGGTAACTATCGCGAGAATCTGGGGTCGCGTGTGTTAAAGAATCTATTGTTTGCTGCCGATAAACTTTGGTTCTGAGTTATTTCTTTAAGTGTATGGAAGTGCCATTTTATGATATGGAAGTGGAAATTAGTTGAATTTCTTCACTTAGTTATGGGACTATTTGTCAACATAAATACTAAATATTAATAGCATTTAGCAGCGATCGGTCGCACTCAATGTTTAGATAAGAGACTACAGAGTAATTATATTGACAAGATCATTTTTGACTGCCTCGTTGGCCGAGTAGTCGCAAGTGCGACTGCCGGGCAAGGGGTCTCGGGTTCGATTCCCGGGTCGGGCAAAGTATTACTGGGTTTTTTAAAATTCTCAGTAGTAGCACGGAGTCTGGAAATGTGCCCGGTATATGGCAATAGGCTCACACCCTATTACATGGGACTCATAACAACTAGTGAAAAGTGGGTGTTACATTGTACTGTGGTAGAATGTGCACCTCTGCCTACCCCTTCGGGGATAAAAGGCGTGATGTTATGGATTATGGATCATTTTTGAAAAATGTTGTTCAATAAATAAATTAAAAAATTACAACTTCCACTGCCTCGTTGGTTGAGTGGTGGCAAGTGCGACTGCCGGGCAAGGGATCTCGGGTTCGATTTCCGGGTCGGGCAAAGTATTACTGGATTTTTAAATTCTCAGTTACTACTGAGTCGGGAACTGTGCCTGGTATATGGCAATAGGCTCATCCCCTATTACATGGGACTCATAACATAAATAGTGAAAAGTGGGTGTTACGTTATACAGTGGCATTAAGTGCCATAATGTGCACTTTCGGGATAAAAAGGCGTGATGTTATGTGTACACTACATCTCAAACTCACAATTCTTAACACTCTTAAATTAAGGTCATCAAAAGGTGATATTCATTAACTATCAATCAATTCATTTGCTTAGTCCCCCAACTAATAATTAACATCAAGTCAAAATGAGGTGATACTAAACTTTCCACTCAAGGCTCTAGTAATCTCCTAACTTTAAAGAACATTGTAACTTTAGACTTAGTACATAAAATATTCACGATGTCAAAGGGTCGTCCACCTTTTCAACTTCGAGCATTATAAATCATAGGTACATCCGTGTTCATTTAAAATGGCCGCTGGTAGATACGAGGTTAAGGTTCGAAACTTAGGTTTTAACCTTTGTGTGTCTTATATAATAGTAACAAGAATCTTTCAGATGGTTGTAAGGAGATAAATTGTACTTTAAATTTGTGTAACATTATTATATCTTACAATTTGAAATTGTAAATATGCATCAACTTTACTTTTTAACATAAACTAGTGTCTGCGCGTGAATGCAGCCGGACGCTCCCGGAGGCGCGATGAGCGCGCGGCGCACGGCACCATATTGGGATTGTACGGACACAAGCGTTATCGTCGAAGCGTCTGCGTCTTCTCGTACAAAACGCGATTTTATAACTTACCATTTTAATTCTCTTAATAACCAGTTTAACATATAGTCCATTAACTCATTGAAGAGTGAGACCCCCAACAATTAGTTCTATGCTACAAAAAGTATATTTTTATACGAATTGAGATTGACAATTTTATGTACCACGTTTGCACTCAGAATAAATCCATGCAAATAAATAAAACTTATATAATTTGCATCTAACACTAATAAATTCGAATGCACCATCAGTCTACTTTCAAAGTAAAAGTTTCCACAACCAAAAGCCAATAAAAATATAGTAAAAAGAGTTTTCCGTACATAAATGTTGAAAGTGCATTCAAACATATCATTTAAATATAAAAGTCATAAAAATATTAAGCATTCGTGAGTGAGTTCACAGATAAAACGATAATAAACTTTATCACTCTAGATATACGTATGTTTATAGCTTAACCAACCTGTAGAGGAAGAAAATATACTTTAATGTCTAACCATAACGCTATATGTACCAGCATATATTTATTTTTTATACAATAAAAGTGGAGTTTGTTTGTTTCCCTCTGATTTGAAAATTCTTTTTACAGCTGATATTTTTATTCTTAAAGAATGCAGACTTGCAAACTACGGTGCTCTTGGTTTAAATTGAGGGAAAGAGCTTGAAGATCTATCTTATATTTCTTGAGTAAATTGGCTGTAAATTAGTACTTTGCGATTGGAGATTCGCGTCTTCAGAGGTTACTGAGACGGACATTTCCTAGGTTTTACATATAAACTTATAGAAGCACCAGTCAGATAAGTAAGAATATCAATTTGTGGCAACACATATTACATGTCAATGGATGACGTCACAAAAATCCTACATCGCACATGCAAAGTTTACATGCAAATTAACACGGATAGAAAATCACACCTCGCCTGGTCGGAGGATCCTCCTTTTCCAATCTTAGGTAACTATACTCTCTGTTCACTAAAAATCTATGCTTTAGAATAAGAAATTACTTACATACAAATCGTCTCACCTATCTCCCTGCTGTCCACTGTTGTCCTGTTTGTATGTCAGCGTAGACAGAGACAACAGAACACCAAATGATACTATTTCTGGCATACTTCTTATGTCATTTACCTCTATTAAGTAAGAAATTAAAGATATTTTACGTTTTTTTCTAGAACAGTACCAACTCGTAATATATACGGTACAATTACCTACAACAAACTAGCCGATACGCCCACCAAATTAACACTGAAAAAATGACCACAATTTGAAAGGAAACAAAAGAGGTCTAATTCTCATGTAGCCCCAACATAACAAGGTGTGGGCTCGAGGCGTCGACGTGCCGGAAGTAGGCCGTTACCGCCACTTCCGGCGACGCCAGAGGCGCCACCTGCCTGCAACTTGTCGAGCTAAAGCGCCAGTTTGTCGGAACTGAAAGATTTGTACACTGTTTCAAAATATATGATTTTATTTTTCAGCTAAAAATAGTTTTTCTTCAGTTCTTGTTGTTCAGATGTTTTTGCTTGTGTTTATGAAGTTATGAAGTGTTTATATTTTGAACTGTTGATAAAGTATAAGTTGTTGTTAATTGGAAAGGTAAAGAAAACTGTGGAGCATCGTGAATTTTGAGTTCATTGAAAATACTTCTTCATTGATTTAAAAGATACTTTTAAACTGAAAATGATACTTCAAAATTCATAAAAGTTTTATTTTATTATTGCATATATGGTACTTGAAATAGTAAATCGAATCTACTTTCTCTTGGACCAATGGACACAATAAACTTTTAGGTTTCCTTACCTTCTAGAAATCGAACCTAATCAACTAGAAATCACAACATTAACAAGTTATCTAATACATGTGGAAGTTTAAAATGTTATGTTTGTTTTTGTAAGCTACACTCGCCTACAACTCTAGGAAACGTATACGTATACAAACTCCATTAACACATTGAACGTATTGGTTTCACAGAAATACTAACACAATATTTGTCCTCCAAAACACACCGGTGGCTTAAATGGATTCTCTTAAAACGCCTTCAATGTAAATGTAATGATACATAACATCACGCCTTTTTTATCCCCGAAGGGGTAGGCAGAGGTGCACATTGCGGCACTTAATGCCACTGTACAATGTAACACCCACTTTTCACTTTTTATGTAATGAGTCCCATTTAATAGAGGGTGAGCCTATTGTCATATACATGTCACATTTCCAGATCTCTCACCATCTCCGTGCTACTACTGAGATTTTTAAAAAACCCAGTAATACTTTGCCCGACCCGGGAATCGAACCCGAGACCCCTTGCCCGGCAATCGCACTTGCGATCACTCGGCCAACGAGGCAGTCTAAATGTAATGATATTAAGAAATATTTTGACTTAGAACATTGCAATGATTACAGATCATTGCAATGGTCGACTGGTGTTTAAGATCTGAGCACAAGACTTCGTGTCGAATAGATATAGAAATATTACATCTATCAACAGTAAACGATTACTAATGACATCCACATTTTGTAAGTTAATATGATAATTAAGTATATAATATGGCAACTGATCATACAGCAGTTAGGATGAGCAATTGGAAACTGACATTACAAATACATCAAAATCAAGATATCAGAATGTTAAAGTTTAAAAAACACGATACTGTAATAATAAGAGTTGCTTGCTATAAACATTAAGAACCACTTATTCAGTAAAATATAAATTAAGAATAAGAACTATAAAATACAGTATTCTTGTCATTAACTGACATTAAAACAGCAATGAATGCAGCAATCAGACATAACTTCATCACAGGAACATAAAACGCACTGCATTATTACGTAATTTCGAAAACATTAATGTAAACATCACTCGGTTCTCATTAAACATGAAATCGAATATTCGTGTCATCGAAATCGATTCGAATCGTATACGTACAAAGCACGCGTATCGAGGGACTAATGAATAGTCGCCATTTTGAATTCCCTATCAATAATAGATTTCAATCGCGGGTCGCGAGTCAATTGGATTTTCACGAGCCGCGCACCTACGGTGGGCCTTATTTCGCATAATTTGCTCGCGATCTCTATGTTAAATATTAGTACTACTTTATGTTCTATGTAGGCAAGTACAGTTTTATATTTGTTTATGATGAAATAATTATTTTATTATATTGAGATTGAAAATTATTCATTTCTATCTGATCAGAAGATTTAAAGTGAGGTATCAGAAGATTACTACGAATATCATCATCTACTGATGATTTGACACGATTGAAATTGATGAGTTTAGTAAACACAGACACACGGAGAATGTTTGGTGAAGCTACGGCCTTAACTGTTGTCCAAAATAAAAATCAACTGAATTGTATGTACATTAAGAACAATTAGTAAATCAAAAGACGAATCAATACAATCATTTTCAAAAAATTTAGAGTACTTTTTTTTCAGTAGGTACATCTAAAAATTGGCAGAAAAATATAAACAAATTTCTACTGTTTTTTGTTACGATAACATATCTAAAATTAGCAAGTACACAAAACATTTTATTCACGAAATCGAATAACAACAAAAAATATGCGAAATTCCCATCACTAGTCGCCTACGTATTTCACACGTCGTCGAATAATAAATGGTTTCAGTTTTACGTTGCTCGTGCATTTTCTATATGCGTGCACGAGCTCCCTCGAGTGTCGACGAATTGACATCTCGACTCGAGTGATCATTAATATCGATTTAATAACGATTAGCGCACTCGCGCCTTCACTGATTCCTACTCGGATTCAATTTTCGTAATGGATGCCAATTAGCATAATACTATGAGCGGTTTGCGTGTTTTAATAAATACCTGTTGTGTTTGGTTTGTTGTTACGAATGTTTTAGTGTTGTAGTTGTTAATTGTGACGTAGTTAAGTTTAATTGCTTTAGACGGCATTTTGAACTTTATGCCAAAAGCCAAATTTAGGTTTAATGCCTAGAAATATATCTCGATTCCTAATTATCGGACTTAGAAAAGTATTTATGTTATATATCAATGTTTTTCTTTAATGCACACATTGAAATGGATAATATCGTACTAATGCTTTTAGTAGGTACTACCTATATTGTTATGAATCGCCTCTTCATACTCATAATACAGTATCTTATTCGTTAACTCGCCCCAAAAATTCGCATTAACGTCCTTATTTATGTAGAAATAAGTGCTAAAATAAAATACCTTTGGCGCGTATTAAATTGATGTCCTCGAGGCAAATTCGACATCGAGAGGTCATGTATATCCAATCAAAAGGGATGTCGCATTCATTCGTACATTGGATTTAAATTGAACATTTTATATTTGGATTTTACAAGAGATTTTCAGGCCGTCGTGACCAAAGGATTTGTGGCCTTTTGCTTTTGTAATCTTTTGCATCGGGTAATGATAGGCATTTTTGTACAAAAACGAATATTGAATTCGTTAGTTTAATTTCTATAATTATGCTGTTTTTGAACAGATCAAAGATAATAAAAATCAGTTAGAATTATAAATCAATTGAAGCAACGCTTTTCTGTTAAGCAAGAGTATGCGCAATCAAAAAAACAGTCCGCTCTTCAGCCGCCTAACTACCACCAGACAAAATTTATAAATTTAACTAGCGGACCCATCAGACGTTGTCTGCATATCCAGTTGAATGTATAAACAAAAACTCATTCAAATTAGTTCAGCTGTTTTGGACAAATAACCCGAACATCGACTGCAACGCCATCTGCCGGGCTGATTTGTGAATCTAAACCATTCCCAGATCCCCTTGAACACACACAAAAAATTTCATCCAAATCGGCCCAGTCGTTTGAGAGAAGTTCAGTGACATACCACTATACACTCACAGAAGAATTATATACCTCTATACCTTATAAGATTATTTTGTTTTTGGCTTACTCACGCAACTGTTTGATGTGAAACTCGACTAGTTTCAAGCCAGACTAGCGGCTCATCTTCATGAGCAGCATTCCGAGACACACGACTCGGCGACTGTCACACTGTTACGCCAGACAAAAATAATAGAAAAGAAACGCTCTTTAAAGTAAAGAAAATTAGAATTATTATGATAGCTATCCCACAACACTCTATGAATACTATTACAACATGATTTAGCATCAACTCATCAAAATTCCATGGACGCATTGATAATACAAAGTAAATATTAATTTTTATACTTCTCAGGTACCATTTATCTCTACTAACTAGAGTGGAAAACATAACGTAAACGCATTAAAATCCGCGCTCATTACCGCCCTATTCAGAAAACTATCATTTTTACGTCATGTATTGAAGTTACACAATTGATTGCTTTAAAAAAAATGTAGTTATATTTGTATTGCAATTGTTCATCTCTTGTTTGACTGCGTAACTCAACGATTTAAATAATAATTGCTTAGTTAGTCCGTGGACGCCGACTTTAGTGCATTTTCCATAGTGCGGCACTCCCGATGGCGTAAGGACTCTTGTTGCGTTTTTAGCAGAAGATTATATCATCAAGCATATTAATGAAACTTCTAGTTCTTTTAATGCATTTTTGATACTTTTAGGAACACAAGTAATGTTTCATTTTAATAAGATATTATTTTATTTTGCTTAAAATTCAATTATAAAAAGAGGCGGCACACAGGTCTCAGCTGCGCAAAAGTAGCTCGGGTTTTGGCGATCCTTGAAGTGATGTCCTCTTCAGTACCTCCAGTCTCTGACACGACGCTCCCGAAATAGAAAAAATTGTGGACACGTTCCACTGCCTCTGTGCCAATCAGCAACGGTGTAGGACTCTTCACACCCGTTCTAATTTCTTTGGTCTTTCGGGTGTTAATTCTCAGGCCAGCTTTTGTCGCCTCCTGCCGCAAGTCGTCCAATTATGCTTGCATGTCGGCGTGGGTATGACTTAGCAGACATAGGTCATCGGCGTAATCCAAATCTTACAAGAAGTTGGATAATCCCCACTCTATCCCGCCGTCGAGTCTCCGTGTTGATGTCGAGTAGCCGAGGTGGTGTGGAATTAACAGCTAGTGCACCAAGTGTCGCCGTAGCTGACATGCGAAAGACCTCCTCACAGTGTTGACGCCAGCGAAGCAGCTGCCCTTCGGATGTTGCAATGAGTTGACCTTCTTTAGACTTCAGTAGTTTTTCCTTCCTAAGCTTAGTGTTACCAGCGTTTGCAGCCTGTTGAGCGTGATCAGCAATACCTTCAGCCCACTGTCTCCTATCTTTGCGGGTGCTACGATAGAATTCTTTCCGCTTCTGACGGTCCTGTGCGTTCAGGTCGGCTCTTATAGCGTCATGCTGGGCGTCGAGTAATCTCAGTTGAAACCTTTTTCTGTCCTCAATCAGACTCCATGTATGCTACGACATCCACTTTTCCCGCGTATGAGCCGTTTTGTGCCCCAGAACGTCGGAGCTAGTCTCTGTATAGATCACTTTGTCGTCATTGGTTATATATTATAATTCAATGCTGGCCTTTGGTAATTTGTTATACAAAATTCGTATAAATATGATATCTTTCATTGATTTAACGCTGTTAAGAATATACTATTATAAGAATACATTATAATTGTTAAGTGTTGGATCATTTATATAAACAGTGCAATATACACGAGCATTTAAATTTAATTTTAACGGTTCCATTTATTTAGTGGTCGGTATTAGGTGTTACAGAAACGGTATTAGGCACATACCGATGTTTTGAGTCGGTAATAGGGACATGCCCCTTTTTCCTTTTATTTAATTTTTATTATATTAAGTAATTTTTTGATTGTCTATTCTTCTACCTACATAACTAAAAAATTCGATGATTTCAGCACGGAAAAAAATATTTTTATTGTAGCCACTTATTAAGAATGTGCTTATTTTTTTGATATCAATCTGAACTGTGCTTAAACTGGTGGTAATGGGTGCGTTTACGTTAATTAACTTAAGACAAATATAACATTAGGATAAATATTGTTCCACGAGCAGACTTTGGCAAATACTCCAGTTAGAATGGACTTCGTCTTATTTTAGCTCCTTGACAGCTTGGAGTGTATGTACGAAATAAGGAAAGGTATTTTGTTGTAACTTGAGTATCTAGTGTTTTACACGTAGGTAGATATCTACTATAAGGTTTTATGTGATCTTTTTCGGGCATAGTAATAATGATATGGAAATAGATGATAAGTAAAAGGAATGCGTCGAGTACCTACATGCATTTATTTTCAACTGGCGGCGAAATTACAATGCGCGCTTACGAGCTAATACTACCCACTACATTTTATGACATGCAACTCATAGAGCAAATGATTTCAATGACGTGTTAGAGAGACCTATGTCCAACCGTTCACGACAACGGGTAATGATAATTAGAATAATGTATCTTCCACCATCATCATGTCTGTATCAATATCAGCTGTTTGCTTTTAACTAATGCAAAATTATGCGGAGAACCTAACGGGTAACCGGAGCTCCGGCTCGACGTGCAGGAGAAGGAACGGGGTGGTTTTTAGTCAGTAAGAGTCTGACACTCCCTCCCGCCTCACCCAGGCGGAAGCAGACATTCGATGATGTTCTCCCCCTAAAAAAAATCCCAATGTTCACTTCCTTAATTCAACGAATCGGCATCATAAGATAATCTATATATTTTTATTATCGAACCATCTAGGCACTGTCAAAGACATAATTCCACTCTTGATCTGTACCATTTATTTAACCACCATTTATATAGAACCTCATTTTCGTCTTAATCCAATATCTATTATCAATAATCCCGGAGAGAGCGCCTAACTTCATTCATCACGCACACAGAGGCATCAAGCCTTACTTAGTATACTATTTGTGTTCCCAAAATAAGAATAATCCCACCAACTTGTAGGGATCGTACTTCATCATGAAGCTAACACAAAAACTTTTGTTTCACAAACAAAGACTTACACACATTCCTTATAATCAGACTCGTAAATGGAAATTGAACAAATAAAATGAGTTAATAATAAGGCTTACGGCCTTACTTTCCCTTATAAAGAATGGAGGGAAACGCATACTGGTGTAAATCAGGGTAAAGCTTCGGATATACTACGGCATGAAGTTCTCTGCAACATGTTACGAACTTGAGACTGCAACATTACGTACGTTACGCACGTTTACTTGTAGCGATATGACACTATAAATTAGTGCAGCATACTGTAAGTTTACTCAAGTATATAAGGTGTAACAAAAATAGTGCACAATATTTTAGTAGGTCAATTAGTATGTGATAAACATCATTTTTTTATGAAAATATTTTATAAAAATTATCAATTATTTTTAATAATTCAATTATTCATTTATTGTTTTCATTGCTTTTTATGCCATCCTGCAATATGTACCTATTCGAAAAGCTCGGTCGTTGACCCGTAAGATAAACGTCCGCGCGCATCCATACGGCTGGCGTTATGCGTAAAAACACAACAACAATTTTGCAAATGTGATGCTAAATTTAATTAAACATGTTATTGTTTACATTTTTTTTAGGTAAACATAATCCTTATCATGTGCTATATCACCTGTTAAAATATTGTGCACTATTTTTGTTAGACCTTATATAAAATCATTGATAACATAACATCGACACACCTTATATCCCCGAAGGGGTACGCAGAGGTACACATAATGGCACTGGACAATGTAACACCCACTTTTCACTATCCTTTGCACTATTCTTATTATGAGTCCGATGTAATAGAGGGTGACCCTATTGCCATATACCGGGCACAATTCGAGACTCCGTGCTATCACTGAGAGTTTTTAATAACCCAATAATACTTTGCCCTACCCGGAAATTGAACTCGAGACCTCTTGCTTGGCAGTGGCACTTGCGACCACTCCGCTAACGAGGCAGACGAAATCAAGAATGTAATAAGTTATTTTTGTATAGAGGTAATATAGTAATGACATAATTTCTCTACTTTATGATCATGTAATTCTGAACAGAATTGATGTTGCAGGTAACGTTACACGTCATGACGTGTATACTGAAACTGAAATACTGGTGTAGCTGTAACATGTTACAGCATTTTCACAGTGAAAATGGCTTAAAAGAAATATCGAACAAGAGATACCACCATGGATTTGTGATGATATACAACCAGTAACAGAAGTTTCGTTGTTTTATTAGAAAAGTGGGAACGTTTTTCACTAACGCCGGCTTATTTGTGGCGAAACTTGTGTGAACATTCGTCACGTAGCTCACGAAAATGATTTTGACATGAATATATGAATGTCGTTCTGCCGCTGTGAATTATTTGGACGTAAAACTGCGACGTTTTTGTAAACATGACTTATGAAAGTAGTTTTTTTCGGGATGGCGTATGATTTTTATAACATTTTTTCTTTTTAATATAAAGTTCAGTTAAGGCAAAAAATATTATTAAGTTTGCCAAAAAAAAAATCTTAATAACATTTTTTTAACTTGGTAACGTATTATTAGACTTATAATTAATTCGAGATTTTGAGTAGATTAAAAATTTCGCAATTTAAGGCATGCCGATAAAGTGTGCCTTCTTTATATTATGTATTCTCAACTGATTTTTTGTATAAACATGCGACAGCTATCACACAGTTAAAGTCAAAGTGCACGGTTGGTGCGGTGGCTGGGCAACTGGCTGCCGCGCAACGTGATGCGGATTCGATTCTTGCACAGAGTAACTCTTTGTCTGATGCATAAATTGTTTTTTTGGGTCTGAGTATGGTACTGGTATCGTGTGTATGTGAACTTGTAAATTTGTAAACGCACCCACGACACAGGAGAAAATCTTAGTGGGGTAACCGGTGCTCCGGCTCGACGTGCAGGAGAAGGAACGGGGTGGTTTTTAGTCAGTAAGAGTCTGACACTCCCTCTCGCCTCACCCAGGTGGGAGCAGTCATTCGATGATTTTCCCCCCTTAAAAAAAGTGTGGGTCAACATAAAAAAGCACATAAAACTCACAAGACTGGCGCTCTATTATAATATTACTAGCTCCCTAGGATTCCCAACCTTGCAGCTTACATTTGTACGCCTTTAATAACTCCAACTTCAAACTGGTTGCGTATGTACGAAATACACACGTGAGTAGTCGTCCACTCACCACACTTCATACTTATAATTGGGTAAGTTTGCACTGACGAGGTGTATGTTTTGTAGTTGTTGGCTTAGAGCAAATATGTACGGGCTGGACAAGTATGCAGTTTGTTCAGTGACCTCTATAATATTGTTGGGTTGCGTCCTGAGTCCTGATGTTATCTGAATTGTTAAGCTCAGCTTGCTTTGGGCTGTCTGTTGCAAGGAAGTCTGTTGTGCCTTTGACATTTTGGGCCTGTATATTTTTTTACAGGCCCAATTTTTTTTTATACAAACGTTAAATTGAAATTTCGCTTTTGAGAACAAAGGCTCTCTGAAAATGTAATAATAAGACAATATTCTTTCGAACAATGAAAATGGAAGAATAATGAAGATTATTCATTTATGAGAGTTCGGTAAGAGCATGTTTGTAAATACGCATGTACATAGATGCATTACTTATCTATAATTCAGTTTATTAGTATAATTAAGTAATTATTATAATGATAATTCTAATTATAGACTAAAAGAATAAATCAATTAGCTTGACTGCATTCTTTGCTACGTAGCTACAATATATTAACTACGAATCTAATTAGAATTTGGAAATATTGCTTTTGTCAAAAAGTAATAAATCCAAATTCAAAAATATAGAAGAAAACCAAAGTAATTGCATTTCTCTAAAATCGTACCAGCAAGAACAAATCCTTGATATTACTACTACCAGGGTATCGATCGGACATTTTAACAGAACAAAGTTATCTAAAACTAAAATGCCAGTGGTCCGATTCAAAGCTTGGAGATACATAAATCCGATTTGCGACCGCTTGCATGTACACTAAGAATAAAAAACAAACTAAAGAATAAAAGGCTCAAGCTGAGTAAAGGCTGGCTGTGTTGTGGTAACTTACTGTTTATTGGATAAGGAACGTCTTTAGAATACCGAGAAAACCTCTACTAGTTTTGAACCACAGAGGGGTTCTTCCTCATGAGCAGCGTGAGCGGTCGCGGTGATTCACGTGAGTAACCGGCGATTATTAGTTAATTTAGTATGTCTCACGATAGTTAGAAAAACGTCTTAAGAATTTTTTTTTTGTTTTCAAATAAACGGTCATAATGTTTTAATTTGATCAAAAATTTTATGCCAATATTTGTAGTTACAATAATAATACAAAAGCATATGAAAATATTTCTATTTAAGTTTTGGTTTGTATCTATGTCCGTTCGCAAAATCAGAGCCTTGAAATAGTAAACAAATGCCTTTTTTTAATTTAACGAGGAAACGCCCAGGGTAAGGCGATAAGGAATGTTACTCTTACTGTATAAAGACCTCCCTGTTTCTATACCTGCTCTTGGAGCTGAAACCTCGCGCAACGCCTTAAATCCTCCGCGGCTCCAAAATACCTTGGAAAAAGTATCTTAGAAATAACTAGGCAAACTAAATATAGCATAGTTTCTTTATATTCATAACATCTAAAAATTTAACGATATTTTATTTACCTATCTGTTATGGAGTTTATCAAAATTTCCTCAAAATTATCTACATTTAAAAACAAAGAACATGAAAGAGCTTTATTAAATCACCATTTAAGTATGAAAAGATAACCCCATAAAATGGAGGAAAACGCTATAATTTTTTTCCACCTGGATAAACATATCTTAGGAGTGGTTCCGATAAAAATCCCTCCTGCTTACAATCTTACGCTCTCTTGAACCAATAAGATTTCACTGCGATCTTACGATAAGCTATATTCATCGAGGAGTTTTACGATATTTTTATGATTGTGTATAAAACTTTTAAATTAAATATTATATCAAGTTATGAAAATAACAGAATTTTGCAAATATTTTCATATTTATTTTTTAGTTATAAGAAATGTTTTATTTTTGCGACGCAGATTTTTGTTGGGCGACGCGTCGATTTTTTCTAAAATGAATTTGACAGAATATAACAAACAATTGTTATATTTAAAAAGATTTTGGTTTTGTTATGTTTTTGCATTGATGGGAAAACTGCACACAAAATCTGATAAGACTGACATATTACATACTAACATGTTATACAAATACATTATCCGAACTGAAAATTTATCTCCATCCAATTACCAGCCGTTCTGACTGGTTTTACGTTATATTGTAGTAAGATAATGCAACAACACAAAGGAAAAATAATAAAATAAAACTTTAATAAACTAGTTACGAGGCAATAAGCTACCACGTCACTGCCGTAACACGGACAAACAAAGCTGTCTCGATTGTGAACAGTTCACGGGCAACCAAGCGGCTTATTTTGCTCGCCCCAAGCTTATTTTTGCATGAACTTGACGTCCTTTTAAAACAAAAATAAATAAAATAAGGAATTAACAGCTACTTAATTATGTGGCTTTTTGTTTTAAATGCTTGTGGCGTTGAAAAGGAGTTACTTTATAAAGTTGTGGCTTCCACTGTGACCTTTTATGTTGCAGTTTATCCCGGTTCTAGCAGAGATTTAGTATTTGCTGCATACAACAGCATAGGATGAGTAAACACGTCTTGCAGTTGAAGAATACAGATTTTTTTTATTTACAATCTAACTAAGATATCCTGGTTCTATTCATCGATCCTACCGAAGTTTTGACAACAACTTTAGTTTAAACCTAACCACTCCCTTATACATAATAAGGGAGTGGTTAGGTTTTTTTTAAGGGGGAAAATCATCGAATGACTGCTCCCGCCTAGGTGAGGCGGGAGGGAGTGTCAGACTCTTACTGACTAAAAACCACCCCGTTCCTTCTCCTGCACGTCGAGCCGGAGCCCCGGTTACCCGTTAGGTTCTCCGCGACAGTGGTTAGGTTTAAACTACAATTTGAAGTGACCATTTCTGAATTATTTCAAATTGTTATAAATTGTTTCAAACAATTTATAATACGACCTTTTAACAACAATTTACTTTATTGTAATTCTATCTATTATTTTTACACATAATTCTACAAAAGTTAATATTTATCCTAATCAAATAATCGTCCCAAACAATAAAAGCAAACTGTAAACCTACACACATGAGTCAAAAACAAAATAAACAATGATAAAATAAAATACAAAACTAAAACAAGTCAACAAAAATAAAATACAGGCTAAAAATAATCCTGAACATTACTTGTGTCCATTGTCAATTTCGATGGCGGGCGAAAATTTTTATAACCTACGAAGTAAAGTTGAATAAACCGAGTGAAAAGGGCTATCCGTAAATTTTTAGGGTTCTATTGGAACCAAAAGTGTGTGCTAGCTTATATTTATTGTATTTAATATTGGCTTTTGGTACTCCCATAGTTTGGATCGAACTGAATCTGGGTCAGCATCGAATGGGCGAAAGTTTGAAATGGAAATTCGGAAATTGTGTTATTTTTAGAAAGTGCTCGAATGGGATTGTTTTGTTTTCCTCAATTTTAGGTTATTGTCATAATACCGTCAGTTTTAACCATAGCCTACTATTATTACAACCTCATCCAATAGCATCTTAAATAGGGCCAAATTAAAGTGTCCTGAATAAGGATTGGGAAAAAGAATCACTTAATTTTATAATTATTTAACATTTCATTACATGTCAAATTTTAAAGGGTTTTAATATGTATTTCCTATTTTGATCGAATTTAACGTCACAAGTCACAACAAACATTTCTTCGAAAACTTATTCTTAGTTCTCGTCCTAAAGCAATACAAAAGACCATGTGAAGGGCAAGTTTTCTTTCCGAGAACCCCCATATAAGACAGCAACAAGCTAATTTACTTTTCCGCCCACGGGCGGTCAAATAACGTAATAAAATACCTATACGTGATTACACCCTCGGGTTTTCTCGTTTACTTCTATAGTAATCGAGTATACACTTCTCGGTCAAATATTAATAAATGTCGAACAGCGATTGGTTCGCGGTTCATTTTTAGAAGCATGTTATTTAAGATCTAAAATAAGAATTTTGTTTTCGTCTAAAGAGATTATTGGTTCAAAGCAATATGTACCTAAATGTTTTTTTGTAAATTAAGTACGGATATGTGTGGGTCTGAGGTTTTTTAAATATGATTTTACTTATTAACATACTAAGCTGTTTGTGCTTTTGAACGTGTAGATTTGATTTTAGTACAGTTCTCCTTATCCATTTTTAATGTTAGTTAATTTAAAGAGAACATATGGTAAATCACTCGATAAGTACTACAGATTTATTACATAAATCACCCATTGTTTAACCTATACGACAGGTAGGACCAAAACTTCTATTTTCATTAAAACCAACCTGTACAATGGACTTGTAAAAATCTGCCTCAAAATGAAGCCACAAAATTTATAGCTACATCAATCCCGGTTTTTTAAAAGGCTGTAAACGAAAAATTACTAATAAAATGTTCTATAAAATTCCCTTCGAAAAGTACAATAAATGTTTTAAAAATAAAAGTGAACTAAATTATAGCTGCACGGGCTTGCGGATGGCGAGCACGGGTAGCTCGCCGCCCGGCCATAACCAGACCCAGCGTATGGCGCGACCCAATAGGACTAATGGCGATACGGAGCCGCGGAGAGCGTAAAAGGTTATCGGGGCTCCGGCTCGACGTGCTGAAGTAGAAACTCAAAAAGTGGTGGGTGGGAGAAATCATTTGAGGCTTTGCCCCCATAAAAAGGATATTATAAAAAGCAAATGATTTATGTAATTTAGTACCCTTGTAGTAGATAAAAAAACGACATCTTGTATCCATTCTATTTTACAACTTTAAACAACGCCAACACATGAAAAGTAGTTATGTGCAATACGTTTACATGAACTTCATAGTTTAAGGGCCAATTTTTCAATGCTCAGATAAATAATTGTAACTTTTGAATAACTTTGAAAAGGTATTTAACAATTCTTTCATTGTAAAAACTGTCAAGTGTCAATTTTATTCTACGGTGAAGAATTAACTGATGATTGAAAAATCAGCTCTAAGTCATTCTTGATTACACTACCCCCATACACAGAAATTAAAACTTACAGAATACTAATTTAACTCATTGCGCTTTTCAAATAAATTCGCGAATCCCGTCTCTTTTATTTTCATGCGAAAACCTGACCAGTTTACAAACGGGAGTCACATTTCTCCATATATTAGGGCCACCATTCATCTCTACGTTCAAACACCAAGCATTTACATATAAGGCCACACACACAAACCCATCATTTTATTTCTCAACTTTTTATATGAAACTTTAGGAAAAAATCCGTCGACTAGGGAGTCCACTAAATTAACCATATTCAAAGGAATGAGACGTTACAATTTGTACGCGGCAGGGTTGTCAGTAAAAAAAATGGACAAAATGGTTGACCGCACGAAGGAGTGCTAAAGGATTTTCCGGCCTCTGTGTTATAAAAAGGACCTATATAAGTTGCTATAATAATAATTTTGTTCGTGACGTTTTGATAAATGACCCATAAACGTTCTGTTGTTATTGATAATTTCGGGTTTACGCAGCAGTGATGTCCAGAATTATCTGTATGGGAGAACGTAAATATAAACTTCATGATAAACTACAATTGGTTATAAAACAAAGTGAATCACATAAAAATATTAATCTTACCTTAATTCTTACATTTACTAGTCGTAGCAGCAACTTGATGGCGCTTACAGCTGTGGAATCTCTTGGCATTTTGTGTACCTGTATCTTGTGCCAAAAGCCCGTGTCCGAGATAATTTACAAATGTTTTAGCATGTTTGTTGAAAACAGTTCAAGAGATTCAATGGCCGAGTCAAATTGGGAATTGACGGTTATCTGAGTTCATATAATATTGTTAACTTTTATAAAGAATCGTTTTGTGATTTCGATCAAGATTATGTTAGTTTTCGTTCGAAATATGAAGAATAAAATCATGCATTTCTATATTTATACAAAAAATTAATTTACAAATTGAGCACAACTTTTTTATAACTAACAATAGTGGAATTTAATTATGCACACAGTCGTTAAGATACCAAGTTACACTAATTTTATTAGATTTCCAACTATATTACAAAACAGTAGGTAAAGTTCACAACTATTTGTACACGAAAACTTTTCGTGTTCACTGAGCCAGATAAAATTCCCCGTTAGTTTCTAAAGCTAGCCGATCAATATCGTTCTAATATTATATACTCTGAAAAATTTCGACACAAAAATCCATTTTGGCTAGAACACCTGACCGCATTTTTAACTTCGGAAAAGTTTCTAATAGTATTTTTTTCGATCCCCTCATTCCCAATATGTACTTTGAATATTGAAGAGTATGAAATGGACATCGGCTCTGCATGAAACTTTAAGCCAAACTGTTTACGTTGTACCATGTAAGTAAATTGACATAATAAAGAAGAATAGAGAAAGAAAACTGGTATACATGTTATAACAATAATTATTCCAAACCAAGTTTTTCAAAGGAATATAAACTGAACTAAATATTTTAAACATGGGAGACCTATGCTTCGACCAAAATACCTCTAAGTAAGCTCGACCAGAGTGACATCACGGACTCACAGAAAACTGACATAAAACAAACACTTGCGTTATGTTTCGTCGTCTGAGTGAGGTTACTGGAGGCTCAATTACCCCCCTCCACAATGCCCCCAATCCTCGAATTCGCAACAAGTCCCCTCAAATTTCTAAAAACTTTTGGAGACTACGGTAGTAAACCGAAGCTTTTTTTCAAGGGGGCAAAAATCATCGAATTACTGCTCCCGCCTAGGTGAGGCGATAGGGAGTGTCAGACTCTTACTAACTAAAAACCACCCCGTTCCTTGTCCTGCACGTCGAGCCGGAGCCCCGGTAACCGCTTAGAGTGCAGTTGTGGCTATCACATTTAACATCAGTTTTGCGTTATTCAAAATATCTTGACTATAGAGGTATATTAAATAACACTAATCATATGTACTTCTAAACGGAACAACGATACATGGTAGCCTTTATAATACAAAATATATAACATGGGTGTAGATTAATATCTATATTTGAACATTGAGCGCCTATTGGGTATTGGTTCTTATTAAGACAATGAAATCATTCAACCCCGCAATGGTACGTTTGATCAGCATGAATAATTTGAACGGTTTCATCATATTTATATTTGATTATCTTGTATTGTTTCAATGTGAGATACTGTTTACGCGAGTGGTCGCAAAAGGGACGGCTGAATACAAGGTTATGGTCCACCCTCAGCTTTTCCACTTCCAAAATCTTAAGATGGAGTCAAGAATGGAATTCAACCGCAATGCATTAACACAATAATAAAACTGGAAACATTTATTAAAAGTGAGAGAGATGTTTATATTATAACTTTTGTAAGACATACTGAATTAATTATTATGTTATCGGCTTACTCACGTAATTATTTGACAAGTAACTCGCTTAGTTTCGACCCATGCCAGAGGCTCGTATTCATGAGCAGCATTTCGCGACCCGCCACGCGGCGACTGTCGCGCTGCCACCCGGCAGCAACCGGTATATGAGCCTCTAGCATGGCTTGAAACTATTCGAGTTCCTCGTGAAACAGTTACGTGAGTAAGCCGAAAACATAATAAATAAAAGAGAGATGTTTCAGAGTAGAATGAAATCACAACTCTTCCCGTAGATGTCGCAGGGGACATCTACGGGAAGGGGGACCATGCAAGGGACTATATATACTTCCCGCTGGAAAATTAGGGTAAACCTTCTTAAGTTGAGAAGTCGAAGTAAGGGTTACATAGTCGAATGGCAACATAATGATAATCAAGTGATCATACTGAGTCACTTCTCATCCTGCCAACTAAGGAAGCGATCGATGGCTATTCCTCCATGCAAATGGGTCCCCAACAATAGCTTACAGGCTTTGTGTATATGATAATAGAGGCCATTTTACCGCACCACGAGATTTACTCCCAAATGTATACGGCTACCTACATACAAATTGTGTTGAGATATACAATTTATTTCTGTATAAGTTTTTTATTGTATGTAATATATATTGTAGTTTGTGTTATTTTCTTAGAATTACAATTTCATACATAAATCATGTACGAAATTCTATGTGAAACTACTTATTGTATAAAATATGTTTTTGGTATACAGGTCTATTTTGTCGCGGAGAACCTAACGGGTTACCGAGGCTTCGGCTCGAAGTGCAGGAGAAGGAACGGGGTGATTTTTAGCCTGACACTCCCTCCCGCCTCACCCAGGCGGAAAAAGTGATTCGATGATTTTCCCCATTTAAAAATAATACGGGTATATTTTAAGCGTACTTTTTAATACATCTTATAAAATTTCTGTAGAATATATGCATTATATGCTATGCATGAAAACACAATTTTAAGAAAAGTAGCAAGCATGGTAATGCACAAAAACCTTACAGTTCTTCTTCAATAAACTCGACAATTGTTTCAATTATGGTTTTTAAACATACGTAACTTACACAATCACACATGGTCCCTAAGAACAAACAGCAACAATTAAAATACACAACGAGGAAAAAAGCCAAATACTCCGTCAATAGCAAAAAGTAAATCAACTATAAATCGCGGGACACTCATGTGAATATACTGAGTAAAGCTCTACTTGTTTCGAACCACAAAGGGGCTCTTCTTCATGCGCAGCGACCGTGGTCTCGCAGCCTTCTGGTTAATGTCAGCGCTTGTGTTTGTGTTGTTTCTTGCGTTGCGAGCCCATCGCGGCCTCTTTTTTTCTTAATTTTTTTATACTTGATGAGTTTACGTTTGGCCTTTGCCAGAGACCACGCACATTTGCTTCTAACTCCAGCGGCGGCGCTCGCGGCGATGTTAAAATGCATGGTACGTTCACCAGTGACGTGGACAGTAGATTCGATTCCGTGTTCGGCACATATAATGCGATTTTAGTTAATTTAGTATGTCTAACGATAGTTTTTATTCAAACAAAAAGTGAATCGTCAACCTTCTAGAACGCTTTGAAAATAATGAACTATCTAGATAGTGCAAGGTACGCAGTTAATTAGAAGGAAAACAGAAAAAGTGTTGTTGACGGGAAAAGAAAATTCTAATTGACTATTAAGTAAGCGGGTAGAATGACAGTTGGAAAACTTGAGATTTTTATACAAAGAGAGCTAAAGGTTTATAACCTTCATGCTTCAGTGTGGCTTCGTAAACTAGTTCTAAAGTGAAAAGTAAAACACAAGTGTTATTGGAATGATTAGATCATTTAGAACTACGTGCGTTCAAGTTTCGGTTGGATTAATTGGTTAATCAAAAAGTTTAGGTGAAATGAAAATTTTGAAATACAAATAAAAACGGAGTAACTTATATCTTTTTTTGTGATAACGTATATCTTTTTTGTGATTTCTGTTATGATTGATAACAGTAAACCGCTCTGCCTCGTTGGCAGAGTGGTCGCAAGTGCAACTGCCGGGCTCGGGTTCAATTCTCGGGTCGGGCAAAGTGTTACTGGGTTTTTCAAAAATTCACAGTAGTAGCACGGAGTCTTGAAATGTGCCCGGTATATGGTAATAGGCTCACCCCCTATTACATGGGACTCATAACATAAATAGTGAAATGTGGGTGTTACATTGTACAGTGGCATTAAGTGCCGTAATGTACAGCTCTGCCTACCCCTTCGGGGATTAAAGGCGTTATGTTACCAAATGCAAGACGTATTACTTTCCTAGTAGTAGTAGTAGGTATGTGAGGCCCAACTATTCTAGTTTTCAGACTTAATTTCAAGTAAAAAAAAACGAAGTCAATAGAGAAATGTCTTTCTCGAGGGGTCAGCCTTGATTAAATCTTCTTTTACACCCTTTTAGAGCGTCTTTTTATTGCGTTTCCTGAATGAGCTGATTGTTATCGTTTTTTCTTCTATTTTAAAGAAAATTGACTTAGATTTCGTTTGAACGTCGGTCTAATACATTTCATTTCTACATTCCGTTTTACTTTTCGCTTTCGTTTGGTAGAACACGCTATTTTCTGGACCATGAACAGTTTAAACAAGCCAAATAATTGTGTTAAAAATTACACTTTACCGTATCTTCACTTTGGTTCTTCTTCGTGTTAAAGCTTCACTTTCATTCTGTCAGTACACGCATGGATCTTTTACCTATGTCGAATATTCCGATTAAAAGTAAAAACAAAGTTGATTTTCCACAAGTAGCTCTCTATTTTTGACCAAAGTTGGTCAAAAAAGAGGAGGTTCTCAATTCGCCTGTATGGGTTTTTTGTATGTATGTTGCGCGATCACTCCGCCAATTGCATCATTGTCAATTTATTTTTGTTTCATGTTTAATAGAAACTACATTTAACAAAATAAAACTTCATAGAAAATCTGCGCAATATCTAGAATATCACTTACCAACGACATGGATGTATGCTGACCGCACTTGTGTGTGGAAGGAGGGGGCGTCGGCCGACACTTCACAGCGATATCTGCCGGCGAGTGCACGCGTCGCTTGACGTAACACCACTTGCTGGGATGTCGATCTTGACACCTGAAGGAAATGTTTTCGATTATTCACAAATAAATACTATATTTTAAGGTCTGTTTTACCTTGTATAAGTTGGTAGAATTAGAAGTGACTTTGTTCATTTGATTGTCTATTCTTATTTTATGAAGGTTGTCTTAAAGCCTATGGCTGAAGAAAGTGAACCAGAAGACGATGCGTCTTCAAACAATAAAGTGATTTGTCATCCTAATTCGTTGTAATTGTTATAATAAGAATTACATACATAACATCACGCCTTTTATCCCCGAAGGGGTAGGCAGAGGTGCACATTCTACCATAGTACAATGTAACACCCACTTTTCACTAGTTGTTATGAGTCCCATGTAATAGGGGGTGAGTCTATTGCCATATACCGGGCACATTTCCAGACTCCGTGCTACTACTGAGAATTTTAAAAAACCCAGTGTTACTTTGCCCAACCCGGGAATCGAACCCGAGACCCCTTGCCCGGCAGTCGCACTTGCGACCACTCGGCCAACGAGGCAGTCAGTTAAAAACTCTTATAAGTCTAAATAAGCCTGCATGGTAACAACTTTAATTGGAATCGAATAGATTAATAGCCGAATGAAACAATAATAGGTACACCGTCTGCAGCTGACGTGTAGTCCCACAGACACCGCGAAATACAAAATCACGTGTTATACCGTCATTTTTCAAATACGAGCATCACTGCTGCGAGTACCTTACTGTATAGAGCTCGCTATACTTTAATTCTACAAAAATATTTGCTGTTGAAATTGTGTCTGGTATAATATACACCTCAGTTGAATTGTAACAATTTAACCACGTCAGTTGCAGAGGGTTAATATCATATATTGTTCCTATCATTATTTCTTTGAATATATGTATTCTAAATAATGAATATATGTTAGTACAATTACTCAAAATAAAAACGCAAGCTAGAGGCCATTTGCATGATTTGGTTCACCCAACTGTAAACTTTAAATATTGGTGAATGTAATCCCGGCTTTTATGCATGTACTATTTTATATTTTGAGTGCTATTCATAAATTGGTTCGGCATGTAACTAGATATGCTTGTAGAATTTTAGAAATTTATTTTATTTATTTCCAGTCAAATCAAGTTAGAGTTACAAATGAATTATTATTTTTGAAAAACAAAAGTATGGTAATATAAATGATATTTTGGAATGCAACTTGATTTTATGTATAGTGCTGGGCAAACTACGTTGTTGTTTTAGTAGTGAATACTTCGTTGAATAGCATTTTATTGGGTTGAACGCAATAATAGTAATATCAGTCAATCCGCAAGTAAATTGACTGCACGGTTGGTGCGGTGGTTGGGCAACCGGCTGCCGTGCAACGTGTCGCGGGCTCGATCCACAAATTGTTGTTTCGGGTCTGGGTGTCATTGTGTATGTGAACTCGTATGTTTGTAAACGCACCCTAGACGTAGGAGAAAATCCTAATGTGGGGTAACGTTTGTTTTTTAATTTGGGCATGATTGTATTCAGGTTTGTGGAAAAATAAAGTGTAATACAGTGGGAGCTTAAAAAGATTAATTATAAACAAAACATTAGGATTAGACCGCAGATTTATTTTAAAAGCCTGCAATGTTGGCCGTTTTGTCGTAAGTGCGACTGCCGGGCAAAGGGTCTCGGGTTCAATACCCGGGTCGGAAAAAGTGTTGTAGATTTTTTAAAAAATTCAGCACAGAGTCTGGAATTGTGCCCGGTATATGGCAATAAGCTCACCCCCTATTACATGGGACTTATAACAGAAATAGTGTAAAGTGGGTGTTACACTGTACAATGGCATTAAGTGCCGTAAATATGCATTTCTGCCTACCTTTTCGGGGCTAAAAGGTGTGATGTTATGTATGTTTGTATTTATTAAGCATTGTCCAATAAACGGTTGGGTGGACACAACACGAGTCTAAAGTCTAGCACATCTCAAAGCGACGGGGGCGTAATTAAAACGCTTTTTTTCCATTTCAATGTCTAACAATATCCTGTGTCCCACTTCTCCTTATTGATCCGACATTGGAAAATAAAATTGCGAGTCCCCGCCCTCTTGTTTACTGACCAAGCTTCGAGCTCATTTTAATTTCTCACGATATTTTCCCCTTTATTATCTTTGATGACAGGAAGAGTTGAGCAGCCATTGTTCGAGCGATGTTCGCTTCATAATCTCCTCTTCCAAACGGCGGAATAAAAATGTCTATTGTATCAGAATCAGTGAGATTACTAAGATTTCAGTCGCATTTTATTTTGTTAGTTGTTCCGGCTGTGATGACAACGAAGACCTTCGTTTCTTCGATTGTCGATACTCGTACTAAACTCTAACACTCCATTTTTATTATGCGATAAAACTTTACTGCGCTAGTTCGGAATACTGATTTTTATTGAGAAATATTCTTATTGAGATAATTGTATGATGCCATAGAAATAATAAGATTATTTTTTGGAAAAAAAGGTGTAGGTAGGATTGTAAAAAACTTTGTTGAGCTACTTTTCATTCTCGATAAAGTTTTTATAATCAACGCAAACAAAACATGACCTTCAATGAGAGCTTTCTAGAGACTAACAGTCCTAAAATAGATCAGTAAATAACTGACAAGGGCCAAGTTAATATGTTTTAGTACATTTTTCATTCATTCCCCCGATGACCCAAAGCAAACATTATTAAATTCCTGAGCCCAACGTAATTTTCTAAAAGCAACCTCAGGCTATTTACTTTAATACGCCAGAAAATAACGTCACAGGTTAATAAAACAAGAATGTCCAGCCATCATTATGTTTTCCGAGGTGCCTAATATAAAATTCATATAACCTTTTTTATGTCCATAGCGAAAAATATCGCAAACAAAAGATAAACTTTTCATGAAACCCACAAACAGACAAATACCCTAAACTAATCAAACTGTGTGCATACAAAAATATAAAACATCGGTGCAATAAATCTATAAAATATCCTTTTGCTGGGATTTTAAACTCTATGCTAACAGGAACATGATTCAATATGGATTGTATTTGAATTTGCAGAGAGAAGTCCTTTATATCGTCGGTACTCTACACTTTAGAATAAC
The DNA here is from genome assembly GCA_038387885.1 of Spodoptera picta. Classification (NCBI taxonomy): domain Eukaryota; kingdom Metazoa; phylum Arthropoda; class Insecta; order Lepidoptera; family Noctuidae; genus Spodoptera; species Spodoptera picta. The sequence goes on from JAZHFQ010000183.1 coordinate 1,611,242, forward strand.
AATAAGAAAGTTTTTAAAGCGCTTGAAGTATAGGTACTCATTTTTATGTCATTTTACTTGACTTGTATGCGAAAATAAAACTTGTTCTCATATAAAAATGATTTATTTTTCTGTAGCAATTCAGCAGTATTTTAGTCTGTTTCATAAAAAAAATCATTTCATTTACTGGCACTAAGGAATTAATAAACAAATATACAGTGGTATGTGCATACTTTACGAAAATCATCTGAGTAATTCCCATCAAAATCTCTACACCATTTTCTATGTATTCTTTAATGCAATACGAGTGCAATATGTGATTCTTTCATAATATTTGTTTTACCTCTAATAAATTACTATTTACCCACCCAAAATGTAATTTTACTGCGCTCAATTTTAAAACTACCTAAGCGTCGAAGATTCTCTCGGTTCCCGAATTTTTATTTTACTTTTATTTTTATAATTTTATTTTATATTATGGTCTTAAATTATTCAGAATTGGATGCTATTTTGCTGATATTAGGTGATTTGGCAAGCCACGGGTAGACGAGTTCCCATCCAAAGTGTATTCACTACCATAAGATATGATGTGAAACGTTGGACAAGAAAAATCGATTCTTATTTACATTTTTGTAGTGTTCAAATAATACTCGTGTATTTTCTGATACATTTAAGATTACATTTATGTCTCGTTGGTTGTAAATTTGGTGGTTTAGAATAATATTGCTTTGAACAAAAGTCTTTCTAAAGTCATCGCTATTGTGATTGTGTCGTGTGTCGTGTGGTTTCAAAATTATTTAAACACCACTATTTTATATGTCTATAGTGAATTTCTGTGGAACCTTGACATGAGTTACGTTTTCAAACAGCTGATTAAAAATCGGCCATTTTGCTGATGCTCTGAAACTGCTCCGTGTTGAGCGCTAAGACATACTTTTTTCCGTCAAAAGTGGTATTTGGCTAGCTTTTCTAAGAAAAATATAATCTACTCCCATTTTTTCAAGGGGAAAATATCTTCGAATAACTTTTCCCACCTGGGTGAGACGGGAAGGAGTGTCAGACTCTTACTGACTAAAAACCACCCCGTTCTTACTCCTGCACTTTGAGCCGGAGCCCCGGTAACCCGGTAGGTTATCCGCGGCTCCGAATCGGCGGCTAGTACCACTGGTCTTACAAAAGATCTGAAATCGCCAATTCAACTTAAGCAAGTATGGTGATCAGTGCTGATTCCTTCTCTAAAAAAGGAGAGGTTTTAGTTTAGTAGTGGGATGGTAACAAATTGACACAGATAAATAAATTAAATATACATTCCGAAATTGTTAGTAGGATGAATTTATTCCATTAGTTCTTTTTCCTTATAGATGAAAATTAGTTACTAAAATGTGAAGATTTCATTTAAAAATAGATTTTAATCGTCTTAGGAACAGGAGTATTATATTTAAGATAAAATATTTCTATTTCTATAACAAAACCAGGTTTCGGTTAGCAATAAAGATTTTAGATCTAAGTTGGGGATGAGATGTATTACGTAATGTTTATTTTAGAAAGGTTTTTCAAGTTCCATGTATTATAATAATGGTTAAATTGAAATCAAATATGTACTCTACATATATTTTTATGAAATGCAACTAATCAGACTGATTACCTGGTGACAGGTGATCAGCATCGAACATGAACACTCACAACACCGAAGGCATTACAAGTACGTTGCAGATCCGGTTTTCTGTGAGACCGTAGTATCACTCCGGTCGAGGCGGGCGGTCCACTAGTGGGCAATGCTCTTCCACGTGTCAACTTGATCAACCCAGCTATTTGCGTCACAATATAAACAAGGAAATGTAAGGCAAATAATTATTATTTATATATGTATGTATATATGTATATATTTGGCAATATTGTCTGCATAGGTAGTTTTATTGCTATGTTATAATTATTCCTATATTAAAAAAGATTTTTCGCTTCTGCATTCAATACAAAATACAACTGGAAAAACGAAAACATTTTAGGAAATTTTAAATAAAAAATCTTCTAAAATCTTTTACGTAACAAAGGAATTTGTGTCGCACTCCTTTGGGTACAGCAACCAATTAAGGCGCGTCTTATCACGCCTTTTCTCTAGTCTGGGCAATAAAATTTCGCGTAATCCCAAAGGGCAGAAGACCAAAGCCGCAATAAAAAGCTAAAGAACTCGATCGATGATACTTATGTTTGTAGTTTATTAATTTTAGAAAATGACTGTTTAAATGAAGGTTCTGAAATGAGTTTCTAGTGAAGCCCATATTTCTTACATCAGCATCAGCTATATTGGGCCCCATCTGTGTTGGTCTTATGGCTCAATGGCGTGAGGAAGTTCGTTCTCTCACACGCCCAGCCTCCTCCTTAGGTAGCATGACTGACTGACTTCTCTGAAGGAGGAGACAGCATCCAAATCCTTTTTGCTCCGTATCATGGTATGAATCAGACCCAGACGCGAGAGGTCTCTGTTGCAGTGAAACAACGCTTAGCCTATTGTTTCACCTAATAAACATGGTTACTGAATAAACTACTACTACTGAATAAACTGGTGTTCCAGGTGTCCATGGGCGACGCCGATTGCTTACCATCAGGTGATCCGTCTGCTCGTTTACCGGCTTATGCTATAAAAAAAAAATGAAGGCCCAAACTCCATCTAAAGGCTAGATTTAGCATCGCAGTATTCCATGAGCAGTACTGAATACTTTCCATCAGGTGATCCGTATGCTCGTTTGCTTTCATATGCCATCAAAACCTCGTTCACAAAAACCTATTCCATGTCACTATCACTTACACATTTCTATCTATTCCTCTTTACAAATAAGTTTACTCTGGACATAGACACGCACCAAAAAGGTACAATACAAAGGTCTAATATCCTTAATCAATATCCAACTCGTTGGAACAGAAACAGACAGGACAAAAATTCAAGAGAAAAGAATATCCGATGTCGGATTTGCTTTGCAGTGCGAGCGACAGTGAATATGCTAGTCGTTCATTAGATTCCCTTGTTTGGAATTTGAAGAGATTCCCTTTTAGTTGGACTCAGTGCTTTTAGTTTTTCCTGTCTAAAAATATTTCTCTCACATACATTTTAAACGGGAAAATGTTTAGAAACTTATGTAGGTACTTTGAATCTGTGTTATTCTAGATACTATAAGAATTTTTATATTTTTGATTTATCTCTGTAGGCATTTTCAAATTTTTAACGTAGTGATGGCTTTTTTAGGGCGGAAATCACCCAATTACTTCTCCCGTCTTGAGTGAGGTGAAAGAGAGTGTCAGACTCTAACTGGTTAAAAACCACGCTGTTCCTACTCCTGCATCTCAAGCCAGAGCCACGACTACTCGTTAAGTCCTCCGCGGCTCTGTGAGTAGTCATTTGTCACCACTATTACAAACATGAAAAATATTGCTCTCTGATAATCTTTATCCAACTACCAAGAGTGGAGACTATTGTAGACTTGGTGATTAATGTATTACTACTCCACCTTCTACGTCCAGTTTGACTTTAGTTGCTTCAATTACCGAATCAACTAGGTCACCATATCTAAAGTTCTACCAGAAACCTTTCAATAAGAACTAAGAAATCAAAATGCTAATATTTTACTATGGAGCCCAAAAAAGTGTTCAATCGTGCGTCAATAAGGTCTCAGAAAGTAACATTTCAATAAAGTGACCGCTACGTTTACAGATTGCGTTTAGTTGACCCGGATACCGACCGTATATAAATATTTCAGATGTCTTCCCAATAACGCTTAGGGCTGCTACAATTTAGAAATTGAGTCGAAAATATGATATTATATGAAACGTGAAATCTTCCATTGCCATAATGTATTAGATCGTATATGAGTCCAGAAGTTATGAAGTGAATTTCATTTTTGTGTAATTTGGATTTATTTTTTAATGACTGGGTAATTGATTATACAATTACGTTTTTTAATAAAAGAATGTTTTCAAAAAGTGATGTTCGTTATACATGCCTCTGAAGCCTTAGTATGAATTTGTTTTAGACGTTCGACGCTCTGATTGGCCGGCTGCAATGAACCAACCAATCAGAGTGTCAAACACACCCTCGTTTGGATTATTTTTAATGTAAAAAGAACTCACCCTTCTAGAAAATAAAACGTAATATTCTGACAACTACAGAAAGCATTTTGTTTATTAATTTAAACGATTGATTTTCGTGCCCCAAGAAATTCGAATTTGAAGACTTAGAACATGATCAACAAAGTATACTAATGAAACCATCTTAATTAATTAAACTTCTTGGAAACAGCTAGGTATCAAATCTTATCCCAAATAACTAAAAAATAACAGTACACAAAGAAAACGGCCTTTAAAAGGCGTCCCTTTCTCTTAACTGATATCCTAAGGCCATCAAAATAAACAGCTTCATCACCAAACCTTAAGCCTTTAGATAAAACCTTCCCCGAATACGGTTTTGAACCTTATGTATAGGTAATTAGGGTATATATACATTGTTAATTTGGTTTAACGCCCGTGGTCAGGTGTAGTGAGGCATACTGAGCCGATTATGGTTTGCAGAATGGCATCCTTAACGTAGAGTGCTCAAGTATCCACTAGGGTAAATGTTCATACGTACATAATATTATACAGCATGTGTTGTAAGCGGAGTGTGACAAAAGTGAACCTTTATACACCTTATTGTTAATACTTATTTTGCAGCAGATTATGTTATTATTCTAATTCTATGAATATTAATAGCCTGCCTCATTAGTCTATGGGTAACAAATGGACCAATCCACTATTCATACATCCATCAAAAATTGAAACATGCACAACTATGACCTTTAGGGGCCTAGTACAAGAAAATGAATGATGGCCAATGTAATGAAGGATGATCCAAAAAAGTAAAAACTTAAAAAGTAAACTAACCAAAGTGGTTACCACTTTGGTTAGTTTACTTTTTAAGTTTAAAAGGTATTTAGTGCAAATATTGAAACCACAAATTGTTTAAAATGCTTTTAAAATGAAATGTAATTAATCTAATATTATAATTACCAATTAAGATATTCAATTTAATTAATAAATCAAACTTTTTCAGACTTGAATTCATTCAAATCATAATTTATTATATCAATATTTTGAACTAGAAAATTATTGAATAGGTTTCAAAAAAGATTCAGTTTAAAGTAACGTTATAATTTAAATGGAATTTTATTCCATTTTTTTATGAATGAACAAGCAAACAAAAGTTGGCAAAGCCTTTGAAAGGTCACATCTCTATCTCGTATAACCTTTTAGGAAAATAGCACGATGATAACCACTCCCAAATTAATGCAACAAGAAAGCATCTAATCCGATTCCACCACTTACGAACCGTGTCATACCGGACGATACGACACCGTTACGATAAAGATAACGTCCACTACACGGGGTGCCCATTAAAACACGGCTATTACCTCGTCTGCCTTCGGACAAAAACCGACCCAAATCGAATAAACACCCAATAACAACGATGAAGGTGTTACAGTAATCGTTTCAATTCGAATAGAATTCGATTTACAATCGGTAACGTACGCCCATTATGTTTACAATCGGGATTCGATATTAGGTATCGATATGATCATTCGATCATTCGGATGTGATTGCTCGGACGTGGATACGGTTTGTAGTGTTTGTTTTAGTAATTTATGATCGTGAATCTGCATGCCATTTTTGTTGCATGATCATTAAATTTCGGTTTTACTGATTCGTGACTTTTACGAGGATTTTGTCGCGTTTTTATTTGATGATCCTTAAATCGTTACTATGCTTGTGTTTTGATTCACAAGTGTGATATAGTTAAAAGTTACAAACAGTAATTTCTTTCAGTGTATGTAATAACTATTCTCACTTTATGTTGCATGAATCTGATAATAATAAATGGTAATGAGGGTATGTCCTGTACAGAATTCACAAATTATTATAAAGATAATCAAAATTTGATCTACCGATTGTCTGCAGAGAAACAGAAAATATTCTATATAAAAATTCTTAAAAATTGCCTCAATATCGATACAGTTAAGTTCCTGGTATCCACTTAGGCTGAAAGTAGTCTGCTTACCCATTTATTCGACCATAGCGTAAAACCCTTGGCCTGTTTTTCGGGCCAATGAGTTCCGATATTAAATTTGCAAAGTTGTACCACGATAGTTGGCAACTTTATCGACTTATTAGACAAAAGTTATCTTACGAAGTGCGCCGTTGCAAGCCTTTATCTCCTAAGTGGATGTAAAACTATACTTTTTGCAATGAATGCGGACTAGTTTTGAAGTAGACGTTAGTAGGTATTCGTTTATTTAATAATAGCGATCGATTTGCAGCTTGAGTCGCCGCGTGGGCACCGACTGCCTGTGAGTTTAATCGCATGGCTATAGAAAAAAGAAGACTACGTCGTTTTAATTTTTCTTGACTCTCTCCAGACATTATTAATATTAGTAGTAAAAGACCTAATGCGACGCGAAATAATGGCAAAGAGACGTTACATTTGTACAAAAGTTATGAAATACAACCAAAACACACTTTTACTTAATCATTGTGAAATAGGCTGTTAGTAATTATTTTGTCTAGTTTTACTAAAAAAGCAAATCAAATATACCTACAACTACTACAGTTGTAGGTTTCCAAATTATTGTTTTTTCTGCTACCATTAATAGAAATATTTACTTTTAGAAAAGAATAATACCTACCTACTATTTTTATCTCTAACATTAGTAGTTATTTTCAGAATTCAAGCCTGCCTATCATAGCTATTAAAGTACTGGAAACCACAGTGGGCAGTCCTTGTCTACGTTATAAGGATTCAATTAATATTTTCGTCAAAAAATCTTAAATTCTTCAAAGTTTAAATTGAAACTAAAAATAGTAATATTGTCAAAATCAACATTATTTTCGTTACCACCTTTTTCTATGATAAGTAGACCAAAATTTATTATGATTCTATCATAAACTCAATCAATATGTACATAGCATAGAAAACACAATTCGCCAACAAAACCCGACATTTTGAAATATAACAACGGCCGACTTAACTCCGAGTAACGTTCCAACATTCCTAAAGCAGCTTTGTCAAATAAATTCGAAGTAACGTAACGTTGGCCGTACCGCATTATAGAAAACTTCGACTGTAGATAATCCCGGACTTGTTATGCTGATATGGGATAAGAAACAAAGGGCGGATGATACATTATCCACTTATCTTGTCATAAAACTTGATTGTACGAAACTTGCTTGAAGGTTAGCTCAAGACTAGAGGAACGTCCTTGACCGGTTTTGCATGTTTGGGAGATGACGTCATTGAGTAAGCGATAAGATAAATTGATAGATATAAACGGTATGTGGATGTTGTAGGAGTTTAAACCCTATTGACATGAAGTTGATCTCTTCTTTTGCATTGCTTCAAAACCACGTGAATATTTGGCATTAAGTTCTAAATTAAAACGAAGTTCATGATGATTGACTGCTTGTGTCTGGTGAATTTTTTTTAAAAACGCGTATTTTTAATAGGTAATATATCCATTTTCCATAGGATTTATAAGCCAACTGATTGATTTTATTACTTATTCTTATTAGTGTCTGATAAAACTAAACCACATACAAGGAGTCAATGACGTTGTGAGTCAATCACTTTGTATTTAAGTATATCACAGAGTAAATCACAGCTCCATTTCAAAATACACTCGCACCTACATAAAATTTTACACGGTTTGAAATTGGGCCAACATTACGACCAAGCTCGTTCAGTACGCAAGTTACAAAGATACCTCGTAGATTAATAACTTACGCAAAAAATTACATTATAAATAACATTTAGATTAAGAAAGACTACAATACAAATTGAATTTGTTATCTCAGGCCTGTTTATATTCAGTCCCTTGACACAAAAAGCCGTTTCCAACAGTGTATTTCAAATCAAATCACGGTTCACTGAGGGAATACCTTATCTTAAAAAATAAAATCGTACACTGTGAAATATAATAAAATATTTTTGTTGCTTCTACGCTTTTCCTTGTATTTTTTAATGGTCTAACTTCCCGGTTGTCGTAACTTAGTGATTGGTTTGCTATTAGAAAGTACTGGTTCGATTCTATTTTTTTTTCTTTTATTTTGACAGCTGTGCAACGTGTCACGGGTTCGATTCCATAGAATAACTCTTTCAATCCACAAATTGTTGTTTCGGGTATGTGTATTATGTGTATTTGAACTTCTATGTTTGTGAACGCACCTACGCCACAGGAGACAAACCAAGTGGGGCGCGACGTTTGAAAAAAAAAATACAAAAATTAATGAGAATCTCATCACCAAGAACCCGTGAAAGGCCTTTGCTGAACTATGGAGTTACTCTACGAGGGTTTACTATAATCGTAGTTGACAAGGCTCATGTTTATTAGAAATCGCTGTTACCTAGTATCTGTCAAATGTGTAGCCCTTAAGGCTAAGTACTTACTGCGCGATTTCCTCCCGCTCCCGATGCGGTTGCGGGTCCGCAGCCTTTGTAGAATATGTATGTAAAAAGTCACATATCACGGCGCGTTTTCCGCCCGCTCGCGCATCATTCGATAGTAACCTGTCAAGTTTGCCGACAATAATCGCAACCGCGGTGGTTGTGGGAACGCAGGAAACTGCGGTCTGGTGAGTTTTGTATAAAAATAAATCTCTATTCTCTACTCAATATCAATATCTACTCAATATCCGACAGTAGAACAGTTATCACTGGTATTACATCTCATCCGACATATCTCCACTATATACACGCGCGCATACACACACACCACACACACACACATACATACATACACACACACACGCACACTCACACTCACACAGACACACACACGCACACACACACGCACACTCACACTCACACAGACACACACACGCACACACACCACACACACATACATATTTCTTTTTCTTTTTAATTCTCTTTTTATTTTGTCTCTCATTTGTATTATAATGTTTTGCTGACTGAAAGAGACTGGGCCTCACGACACAGGGAATCCTAGTGTGGGGTCCAGAGCCATATAAATATGTAATGTGAAGCTTCTTGTCAATAAAAATATTTTTTATTTTTATTTTTTTATTTTTATTCCGTCACCGCTGCGGGCGCAAGAGAAAATCACTTCATGAGTACTTGGCTTTAGTAGTTGAATGGAATGAAAGATATAATTGATATATCATTTTACATACATATATGTACAACCCCACGCCTGTCTCCATGGGGATAAGCAGATACTATGGAACAGTCAATTGCTACGATTCTCACATACCTCTTTTGCTTCATCAACAGTCATCAGTCTTTTCATGCATGCTCGTCGGTTAAAAGTACTTTTAATTTGGTCTTTCTTTACATAACATACATAACATCACGCCTTTTATCCCCAAAGGGGTAGGCAGAGGTGCACATTCTACCACAGTACAATGTAACACCCACTTGACCCATGTGAGCCTATGCCATTGGTCCTTCTTTAATGTAATAAATTTTACTGTATTTCATCACAAATTTTATTTTGAAAATAAAATGAATAATGCATTGACACGTGGTGCTACAGTTAAATAGGAGAGAAGTGTATTGCCATAAATATAAATATTCACCCTTGAAATAATAAACCAAACGAGGAAGAATTGCCTGGCATTATTTATGTCGAAAATAACTTAAGAACGAGGAAACAGACTTAATTCCGTTTTCATAAATCGCCAATTTAATATGAAAATAACTCACACAAGCTTACATAGATCCACATTATTTTTGATATCTATTCAAATCGAGATGAATTTTTTGTCAGAAATCAATTAACTTAGAATATCACCTGCAAGCAAACGAAAGCAATCAATCATTCGATTTGCGTCTAATAAAAATTTCTCTTCATCCAATTGACACATGAAAAAATTCAATTTCACAAAAGCCGTAGGTACGTAAAAATAATGTCGTAAAAGGGAACGGAATTATCTAATTGGATACGATAATATCGAGCAATTACGCTAACATTGCTTTTTATTGACGATGTCTTTATTTGGAATGAGCTATTAATCCCGCAATAGACGCGGTCCTCCTCGTTAAAATCATAAGAACTGATTGGATCTGATTGCGAGGTAATTGAATGGAGGTTTTGTGAAGGCTTGTGTTGTACATGTCGGTATTTTTAATGGGTTTCGTAATGAAAAGGACGATATTACTGAATGTGAAGGTCATGGAACCATTGACTTTTTTAAGCGGCTTACAGCGACGATTCATAAGCCCCGTACGACAACGTGAGCCGACTTCCATGTCAAAATTTCTTTATGTTGAGATCGCGCAATTTTGTGCCTTACCGTCGTACAAGGGGTAATACTCTTTTTATTTTCGTCAATCAGTAACATTTATATTCCACACACGAAACAAATACATGCACATGCATAAAATATTCCATAACATTCCAAATGAACTTTAATCGCGACCTTCATTCACGACGTTTCAACGCTCACTTCTGCTTACTAATGAATGGTAAACCGATATAGAAACGTCGTAACGACCGAGCGATCATAAGGTTCATTTTACAACAGATGTAATAAAATCTTCGTAAAAATACAACAAACAAAATATATGTTAGATCAGCAGTTACTTATTTATATGAAACGGTAAGGTTTTTAGTGACGGTCATAAAACGATGTTCTTAACAATGGTTGACAATAAAACATGAAAAGTGCGTTAACGGCCTATAAAGTCTGTTTTTAGTAGGACGTTAAACAAAATCGGACTGCCAATAGGTCAGGCTGTGTTATGGGAGGCATTTGATCACCTCCGCATAACGATATATTTGATTATTGTTTTTATAATAACTATCGTGAGACATACTAAATTAACTAAAAATCACGGATTGCTCACGTGTAAACACTGAGAAAATCTCAGAGGGGCGCGAAATCTTCGCGACCGCGCACGCTGCTCATGAGGAAGAACCCCTCTGTGGTTCGAAACTAGTAGAGCTTTTCTCAGTATTTTCACGCGAGTACATCGTAACTTTTAGTTAATGTTTGATTATTATGTTGCATTGTTTTGAATAATGAGATCGCTTATGGTATGAGTCACAATCATCATCAATAGTAATATTCCAGTACCGAAGTATGGGCCTCTTCTATACAAGAGGGTTGTAACATTCTTCAAATAATCATATCATATTGTTAATAAACCAGCGGACCCCGCGAAGTTTGATTCGCTATTAATTTCTTTATCTTTGTTAACTTCTTTTTACCTAATTATAACCAATGAAGAATAAGCGAATTTGGTTCATCTATTCTCGAGATTTGCGCTTATCTACCGTTCAGCGATTTTATGTATTCATTTTTGTATATATCTAGATGTGACCAAATACAAGAGGCATGTAGAAAAGTATTTAACTGTTTCAATAAATGGATTACATATATTTCTTATAGTATGTAGTCAACACATTTTAAAAATGATTTTTTTTATTAAATACATATATGTAACAGTTTCATGTTTTATAAACTGTGTGCGGTTGTCAACTGCATACCCAATAAAATAAATAAAACTACAATTTTTATAGCATATTTTTGTACGCAACTTTGTCGCTACACAATATAACTAGATTTTTAAAATAAAAATAAACATAAAGTGTCCTGAATTTATATTCGACATAGTTTTAAAAATGGTTTATTTTTAGAAATCGGATTTGAATATTCAATCATTAAAGAAAATAAAACATATACACCTATAAATTAAAATCTAAATAATAAACATAAAGAAAAATCAAAAGACTATTCTTTCAAATTAAATATGTACCACATAATCTCACTGCCCTGTACCGATGAAGCAAAACTATTTACAAAGTATTTAATTAAAATTCTTGGCAACTTTGTTAAACAATCTACGCTTTACATGCTAAGAATCTGTGTGCTACACACGTAGCGTAGTTGCTACGAAAATCTGTAGGCGGGGCATAACAGTCAAGTGCTACGAATGCTACGGCGACAGCTTGGACACTGCTACGCGTGCTACGAGCTCCATTATACGGTAGCATGCAAATGCTGTATTCTCCAAATAAAATGTTAACATAGAGAATGAATTTTACTTAGAATTCATACTTGATTCGGTGCCACAAATAGTAAAACACTTTAATTATTAACTCTTTTACCTACGACTACAAATAGTTTTATGTTTTAGATGAACACATCACATTTATAGACCAAATTAAGGACCCTTTAACTCGTCGAGTACCGTCATTATAGATACAATTATAGAACAATAGGTTGCGGTCACCGGTGACCGCTTGGTGTTTGACAGTTTAACTGTGCACAAATTGACTAGATTAATGAGAGGTAAACAAATAATACCTTGTTTTTATAATAACTACAGTGAGACATACAAAAATAACTAAAATCGTGGGTTACTCACTCTCAGCGAGCACTCAGTGCTGCACGACGTCGCCGCGACCGCGCACGTTGCTCATAAGGAAGAACCCCTCTGTGGTTCGAAACTAGTAGAGCTCTTCTCATTATATTCACGAGAGTAACTCGCGATTTTAGTTAAAATAATACCCTGCATGTTGTCTGTTTTTGTTCTGTTGTTGTGTATTTAAAAAACAGCCGCAAAATGATAACAACACAAGCCAATTTGGTTTCAGCAAATACAGTATGTCCTCCAGCGAACGTTGATCTAATACATCGCATCACTTACCCGCTACTCTCTGGAGATATTCTTAGTCTTTAACTTGCCTGTGTATTTCGCCCACTACGTTCTCTTTACAAGGTAAGTCGGCCGTCGGTTAAACCGACCAAGATTGCATAATAAATTGGTCTGGGTGAACAACCAAACAAAAATGTCGTGGTAGTCCGCAAGTTTAAAAAAAAAGTTCGAAACCTACCAACGGCAACTACCAATATGAACTTTTCTAAGTTATGTATACTTTCTAAGATTATTTACATACCACTGACAAACGGTGAGGGAAACATAGTGAGGGAATTTGGGTTTATAATTTCTAATAATGAGTGTGAAATTACGAACCTGCATTTGAGTAACCTGCGTGGTGATTAATCCGATTAGTCTCCGTGCGAGAAGAAGCTTTTGGTCAGAAGTGGCCACTTATAGGGAAGTAAATGAAAAACTACACGATTAGAATGTTGTAATCTTTCTTGAATAACGTGGGAAGATGTCGTCCTAAGGAGACCAGGATTTATAAACGTGGGCGTATACTTCTAGTTTCATTTGTACTTAAGACATTTAAACTGTCAAACACCAAGCGGTCACCGGTGACCGCAACCTATTGTTCTATAATTGTGTCTATAATGACGGTACTCGACGGGTTAAGTAGCTTTGTTGAGAATAAAGGTTTCGTTTCAATAACAATGTCGGTTTTATTTCGTAAAAATGCTATTTATTCTTGTTAAGGTGATGTTAACCCACGCTTGCTTTGAGAGTCTGAGATGAAATGAGACCCTATTTATCAGACGGAATATGATGTCTAAAGATATAATTTTGATTATAAGACTTATTCCATGACTGACAAGGTTGCGAATTATAAAACTCTTCAGTGATAAACTGCCCTAATGCTATGCAAATATGTATATTATGCATAATATTAAAATCATTTTTCAAGTACAGTTAATTAAAAATAAGCGATGATATCCGACATATTATAAAAGCAAGTTTATTGTCTCATATCTTTTCATTTTATGTTTATGAAATTTCAACGAAAATTCTCTCCATATTTTTTGTGTTACGAACGATATGGGTTCTTTATTAAGAAATATTTTGTAACATAGCCGAAACATTTTTCTTAATGATGTAATCCAACCTTGGTTCACCCGAAAAGCTAAGTTAATTGGTTTAATTAGCCGAATTTAATTAGTTGATTTAAGATTACATTTTTTAGAAACAAATAAAGAGTATCGGACCGTATTGAAGTACTCTTTCTTGTAGTTCCTTATTTACGATCTATAAATGTTTTCTATTGTTGTAATAATTAAATTATACTTTACATATTAATTTTTATATTTTTTCTTTTTTTTATGGGATTAAGCCAGTAAACGAGCAGACGAAACACCTGATGGGAAGCAGTCAACGTCGTCCATGGACACCGGAAACACCAGAGGCGTTACAAGTGCGTTACCGGCCTTTTGGGAATTGGGAATTTGAGGATTATGCGGGATTCGAGGATCGGGGAGACTGGGGTGGGAGGGTAAATGAGCCTCCGGTAGTGAGGTCACTTACATGATGAAACACAACGCAAGCGTTTTTTCACGTCGGTTTTCTGTGAGGCCGTGGTATCGCTCCGATTGAGCCACCCCATTCGTGCCGAAGCATGGCTCTCCCACTCTTTAATATTAACCTACACATATTTAATATTATATAAATTGCACTGTTGTATTTATTTGCACAAACGATACCGTACTTTTAATTATTTCGGATAGCCCAACAGTACTTACTTAGTTTTGTTCTAAAGAAAAAGTCGAAGGTATCTTCAATGATTTTTCATTCCTTTGACATTACAGTACGCAGGGAAAAGTCCGTCCTAACCCATAAATACTGACAGATCACTTAAAATAATTCTCAAACTTCCAAGTTTTTCAACGTACCCATAAAAATCCGGGGCGGTTTATTCATTAAAATAACTGGAAGTGGACTCAGCGAAATAACACAATTTGAAATTATTATACCGACCGCCATTGCTTAACTAGACCAAGTTAAGACTTAAGTTAAAAGTTCGCCGGTCACAGATAACGTTACGCCATCGAATTACGATTCGGATGTAGGTTAACATAGATGAGTTAAGTGTTTTTGCTACTTTGCGGATTTAAGGACTACAGTAAAGTTCGAGTCTAATATTTATGATACGTTCTCAAAGTTGCTCCACTTCGATTTTTCCTCAAAGTTTTTTTATGAAGTTAGAAACAATTGTTATTTTGTCCTGTATCGTTGTTTGCAATTAGGAGATGTAATGGAAAAGTTTTATTGAGAAATAGTGAGACGTCAGGAAGATACGACTTTGAGGAAATGCTATCTCCGCTCATTTCTAATGTATGAGTGGATATTATTACTTAAACGTGGGTTGTGAACTATTGACCAACGGCAAAAGCCTATAAGAGGGGATTTGATTTCATAGTTTCAAGATGTTAACTAACTTCTGTTAGAGATTTTTTTAAAAAACCTAGGACTACTTTGTCTTACTCGGGAATTGAACTCCTTGTAAGGCAGTCGCACTTACGACCACTCGGCCGAGGCAGTCAAAAGATGACGCAATAAAACAGTGTGTTAATATCCTTCACTCGTTTTACGAGTACTTGTATTTTGTTCCCATAAGTCATACATAACACCTAGTGATAATCATATCATCATAATCAGGTAGAATACGTGCACTGCTAAACAAAGACTCTTAAGTGATACGCTTGACAGGGAACTAAGCAAACTACAATTACCGTCACCGATATTTCAGTAAATGCTGCTATCCATCTCTCAGAATCTAGTAAGACAGTAATAACAAGAGAATATATTTTTAGGTCTAAGTAAAACCAAATGTACTCACATCAACATCGATCCCAGGTTGTGCAAAGATCCTTGTGAACGGATATTCTTTAGGCAGGTAACTGAAGAACTCCTGCCGCCCTCTATACCACTTTACACTATATAACGTCTCATTTCCTTCTAGAGTCCACTTGCAGCCAAGAAGCACTGTGTCACCAAGTTTTACTGCTGATGGGGCTATGAGTTGCACATCTCGAAGCGCTATGGCATCTGGAACAAAAATAAGTTTATATTAAATACTATCTCACACTCTCTACAAGCCAAACAAAAGAGACTAGTAAGAGGATGCCTCAATTTACGTTTGCGACGTGTCCCAACACATAATCAGAAAAATAGAATAAATAGTTATCCCGGAACATTTTTCAGTTCCACAATTTATTTGAGAACCAACCATATGTTTTTATACATAACATCACGCCTTTTTATCCCCGAAGGGGTAGGCACAGGCGCACATCACGGCACTTAATGCCACTGTACAATGTAACGCCCACCTTTCACTATTTATGTTACTGAGTCCCATGTAATAGGAGGTGAGCCTATTGCCGTATACCGGGCACAATTCCAGACCCCGTACTACTACTGTGTTTTTTTTAAACCCAGTAATACTCTGCCCGACCCGGGAATCGAATCCGGCAAGGCAAGGGGTCTCCCCTTGCCCGGCAGTCCTTCGCACTTGCGACCACTCGGCCAATGAGGTAGTCTGAGCATGCATGCAGGAGCGCATGTGTTTTTATACATGACATATATATTATTCAAATACATAGGTCACCACGAAAATACCGCGACAAAATAATATCAGAATCTAACCAAGTCACACCCTTTCATAAGAGGTCAGCAAAAAAAGACATTTTCACCTCATTTCGATGTAAATAACATTTGATTCAATATGTCTGTACTTGGTCCCAATCTAGCAACTGATACCGTCGGTAAATCAATTTAGCGAAGTAATGTACAGAAACATTTGTTCCAATGTCGTATTTTCTTTTTCTCTGGCCGCCATCATGTTGTGGTATCGAGATGTGGTAGAGTGTGATTGAAAGCGTGCAGCAGTTTTTGCGTTAGCGATTTTCATTCAATGAACGTTTTAATAATTTATGACTGCGCTATTTTAATAAATAATTGATTCAAGTTGATTACAGATTTTAATTTTGTTGGCCAAAAATTTGATATAAATGAAAGGGGAATACAATAACACAATAATAAAACTATAAAAGTCGACTATAAAACTATTAAACGAAATTATATTTCGAGTTAGCTATGCAAAAAAGTGAATGTTTGAACAAATATTCACCTTTATCAGTGCAATATCCCTATAAATGTATTTTATTATGACACTATTACTTTATCTGAGTAAACGATATTTACCCCCTACCGATATTAAAAACAGGTAAAGGTACCTCACATCCACAACCCACTTGGCAATATTTGAGAGCGCAACTTGTTGCAGGAAGAATACTGTCAGTTGACAGAACGTTGCATAACATGTTGCACATCAATAAATTGTTGTCTAATTTACACGAGGCTTTAACTAATATCGCTCTAAGCTATAGTTCATCGCTGCCCGCTACAACTACGACTCCACCATACCACTGGGTCGCTTTGACCGCAAACAATTACATTACACCAAGCGACGCCTGCTCTTAATGCAATTACAAGACACACGCCCGATTTATTTATAATTACACCTTCTTGATATAATCAGGTGTGAGATTCACTAATCTAGAATTTAAGTTAATATTGATATAATAGTCACAGTCGTGGTGGCCCGGAGGTTAAGACGCCCACTTCTCATGCATGAGGGTGCGGGTTCGAAACCTACCAACGGCAAGTACCAATGTGACTTTTTCCGAGTTATATGTACTTTCTAAGATTATTTAGACACCACTGACAAACGGTGAAGGAAAAACATCGTGAGGAAACCTGGACTTATAATTTCTAATTATAAGTTTGAAATCGCCAACCCGCATTGAGCAAGCGTGGTGATTAACGCTCTAACCTTCTCCGTGTGAGAAGAGGCTTTGCTCAGCAGTGGGCATTTATAGGCTGTTGATGATGATTGATATAATAAATTAATATGGAAGTAATTTGTGTGGGTGTTGTAAATTGGTGGAATCAAAAAAATTCAAGTGTGGGAGAGCCATGCTTCGGCACGAATGGGCCGGCTCGACCAGAGTGATACCACGGCCTCACAGAAAACCGACGTGAAGCAACGCTTACGTTGTGTTTCGTCGTGTGAGTGAGGTTACCGGAGGCCCAATTGCCTTCCTCTTCCCCAATCTCCCCAATCCCTGAATCAATCCCCAAAAAGCCGGTGACGCACTTGTTCATGGGCGACGCCGATTGCTTCCATCAGGTGATCCGTCTGCTCGTTTACCGACTTATGTATGCCATAAAAAAAAACTTTATTTGTCTGTCTATCTGACAAACTTTTGCGAAATGCATGAAAATGTTTAAAGAATTGTTTTTATTCCCGAAATATCGTTAAAGAACTAAACTAGAGTCTGATGATCGAGAAGTTTTTATAACAGCGTAGATATAAAACATATACCTCGGATACAACATAACACACGGTTGGTGCGGTGGTTGGGCAACCGGCTGCCGCGCAACGTGTCGCGGGTACGATTCTCGCACGGAACAACTCTTTGTGTAATCCACAAATTGTTGTTTCGGGTCCAGGTGTCATGTGTATGTGAACTTGATGTTTGTAAACGCACACACGACTCAGGAGAAAATCCTAGTGTGGAGCAACGTTTTATTAAAAAAATATATATCAATACTATACTGTTAAATATTATTTCTAGATCTTTTGCCAATTTCCAAGTTAATTTGAATATCTTCAAATTAACTGTCATATCTAACAAAAGCTTGAAGTAAAAGTGTATTCAGATGTAATCATAGACTGAAGCTAATTAGTTGTCATTGGTTTAATTGGATAATTACCTCTATAATGTTACATGTAATTAAGCGATGTGTCGCTTTGAGTGGTGCAGTAAATAGCACTGTGTATATCTTAATGTAGATTCCATTGATATGTAGGAATTTGTGGATTGGTAGAAACAATAACTTGAAGTATTTTTGTGATTATTACGTATGTGTTAAGATATGTATTAATTGAAAACCGAAGCAAACATAACAAACATAATAACTTTACTACCAATTTGATAAAAATTAAGTTCCAACGAAACTAGAGGTACAAAGTGGTTTTACATGTGTTTATTTTATTTTATTTTTTTAAACACACTAGGATAGTCCCTTGTGTCGTAAGTGCTTTGACAAACATACAAGTTCACATACACATGACTCCCAGACCCGGATCAACAATTTGTGGATCACACAAAGAATAGTTCCGTCCAGAAATCGAACCCACGACATGTTGCGCGGCAGCCAGTTGACGAGTCACCGCGCCAACCGTGCAGTTACTAGATTTTCAGAAAACTATTTGCTTCAAAACTTATATGAAACTATTGACTTTTATTACTATTGTATCAATAAATATTATCCAAAATATACTCCATTTTTTTCCTTTACATAAAATAAACTCGAAATTATACCTCTACTTAACTTCAAACAATTCACGCAATAGATAAATTTTACTCCAGAGACCTTACTCCTGTCGGCGATATTTTCGAGAAAAAACAATATATAAAAGAACGACTAACACCAGGGGAACCTAAAAAGAGACATTTGACAGAAGGTATGAGCGATTGTATGCGCGTGCCGAGGTGCAATTCATCATAATACGCAACTAAATGTCGAGAACAATTTGGGAGAAATAGTTTTTTCGGTCAAGTTTGGCCAATAGGGTAGATGACTAATTTGTATTTTAATGTTCCTCTGGTAGATTGTTTAAAAACATTACACACGTATTTTTATATTGTTACGAAAACGAATAGTGTTTCGAAGATAATTATTTATTTGAAATATCGCATGACGTCACTTTTGAGTACGATTTATACTCTAACATGACGTAGCTACCTCCCACTCCCAAACTTAGATTCGTTTTATCTAAGTATTGTTTTCTTATACGACAAAATAAAAAAAAAACGTGGCCAATATTTTATTCATTACTAACTGACAGACTGATTAGATTTTTAATGTTCATACCCTGTTATTATTCCTATTAGCTTGATTTTTTGAAAGACTGTATAATAGTTCTTAACAAACTTATGGTTACTCTTGTTTATTTTATTGTCTTTTGTTGTCTACTTCTAGTTTTGTGTATTACTATTAATTTTGTTTTTCATTCTGTTCACACATGAACATGCCATGTCAGCGAGATAATCCTACGTGATAAAGTATTGAAAAAACATATTAATTCCAGAGTATACAACTAGTTAAAACATCACGTACTCACGTAAGGATATAGCGCTGAGATGGTAGAGTACACGCATAGCACACAACCATAGTGTGGTATGTGTGTATATAGGATAAGTTTAGTATATAAAATCATGTAGAATAAGAAATAAATCAGTTGATTCCGATTTTGACTCACTACCCTCCCTCCACCTCTGGGTGGAGGAGCTCCTCCTCTCACTGTGGCCAAGACACCTTTAGCCATCGACCGATCTGTCGTGTGGGTCTGCTCGACAGGCAGTGAGAAAACCCTCACCACCATACCCCATTCCTACCCACATTCCGTCTGCCATCATAGGTCTCAGGTGGCAGATATCCAGCACCTATCTATATAAGTACATATTATAAATACGTATAGTAGGGCTAGGGTCTAGGGATTGTAGGGCTAGGGCATTAGGCGCGTACGAAGCGTAGGTCTGTATCACAGCTAGCATTACGTTAGCTAGTAGTCATTAGGATTAGATAGTCCTGTACAGTAGGATTATGGTGCTACCCCGCTGTACACATTCCTTACTTGGTTACAAGGTTTCAAACACGCAGCCTCGTGAACGAAAAGCGAGCGTCTTAAACCTGGTGCTGGCACTTACGCGTAAGATTAACAGAAACCCAATAACATAACATAACATAAAACAATGAATTGACTTGAATGTCTAATAACATACTTTACGATAGTCAATACATATTGTAAGCGTCCAAAATCCAGAATCACTTAGTAAGCGAAAAACGTTTGGCCTCTAATAACCTGACAAATTGTGAAGAAACTAAGGTCGAGATATGTTAGTACAGAGTTCAGATCGTCCATTACGTAATAGCCAATACAGCCTGTTAAGAACCCAATTATGTTTTAATTCATTTCATCATCATGTATTCATGCAGAACTTATATAGATTTGAATCTTAGATATTTTTATCAATTCTTAAAAAAAGTGTTACATCTATTAAAATTCACATCCAAATTAATCACCAAGTACCTAGTGAAATAACAGGTCATATATCATAATAAGAATAGGTGCCTAACAAACGGTAAACATTAATCAATAGTGGGAAACAGTAACAGCTAATAAGTCATAACAGGAAAAAGTTAATTCGTGATGTAACATACCCCGATGAACGGAACCTCGAGATAAATTAAGTGAGCAACTTGCTTCTTAGGGAAACTTCCAGAAATAATCGCGTCCTTCCTTATCTTTTGTAGGAACACTTACAATTTGTTTAATATCGGAAGAATTGGCGCTGAATTATCATAGATTCGACCCTCGTGGTCTGGTGTGCAGATACGATGACCCAGAGATAAATACTCTCTCTTGTTTTCAAAGGAATTTTCTTTTTCTTTGAATTTTTGCTGAGTAGCATCGTTTTTTTTTAGTAACAAAATTTTACTTTACTCTTGTCGAGTCTTGACGAATTAATTTCTAAGTGAAAAATAAATTAGATTTGTAATTATCTGAGACAGAAATTATACATAGTTTATTTATTTATTCATAAACAATTTGAATTGTATTTTTGTAACTAAAGAAAAACATATATAAATAAGTAGAAAATTAATTGTCTCTTTATTATTATAAATAAGCCGAAGAAGTAATGTAAATATATAAGTAATGTTGATTAAATATTTTTCTGTAGTCTTATTTCGTAATGAATCAAACAAAATTTAATAACTACTTTAATAAACATTTATTTATTCATATAATATTTCATATACACCATATAGCAGACAGAATTACGAAGGACAACTGACACAATACAAGCAATAGGTGCATACTAAGGTAGGTAGGTACATACTCCTTAAGGAACATACACAGTCCACATATAAAATATATATATTCCTTTCCATAATTGTACCACAAGACAATCAGCCAAGCGTCACCGATTCATGGTAGATGTCATGATGTCCCACCCACACGCACAAAGCGCTTCGCATCAAGCTTACTTCTATGGGGTGGAATTCTTTGCCAGAGTCTGTATTTCCTGAAGGGTTATGACCTGAGAGTCTTGAAGGCCCGAGTGAATAGGTTGCTTATGGGACGACGTGCTTCATCGTAGACCGCAACATCGCTTAACACCAGGCGAGATAGTGGTCAAATATCGGCCCATCAAATACTAAAAAAAACCTACATAACGTATATTTTCTCTATAATCTTTCCAGAAAATTTAAAATAACACAGTTCAAATTAATGACTTTTGAGCCGTATTAAAAATTTAAATACAAATACTTAACTCGCATCATCTTTCTCTAACGATTCTTACTTCAGGTAACTTATCAAATAATCCTTATAATTAATTACTGTCAAGTGCTCTTTGAAGAATTAACAGAATTTGATACAATCAACTGAGTTCCGGGTTGAGTGCGTGGGATGGAAGTTCTTCAACGAGTCTATTTTGAGGGGCTCTCTCTGTCTTAGCAGAAGTTCGTTGGAGGAAAACTGTTGTATAGAGGAAGGAAAGGCCATAATCGCCTTATATTTTGATATTAAAACGTGACTAATAAATAGAATCGAGGAAGAAATAAAATATTTTCAACTCTTCAATCTAAATACAAGCATTGTAGCTGTTAAGTAGGTTGTTGACACAAGAAATGAAATTTAATGAATATTAAGACATCTAACAAAAATAATGTTTTACATTATTTTCGTTAATTAATATGTATGACATTTATATATATTTATATGTATATACATGTGTATATACATTATGTATATAAACTAGTTGTTGCCCGCGAAAATAGAATGCCCCCGTAGAATAATGACTTCTGGCGGAATTTAGCCTTTTGAATTAGTCTACGGTAACGAATGTCGTCAGAAATGATTCAGTGCCTAGGATAGGGCACCTCCCCTGTAGATGATAGCGTGATAATATGTAACTTATATATTGATCCGACTTATCAGTAATATTCTTGATAAATTTGAAGTAAATCCATGCAGTACTATTTGACATCATCCCGGACATTCATTCAGACAAACAGTAAAAAATGCTAAAAATTATATTTTTGGCTTCAGTATCGATTGTAGTTCACGCTACAAGTATTCTATTTTATTATGTGTATAGAAGATTGTATTTCTCCACGGACTTGTGTTCGTGCCCTTATCATATTATAATAGTTACATTGTTTTCATGGTCAAATACCTCTAATTGTTAAAAAAAATACATGCTATGTGTGCGTTAAAGTAGTTCTAAGTACATTTTTTTATACCTAAATAAATGAAACATAAACAGCGTTTTATGTGTATGAATCATCCATAAACATTTCATTCAAGAGTTCCATAAATTCTAATCAACAAAATTATACTGAAGGGAATCCTTTGAAATGTTCTCTGAACAATTCGATCGCGAGTCTATACTAAAGAAAGATTTATATAAAACATAATTGACTTCTTATTGGGCCGATCTGGCTATTTAGGTAATGGATGATCTGAACTCTGTACTACTAGCATATCTTGACCTTGGTTTCTTCACAATTTGTCGGATAATCAGAGGCCAAATGTTTTTCGCTTATAAAGTGATTCTGCATTAAGGTAATGTATTGACTGCTTTTAAATATGTCAGACATTGGTCTTTTTAAGACGATTCATTGTTTTGCTAAGGCCGATCCTTCAAGAGTTATTGGTTTTCTGTCGAGCTATGGGTCAAAATATAAGGGAATCTTAATCCCTTATATTGATGGTAAAAGTATTCAGACGCACATATTTTTCAAGGGGTTTTGGGGTCGTGAAAAGAACGGAATCATTTGTGAAACCACTCTTTCATTCGTCAGCTCTTTCTAAAGGTTTGCAAGTAAAATTATGTGTTTCATAATCGTTGCTATGTTTCCATTTGTTGAGAAAAAATATTATATCACATTTATTATTTGTTGGTGTTAGAATTTTGTCGTTTGATGGAATGCTTGTTGATAAAATATCCTAACTACATTTTGAGAGATAATAACTTGTTACGCTACTGTGCAATAGACGGCCCAACGGTGTAAATGAGGAACTTTTGTGCATCGCGACAACTTTCCGTACACGAGGCGCGAACTCAGCATAAATTGTCGATCTAATTTCAACCCGTGTAAAGAGCGTCATTCTTGGTACAACATCGACCAATTATCACCTAGTTATTGTAATTTTAATTAATTAAAGTTATATTTTAAGAAACAATTTGGTTTCCTTTGCATCCTCCGGCTACAGCCTACGTAATTGGCGCAGTCGGTAGGATACTCGCGGGCCGGTTCGCGAGAGTAAATTGCTAGGATCGCTAATAGTCCTCAAATTCGCGAGCCACCCGGGTGGTTATCAAGCACCGCACGAGTATCCGAATCTGGGAGAGCTGCAGCCACGAGGGGTATCCAGACATCGATACAGTAGAGGTACCATTTTGTGCAAGTAAGTACGCTAGAATCGTTCTAGAGTCGCTTTCCATTTTATCCTTAAGTGTTTCCCTAATTATCCAAGATTTTCCATCCAAGGCAATCTCGGTTATCTAGGTTAGATAGTAATAGTAGTAGAATTAATATTTTAGACGCTAACAGAAATTTAGAAGCATACCCGTGTGAAAGTAGTAGTTCTCACGCTTCGAATATGGCTGAATCAGTGGATCATATTTACAAGGCCCTACGACTGGTGCCGGAATTCGACGGTAACTCGAATGTATTAACTCGCTTTATAAAATTATGTGATCAACTAGTAAATCAATATATGAGGAACGAGCCAGGTCGTGAATTAATTAATTTGGCGTTATTAAATGGAATTTTAAATAAAGTAGTAGGGTCGGCAGCGAGGTTGATTAATACGAACGGGATTCCAGATTCCTGGGAAGGAATAAGAAGTTCTTTAATAAATAATTTCGCCGATCAGCGTGATGAAACGTCCTTGTATAATGACCTAGCCCTTTTAACTCAGGGTACGGCAACTCCCCAAGAATTTTATGAACAATGCCAAAATCTTTTTAGTACCATTATGACTTATATCAGTCTGCATGAAACGGTAACCACTACTATTGAATCAAAGCGCACTCTTTATAAAAAACTTACACTACAGTCGTTCTTACGTGGCTTACGTGACCCGTTAGGTTCTCGCATTCGTTGCATGCGGCCTGATACTATTGAAAAAGCCCTTGAGTATGTACATGATGAAATGAATACGCTATACTTACAGCAGCGCAATGAACGTGCTCCTGAAAAGAAGTTGCAGTATCAGCATCAGGTTAGTCCGAGATTTTCTTATGGTTTTAAGCCACCCGTGCAAACGGCGCCGCCTTCAGCGCACGCGTTTACCTTATCGCCTCCTAGGCCTTTTAATATACCAGGACCGTCGCGAATATTCACGCCTCAGACGCAACAACCATTGTTGAGGAATCAACCCCCTCAATACCGTGGTCCCTCACGGACTCAACAGATGTTTAGTGCACCACCACCTAATAATGGACCGCAGAATCAAGTCTTTAGAATGCCAGGCCCTAAGCCTTCCGCGAGTAATTTACCGCAACCTATGAGTGGTGTTAGTCACTACGTAGCAAAACCATTCGCCCCGCGTCCAACTCACGATTGGTCGAGAGCTGGTAACCCACCACCTTCGAATTATTTTAAAACAAAGCAGGTAAATTATAACGATTTTACATGCCCGGTCGAGTATGATTACTACAACGATTTTAACAATACCGATAATTATTATCCTTATGATTATTTCGAAAATTCTTACGAATTTAGTTGCGAGCAACCACAGACTGAAGATACGTACACCATAGAAGAAGTTCCTTGCACTCAGCCTTCTGATAATGAGGATTTTCCGAAGGACTCCAAATCAGACAAATTAAAATAGAAATAAATTTACATACCCAGAGACAGTTACCATATATTCAAATTTCAAATCCCCCGCTCAAATTATTAATCGATACAGGTGCAAATATGTCGTTCGTTAGTCCGGCCGTCGCTCAACAATTCTTTCCTCACGTACCATACAATTACGACCCTTTTGAAGTCACTAATATTCACGCTACTACTAGAACTGACTACTCCATCACTATACCCTGTTTTAAAGAATTTAATGAGTCGGGTGATATTACTCTCTCCGTGTACGCGTTTCACGAATATTTCGACGGATTGATTGGCTATGACTTATTAGAAAAATTAGAATCTACCATAGACTTAAAAAATAAATTGCTAATTACACGGAACTCTAGTAATCCATTATTAATGTATAATTCACGCAACAGCAACCTATACGAAGACATAATACCGGCTAACTTATCTAAATTAATTAACGTCCCTATAAATTCTCAAGACGGTGAAGTTTTCATTCCTGAACAACGCATCTCAAACTGTTTAATAGGCAATTGCATTACAAACGTTAAAGATAGTAGAGGTATAATAGAAGTTACTAACTCATCACGTCATGATGTAATCTTCTCAATGGATCGTCCCGTTAGCGCAGAAATATTTAATATTCAATGCTTGCATTCTGAACAGTACGATTCCCGTGTTAAAGAAGTATTAGCACGATTACGAACGGAACATTTAAATCCCGAGGAGAAGGCTAACTTAGAGACACTTTGTGCCAAATACGCTGACGTATTCTATATAGATGGTGAACCATTATCTTTCACAAATCAGGTAAAACATTCTATTAAAACTACGGACGAAGTACCAATCTACACTAAAAGTTACCGATATCCTTTTGTACATAAGCAGGAAGTTCAGGATCAAATCTCTAAAATGTTACAACAAAATATTATACAGCCTTCACAATCTGCTTGGAGTTCCCCCATCTGGGTTGTGCCCAAAAAAGCCGACGCCAGTGGAAAAACAAAATGGCGCTTGGTCATAGATTTCAGAAAATTAAATGAAAAAACTATTGACGATCGTTATCCTATACCCAATATTGCTGACGTATTAGATAAGTTAGGCAACTGTCAATACTTCACTACGTTAGATCTCGCAAGCGGATTTTATCAAGTTGAAATGAATCCAGACGACATCCATAAAACCGCGTTTACAGTTGAACATGGGCATTTTGAGTTTCTCCGTATGCCAATGGGCTTAAAAAACTCACCATCCACCTTTCAACGCGTGATGGACAATGTCTTAAGGGACCTTCAAAATGTCATATGCTTAGTATATTTAGATGATATCATAGTATTTTCAGTATCCCTCCAGGAACATATGGTAAATTTGGAAAAGGTCTTTCAGAGACTCAGGGAATCAAATTTCAAGATTCAAATGGACAAATCAGAGTTTTTGAAATTAGAAACAGCCTATTTGGGACACATTATTAGCAAAGATGGGATCAAACCCAACCCTGATAAAATCTCGGCTATCCAAAAATTCCCGATACCTAAAACAGCTACTGAAATTAAACGCTTTTTAGGTCTATTAGGCTATTATCGGAAATTTATCCCGGACTTTGCCCGAATAACAAAACCAATGACACAGTGTCTCAAAAAAGGTTCAAAGATTAGTCTAAATGATCCAAGTTATATCAGCTGTTTTGAAAAGTGCAAAACCCTTTTAACTAATGATCCTATCCTACAATACCCAGACTTTAATAAGGAATTCATTCTAACAACTGACGCTTCTAATCTGGCCATTGGTGCTGTTCTATCCCAAGGACAAATAGGTAGCGACAAACCCATATCGTACGCATCGCGCACATTAAATAGTAGTGAGATTAACTATAGCACGATTGAAAAGGAACTATTAGCAATAGTATGGGCGACGAAATACTTCCGTCCCTATCTTTTTGGAAGGAAATTCAAAATTGTAACGGATCATAAGCCATTGCAATGGGTTATGAGTTTAAAGGAACCGAATTCTCGACTTACCCGTTGGAGGTTAAAATTAAGTGAGTATAACTTCACGATCATCTACAAGCAGGGTAAATTCAACACCAATGCGGATGCTCTATCTCGCATCGAAATAAATCACGAGGATGTTAGTTCAATTACAGTTAACCCATCGGAGAAACCACCTTCTCTGACTGGTTCAACCACACTGACAGCCCATACTAGTACCGAAGATCCCATATTAGAAATCCCAATATCTGATGAACCATTGAATAAATTCTACCGTCAAGTATGTCTAGTAGTTGTTGGAGATATTAAAAAACGCCCCACTGTAACCAAACCATTTGAAACTCACGTTAAAACCACTATACAGGTGTCTGAGTCTAATCTTGAAAGTGATGTTATTAATGCCATTAAAGAAAACGTTAATCCTAAAGTAAAAACCGGATTAATTATTCATCCACCACTAGCTATGTATCATATTATTCCAATTATTCAAAGTAATTTTAAAAGTTCTGCTTTAAATATGGTCTTGACGAAGAAAGAAACAGAAAACGTTAAAGACTATATGAAACAACAGGAAATTATTCGCAATTATCATCAAGGAAAAACTAACCACCGCGGTATAACAGAATGTTATCTTACCTTGTCGCATCGTTACTACTGGCCCAAGATGAAAGAAAGTATCGCAAAATTTATTAATGAATGCAGAGTGTGTGGGCAGGCAAAGTACGATCGAAACCCCGTCAGGCAAGAATTCTCTATAGTTCCTCCTCCAACCAAACCCTTTGAAACTGTACATCTCGATCTGTTCACAGCCGAACATGAGAAATTCCTTACCATAGTTGATGCTTTCTCGAAATATGCGCAAGCATATCATCTCAGAGATGGTACAGCTATAAGTGTCATTCAAGCTCTTCTAACATTTTGCACCCATCATGGCGTTCCATATACTATCATTACAGATCAAGGACCAGAATTTACCAATGCACTTTTCTCGGAATTTATTCGCCTACATAAGATACAGCATCATAAAATACTTGCACATACTCCTAACGATAACGGAATGATAGAACGGTTTCACTCCACGATTCTTGAACATCTTAGGATCCTTAAAATAGAAAAGCGTAATGAACCCGTAGAACATCTCATGCCTTACGCAATTCTAGGTTATAACAGTTCCATTCACAGTTTTACCAAATGTAGGCCCATAGATTTGATCACAGGACATTTTGATCCCCGCGATCCTCTTGATGTCAATTTATCCGAACACTTACTACAACAATACTTAGAGAACCATAAGAAACGTTTAATTCAAGTTTATGAAACGATAAATGAAGCTTCACAATCTCACCGGATTGAATTAACTGAAAACAGAAATAAAAATCGCGAACCTGAAAAGGAATACCATCCTGATCAACAAGTATTCATTCGCAATCCCCTGTCCAGTAGACAAAAGTTAGCTCCGCGTTTTACTCATGATACAGTCTTAGCTGATCTTCCTATACACATATATACCAAAAAGAAACGTGGTGCTGTTGCAAAGTCTCGCATTAAGAGGAGCCCTAAAGAACCTATATTGTTACAGGATGCTACTCCTCCTAGTACTACTATTCCAGACGACGCAAGGACAAGAAGTAACGATTGACTCTTTAGAAAACGGCCCTGGTATACTCCCCTTTAATTTAGGAACTACCCGAATGGTGTCCCACTACCACTCCTTTCTTAGTTATGTTAATCTAGATAAAATTCAGTATCAAGTTGATTCAATTAGTTTAAAGCTTTCCGAAGTTCGTCCTAGACTAAATAATAAAACTTCATTCTTATTCGAACCACATATAAACTATCTTACGACTAAATTATCTAAAATATATTCGCAATTAAAGACGTTTCAACACGGCCGTAATAAAAGAGGTCTTATAGACGGACTTGGTTCTATCATCAAAAGCATATCCGGTAACTTAGACCAAACCGATGCAATTAAATACAATACTGCTATAAAAACTCTACATGAAAATGAAGAGAAATTAGAAGTTCAAATAAAGCAGCATGTGAGTTTATCAAAAACTTGGATGTTGCAAAACTCTGATTTATTAACCAATATTACCAAAAATCAGGAACGGATAGGCGATGTTTTAAATTCTATGATAAAAAATAAAGACTCGGACTTTACTTATTTCGCCCATATGGCCCAACATCTACTTATTTTAAGTGATAATATAGATAGCTTATTCGAAGCTCTTCATAAGTTAGAATATACCTTAGGTTTTATACGTGCATCGAGCACACCACATACAGTAGTTAGTTTAGCTGAAATTAAGAATATGTTAGTTAAATTAAGGATTTTATATTCGAATGATGAAATTCTTGACTTAGAATTAAGGGACTACTACGATATCATTAGGCTAGGATACTTTTATATGGATAATCAAATAGTTATAGTCTTTAAGATGCCGATTGCCTTCCCTCAAATTTACAACCTCTATAAACTATCCACTATTCCTAATAAGAATAATCAAATCCTCCTACCTACCTTACCGTATATAGCAATTTCTGGAAACGATTCTACGTACATGGAGGCTGAATGCCCGAAGGTAAATTCCTTGTACCTCTGCGAAACTAAGACAAGATACGAAAGACCAGATGAACCGGACTGCATCCAGCACCTGATCCTCCACCAGGAACTTCTCCCATCATGCAAACTTACTACAGTCAAATTGAGGAAAGAAGCCGTTGAACAACTAGATGAAAAGCATTACACCATAAATTTCCCACGACCCACAAAGGTGAAGATAGTCTGTAAGCAGGAAATCCACAAAACTCTAGAAGGAAGCTATTTGGCTGTCATCCCATATAACTGCTTTATCAAGACACCACATTTCACTATAGCAAATTCCAACAACCACATTAAGGGATTTGCTCTGGAAATCATACAACTGCCTACATCTAATGAGCTACTGGCGTCAAGGGAGCCACCATTCATACTAAACTCTATTGCCTTAGAAAATCTGCACTCCATTAATAAGAAGATAATGTTAGAAACTCCAGTAGAATTGAGCAACGTCACCGATATGAGCCTGTACCATACAACGATTCCTGTCTACCTTATACTACTCGGTGCAGGTGCACTCATTATTGCACTGATGTATCGTCAGCAGCGATCACGACAGTATCAGAAGAACCAGTCTTTAGAAGGTCATAATTTAGCAGCTTCTAGAGAGAGTGCTGAAACCCAACAATCAAGGAAGACTAATCCCAGCGAGATTGTAATTGACCACAGCAATATTTCATCATCCCTTCCACGCGAGATTTCGAAATAGTTGCTGATCTTCGGGGGGAGGTGTTACGCTACTGTGCAATAGACGGCCCAACGGTGTAAATGAGGAACTTTTGTGCATCGCGACAACTTTCCGTACACGAGGCGCGAACTCAGCATAAATTGTCGATCTAATTTCAACCCGTGTAAAGAGCGTCATTCTTGGTACAACATCGACCAATTATCACCTAGTTATTGTAATTTTAATTAATTAAAGTTATATTTTAAGAAACAATTTGGTTTCCTTTGCATCCTCCGGCTACAGCCTACGTAATTAACTAAAGGTTCAGATTACATTTCATAACATAACATCACGTCTTTTATCCCCGAAGGGGTAGGCATAGGCGCCCATTACGGAACATAATGGCACTGTACAATGTAACACCCACGTTTTACTATTTGTGTTATGATTCCCATGTAATAGGGGGTGGGCCTATTGCCATATACCGGGCACAATTATAGACTTCATGCTATTACTAAGATTTATTCTTATTATTATAATTTGCCCGACCCAAGAATCGAACCCGGACCTCTCTCTCTCTCTCTCTCTTTCTCTCTCGAACACTTGGCCAACGAGGCAGATTAAATTTCATTCCTGTTAACTGATATTTAGATAGTGATAATTATAATAAACGCGTTTTGGAAACTAGAAAAGACGTTATAATGTTATATAACAATATAATTTACAAACGAAAACCAAAACAAAGAAACAGCTTCGCTTACAACTCTTTAACATCACAACCGAAATCATTCCGACTAAACAGTAAGTTCATTCAACGTTCTCAAAACATTTTATTTATTAAAAATATTCCAGAAATAAAATGCTTTCGCAAATTTATGAATGCTTTTACGTAAGTTACATGCACTTTTTTAAAAAGCTTTAAAATTAGTGATGCATAACAAAGTTTTCTCGTTAGCCGGGAAACTAAGTTAAATATGCTCAAAGTGCTGCAATAGTTTGTGCTGGATTCAAACTCTGGACCCTTGCAGTCATAATTTAGCCTGCAAAACAATTTAAACTAGAGGTAGAAATTAGATAAGATATTTTAAAATATTTTTACTTTGTCTTAATTGCAAGTGTACCGTGTCTTTGTGACAAAGTGATGTATCTATTGTTCATATTTATTTATTTATTTAATACTTTATAGAGAACTGTATACAATGGTGGACTTAATGCCGAATGGCATTCTCTACCAGCCAACCATGGATATTGTTACAATACATAACATAACATCACGCCTTTTATCCTCGAATGGGTAGGTAGAGGTGCACATTATGCCACTGTACAATGTAACACCCACTTTTCTTTATGAGTCTCATGTAACAGGGGGTGAGCCTACTGCCATATACCAGGCACAGTTCCTTGCTCCGGGCTACTATTGAGATTTTTTTTAAAACCCAGTAATACTTTGCCCGACCCGGGAATCGAACCCGAGACCCCTTGCCCGGCAGTCACACTTACGACCACTCAGCCAACGAGGCAGTTTCAATACCTTATCTACGTATATATTTAGCATAACATCAGTTGTTTCGCTAAGAGCTATTTCTTAGTCATTAATCAGTGTATGCAACCGAATAACGTATCGGTAGTTCAGCTAAATAAATCAATGCCTGATGGTAGCACTACACACTTATGTTTGACAATTGTATTATAGTAAAACGGCCTTTACTAATACTATTATAGTGAATATGTAATACGGCCTATCGTATTTTTATCCCTAGATGGCACTAGTGCATACCTCTGGTTCTTCGTCCAATAGGGAATTAGCAAGTGTCACACCATTGGACGTTCAATATTTTACAGATTGATTGATTGATTGCACAAATAAATCCATTCCTACTTTTGCGCCATTTGGCGGGGCAAAGAACGTTAGCCCCCACTGTGTTAGTTCTTTCTTGTAATTAAGAGTTATTTTATTAATTACTTGTATCTGGGTAGAACTAGGCGATTGGAGAGTTATTAAGTTCCTTTTTTTCTTTTACCAACGTGAACGGTACCGCGATCAGCAGCTAGGTAGTTATTGATGAAAATGTATATTATCATCAACTATTGTTTCCTGAACTTATAAAACGAAACTTATAAACTTGTACACCTGAGTTAGCTCTAATTCTGACACGTCTGTTTCGCCTATCTTTGGAGACTGGTCAAGTGCCGAAAGCATGGAAGCTGGCCAACGTGCAACCTGTGCCTAAAAAAGGTAGTCGTGCCGACCCTAATAACTATTGACCTATCTCGGTCACGTCCATACTCTGTAAGAGTATGGAACGTGTACTGAATAACAGGCTCCTGGCATACCTTGAAGGTAACGATCTCCTTAGTGATCAGCAATACGGATTTCGACGAAACCGATCTACTGGGGACCTTCTTGCTTATGCCACCCACATCTGGAGCGAGGCCATCGAGAAACACGGGGAAGCGTTAGCCGTATCGCTCGATGTCTCGAAGGCCTTCGACAGGGTCTGGCACGATAGTCTTGTTGGCAAGCTTCCCGCATATGGACTCCCCACTGGTTTGTGCAGATGGATAACAGACTTCCTGAGGAATCGATCCATCCGTGTGGTCATTGACGGCTACTCATCCAATCCACTTGGTATTAATGCCGGGGTTCCTCAGGGGTCAGTACTCTCAGCAACACTTTTTCTGTTGCACATTAATGACCTGCTCCAGCCAGGTATCTTTGGGTACGCAGATGACAGCACCGTTGTTGAGAGGTATGTGTCCGGTGCGCGAACCAGTGCAACTCAAATCCAGTCTCTGAGAGAATCTATGGTAAATCGTCTGAACCTGTCCTTGCAGGCGGTATCCGATTGGGGTGACGCCAATCTGGTCAGGTTCAATGCCAGCAAAACCCAGGCGTGTTTGTTTTCCGCTAAACGGAGTCGGTTCCCACTGACTCCTACTTTCCGGGGTGTGTCCGTTCCGATGGGTGACCGTCTCGAGCTTCTCGGCGTAACTCTGACGCCCACTCTCAATTTTGGCTCGTATATCGGGACAAAGGCGCAACTGGCTGGTAGAAAGTTGGGTGTCCTGTCGAGGGTGAGACGGTACTTCACGCCGGAGCAGTTGCTCACTCTTTACCAAACACAAGATCGGTCTTGTATGGAGTACTGCTCCCATCTTTGGGATGGCTCAGCGAAATACCAGTTGGAAGCCCTCGAATCCATCGAGAGGCGTGCCAAGAAGATCATCAATGACGATTCGCTTGTGGAGGCTCGGCTACAAAGCCTCGAACACAGGCGCAAAATCGCAAGCCTTTCGGTCTTCTATCGGATACATTTCGGTGAGTGTGCGTGGGAATTGCACAAACTTATTCCCCCTAGTCCATTTCACCACCGCACCACCAGACGAACGGCGGGACGCCACCCTTATATGGTGGGCATTCCACCCATTCGAACGAAGCGTTTCGCGTCAAGCTTCCTCATGCGAACCGCTAAGGAATGGTATTCTTTGCCAGAGGCTGTGTTTCCCGTCAAATATGACCTGGGTGTCTTCAAGTCCCGAGTGAACAGGTTGCTCATAGGTAGGCGTGCTCCATCGTCGGCCACATCATCGCTTACCATCAGGCGAGATGGTGGTCAAACGTCGACCTATAAAGTATAAAAAAAAAATCTCTCACAGTCACTAACATGTTTGAAAACTGCAAGTATGTGTGTACGCATTAGTTTGAAAAGCCATTGATGCAATGAGCCATATTATTATACATAAAAATTTAATACTGGTTTAATATGGAAGTATTTATTTAAATGTGGCGGATAATCATTTAAACGTGCAAGAGAGCTATGACCACACCGCGCTGTGGTTTCAATTGTTAAACGAAAACCGAGCAAAATTACGTTTTAAAAACTACGAATTGTAGTTGTCTGTTTATTTTTAAAGATCCATGGATAACGAATATTCTTTCCTAGTAAACGGTTGTTTTTGCTAGGAAAATAATTAAAATTGTATGTACGCATCATTTTACGTATTTTTAGTCCTTGGAAGAGTTGGCTTGGAAGAGGTATATTTTAATGTAACACCCACTATCCCCAGATCCGATGCGAATTATAATTCTATATTTGCGCTAAAACATAGATTATAAAAATACAAAAATACTTTTACCAAACAGGGTATCTAACCAATGAAGCTCTTTAATCGACAGCTCTTTTACAGCCACTGAATCAGCGAGGTGCATAGTCTGAACTGTCAGTCCATCGCCGTTAGTCAAAGACAAAATAAACCTTAACCTTCTGATAAAAAAAATACCAAAATAACACATATGGAAAATAACAGAAATATCAAATTAAGGACATCATGTATTCCATCAGCCATACACAGTTATATCTCTCGGATTAAAAATTAAATAAATTGCGCAATACCCTTGTTTATTAACATTCTTCCCATGTATACGGCTACGTGTACATAATATATATAAAGTATGATTACCCGAGTGGAAATATTCCAATGTACCTGCTGCTTAATATACAGAATTTACTTCTCACTTTATTTCAACTAGGTACTACAAGGACAAAAATATTAAAATGCGCAAAGGCAAGTTTTCATCCAAAAAACTTCTATTAGGTTATTATTTTCGTAAAAATAATACTAATTGACTGCACGGTTGGCGCGGTGACTGGGCAACCGGCTGCCGCGCAACGTGTAGTGCGTTCGATTCCCGCACGGAGCAACTCTTTGTGTGATCTACAAATTGTTGTTCCGGGTCTGAGTGTCATGTGTATGTGGTATTGTATGCTTGTAAACGCACCCACGACATAGAAGTAAATGCCAGTATGGGTCAATGATTTAAAAAAAAATTATTTGGGTCAGCCTATAAGCTGTGGTAAAAAACTCTTGTCACGAAGATAGAATGAGCATTAATTACCATGCTTGTACCAGGTAAAGTGGCAATTTGGCAAACTTATAATGTGGAATTTCACTTAGTATCCAAGCCATAAATGTGTATGAATTGGTATATTTGTAATCACACCCATAGCACGGGAAAACACCCTATTACGGGATAACATTAAAAAATATAAGTCCAGATTTCATACATTCTCATGGTATGGCTCCTGTCTTCTTAACTAAACACGTTACGGACTGTTTATGATGGAATATATATACGTACCTAATATAAATATAAGGCAAAGGAACTCTTAAATATAACTATCAAGGATACTCCTTAGAATTTTAATGAAAAGAAAAACATGAAAGGGTGAGGAGAAACTATTTTTAGTTTCAAAGTAAGGATTTTAGTATGTAATATCCAAGTGAAAGTTGTGAGAAAATTTTTGATTTCAGCATAAAAAGTGTTCTGAAGTTTTCTGATTGACTTGTTGTGAGTCTTTTTCAGTAATTTTGAAGACTACGTAATTTTCAATTAATCTTTTTATTGAATAACTAACGAATATTAATCAACTATATTTATGAAATTTAAAACTTTCAAAAATATAGATCAACCATTTAAGTACCTAGTCTAATTTAAAAAAAACTATATACACAAGTTCTTCGTAAAGTTCAATAACAAATACAAATGAATGTGTATGATGTTTGTCTAATTAAAATAGGTACACCTTGTTTTTCAGACCTATCTAAATATTAACAGTAGATTATAAAATCACTGATGCCCAATAATCTGATAACTTCCAAATTTTTCTTTTCCGTCACTATACGATAATTTGGATATACCAACACTGAAGTGCATAATTCTCTGAACAGAGCCTGCGCGCTGAAGTCTTCCATTTCATGACTGGAACTGTCCTTAAACTATACAACTCAAGGATCAAAGGCTTTCAAAGTTCCTAGAGCGTCCGCTTTCCTGAATCTCCTGCCTTTGTTTCACAATAGAGATTTGCAGAGCTCGATCTGTTTCAATAACCACAGCGCTAAAGCATCGTGGTTAGGTTCCAACGAAGCATTTATGAAAGGGTATTTAGAACAGCAATATTTGTAGTTTATGCTACGACAGATTTGTAGAGCTTGACCTTCGTTTTTTAGTGGTAATATGTTTTAATGAGCATTATAACATTATTTTGTCATTTGTTCAAAGATCACGATAATGATATTGTAAGTAATGTAGAGCCTGGTATAGCATTCAAAGTGTCACCATAAGCTGATCTATTACAATTGGGATGAAAATTAAAAATCTAATTACTCCGTAAATTAGGTAATAACAAAAATATTGGACACGTATTTTTTTATTTTGTCGTACAATAAAACAGACCTTAGACAAAGCGAATCAAAGTTCAGGAGTGAGGGCTAAAACGTCCTTTCTACATATAAAATATACATAGTAGTGACTTCACGCGACATTTCAATTCAATATATCGTCGAAAGTATTGATGATGATGTAAAATAATCTACCAGACGGACATTAAAATGAAAATTAGGCATCTACCCTACTATCAAAAAGATTTTTTATACTGACAGGCATGATGCTTTAAATAACAAGAATCGCCATGTTAAGCAACAACGAACACAGAAACAGATCCTAAACAAGAAACTATAAATGAAAGATCACACACTAAAACTCTAAAATCACCACTAAGCTAAAACAATGACAAATAAAATCTAACTCCTATTTATATGTCCTTTAAGTTTACGTCTCCATTTGAGTCCTTTACTTCCAAAGGTCCTTAAAGACTTGATGTTGGACAACCCACAGGCAATCAAGTGGAAGGGACTTAATTACCCAATCACATGAACGAAGGAAAACAATGTTACTGGAATTGGAGTCAAGGCGAATTGAATTGTTAAGATGGATAGTGGAATGAGCGTAATAATGACTTGGATTATTAGTAGGATTGGCATGTTGACTACTGGTTATATTTTTCATATCTATGAACTGATGTGGGTTTAAAAATGTAAGTAAAAAATAACTTAATAGACCATTGATGTGAGGATTGTTACTTGAAGTATTTTATTCTTACACATTATTCTGCCTTTTCTACTTCGAAAGACTTTAAATAAATATAAATAAATATTTTCCTAATCGCAGAGCAATCTAACAAGTCAAATAATTTGACAGAAAATAAAACACCAAAGAATCAAATATACATATTGCAAACAAAAGCGACAAACAAAAGAGAGTTTTGAACAACAAGCTGTCAAAATCATACACGTCCTTCAATTTTTATCTGTTTGATGTATTCTGAATATCAAATGCGAGTAGTCAAGCGTGAGAGACTTGGGTTCCGTCATATTTGTTTGAAAGTCAAAGTTGATATTAATTGTCAATAATAATAATGGTGACCGTTCAAGTCAATAAATATTAAGAAGAATTGTGACGAGTTTTGTTTTTAATTTCCATATATTAAGTAGTGGCTTCCGCGTTCCAAAAAAAAGAAAAATGTCAATATATTTGATATTACTTTTTAAGCAATCTTCCGATCTTTTTTATATTTGATGGGCTGACATTTGACCTCTATCTCGCCTGGTGGTAAGTGATGATGCGGTCTACTGTGGAGCACGTCGTCCCATAATAAACCTAGTTAGTTGGTCTGTCTACCAAAGAATGGTTCAGATTTTCTCTTAACAATTAGAATTATCTCAGTTCAAGTCTGGTATTGTACTTGTTATTTAGTATGCGGTATTAAAATAAATGAATCAATTTTGTTTTTATCATTTCATATGAAATCTATCTCATACCGCATTGACCTATTCTGCGTATATCAATCTAGATAAACGTTTGTGAAAGCGCCTGTACAAAAAAACAATATAACTAGATCTCCCCTGCCTCCCTATAACCTTAATACACATACAATTTAGGGAATCGTAAAAGCATGTGGAGAGCTCAACGACCACTGGTCAGTTTTGGACTTTCACTGTCATCGCTCTCTCCAGTTTGGTTTTTAAAATGCAAATTGAATCCTAGTTTAGATTCGTAGCATGTGGACCTAACAACTGCCTCGTTGGCCGAGTAGTCGCGAGTGCGACTGCCAGGCAAGGGGTCTCGGGTTCGATTCCCGGGTCGGGCAAAGTATTACTGGGTTTTAAAAAATTCTCAGTAGTAGCACGGAGTCTGGAAATGTGCCCGGTATATGGCAATAGGCTCACCCCCTATTACATGGGACTCATAACATAAATAGTGAAAAGTGGGTGTTACTTCTGTGTGCACCTCTGCCTACCTCTTCGGGGATAAAAGGCGCGATGTTATGTTATGTTATGTGGACCTAACAACAAATCGATTCTTAATCAACGTTGATCTGGTTTTTGGAAGTATTTCAAGAACGTTAATGATAGTATTATTTAAACTATCAATCAATAGAATCAATAGTGGTCACTCACAATCAAGTTAAACAATCAATCAAGAGTGTCATTAAAGAACTCAATTTGACATTTAACTTTAGGATTTCTAAACTCGATCTTAATGCAAGACTAATACAGACTTGTTTACCTATGCGTTTAAAGTAGGTGAAAATTCTTGTTTTCCGAAACATTATTTTAAATTTATGTACTTAAAATAAGACAGGAATGATAAGTAAATTGATACGAAACTGCATGAAATACGGTCATTAAAAGCGCAGTTGCAAACACTACGCAGCTAACGCCATCTAGTTCGAGAACAATAAAACCTTAAAGCTTTTCTTATTCACGAAAGTGGAAAACTTGTTGAATGAACATTTTGCATTCACAACACCGGCACCAGGATTGTACGCGTGGGTGCTTCGATATAAAATAATACTGTCGCAAAACGATGTGTGTGTGGGTATATAATACAATACGGGAATAATAATTCCATTTGAGGAATTTTAAATCCTATATACCAGTGTTGAACAATATTTTGAAAAAAAAAAAACGTGTAAAGAGAATTACAAAACACAATGTATTCAAGTAACATAGACTAGTGTACGTAGTAGATAAAAAACTGTCAATACCGTCTAAAACAATAAAAATCTATAACATTGTTGGCTCGTTCGGTCCTATAGACACAAACTCGCAAAATAAACAAAATATGAGAGAATGAAAAAAAAATGATAAACAAAGTCGGCAAAGGAAACCATTGGCATTGACAGGCAAAAAAAGAACTTTCTATATCTTTAAAAAATATACCATGGCATTCGTAACGTGGCGTTCGCTCGATAGAATATCAAAGGTCATAAAATATTACATTTTATTTTATACATAGAGTGACGGCAAGAATTCGTTGATCTGCTATTTTATGAGCGTGTCGTGTTCATATTTCAGGAACAGGCTAATATTTTCGGATTGTTGATATTGACGTCTCTATTTATGGGTAAGAGAAAGTCTAGTGTCGAGTACTAGATTTATTCTTGAGAAGGTTGTGACAAAGTGGTCTGTGTTTTCTGTTTTATGTGATGGTTTAAAGAATGTTTATTGTCACAGAATAAAAATAATAATATTTCACTGATCAATTCCCCGGTGACCGCTCTTCACTATAGACCTTCCATTGTAGACCTTTTTTTCGATGATTACAGACTACTTTTGTTTGAACAAATTTTAGGGATTTATATCAAGTCATTAAGGAAACAAGTAACCTTTCTAAAATAATGAGGGTTAAGATTACTTAACCCTTAAAAGGTTATGGTATCAATAGATTACTATTGATACCATAACCTTACTACAAGGTCACTCAATATCGTAAAGCAGAAACCGCTATATCTTAGACAAACTAAATCGGAACATTTCAAAAGAAAATTCGTTTTAGTACTAGGAGCACATAAGCTAATCCGGTCTGTAGTGGTCGGCCCCAGTCCAACGAGCATCAACTAGAATATTTTACTCACCCGGGTTTGGGGTGACGCAAAATAAATTGGGGAATTTGGGGGCTCTTATTTATACACGTTAGCGTCGGTTTCGGGTTGTTACGCCGGTTGGGTTGCTTTCGTCGTGAATGGGACTAGAATGTATGGCCACCTACTTTATTGGGTATCTTTTTTCTTGGATACTAAACTAGAAGTGATGAAGGCACGATTGATTTAGGTGTCGTTTGTGAAAAAATGGCTTGGTAATGGCAAATATATTGTAGAGCCAACCACAAACAAAATCGATTCAAGTCCAAAGTGAAAGTTACTGCTGGGTGTGGTGCCCCGTAAGTTTTTCCGCGATGGTAAATATTTTGAATTGTCTTTATTGGTCTGCTAGGTTTAGATAAAAACAAAGAGATAGTGATTTCAATTTTTCATCTACAGTTGCCAAGATTTTATAAAGTTGTGGCCTGTTTCAGACTCTGTCTTACGATTCGTTGAAACCTAGTCTTCAGTAACACGGCTGAATTTGGTTCTATAATACGGGCCTTAGAGGAGTTCTAGTCAAATTTCAACTCCCAAAAACACCTGCAAATATAACAATCTTCAAGCATAACTAACTTTGTTAACCCTACCTCCTACTCCTTGGCAATTTCAACAAATTCAACTTTTCAAACTTGGTCCTTGTTAGTGACATTTGTACAAATTGCAAGTGAGATTCAAAGTAAACCGAATAATTTTGTGCCGCGTTATCATGAACCTGGGTGGAACCTGGAAACTGGTAGTTTCAAACTATTGACTTCTTTGAAGTTCGATAGTTTTTAAACAACTACTTCTATAGTAATTGACATTGCATAGTGTCTGCTTACCTAGGAGACAGGTGTGAGGTTATGTATGTATTTATGTAAATCTGTAGATGAAGACGTTCTATATACTCGGAACATCAATTTATAGAACACATAAATAGAACTAGTAATTATGGTCATCTATTGAATCATTTTACATTGTTAGTGAAAGAACAGACTTAATTTGATGTAAATCATAAGAAAATAAAAACTAAAACATAAATTAAACGAACCTTCTTTACTTTCACAGATAGGTAGACTCGGATCGACATTGAACGACAACAGTCTGTCCTACACAACCTATTAGAGGTGAGAAACTAGATCAAACTTTTGGGTCCCTAACTATCCGTAACAGCTTTCATAGAGGCGAATTCGTGTGACAACTGGGATCAAGGTTTTTAAGTGCTCTTCAAATAGTCCAATTTATAAAACGAAATCCGTGAAAGAAGAATAATGATCAATAAAATATTCGATCTTCTACTGATCATATTTTACAGCTATTAGTAAACCAAATAGAAAATCGATCAAATAGATCATACGATCCAGAAAATGGCAAACAAAATTCGCTTTCGTATCCTAGCTATCCGTACCGATAAACCGTTCATATTA
Source organism: Spodoptera picta (assembly GCA_038387885.1). NCBI lineage: Eukaryota > Metazoa > Arthropoda > Insecta > Lepidoptera > Noctuidae > Spodoptera > Spodoptera picta. The sequence goes on from JAZHFQ010000183.1 coordinate 1,653,308, forward strand.
TAGTCGTTTCTCCTATTTACTTCTTATTCCTAAGAAATCTCTTTCCTGATCGACTTGTGGCATATTACCACCTCTATTCCTGAACTAACAAAGTCTTTATTTCTCCAATGTTCTCTCATATTTCCTTCAGTTAATCCATATTTATACGGCTGACCCTGCCTCAAACGGCTGCTCCGTGCCGATAACACTAACCTTTTTATATGAACACCGTTAATATATTTTGTGAGCAACTTGATCGAGTGGTGTCGATTTTATTTGTATGAAACTTTTGCTTCGCAGTCGAGAGAAGTTTGTTCCAAACAAGCTTTGTTGTTAAGATTTTTCAGAGTATTTGTTGTATGAAACATGTATTTTCCGAGTTTAAGTAGTCTTGTCTTTTTACGTACTGCGTAGTTAGTATTGGACTGAATTCCACAGTTAGTTTTCCTTTGCATACACTTTATTCAAAAGGTTAGAACGGTTCATAAAAGGTTAAGTTATTAAAAGGTAGAAACTATTCCATAATCAAGACATGTGTGAAATTATATCCAAATTGGTCGTCAAAAATCAAGTATTTTCATGCAAGCTAAAATAATTACATGCGAGACCAATCATTCATCTAAAGGTGCGTCCTCATTTGGGGAATGCGCCGCGCATGTGCCGCTTGCGAGCTATTTGCGGGCTACCCGCGAGCTGCCCGCATGTAGTCATTGCAAAGGTTTGTAAATAATAATTTAAGACGCACGCGCATTCGCCACGTGTGGACGCACTCTAAGATGATAGTATTCATTTGAATAAGATAATAACAACTCCCATATTCGGCTACAATTACGATTAGATTATATAAAATACAGTATTATATCACCATGCGTCTTTATAATATTATAAACAGCTATCATAACCTAGTCTCTCATTTCCACGAACATATCTTAGAGATCATATAACTCACACTTCGAATAGACGATTACGACGAAACGCATTACTGGTGGAAACATCAATTTGCTTTAGCAGGAAACAGGATAGTAAATTAACCAGGTCAACATCTGTCAATGGAGAGAACGTAAATACCTCATATTTTCTCACCCTCTCAGCTTGAGTTGGACAAAAAGTTCCACACATCTCGCTGGTTAATTAGTATATTTCCACACTACGCTTGTCCCAGTTATCGTGACAAACTAGATGAACTAGAATGCTTAGCTTCGAAAACAATGGCCTGTCTTTACTTGGGAAATAGGTTAGTATGACGTCATATTTATTTTATGTTCGGTTCATAAGAGATTGTAAAGAAATTAGCTACAAATTCAGAACTTTAACAAAACTATTTTGAGTTTAAAAGTGTTGGTGAAAATAAGCCATAAGGATGCAATCAGCGATCCCTGAAAATGACTAATAATTTTATATAAATAATTCCAAAGACCTAACGTTCAAATTCAAATGTACAGAAATCAAAAAGGGTCTGTTATATCTATTTAATAATAAATAGAGAATAATTAGAGAGTTGGTACAGACAGATTTTTTTCTTTGAGGGGGTAAATCAACCAACAGCTTCTCTGGCTTTGAGTGACGCGAGACTGTCAAACTCTTCCTAGCTAAAAACCACCCCGATTCTACTCCTGCTTCAACCCAAAGGCCTGGTATCCCGTTAAGTCTTCCGCAACTCTGGAGTAAAGACAAACTAAATTAGCTACTAAGGACCCCGATGTGTATTAAAATACTCTTACTACAATTTAGTTGACGGCCTCGTGGGCCGAATTGTCGCAATTACGACTGGGTCTCGGGTTCGATTCCCGGGTCGGGCAAAGTATTACTGGGTTTTTTTCAAAAAATCTCAGTAGTAGCACGGAGTCTGGAATGGTGCCCGGTATATGGCAATAGGCTCACCCCCGATTATATGGGACTCAAAACATAAACAGTGAAAAGTGGGTGTTACATTGTACAGTGGCATTAAGTGCCGTAATGTGCCTATGTGGTCTACCCCTTCGGGGATAAAAGGCGTGATGTTATGTTATGTTACAATTTAGTTTTCCTTTTCAGAAGATATCTACTAGGTAACTAGGTTATTATGACTTATCACTTATCACCGATCATAAAACGAGGAGAGTTTGTAGTCAAGTCGTAAATTACAGTAAAATTTAAGTGGTTGAGTCACAAGTTTGCTTGATTTATGTATTTTCGAAGGAGCGCTGTGAATTGTGAGGGTCCGTGAGATACGTGGGATTAATTCAACTGTTTTACCTGGTTGGGGTGACATTTCACTATACTGTGGCTTTTGGGTCATTGAAAGTTTAACAGCCATTGTCTTAATTTCATTAATGTTATAAATGTAAAAGTTTGCGTGTTTGTTTGTTTGTTACTTCTACAGGTCACAACGGCTGGAGAGATCGGGGTGAAAGGAGATAATTTTTTGGCCCTTTTCGCCGGCCAACGAAAAGAAATGGTACGTATCGTTAGACCTAGTCATCTGGAGCGTCGCGGAGAACCTAACGGGTTACCGGGGCTGCGGCTCGACGTGCAGGAGCAGGAACGAGGTGGTTTTTCATCAGTAAGAGTCTGACACTCCTCCTGCCTCACCCAGGCGGGAGCAGTCATTCGATGATTTTCCCCCCTTAAAAAAAGTCATCTGGAGCAATAGTTAATATAGCGTAAATGTTGTAGGATCCAAGATGAAGAAGTTATACCATTTCAAAGATTTATCAGATATTAACTATTGCTCCAAATAGGTAGATCTAATGATAAGTAGATTTTTTTTCGTTGGCCGGCGCGCTTTCATAAATGTCTCAAAAATGTATGGAGCCGAAATGATCGCCTTTGAAACAGGGGGTCTGTTATGGTCTGGAAAAACACATAGGCTACTTTTATCCCACGCGAAGCCAGTCGAAGATGCATGTATAGTTAAAATATTTAAAGAGGTACGTACCTAATACGTCATTTTCTTAGGTAACTTAGGACATCTCGTGTTGACTTTGTTTACTCTATTAAGATGATAATGGAATATAACTGATGAAAGCAATAGAACACCTCTGTTATAGCTTTCAAAGAACATATAGGTTGAGTTATTATACACATATTATACATGATATAACTCTATTTGTAATTTTAATTAATACTCTAAAACCTAGATTAATAAAATCCATTGTTAGTTCGATGAACATCTATTAATACGTCACGTTATTAGCACAAAGCTGTAGTTTGTATAATTATGTCGAAAATGTCTATTAAAACCTATCTATTTAACGTGAATATGGTGTTAGGATTGTAATAATTATTGTATTAGTTTAGTTGTAAGGGATTACATTTATAGTATTGTAGTATTTGCATGACAAGATGATACTAGAGTTCAACAGAATTTAAGATTTAATTGGGCAGTTGTGATTTCATTTAAATTTTTAATGTAACAAGCACAGAATCTCGAAGTAATTCACCAAAAATTTCATATATAATAATATAATGTAAAGTTATCCATCGATATTTTTAATCTGATCAAGGAAATAACTATGCAAACCCACTGCTACCACACCAAAAACTAATTTAATTAATATTTCGTCCTATAATTTATACAATACATTTAAGCAACAGCCTATTCCCAGCCACAGCAACTAAATAAGGCCTCGACACATTAACAATAAATTGCGCGCGCACCAGTTTCTGTGCGATAGTTAGCAGCACCTGCGACATCGAACACCGGAGACGTACGTTTACTGCGTTCTGTATTGAACTACAGGGTACCTAAGCCTTATCTACTTAGGTATTTAGGTATATACTACAACTAAGTATTATATATTAATATAGGTCAGTGTCAGAATCTTAAAACAGTGAGCGATGTGGGATAAAATCCGGATAAACAATAAAACCACCAAATGCGTTACGCGATGGCGGAGTTGTGTAATATATCTATATGCTAAATTTATTTCAGTTATATTTATATAGGGACTGTATTTCCAAAAACTATGGATACAACAATACTTCGCTTTAAACCATTCCGCATCGTACATACATACATAACATCACGCCTTTTTATCCCCGAAGGGGTAGGCAGAGGTGCACATTACGGCACTTAATGCCACTGTACAATGTAACACCCACTTTTCACTATATATGTTGAGTCCCATGTAATAGGGGGTGAGCCTATTGCCATATACCGGACACAATTCCAGACTCCGTGCTACCACTGAGATTTTTGAAAAATCCCAGTAATACTTTGCCCGACCCGGGAATCGAACCCGAGACCCCTTGCCCGGCAGTCGCACTTGTGACCACTCGGCCAATGAGGCAGTAATCATTCCGCATCGTGTCGGATCTAAATCTGAAAGTAGAACCTGGAAAGTTCTACAACAAAATAACGATTATATCACTAACAATTTCTGCATTTTGTCAACACTATCAATGATACGAATGCCCACGGGAGATCTATAATAACAAAGCCTTTCAAAGACTCACACTTACAAACGCATCGCAGTATCGAGTTATCTCGATTCGAAGTCGATGCAGGGAATTCGATTGGGTGTCGTATCGAAACTCACGTGGCGTCAATTCAATCGGTTTCCTTCGCAGGTTTGTTTTTAATCGACTCTATGGTGCAACATCGATACTAACATGAATCGATATTTCGGTAAAGTGTGTACAACGGATTGAAACGATTTTTGGTTGTGATCGAACATTTGTTGATGGAATTGATTGGTGATACATGGTATTGACTGCAATAAATAAAGTTTCTTAACACCTGAAAAACGAGAAGGATACAAAACGATCTTATCCTAAAGATCACACTCATTACCTATTGTTAGGGTTATGAAGCTCATAACTTTCTGTCATCATAGAGATTTTGTAACCTTCACTTCCAACCATCTTCAACCATCCCATTTCACTGCAGACATTGGGACATGAACCATCCATCCGTTCCTACTAATAGAATGACACAATTATACATGTCACTTGTTTTTAGTGTGAAATTTTTTTTCTTTGTTCCAAGAGCTCTCAAGGCATTATGTGTAGCAGCTGTACTTGATAGTTATCAGTTTATCACACAACCAATGACTCGGGCAACAACTAGTCCTTATAAGAATATGACAATACCTCTATAATTAACACAAAAAATTAGCAAAGCTAAAATTATTAGTTAATTAATATAAACGTAAAATAACGAATTATTGTTCCACTACAGTGAGTATATTTATTGTAGTAAGCCAATTTCAATGTTTCAGTTCACATCTAAGTTTCAGGGTCACTGGACGGATCTCTCTGTTTTAAGTCAGTCGCGTTTTGATGTCTCTCGTGCCCATAGAAGCGTATTCTTTTAAAAAGGTAACAGAGTGTTAATATCAGCAAACAATGACCTATTTAAAAACCTATTTCGCACATTTTGTTTCAAAAGTGTGATGTAAAATTCTAGGCTTATTATATTTAAAAATACAATGAGGTTTTTTAGACCAGGGTCAAAGCCTACAAAAATGGTAAAAAATGAAAAAAAATTACAGTAGGATAAAACCCATTAGAAAAGCAGGGGAATATGATCAAAATGAGAGGAAAAATAAATTACGGTCGATCCGAGTTCGGGAAGTGGGAGGGGGTGAGCTTTTAAGGGTAAAAAATGGTTTATCTTGATTTCCGGCAAAACTACAAGTCCTATGGAAAAAAGTTAAATGGCAAAGTTGTAGGCAATAAAAAGATCTACAACTTTTGTATTTGCAGATTTTTCACATAACCTCAAAATTTAGGTAAAAATTCAAAAAACCAAGTGTTTGGTTTTTTATTTATAACATTTCCAAAAAAAAATTATTTTCTACGAAATTTGGTGATAACTTATTATTTCTCACAAATACTTAAAGTAACTTAGCCTGCACGTGTATTTTTAAAAACGATGTTGTACACTACTCTGTATCTCGAATACTGGCTAACGGTCTTTACAGCTGCTACGAAATAGCAGGTATGTAGTAAGGCCCAGACCCTCCTAGGTCCGTCCCCACTTCTCAATGAAATAACTTACAATGGCCTTAAATTCACCGAAGGTCACTCAGGTATATAAATTATCTTGAAACAGCAATAAATAGGCATCTACAAATATTATTTAAAGAAGATTCTACAACTTCATAAAAATATTGTAGATGTCTTATTAAATATTAACTTTATTAACTTATTTGTTTGTTTATTATAGAAGGATATTTTAATTTGTTATTTTTTCATTTATCAATAAAACATGAAATCATACCTTTTTTGGAGTACCTAATTAAAATGTAAATTTTAATAAATACCTCAAAATTGTACTCACTGAGTAAAAAAAATTTTCGAATTTGAAATATTTTCAATTTTTTAATAGGTTATAATATGATTACATAATAAAGCTTATTTCAGACAAAGGTTTATTTAGTTTATACAGATAATCTTTTGTACTTACTATTTATATGTTTAATCTAATAAAAATATACATTATGTATCTATCTGCTAAATTAAAAAAAATACTTAGTCACTGTGTGAATATCTTGCGTAAATTAAATAAAAAAAGCCTATAAATAGTATTCGGAAACGTCTCGGACATCTCGATGACGTCGATGGAGGCGGCACTGGTGGTGGCATCAGAGGGGGGACAGCGCTGCTCGGGGATCAACATATACGAAGACGAGGATTGCGGCCCGTTCTTTCCACTCGATTAGCTGTGAGCACTGTACGCGTTGCGCGCCGTATATTTGTAAAGGCACACCTACCTTCCGTCGAATAAACCAGTACCTTTAATCAGCATCATCATTTATACAGTCCAAAAAACTCTCCCCAACAAATAGGTGTTACAGTGTAAATAATAAATAATTTCAACCCCATTTTCGACACTAGCGCCACCAACGAAACCAACAAAGCAATCATTCAAAATTAATCAAGCAACTGACAACAGCACTCAAACCTTAGCCATATTTCATAAACGATACCGTTCTAATATCACCCTTAATCCCAAATCTTAATTACTAACCCCGTTCGTAAATTGAATTTAGTCTGGACCTAAGTCTAGTTGGACCTAAAGCTAGGTTTACACGTTCGGCCACATTACCTCCTTTGTTATAAACGTTTGTCACTGGCTCTAATCTCAAACACCAAGCGTTGGTCACAACGGCTGCTGTGTTTGCCAAATGTTATACTCAGCTAACGTATACAGTCGGTGGATACGGTGTGTTATAATACAACATTATTTAGCTTAGTTTTGTTAGATGTGTGAATTGTTTTGTGTATTATTTAGAGGAACTATTAGTGTTTTTTGTTTTGTAATTGCACTACGTATCACTGAGATTTTATACTTAATGATGCTCTTTGTTTATTTTATGCATCTAATTACTAGACTGAGGTTATTCAGCTTGCAACTAACATAAATATATTAAAAATATTTGAGTCTGAAACAGTCAATACTGGTAAGTAACTAGCAGTATATTGAACGTATAAATAAATAAAAGTAACAACTTAAATTTTTACGCAAAACTAGAACACTACCAGCAACCAATATTTTAAATGGCTATATCGCCACCGTGTCGATATAATTTTCTACTAGAAAACAAACAAACTTCCACGTAAAACAAATAAAATGACAGTTGGGAAGCGATGCGCACATCAAAGCTACGTATCGGAATCATTCGGCAGTGTCCGCGAATGTTTGGGTACATTCGGCAGCACTCCAATTTATTGGATATCAACCTGTCAATGCCTTTGACACAGTCACAGAGTACGATGATTGTTCGGTCTGTCGATAGTTTCGAATAGACTTATTGGTGCCAATATAATAGTTTTGATATTGTTCCCTGTATACAATACATGTAGCCACGTGGGGGTTTGTCTATTTTGGGTTAGAACGATTGAGGGTTGAATGATTGAGGGTTGAATGCTGCCTTTAAGACCGCGAGAAACAGATGTAACCAGATGGTACGTGACGCTAAACGCCGCTACGTTCTTGAAAATATATCTTCCTCTTCTTCTGCCGATATCTGGAAATTCCTTGGAACTCTAGGCATCGGCAAAACGCAATATCCAGACCTACCCAGCACAATTGGATTGGACGATCTTAACAACCATTTCGCTACCGTCCCTGTTATGGATCGTCTAATGAAAGAACAAACCTTGTCGTACATAGCTGGTCTGGCGCGTCCCAATATTTCTGATCCTTTCTGCTTCACACCGGTTCAATTGGCGGAGGTCGGAAAGATTATCCTATCCATAAAATCCAAAGCTGTAGGATGTGATAATATCTCTCGAGACATGATCATAACTATACTAGATCACATCTTACCAGCAATAACCCATATAGTAAATTTTTCTCTTTTTTCAGGAACCTTTCCATCCCTCTGGCGCAGGGCCTTTGTTCGACCTCTTCCTAAAATCACTAGTCCCTCTCTTCCCACTCATTTCCGTCCCATCTCCATACTTCCTTTCCTTTCCAAAGTGCTTGAGGCCTGTGTCCACAAACAACTGGCTGACTTTATTTACAAAAATTCGCTCATAAGTCCCCTTCAATCTGGTTTCAGGCCGGGTCACAGCACGGTTTCCGCTCTCCTTAAGGTGACTGGCGATATTAGAACTGGTCTCGAGAGCACTAGAGCCACAGTTTTGGTTTTAGTTGACTTCTCGAACGCCTTCAATATGGTCAGTCACGACATCCTTTTAGCCATCCTTTCCCATCTAACGATCTCTGACAAATCATTGAACTGGTTTTCATCTTATCTTCGGGCCCGCCAGCAGTCTGTCAAGCTTGATGATACTTCATCAGGTTGGCGCGAATTAACGGCTGGTGTTCCTCAAGGCGGCATACTATCACCTCTTTTATTCTCTATCTTCATTAATCTCATTACTTCTGAACTTCAGTGTGCGTACCATCTATACGCTGACGATTTGCAACTTTACTGTCAGGCCAGTGTTGACAGACTCTCTGATGCGATCTCGGAGATGAACGGTGACCTGGTATCCATCAAGAACTGGTCCGAGAGATTCGGTATATCAGTTAATCCCGGCAAATGCCAGGCTATTATAATAGGTAGCTCCCGTACGCTGGGTGGAATAGACCGAGCATCATTACCAGCCGTGCTCTTTGATGGTGCAGTAATTCCGTTTGGTACTGACGTCAAAAATCTGGGTTTGCATATTGACTGCAATTTAAAGTGGCATGCTCAAATCACAAATGTATGCAGGGGGTTACTGGATCATTGCGTGCTCTGTATCGCGTAAAAAATTTGCTTCCTCCCGCTACGAAGGCCATGTTGGTGCAAGCCTTGGTTTTCCCTATCATCGATTATGCTGATGTCTGCTACTACGACCTGAATGCAGATCTCCTCAATAAGCTCGACCGACTTCTAAATAACTGCATCCGATTCGTTTTCAACCTGCGTAAATACGATCATGTTTCTGCACATCGGTTGCAACTAAAGTGGCTGCCCATACGCCAGCGCAGGGAGCAAAGGGCGCTAACCACTCTATTCTCCTTTCTTTCTTCACCTTCTTCACCCAGTTATCTATCCCCTTACTTTCAATACTTATGCGCAAACCACAGTAAAAATCTTCGTTCTTCTCACAACCGTCTTCTCCAATGTCCCACTCATCGCACTGACTTCTTACATTCATCCTTCTTCGTACAGGCAATTTTTCTGTGGAATGCGCTCCCCCTGGATGTCAGGATGGTCTCAACTCGATTAACTTTTAAGCAGAAAGTACGTGAGCTTTTCCTAAAGAGGTTGGCTGAATCATCGCGCTAACTATCCACTGAGTATTAGTAGGCAAGTATATATTTATATATTACGTATATATGTATGTATGTAGGCATATTGTACTCATGTGTAGGTATACATTATAATTAAATTTATTTATATATGTATATCTCCGAAATATATTAGTTTATCTTTCATTGTTTAATAAAATCACTGCTTGCCTCTTGCACCTACCATTTACTCTTCTCTGCATCACCCAAAGGTCAGACTGGTAGAAAATGCCTGCGGCATTAAGTCCACCTTTTTGTACATTTTGTGCATGAAGCATTTTAAATAAATAAATAAATAAATGTACTGTGTGCAAACAAATATGTAAAAAGTACAAAAACAAAACTATCCAAAGTGTTTAATACATCTTTAATGACAGTTCTATAAACAATATCTTAAGTTATAGCTATCTTTATCCCAAACACAACAGACTGTAACATTTATATCTGGCCGCATTTCCAACCTCGGAGGAAATTAATTCTGAAACCAACAAATTCGCTCCCGTTTGTCCAAAGAGCGGGTTCTACTCAATATCTACAAACCCCATAACAATCAATTTCCATTAGTTGACGGTTACAACTCACTGGGGAAGATAACCAACTCTTTGTTTTTGTTCCCCTTGTCCCCACTACTCCTAGGACAAATACACTAGTTCACGGATTTGTTTTTGCCATCTTCCGGATCATTTCAGATTTAGAAAAAATAATCTGAACATTAGCAACGAAAATAATTTTATTTACGAGCATCAAAAGAAATTCCAGGTTACATCAGCAACTAATGAAGTCGTAAAATACTTTCACTCATAAAAGTAATAAATTGGAGCTCCAAACAAACCAAACCATATAGGATGCCCAAAAGTCATTAAAATATATAGCCACATCAGTCCGTCATTGTGGTGAGAACTTGACATTTTGATAAAACCCGACTTTTAATTTAAAACATCATCAGAACGAGGCAGGAAATGTTCATCATTCTCATTCCATTCTCGATTTCTCTTAGTAACGCGAAATCACGGAATATAGAATACAATGGAAGTAGATTGAAACAATATTTCTGCCAGAACCGGTGTCGCCAAACTAATACATTTATAATTTACTCATACTATAAATCGGAAGTTGCGATTGGTTAGAAAAAAAAATGGGCGTAAACGAAATGCAAAAAAAATGTCATACGATATGCAACTTTAAAATCAATGGACTATAAATCAAAATAAAAAAGTATATTTTAGACTACCAAGTACCGCCATTCGTAGCTAGATGGCGTTTAACAACGCCATCTAGCGACGAAAAGTGGTACTTGGTTTGAACTTTATCGTCGTAAGAATAAAGGTGATATTATTATTTGAATGGCTTATCACTGGCTCGAATGCGGGTCTCTACTCAGATAGTGATAGCCTAATTCGATAAAAATAATATCGATAATATGAAAATGTGTTTTAAAAATAATATGAAAAAAAAATATTGTCTGCGATAGTGTGACAGTATTAAAATAATAAAATTAAAATGTCGTTGATAACTTTTTAAACGTAACAAAAAAGGGTAAGTATTTATTTACATGTAAATCAAAAACTATTTTGTTCGTATTTTTTTATTAGTTTCTTTTTTCAAAAAATCATTTTTTTTTATTTCACATAGGCAATATAAGTAACAACTATTACATAAATTTTTACAAACTTTATATGGATAATGTGATAAATGAGAGGAATGGCGATAAGGATGACGGTGCTGATCTGCTCCGTGAAGTGAAGGTTGCTTCCAATCACGTCGGGGTCACCACTAAAATAATAATAAAAAAATAATCTAAATAAGTGTTTCATTACACTTGTATCGATATCAATCGATAAATTCAATATGTCATTTAACTACATCACCATTTGAGTAGCGTAGAAGTGGCGAGAATGTTCTATTGAATGGAATCAATCCAAAATAAACTTTATCTTGAAGGCGTAAGGTTGATTTTGACTAACCGTTTTAGTAAATAATATTATTTTAATAACCGTTTTTTGTAAATTGAAATAAAATAAGATTTCTACAAGAAAACAATGAAAATTGTACTTACCGATGATACGAAACACCTCTATTTTTACGATTTTTCGGCTGTTATCATTTTTACACGCCAAAACGGAACAAAACGGCATAGTTGAGGAAATAGAGGTATTTGTCACGAGACTGGCAACACGACGCGATGTTCGAACGAGACTGAACTCAAATTTGCCTCGAGTAAGCAGTACACTGCTTAGTTGTGGCACGCGTGCCACGCATACTTGCTACTTCCATTGTATTCTATATTCCGTGCGCGAAATAAATATTTTAACGCGTCAAAGTAGCGTCGACCTTATCAGTACAAAAAATGGCTGGAGTATAACAAAGGAAATTCCAACACCCAGTGTTTACGCAATATAATTTTTGTAGTCATAATGTTAAAACAATAAAAACATAAATTATGGACTTTAATAACAAAGAAATTTCAATCTTGTGTTTTCCTGTTTAAGGTGCTATTTCGAGATGTGGATTGTGTATGGCTAAGCTACGTGGGTTGACCATTGGACACGTTCGGAGATTTATTGAAAGCATAATTGGTTTTGTTTCGGTCAAGGACTGGATTAACGATAGTTTTATACGCCTAATGGGTGCAGTAAGGAAGAACAACGTTTTCTTAATGGTTCTATGTTATTCTAAGGGTCGTAGGGGAGCTGTGTTTGTATCTTTTGTTTATTCTTGTTTGGGTTTTGAATACACATGAGATCACCGTAAAGTTAGCTTGGAAATTAGGTTTTGGTTCTAGTTTCTAGGAAGTGTGTAGGAGTAACTTGCATAACTTCCATTGTTATGTAGATAGTTGCTACGCATAATATGATAATGTTGTGCCTCTTGATTCCCTTCTTGAGTTAGTGTAGCTTGTTAGATTTCAACATGAATGAAATATCACTTTAGACGTCTCTGTTTTGAAATTAATATTAAAATTCAAACACCACTTTATGAAACAAAAACATAACTTGCGATACAAAATCCTACAAAGCCAGCATACATTTATCTTACTTGTACCCTATAGCATAAGCAAGCGACTTCATTAAAAAACAAAACAACTACCCACCGCAGGAAGAGCGCACAGGAAAATTTTAATTTATCTACAAACATTTTTCGAAACTCCCGTCCGTGTCGCATTTTGTCCCAGCGAATTTTCCTAAACCACTGTGCGGTATCTGTTGATATTTACGGCGTCGTTTCAAAAGTCTTTTTTGTTCAAAATACTCGACAACTCTATTTCAATGCACAGTGGGATAACGAGGGCCTAAGGGCATGGTTATAAACAGTTACAGACACACTACAGACACTTTTAAAGTGCAGTACTGTGTAGTTGAAATACATCATTACTATGTTTGAACAATTTTGTTCATTTTTTGGGATATGCTTAGAAGATTTTTATTGGTTGGTGCTTGACTTGACTTGCCTCCACAATTAGTGCCGTGCGCGATGGCTAGCAAAATATCGCAGGTTCAATTCCCACACAGTGCAACTCTTTGTGTTGATCCACAAATTATTGTTCCGGGTCTGGGTGTCATGTCTATGTGAAATTGTATTTCACAAAAGTTAAAAAAAAATACAAATATAAGATCAAAACCGGTTTACGGAAAGCTGGGATTGGAATCTCGACTTTTAACTTGAGGTGTTGTGCTCGACATTTAGGTCTTCAATCGTGAAACCAAATCTCTACCTATGTGACACCAACAAAACAATAGCAAACACAAATATTACCTATATCACATCGCTCTGCAATACATACTTGTAAGCAAAACTAATATATAACATAATAAACAAAATGAAGCAACACTACAGCCTTTCATATACACATTACATACTAATAATACCCTTGATGAATACCCAACAAAATTGGAAGTCATACATTCCCTCTGGAGTTCCCAGTTCTCAATTTACTTCGTAAATCGTTTGAGTTATACTAACGTGTTTATTTGAAAACGGTCGGGGTGTTAAAATAAACCGTCTGAATGAAATACAAGTACTGAGAAGTAATTAAAATGTGTCTGGATTAATTGGTCTGGAATTTATTCAAGAGTTTTGAGTACTGAAATTTAGGTCAATTGTAGTTATTGCTAATCTGCTACGTTTATTGCTTATTTATTACCTGCTATGCTTGGGTTCGTTTAAAAGAGAATTGATGATTAATTTTAACTCGTCGAGGTACTCGATTCGACTCGGTTTTGTAGACACAATTATAGAACAATAGGTTGCGGTCACCGGTGACCGCTTGGTGTTTGACAGTTTAAATAGTAGGCATTTAGATACTACCGTATCGTTAACAAACAATTAATTATTCATTTGTATTAATCTAGAAAAGCAATAACATTTATCGCTTCAACGTTACTTTCCGGCAGGAAGAGATTATGTACCTTAATTTATTTATTTTATTCATATGATAGCCATAGTAATGGGACGGAAGCTGAAGAAGTATGTAAGGATATTACTAGGTGGTGCGATGTAGTTTCTGCGCATTTTCTATGGCACATAGGTGTGAGTTCATATATTTTATATCTTCGTCACAAAAGACAACAGTGAATGGCGGACTTAATGCCTTAAGGCATTCTCTGACAGAAGTGTAATCTAATAGTGCGAATCTGTTACCATATATTAAACTCAGTCTTAAGTTTACAATTACAATCAATTTACATACTATTTAATATAACATTTAAAATATCTACCAACATCGACGAGTAAATCGTTCCAAAAAAAACATTGAAACGTTTGAACGCTAACTCCACCAAATCTCTTTACCTTAACCATAAACACAAAACCAAATAAAACAAAAGAACACAACATAACTCGCCAACTCAATATTACTTCCTGGATTCGTCTCCCAACTATTTACTACATAAAACAGTTCAATAAGAATGTAACAGCCAATCAATCAAAATAATACTACCGGCCTTATTATCTAGACAAAGATTGAAGAAAAACAGCGCAAATCCGTGTACATCAGGCCAATGATATGAGCCCTATTTAAAGGTACGACGACGGTCGGAAAAAGGGTCACGAACAAGGATATAGAGGTAGTTTACTAGATGGTGCAACAAGCGTACTTATTTTATGGAATAAACCAGTAAACAAGCCGACGGTGATCCCTGATGAGTTCGCCCGATGGCCACAATCGGCGCCGCCCGTGACAACCGAAACACCAGAGGTGAAACAAGTGCGTTACCGACCTTTTGGTGATTAGGAATTTGAGGATTATTAGAGATTCGGTGATCGGGGAGAGGGGTAATTAGGCCTATGGTAACCTCACTCACACGACAAAACCTAATGCAAGTATTGTTTCACGTGTCTGTGAGGCCGTGGTATCACTCCGTTCGTGTGTTTCATATATTAGAGAGTAGAGTTTAATTAATGATTTTAACAACCATGAGCCGTCATAGCTGGAGTATTAGATTAATAAACATAATTAACAGCTAATTATATTACATTACCATTCAATAATAAGCTAGAGTTAAATATGAAAAAAATATCATGCAATAAGTAACTGTTATTCTTAAATAAGAATTTATGCAAAGTAAAATATTAGAAACCATTTACATTTTGCCTCAAAGAAAACGGAACTAACAGTGCAACAATTTAGTTCGCACTAGCACATTATCACAGACGGCTTGCGGTATCCAGCCAAGCAACATCTGTGACCACGAAACTAGTTTTCCATAAAGCGACGCTTACGTTATATTACGAAGGAACGCGTAAAAATAGACGGTTTACGCACACATAGATATCATCGTCACCTCCATGGTTAGTAGGGTTGGCGCAGAAAATACATATAGGGACGAAGTTATAAAGGCTTGATGGTGTGCCCTTAGTGGATAGATCGGCTTAAAAAAGGTGAATAGGGTAAACTGGATATGGATAGGTGGAGAGGAAAATCTGAGGAGGCTTTTAGAGATTTTTTCTTATACAATATTTTAGGCATTTGGTTGGAGTGATTTTTTACAAACGTAAAGATTCCTTTTGTGTTAGAAAAACAGAAATAGAACCGCCACCCAATTGTATTCATTGTTGCTATTTCTTGGTGTACAATGACAATAAAATAACACTAACTAACAGCTCTTGAAATGAAAACAACACCCCCTACATAGCTTCAAACAACATCTAAAAATCGAAACAAAAGAACATTCTTTCACACCTACACAAAAGAACTGTACTTTGCTGAATTAAATTTCCTTTTTTTACTCAAATTGAAAATTATTTTACTCCGCTTAAGCTCCCAGTAGAACATAACTCCCCGACTAATTTACAAGCGTGTGTCATCCCTAACTCCCTTGTGCTGTTGAGACAACACGCACGCGGTTTATAAAATCACTCTTTCTATGTTAATGTTGTTTTGCGATGTTTTAACAGTGTGCTACAGCCCTTAAACAATACTCCGAGGATACATTGTCGGACAAAGTGACATAGGGGATTTGTGATTGCTGACCTGACGAATAACTTGTGATGTCCAGTCATTAGCATTTTGGATATAAGGCTTTTTAAAAAACAGTTGATTCGTTATCTAAAAGGTTGGCTGAATAAATGTATATGTAAATGCTTGCTTTTACTATTATGATAATTAAAAAAAATGTGTCAATGTGGCGCCAATCATAAACATCTATTTGAAATTTTTATCACACATCTGGCCTAATCAATTATTTTGCGTACATACCATTTCTGATAAAAACGCCAGCTAGAATTGACTATAAAAATATAAAAACAGACAATCTAAAGTTATCCATTACTATTATTATAACAGAAAAAAACAACACATATTTACTTGATACAGAAAGAACGATTTCACGTTCAAAGTCAAAGAAAAACACGGTGAACACGTATGTACATTACATTGAACAAGCGAAAAACTCAACATCATTTCCACTCGAGCAGGCTTCCATTCTTTCATTTAAATCAGCATTTACCGTGTGATTTTTATGTTAATTTGCTGTGGAAGTCGCGGTTGCATGCTCGGGCCCACGTTCACCGTGATAGCCGCGGGAACAACGATTGGCTTTCGTTCATTTGTTTTATTTAATTTTATTCCCGTTTTTCGGTTTTTGTTCCACGAAATGTAGCTACGCTTATTTCATGATAAATTCTTCGGTCTCTTTATTTTTTTTATGTTGATAGTGTGGTGAATATTGTAATACAAAATAATATAAGTTTGACAGAGGTTTGTTAATAGCAAATATGTTCACATTCTGCAATCAACAACCTATAAGGCTTCACTGCTGGACTAGTGGTATCATCTATAAAAAGGGTTTTGTCATAATATTTTTTACACTCAGCAAACAGGTTGGAGACCACCTTTTTTTTTATCTATGAGTAACCTACCTATCTATGAGTAGAACAGCAACACCTTACTTCAAAATCAATCACTTTTGCGATGGTTAATAAACACTTCCACATTATCAACTTACACAACTTAAACTACAGTTAGTTTACTACAAAACTCAAGCGAATTCAGGTCAAACATCGTTTATATCTAAACTTAATCAATCTATTCCGAGAGAGCGTTTCACTAGCACTCAATAATGGTAGGTGGTCACATGTCATCCACACCTCGGTCGCCGCAGTACGATCAGATAGATTGAACGCGGTTTGTTTTCACTCCCAATGCCAGTCATATTTTCCATTCTGGCATTTTTTATTTTATTTTCTAACACGTTTTTATTTATCTATTTCATTTTTTTTTTATTTTTGAAAATGGAATACGGCTTTGAATTGTAAATGGTGGGATGTTTTGTAAGTATTGTTTTGACGACTGTTTTTGTTTGTTTATTGTTCAACATCACACCCTTTATTTTGATTGGTTATAGTGTTTGAATAGTTATAGGAATAGTTTTGTGATATACCGGAAAGCGTGATTATCTATGCTTACAGTGTTTTACGGTACCATTGAATAGTATGTAATACAGAGCCATATGTTTAACTTTGGATAAAGACATTCATAACATCACGCCTTTTATACCCGAAGGGGTAGGCAGAGATGCACATTACGGCACTTAATCCGACTGTACAATGTAACACCCACTTTTCACTATTAATGTTATGCGTCCCATGTAATAGGAGGTGAGCCTATTGCTATATACCGGGCACAATATCAGACTTCGTGCTACCACAGATTTTTTTTAAAAACTTAGCAGTACTTTATCCGATCTGGGAATCAAACCCGAGACCCCTTACCCAGCAGTCGCATTTGCGACCACTCGGCCAATGAGGCAGTCAATAAATTTGGAGAAAGACAACAATTTTATCCCATCATGTAAAACAGTATCAATTTACTTAACTTTTATTTTAAATATAAAGTATTACAACTGCCTGAACCATCGATCTCGCACAACACAACAACAAACGATTTCAAAAAACAAAAAACCTTCACTTCAAATTTAATAAAACGAAAAAAGAGACAATAGCTAAAGAATGAGTTAAAATTCCTTAACGGCAATTTACAGGAACTGCTTGAAAGAGGAGCGAGCGACAATGTTCAGTATTATTTCCTGAAATGCAGAGGACAATTACCTTTAAGGCGTCAATTTCATAATGTTACATTGTAAGGCGTTGCAATGGCGTGAAAATGTACGTGCTTGCCTTGTCTGGCACAATGTAGCTGTGGTATTTAGATTTTATCGTTTTGAATGCGAATGATGGTGTCCTATTTATTATTATTTTCCATGGTTTAACTTAACACATAAAATTGGCAATAAAACGTGATAATGCAGTTAAATTATATTATTTTTACTAAATTCGAATCGTAAACGCGACTATAAAGATAAACAAGGTCTTGTATAAGATCTATTGATTGAGAAAAGTTCTTTAACATATGAAGGTAGGACGTTCTAAACGTAGGACATTTTTTTCTTTCGATTTCGTGTACCTTAAAGAGAACATAAAACATTAAGCCTTATAATGTACTTGGATAGTAACGAAAAATGGTTTGTCAAATTAACAAGGAATAACATAAAACATAACGTAACATCACGCCTTTTATCCCCGAAGGGGTAGGCAGAGGTGCACATTATACCACTGTACTTACAATGTAACACCCACTTTTCACTATTTACCTCTATGTTATGAGTCCCATGTAATAGGGGGTGAGCCTATTGCCATCTACCGGGCACAATTCCAGACTGCTACTACTGAGAATATTTAAAAACCCAGTAATACTTTGCCCGACCCGGGAATCGAACCCGAGACCCCTTGCCCGACAGTCGCACTTACGACCACTCGGCCAAAGAGTAAGTCGGTAACAAGGAATACTCCGGTTAAAATACATTTGTATATGGACAAAGAGTAACGTGAAAACTTTCTTTGGTCTTTTATCGGTGCAAAACAAAGCAATGTCATTCTTTGACCACAAACAAAGGAGTCTGTGGTCAATAGAGGTTTCAGAGAATTTGACTGACTACAACAAAATAAAGAACCGATGTTGTGTTGGCATTGTACATAGTATGCAGCAAAAAACTGATCTATTCCATTGGTATAGCAATCGTAGATATCAATGTTAAACGATTGTGTAGGGACACATGTCAGTAATATACTAAACATATGTAACTATGCATTCACTGAATGCTGAGAATGCACTATAGTGGTGGGTACGCCAGCCTCATAAGTTTCAACGGCCAGTCGTGAATATGTTATCAAGACGTGTATTATTTCTATCACTAAATTTATTTTTGAAATGCTGGCTTGCAATCACCAAAAAGTAATGATTATTTATTACATACTCCACTTTTAAAAAAAATAAAGTTCACTTAGTAGGATAGTTGTGAATTAAGATAAAGTGCGGGAGAGCCATACTTCGGCAAGAATAGGCCGGCTCCACCGAAGTGATACCACGGCCTCACAGAAAAATCGACGTGAAACAACGCTTGCATTGTGTTTCGTCGTTGCGTCACAAATTCCTAATCCCCAAAAGACTGGTAAAGTACATGTTCGTTTACCGGCTTAACCCATAAAAAATAATATTTACCAAAAATTCAATCATACCCTATAAAAATGGACTTTAAATATCAACCATTTCAACATATATTTTAATTGAAAGAAATAGTCTTCTGAGCACACGACGGTACACAGATGCTTTGTTGCATATTTTATCTCGATGGGATCGTTAAAATGAGGCTTAGAATGAATAAACGAGAACTTCACAAAAGGAGCGTGTAATTTTCTTTACATTCCGCCTCCATAGTTAATTTAATTTGTTGTTAGAAAAGTGGTTATGTTCAGGTCAAAATAGAGTGCATTTTATATTGTTCTAAGAGTAAGTGTAGCTGTGTTATCGATACGTTAAAAAATAGTATATTTCTATGTATATATAGATGTTAGTTTCAATCGAAATGTTATAGTATATATGTGTAAAAGTTTAAGTTTAGGTACTTTTGCATGCCGGTAACATGCTAAAGTACCTAAACTAAACTAATAAGTTTCAATTAAAATTATAATAAAATATTAATTACTTGACTTTCAACTAAGCCATCTATTGTATATAATCTAATATATATTATCTAAATACATACATATCGTCACGCCCACCTCTCATTGGGGTAGACAGAGACAATAGAATACCAAATGTTACGATTCTGTCTTACCTTTTTTCGCTTTATTTACATTTATCAATATCTTCATAATTATATACTCGTTAGGGTTGTCTCTAATAATTCTTATTACCTATCTTATATAAGGTGCTTTATAATTATCTGCCACGGGTTTAATGGGAGGTAGTGTTATGTTTACAGATTACAATTGTGAAGAATTTTCGTACCCCGGACCAGTTAATTACATAAAGTAATTAAGTAAACATTGACTACTTTCTGCATAATGTGGTTCACAAATTACGCGCGATGCGTCGCTTAGTCAATGAAAACAATTGCTATCTCTTTCCACACCGCTCAGCGCCGGGCGGCTTGGAGCACGCTGCACACCCCCGCGCGCCCGCACCCTCTCCTGCACTCGTCGCACGCACTGGTCAACCGGCCGCCGGGCAGGCGGGGGTTGAGCTACTGATAAGGATGGCAACAGCGTATGACGGGGCGTTCAAGTACGAGACAGCACACCCCAGCAGAACACGTCGCACGCGCCGCCCGGCCGCCAGTAGCCCCGTCAACCCCCGCCTGCCCGGACGTTCGTTAGTTTCAATGTCGGAGATACGCGCGCGCTACGTAAAAATGTCTCCCAGGCGACGAAATTCAAATCAGAACTCGAAGAGGAAGTGTTAGAGTTCTTTCGGTGTCATCCTCTTGCAAGCACAAGGGATACTGCCGGAGTTTACGATGATAGAGACAATAACTTGTGGCGTCTTTTAAATCAAACGCGAAACAAATTAAAAGTGAAACGGACACATTAAATAATGTGATATGACATGTTTGGAAGCGTGCCTTCATTTGTGTGCAACGCGAAGGTGGACTTGTGCAACAGTTTTGTAGATAAGTAGGTAGAGAGTGTGTAAATAACTGTAAAAGTGTGTAAAAACTGTTTTAAGTGTGATGGGAAGTTTATAATCGTATTTACCTACATCAGCTTTTCGGAAGAATGCCGTACCTGGTAAGTAATTGCACTTTTAAAACCCTTGTTAGCCTGCCTATTGAGTATCTAGTAGATTAGGATAGTGACGAACTAGTCAGCTGATTTCCGTTTTCATTCTCAGTACACGTGGAAAGAGATAGCAATTGTTTTCATTGACTAAGCGACGCATCGCGCGTAATTTGTGAACCACATTATGCAGAAAGTAGTCAATGTTTACTTAATTACTTTATGTAATTAACTGGTCCGGGGTCCGAAATTTCTTCACAATTGTAATCTGTAAACATAACACTACCTCCCATTAAAGCCGTGGCAGATAATTATAGAGCACCTTATATATTAATATACATAAAGTAAAATTTCTATATAAAACAAATGAAAAAGAAGAACAAGACAGGTTAAGAGATCAACGTGCCCAATTAGACAGACACGGTAATATCAAAAACTCCGTTGTATTATCTGTCCATCAATTTGAGATGAGCAGAATAATTTCACGTAGTTCACGGGACTTTGAACTCTAGTAACCCAGTTTTCCTAATTGAGAGCCAACTAATTGCAGGGCAAGAAAGGCTGTTGACACTCAACTTGATTCAGGAAAGGTTTATTATTGAATGTGGTTTAATATCTTAATAGAGTTTAATAAAGTACCAGTGCGTGGTAAATTATTCTCTATGTGTTTTGGTTTAAGTACTATTTTTAGTTCACCATGTAATTTTTAGTTTTTGCTTTTGTTTGTTTTATTGCATAGGCTTAACAGCGAGCAGACGGATCACCTGATGGTAAGCAATCGACGTCGCCCATGGACTCCTCGAACACCAGAGGCGTTACAAGTGCGTTACCAGCCTTTTGGGGATTAGGAGATTGGAGAGATTGGGGAAGGGGATTATTATATTATAAGGGTAATTCAGCCAGTTTTTGTATGTAGTAATGTTTTTAATATAGCTATTATTTTCGTTAAAGAACGCAGGAATCAGTCACTGCACAATAATGGACAGTCAAGTCTCGAGATTGTATTTGACATTATTCTTTCTCACAATACAAAAAATATAATTGTATATGGTCATTCTTTGACCACAAACAAAGGAGTCTGTGGTCAATAGAGGTTTCAGAGAATTTGACTGACTACAACAAAATAAAGAACCGATGTTGTGTTGGCATTGTACATAGTATGCAGCAAAAAACTGATCTATTCCATTGGTATAGCAATCGTAGATATCAATGTTAAACGATTGTGTAGGGACACATGTCAGTAATATACTAAACATATGTAACTATGCATTCACTGAATGCTGAGAATGCACTATAGTGGTGGGTACGCCAGCCTCATAAGTTTCAACGGCCAGTCGTGAATATGTTATCAAGACGTGTATTATTTCTATCACTAAATTTATTTTTGAAATGCTGGCTTGCAATCACCAAAAAGTAATGATTATTTATTACATACTCCACTTTTAAAAAAAATAAAGTTCACTTAGTAGGATAGTTGTGAATTAAGATAAAGTGCGGGAGAGCCATACTTCGGCAAGAATAGGCCGGCTCCACCGAAGTGATACCACGGCCTCACAGAAAAATCGACGTGAAACAACGCTTGCATTGTGTTTCGTCGTTGCGTCACAAATTCCTAATCCCCAAAAGACTGGTAAAGTACATGTTCGTTTACCGGCTTAACCCATAAAAAATAATATTTACCAAAAATTCAATCATACCCTATAAAAATGGACTTTAAATATCAACCATTTCAACATATATTTTAATTGAAAGAAATAGTCTTCTGAGCACACGACGGTACACAGATGCTTTGTTGCATATTTTATCTCGATGGGATCGTTAAAATGAGGCTTAGAATGAATAAACGAGAACTTCACAAAAGGAGCGTGTAATTTTCTTTACATTCCGCCTCCATAGTTAATTTAATTTGTTGTTAGAAAAGTGGTTATGTTCAGGTCAAAATAGAGTGCATTTTATATTGTTCTAAGAGTAAGTGTAGCTGTGTTATCTAGTCGAGCTATAAGAACTATTTAATTATGAGTGAGAAAAGGTTCAGAAAAAAGATGTATTCAAATTCTTTCTTCAAATATTGCGTTTGCACATAGGGTTCACTGACCGTCTACCATCAGACGCCCCATAAGCTTTGTTGCTGTCAAAATATTACTGAAGTCCCAAGTACACTTTGTAAGCACTCTAACATCTTTGAAGTAGCCCTGAGGACACGGTGGAACACACGGTGGGAGAATGCCCTTCGTGGGCTGAGCACCGCCGTGTCCTCAGGGAAGTGATCGGCGATGGCGACCTCTCGCGTCCGGGCCTAGTGCAGGCCATGATGCGGAGCGAGGGGGACTGGGATGCCGTCTCCTCCTTTTGCGAAGCAGTCATGCTAGCTAAGGAGGAGGCGGGACGCGTGAGGCAGCGAAGCGCTGCCTCCTCGCAACCCAGCCATCGCGAAGGACACACCGGGCGTCGGGGATCGCGAGACGATCTCCGGCCACCGTAAGCGCGGGCCTGCGGACGGCGAGCATGGGTGGCTCCCCGTCCGACCAGAAACAGACCCGAGCGTACGGCGCGTCGCGTTCCGCGCGCGCCTCAAAGAGCCATCAGACCACCACAGATGGGGCCCAATACGGCCGATGCCGATTCGGAGTCGCGGAGAACCTAACGGGTAACCGGGGCTCCGGCTCGACGTGCAGGAGAAGGAACGGGGTGGTTTTTAGTCAGTAAGAGTCTGACACTCCCTCCCGCCTCACCCAGGCGGGGGCAGTCATTCGATGATTTTCCCCCCTTAAAAAAAAAAAAAAAAAAAAAAAACATCTTTGAAGTAACATAGTTATATAGACAACTTATTACTGCAAAAGTAATACAAATGTAGGTATTGTAGGTAAATAGTAAAATTTTAATTGTAGGTATTGAGTCCTCAATCTTCATGAACCTTTATCAGTAGACGTTGCCATAAATGAAAGAAACACAATTAGTTGGACCCACTGATATGATAAGAGTATGGATAAGAAACAACTACGAAAAAATCGTGCCTACATAAACTTCACTTGGTCATCTGTAATGGCGGATAGAACTAGGGATGTGACTTATAAAACTGTAGAAATATCGGTATTTTAGTATTGGTTTTAATTGACTTATCGATAAAATATCATTATTTTATGATTCATCTGGATTTGATTTTTATCTAGCTACTAAACATTTCCAAAATATTAGCGAAATATATTTAGTAGTCGCTGCGGGATTTTCCATCAAGTGGTCAACATTTACATACTAAAGGTTAAGTAATTTTTGAGGGTTGAAAAATAAAACTGATTCATAGTATTCATAAAATCAAGATTTATAATATACAATATCTTCGTCTTTTTCGTAGTGTTTTCCTGTAATGTAATCTGCAAAACCATCTTTCGAGAAGCCTCCAGAACTGTAGGTCTACTCCGGTTCTCGAATGCGAAGTTTCGTTTGATTTGCGGCGGCAAACAACATTTTCGAGACCATAGACAACTTTCGTGAACTACAATGAACGAATGAAGTGAATATAAATAAATATGCAATAAGTAGGTTTAGATTCAAAATTAAATATAAAATTTTATTTTAAATAATTATATTACTAAATAATAATGCCATGGCTTAGCACACATAATCATCAAGAAATTCATGAATAATCTTTTAATATTAACGTTTAAGGTGGAGAATCTTAAACAGGATAAGAACCTCCTTTCAGAAATTTATTATACGACCAAATTAAAAAGTTTTAGAATGTTCTTTTATTGCCATTTATTGACATTTATGTATAAAATAATGACAACCAAATTTATTCGTATTATATTAGTACAGTCAGTTTAAAAATTATAAATGTTTACATTAGAATTTGAAGAGACTAAATTATTTCGTGTTATGATGATTAACAATATATTTTTTAAAGAATTTATCTTATCTATAAATATTGGTATATTAATAGATGTGAAAAAATAGCGAAAATATATATTAGCACTACTTAAGTTAATTTTTCAAGCGGTATTATTAGTTTTAAAATGAAACATTACACATGAAATATTTATG
The DNA here is from genome assembly GCA_038387885.1 of Spodoptera picta. Lineage (NCBI taxonomy): Eukaryota > Metazoa > Arthropoda > Insecta > Lepidoptera > Noctuidae > Spodoptera > Spodoptera picta. The sequence continues at coordinate 1,678,593 of JAZHFQ010000183.1, forward strand.
TACAATACATAAGGTATTCAAATAAGTATTTGATTACCCTAAATGTTACTAACTCTCATAGACATATAAAATATATAGTTTTGTGTTAACAAACTATTTGAGCTGACTGTACATTGATTTTATATCGTCATTTAAGTAGTTCCTTTGGTGCCCTACGTGTTGCCCACACAAAGAAACCGTGATAAAACGAAGACTTATAATTACTTTCCTTCATTTTTCAATAAATTTAACCCAAACGAAAATCAAACGATAACTATTTTGGTTTCGTCGAAATGACATTAAAGGTCCGAAGAATAATCTGTCAAACTCGAATTTTCGTTCGTCGAGTGCGGATTGTACAATTAGAGTAGGGTTCCGAAAATATCGATGTCAAACAGTACAGCTCATACTAATTTCTGGCTTGTTTCATTCCTTTTTCGTTCGTAACAAATGCCATTGTGGTAGGTAATGTTCGAAGTTTCGTCCGAAACTTCGTTTTTCGTCGAATCAGAGTAGACCTCCTGGTTCCAAGTTCATTTTCATGCACATATCTGGCTAGAGGCTGCAACATAAATTTAACTTATTAATATTTTTCCTTATCTCATATTGTACAAAAATTATTCCTCTATTGTATTAATTATTTATTACATTACGTAGGTATTGACGATGGTGGAATTTTGTCGATAAAATGAAATTTTTGACGAGTAAGTACTTAATGTTTTTTGCATTTTGTCATTATGTCAAATTAATGCACTTTATGATTCAGAATTTAGTATAGTTCTTTGTTTTACTTTTGACGCATTTAGTATGTACGATAAAATTATCGATACGGGAACAATCATGTACATCACTATTTTTTAATGAAAAATGTTTTAGACGTATTTCAACTAAAATTAATGAAAATACGCACTGCATTAGTTAGAAAAGTATTGTATTTTGTCAATTTGCAGCAACCACACTTGAATAGTTTAAAAAACAGAGATATTTTAATGAAAAATAACAGTACTTGCCGATATAATGTTACATCTGCCGGTTTAGTAATGTTTTTAGTGCTACATCCAATAACACTGCACACGGGCATAGTTCTTCTCACTAACCAATAATTTCTTTGTTTACCACGCACAAAAACAACAGGAATTCTAAAAATTTTCGTAACAAAATATTGTTGACCAATGCTTTGACAGCTGATGTACCACTGATATGCACTGATAACAGGGACTAAGATGGCCAATTCGGCACAACTAGGTAATTTTGATGACGTCAAAAAATTATTGCCAGAATGACAATAATGTGTTGTCTCTTTCTGCATAAGCAAAGAGACATAAGTAAAAAAGAAACAACAGAATGTTTATGAATTTACCGTCGAGATGGATCTTAAATTCTACCCGTAGACAATAGTCAGACATCTATGTTATATTTATTATATCTATGGTTGGACCACACACGTACTGCGTAGATTTAAACTAAGTAGTAGTTAAATGTCAAAATACTTTTTCTTATTTCTTTTGTTAATTGTACCACTCAGTTTCTTAGCGAAAAGGCTCATTGCTCCGTCCTAATTCTATGACGGACTTATTATTTTCATTAACGAAGGGTACGTGACCGAAATAAAGTGGTCTTTGACGCCAACCAAAGGTTTCAACCGACTTTTTTCGAGCGTAAATTGTAAAGAAATCACTCGAGCGAATTCTGATAAAAATATTCCTTATTTTAATGTTCGTTGGACTAATTTTTTGATGGCCGAAGACGTTATAAAGGCGAGTTACGTTATTTAGGAAATTTCCTTTGCGAAGTCCTTTCTCCACACTACAGTCTTGCTTACAAAATTGCTTTGTTCCAGCTTGAAGGGTTTTAAGGTGTTGGTGAAATTAAAGACTCGTGCGAAAGAACATTTCAGCTGAGTATTTAGGTGAAGGGCATAATACAATAATTACACAAAGGATCTCAGATGTTTTACTTCGGGATTTTAAGTTAAGTATCGCCGTAGATGTAGTCTTGCTTATAGTAGCACACAGCCTAGTTTAAATTAACGACTTTAATTAACTCAACAGCCCCAATTTAGCATAATGACCTGACCTCACAAAATCCCAAAACTAAGTTCCGATAAAATAACCGAGAACAGTCCGATAAATATCTTGGCCGACGAACTTCTTTGTCTAGCCTTCGAAAGGTCCCTCCCATGCGAGCTATCACAGTTTTTCTCCCGTGCATTCTATGGAAGCAATTTATATGTAAAACCTTTGTAAATGTACAACGTTCGAGATAAGGCGAGTAACGTTGGACCCTGTAGGGGGAAGAAATTCGGCAAGTTTAAATGTTAGTCCCCCGTGGATCTTAAGCGTTAGCTCCGCGGATATTGCGGCCTTATCGAGCTATGAATAATCGAAAAACTTTTACTCTGCATGAATTTTGGGTTTTTAAATCATTTACTTGTTTAGGTGTTTAAAATTTGAAGTAAAGTGTAAAAGGGAAATAAAATGCATGTTTTTAATCCTGTAATAAATATACCTATATGAGTTCTTGGAATTTAAGGTAGAAAAAACCTTCCTTCTGCGTACTGCTAAAGAGTGGAATTCTTTGCCAGAGTCTGTATTTCCTGAAGGGTATAACCTGGGAGTTTTCAAGGCCCGAGTGAATAGGTTGCTTATGGGACGACGTGCTCCATCGTAGACCGCATCATCGCTTACCACCAGGCGAGATAGTGGTCAAACGTCGCCCCATCAAATATATAAAAGAAAAGGAAAACTGGCATGTTAAAATTAAGTTTTTATATTATTTCCTTTTATCCAACACTGCTGAACAGTCACTTTCATATGAGAGTGCACTTTTCTCATAGCAATAAAAACGTACTCTCTGAATTTACATTTTGCATACATACAAGTATGTATATTGAGAGTATTATCACCCATCAAGGACTAGTATACAATACTCTTTTGAATAATAAAACTCCTTTAATTGACTTCTGGACTATGTGGCTCATTGCACATGAAACAATAAACCTTAGCTTGATGATTTGTACGTCTAAAATTGTAATGACCTTTTGATAGTACAAAACCCAAAATTACACGATACTTTATAACCAGTTCAATGGTTTAAATACTACTTCAATGCACATACATATTTATTGGACTGTACTGTCTAGATTTATTAGACCGAAACAATGTTATTTTATCTTTGTCCAACTAGAAGGTTATATTACACACGGTTGGAAATTAACTAAAAATCGCGGGTTACTCACGTGAATATACTGAGAAAGGCTCTACTAGTTTTGAACCACAGCGAAGCAGCCTACTGCGCCGACATCGGCGCGACCGCGCATGCTGCTCATAGGAAGAACCTACTACATTAATTATGAGTAAAACTGGTTTTTAGTCAGTTAGAATCTTACACTCCCTCTCGCTTCACCCGGGTGAGAGAAGCATGGTGTTCAAGCTTATTAGTTTCTTATAATAAATCTAAATATAATATTAGGCAAGATAAAGGCAGTACTTATGTAATCTACACCAACGAGGTTAGATAATGGTTATTTCTGAGGAGTAATACAAATACGTTATGTCTCCGGTGTGAGACTGTGTGTTAAACAAAGCGTTCTTGCCTTCAACATTGTAATACTAGGCAAAGCTTTGCGTCCCTAACTGTATTAACACTCGAGGCACACATCAGCTGCATATCCTTAAGCTACGTTTACTTCAGCGCTCAGTCGAGTACGTATCTACGTATTACATCTTTGAATACAAACTTTAGTCACCGGAATATTTCTTGCAGGTTCTTATAAGTAATAAGAATATATCCTATGATAATAACAAGAAAAACTTAACATAACGCATCAAAAAAGTATTCTCATCATTGTCATGAGGTAAGGTGCCCAAAAGACTGGAAGAATGATTAACCTATTACTACCTATTAGAGCAAAATTAACTTTTATTATTTTGAAATTAAAAGTAGCCAAGTTTGTATTTATGCCCTTAGAAATTGTACTCCACATACTACCACTTGTAAATTTATAAAAAAAAACGTTGTCTATGGTGACAAACACTATCCTTTTTTTATAATAACTATCGTGAGACATACTAAATTAATTAAAAATCGCGTGTTACTCACGTGAATATTACTAACTATGGACTGACTAGTAGGCTGCGCGACATCGCCGCGACCTCGCACGCTGCTCATGAGAAAGAACCCCTCTGTGGTTCGAAACTAGTAGAGCTTTTCTCAGAATATTTACGTAAGTAACACGCGATTTTTAGTTAACTATCCCTTTTGTTTGAAAAGCGAATATATAGGGTAGTTATAGTACTACAGTCCTGAGTTACATTTAAGAACAAAGTTACGTACTTAAGTACACTTCATACAGTAGACTCATCCGAAAACTGGAAACAAGTAAATGAGCCTTCATTACGATGGCACAGTCCTCGGAGTACACTCGTAGTGCACTTCACCTATCTACGCGGTACAGTCGCGCACAGTAGGTATAATCTCAGGGGGCAATGTCGGTCGGCATCGCAATCTAGCGCAGTTTACCATTACAATGGAACGCTCCACTGTGTACAGTTAGCGACAAAAGACATATTGTCTGCCCGAAGCTGCGCTTTACCAATCGCTCGTCCAGCAAGTCAGCTTCGATTGTTTTCAATAGTTTAACTCGAGTGGACTCGATGTATTTTTATTAAAATGGAATGGTAATTTCCTCGTTATTTTTACTTTATCTGAAGCATACTTGCTGATGATGGCAAAGAATTCAGTCATTTTATTTTCTCTGCATTTTAAATTGCGGTTACATTTTGAAATGGTTTATTTTTTTTGTAAATTCTTTTAATAAACCTGGCACAAATTAATTTGACTGAAACTACTATTATTCTGCAACTCACAACAACTTTCAAAGTCTCAGGTTATCACAATGGAGTTCTACAACTAGGGTATTCACAGTTTCTACTCAAAACACGCTGATGTTTGCTTTTAATTGACTTAGAACTAACATAACCAGAGTAATCAGTGGTTCTGAAAACAAAATTAATGCCCTTATTACTGTCTGCCAATATATCATATTATACCCTACAAAAAGCTTCACTCTCATCAATACAAAATGCTTTCAACCAATCTCCAACCCAATTAATGAATAGAATATTACGTACTCGTGCTATCTCGTTCGTTTATATACGTCGATCTCTATCTACCTGTGCACGTCACATGTCGGTTCGTCCAAGAGTAATGTATTGGTGATTTATCGTCGTGGCCTGCCCAATGGCCCGGAACCCTTTATGGGCCATGGGACTACCGGTGAAATAACAGTAGTAATTACGAGACATTCATTAGATGCCGGATCTTATTGGCTTTTTGAGTACTTGATTGGGCGATACATTAATGTAATGAGTGTTGGGCTTGAGAAATAAATACAAGTACGTGCAAAGAGATGTGCAACTATACTTAAAGGTATTAGAAGGGATTCGACGCGCCTATTTCCTAAGATTAGGTATTTTATTGTTATTTTTTATTGTGCTCCTATTTTTGCGCCTGACTGTACCACATCTCTGCAATACAATGTTACAAAACACGTATCTTAAGGATATTGATTTACACAAGCTGTGTAAATTAACAGCAGTGCTTTAACATAATGTTAGCTGTCTCAAAATTATGTAATATTTTTTAAAGTTCACAAAAATCATGCAAAAATTGCCAAACTGTATAACAGTTTGCTGGCGATTGTGACGCTCTTATACTATACAATATTGTTAATTATAATTGCTATTAATTTAATGAATACATATCTATATTCTTTTTCTCTTATATCTATGTATCAACTTTTATAATTAATTTTAGTACTAAAATTCTTTCTTCAGTATTTTCTTTAAAGATAATGTGCTTAGGTTATCACGTTATCACTATTATTTCTTATGGAAGATACTTTATTATTATAGTAAATTAATGGGGTCAAATACTGCTTAGTCCTTTTCCCATAGTAATTTTTAACATTTGGTATTACAAATTTACCCTGTGCAGCCTTCCTAGCATGATAACTATGTGTTACAGGTTCCTTATATTTATTTGTATTGTACTGCTCCATAGCTATAAGATATTCCACTTTGGTATGCACTGGTAGTATTTTACAAATGTTGTACAGTCTCTGATAATTTGGTTTACATTTCAATCTAACTTTTTTGCTTACAAGATATTTTATTAGATTTTATGTGATCAAGTGAAGTTACTGTTTAGTCCATATTCAATTAATGCGTTATTATTATCTAGAAGAATTCATTTGCATAAAATGTATTTTTTACTTTTCTATAATATGATATCAAAATCCAACACGCCGGTGTTGAATACATTACATAGCACTTCCCACACAACGCACACAATTTACCTCAGCAGTTCTATCATCGTATTGCAATTTTTTCGTCTTACACGAACCATTTTGTCTCCGTCCATTATCTAAAATGTCTAAAGAAAGACACTCGATACTGTCCTCAGCCCCGTCTCTGCTTGTTTTCAACGTCTTTCTGTTTTTCTAGCCGTCATGTTGTTTTCCATCAAAAAAATACTCGTCTCAAAAATAACTTAAGGTGACAAACATTATTTTTTCCGTTGCGAAATACATTTTTTGCGTCGTCACATACAGTTTATTGCGTTATGTTAGAGAATTTGTCGCGTATTTTTCTATCTTTCTTTCTTGCTACATTTTTGTCTAGATTATTCTTATAGTATACCTATTCATATGATAGGTTAGAACATAGGTTCAAAGATATGTTAACTACATCAAGACATGACTGTCCTTGAAAACTTCAAATCATAACTAAACACACGTAGAAACAAGTAGGTAAAGCATAAAAGATTAATTTACAAACGTAAAATTAAAGATATTAAATTCAAGATTAATACTAAAATAAATAAATGTGCACAACTTAAAATATTTACACCTTAAAAAAGTAATAATAAAAATGCTTTAAGACATCAAAAAAAAACAAGAAAAAAAAGAAACAAGTTGAATACAAACTGTCCTAAACACCTCTCTGATATAGAAAGATAGAAAGAGGAAACAAGAGACAAATAACTTCATGAGAAAGAGATGGCTTAACATACGAAACAAATATTATACAAGAACATTAATTAGTTGTAAAGTGAAGGAACATTATAATTTCAGTGTATTTGCCTAGCCATAATGAAAGAAAAACAACGTATGTGACTGTTGTCCCAAAAGACATGAGAGTCAACTTTGTAGGAAATATTAGGGTTTTTTTTTTAAGGGGGAAAAATCATCGAATGACTGCTCCCGCCTGGGTGAGGCGGGAGGGAGTGTCAGACTCTTACTGACTAAAAACCACCCCGTTCCTTCGCGTTCTACGCGTCCCGCCTCCTCCTTAGCTAGCATGACTGCTTCGCAAAAGGAGGAGACGGCATCCCAGTCCCCCTCGGTCCGCATCATGGCCTGCACTAGGCCCGGACGCGAGAGGTCGCCATCGCCGATCACTTCCCTGAGGACACGGCGGTGCTCAGCCCACGCAGGGCATTCCGCTACAGTGTGTTCCACCGTATCCTCAGGGCGGTCCTCGCAGTGGTGACACCCAGACGTTTCCTCCCGCCCCATCAGACATAGGTACCTCCCGAAACTTCCATGTCCGGTGAGGACCTGCGTCAGGCGGTAGGTGAGGACGCCGTAGCGTCTCTCAAGCCACTCCTCAAAGAGGGGACTTACCGCTGCAATGGCAGCGAGCCCAGCCCTCGGTTGCGACAGTCGTTGCTGCCATTCCGCCATGAGATCGCGCCGGAACTCATCCCGCCACGCACTTATCTGGCACGGCAGCGGAGTTTCGCCCCGGCGACGTGCCTCCGCGCGCATGCTATACACGCGCGCGAGCACCTTCGCCTCCAGATCCCACGGCGGTAATCCGGCAAGGAGGTTCGTCGACTCCCCAGAGATCGTGCGGTATCCGCGGATCATTCGGATCGCCATGACCCTCTGTGCCATGAGCAGCGTCCAAGCGGGACGCCGCAACAGGTTTGGCGCCCAAACAGCGTATAACGGCGTATAACCTCCGGCAGGAGGCGTTTGGCCCCCGAGGTTGGGGAGGATGCATTTGAACGCAGCCCCCGTCCTCTCCAACTTTGGAGCCAAACGTCGGAAGTGCTCAATGAAGCTGCACCGACTGTCGAGGACGAGGCCCAGGTACTTCATCGTCGTCTCGACGCCGATGGAAACTCCTCCCGCTGTTATTTGGGACCCACCCGGAGGTGGCGCGTTCCCGCGGCCATGAAAACACATGGCCTCGGACTTGTGGAGCGCCACCTCGAGTCCCAACTGCCGGATTCTCTCAACGACTGTCGCAACCGCTGTCGCCATTAAGTCGGCCGCCGCCTGGTGCGACCTCCCGTGCGCTAGCATCAGCGTGTCGTCGGCGTAGCATATTGTGCTAACGCCGTTCGGGTGTCACACTGTGAGAAAGTGTCGAGATCTGAGTTAAATCCGCTGGAGTTGCTGGTGCTATTCAAAATAAAATGATTTTTTTTTACATAATAGTTGTTAGAAAATTGCAATTGGTCGTTTTCCTTTTATAGAGCGATTATCAGTATTTTTACATTAATAATAATATTTACGGTAATATTGCCGTCGTTTTTCGTTTTTAGTTTCCGATGCAAATAAAGACATGTTTTTGACATCACAATCAATCAATCAATTTTAATGCTTCTAACGTTTGTAATAAATTAGACAATACTATTATGCATTATTTACCATAAAGCAACAGTTATTTCACAAAATAAAATGACAAACATCATTACAGTGGTAGTGACGTGGTTAAAGTTCTAAAATTGCTACATCCAATTGCAATACTTGATCACACCATCCAATCATAGATCACATTCAGTCCAATAATTCTCCAGGAAAACTAAATGAAGACATCTTCCTACAAACAATATGAAACGGTACATTACATTGTCTACTTTGGCTCCATCAAAAGGTAATGAATTTTATATGCGATGCCCCGTGATCGGCTTTCGCCTACTTATTGGTTCGTTAAAGACTATGTTTACTTCTGAAACGTTCAATCCGTGTATCTTAAAGGTTATTTTTGCGTGGCAATACATTGTTTGCTATAACTGACAGATCATTATTTTGTTCTTGCATTTTGTCCACAGTTGGGTCAAGATTATGTTTGTATACCATTGGTATAATGTCTGTTTACATTCGAATCTGTTTAGTGATTACATTTAATTACGGTTACATATCAATTATATACCGTGAAATCTATTTTGTATTTGTCCCGCGGCAAAACAACTAACGATAAAGAGTACTTTCGATGTATAAAGTAAAAACAAAAAAAAAATTAAGATTTAGTTTTTTTAGTTTAATATAAAATTTCATGGAACTTCGGGACGAACCACAAATAGATTTCATGGTATAGAATACATAATACATACATAACATCACGCCTTTTATCCCCGAAGGGGTAGGCAGAGGTGCACATTCTACCACAGTACAATGTAACACCCACTTTTCACTAGTTGTTATGAGTCCCATGTAATAGGACTCCGTGCTACTACTGAGAATTTTAAAAAACCCAGTAATACTTTGCCCGACCCGGGAATCGAACCCGAGACCCCTTGCCCGGCAGTCGCACTTGCGACTACTCGGCCAACGAGGCAGCGGAGTTTCGCCCCGGCGACGTGCCTCCGCGCGCATGCTATACACGCGCGCGAGCACCTTCGCCTCCAGATCCCACGGCGGTAATGAAGATGGTATAGAAGAAGAATATTAATGTTTTATGTATTCTAATTATTGCATTGTGACGATAGAGAGAGACGCATTTTGAGCATTAGCTTTATTCAAATGTAACATAGTAACATACTTAGCAGATTGTGATTAATAATGCAAATTATGATTAATAATATCTTTAGAAAGGAATCAGTGCTAAATAAAAAAGTTACCCTCTTATATTCTAAGACCAGATTACATAAGCTTACCTTGATTTGACTTGCTCGTAAGCAAGTTTCAATAAGCATTTCACAAGTAAAATCATAAACGATATAACAATTTCAACGACCAATTTACAGAGACACGTGTCGCCAATGACCGAACAGTTGCAAATAGTTTACAAACAATTACAAAGGGGGTAGTTGGATAGTTACTTGTTCCAGATACCTTCACAGATCTGAGGATCGATTCACATTTCTATGGGAACGTGGTATTGGATCATGGTCGGCTGGGTATCTGTTTTGTATGGATCCAATGCTCGATCTATTGATTTAAATGTTGTTTCATTGTTTGTTTGGTATGAGGAATAAAGTTTTGAAGTGATAGTTGATTTTATTTTCAAAATCACTCGCTAATAATCACGTCTAAATTCTCTGTTGCCGTCGACTTAACATAAAGTTTCGGGTTCGGATGCGACAAGGACTAATTCAAAAAGTCGACTGCCAACCTTCATGTATAAATTGGCACCATAAGAAGAAGAAGGAGAAGACGGAAGAGAAAAAGGAAGTATAATATTTGTGATAATGACCAGAGAGCTGCTGAATGCAGGTCGCCTCCAACCAGCCTATCTGGAAGTCATTGAGGATGGCGTATGTTCAGTAGCGGACGCGTTGTGGCTGATATAGTGATGATGGTGATGATGAATTGACGTAGAGTAGTAATGATTTCAACAATTTTCAAACGACGAACAAACGAAGTCTTAATCTAAAAACTACATCAAAATCGGTTCAGTCAATTGCGAGATAGTCGCGCACATACATACATACAGGTCAAGCTGAGAACTGAACAGTGCCAACATCTTACTAATATTATACATACAAAAGTATATGAAGGTTTATGTGTATGTACATATTATGTGCTTGTGTGTGTGTTTGTTGTTCTTTCACATCAAAACGGTTGAAGGGATCGAAATGAAATTTGTAACAGAGAGTATGGTCAGGAAAAACACATAGGCTACTTTTATCTCGCGGGAAAGCGGGCTAAGCTGCTGTCGGAAGCTAGGACCAATTTATAAAAGTACAGTCGGGAAAACTATTTCGTAGTCCTAGTGAAACAAGCTCATGATTCGACCCCGCTCACAATGTGGCACGCGCTTTAATGTAATTTTGGAAGCGTGACGCATGACGGAAGGATATATCGAGTGACGCGAGCATTCATATCTATGAGAGGAAACGAATTTACTACGTGGGTTGTACCTGTGTACATGTAGTCGTGTGTGGAAATGCCGTGGCCAGGGTGCTGATTTTGATGTATTTTTCCTATGTGTAAAAAGGGTTATAGATACTTTCATTTTCTTAGTGTAGTCTTTTTTGTGATTGCCTTGAAATATGCATTGATAAATAAAAGAATATAATAATATGATGGTGAATAAGCACAAAAAACAAAATAATGTTTGTAAAATGAATTCATAAATATTTCACATTCAAATATTTCTTGTTTGTGAATGTTTTTTTTTTAGTACATACTCAGATTTGATGTTGATCTCTTTTGATATTTTCATATCAAAACATTTCCCAAAAAATGCTATCGAAATATTTTTATTTGTATCATTCCCATTCCTTTAACGTCCACGATGAAGTTTTACTTTTGCCGCCCTTTTCGCATTTACCTTCGAAAACAAAGATTATATTTAAACCAAACAATCTCAAAAGGTCAAAATTCTCCTCAAAACACAAAAATAATAAAGGAAACTGTATGAAAATGTTCATTTTCTACATTTCCGTCAAACGGAGTCATCAAAGAGAATCTTTGTTGGACGCAAATGCCATAAAAAAAAGTAATTTTGACCTATAAAAGGAGTATTTGTTGGCATGAAATGTTTCTTTGGCACCAAAACGTAAATAGAATTCTTGTTATTTTGTACCTTTATTTAATACCCGCATTACACATTCTGCTGCAAAACAAAATACTAATACATTTTTCTAGTAAAACTTGTACTTATTTATATTCGTAACAAACTATTTTAATACAAACATCATTCACTTTAAATAATTAGAAAAATATAGTAGTAAAAATAAATCGATTCATTTTTATACCGCTATAAAGTGAGATCTATTGCTGTACCATCACACCAAACACATGATATCAACAGCCCATAAGTGTCCACTGCTGACCAAATACCTTTTCTCACACGGAGAAGGTTTTTTTTTAAGGGGGGAAAATCATAAAAATGACTGCTCCCGCCTGGGTGAGACGGGAGGGAGTGTCAGACTCTTACTGACTAAAATCCACCCCGTTCCTTCTCCTGCACGTCGAGCCGGAGCCCCGGTTACCCGTTAGGTTCTCCGCGACTCCGAATCGGCCGACCGAATGTAGGTTGGCTACTAAACCATCAAGACAGTCTAATTAGAGAATTAACCTTTAAAACACAACACACAGTACAATAAATATCATACATAGCCACATAGGTCTCTCTTACACCAGTAAATCCTCTACTAAACCCTACCCACGACTAAGTTACGCTAAGTCACCATCATACAAGATTATACGCACTCAGCTTTAATACTTTTAAATGTCATACACACCTGTATTATAGAGGTGTCTTTGTCCAAGTTAATCGTCTGTTAAGTGACAAGTAATTAGATGTTAACCACAATAATAATATAATAGCTGTGTTTGTGTGTGTTGTGTGTAAGTAGGTATTAATGTCTACTTAAGTGGATGAGGTATTTAAATTGATCTTGTTGTGTCTGAGGTATATATGAGGTGTTGAAATTCTGATCTAGTGTGAACTTTGTGTAACAAGAAGTAATACATACGAAATATTGTATTACTAGCGGCCCGCTCCGTCTTCGCACGGGTGCAATATACACGTATTATACATATAAACCTTCCTTAAAAATAACCTCTATTTATTAAAAAAAAAAACTCATCAAAATCCGTTGCGTAGTTTTAAAGATCTAAGCATACGTAGCGACAGACAGACGGCGGATAGCGACTTTGTTTTATACTATTTAGTGATGATAAACGGTAATAATGTGTATGGTCATCAAGATTCAATACATAACATACATAACATCACGCCTTTTATCCCCGAAGGGGTAGGCAGAGGTGCACATTCTACCACAGTACAATGTAACACCCACTTTTCACTAGTTGTTATGAGTCCCATGTAATAGGGGGTGAGCCTATTGCCATATACCGGGCACATTTCCAGACTCCGTGCTACTACTGAGAATTTTAAAAAACCCAGTAATACTTTGCTCGACCCGGGAATCGAACCCGAGACCCCTTGCCCGGCAGTCGCACTTGCGACTACTCGGCCAACGAGGCATTCAAGTCCGGGAAGGGGTTAAAATTTGATGTACTAAATTTTACCCTAACAAACAAACGAGGCAAGCGGAATAATGCCGATTAATAAAGTAATATATTCGACTTGTTTAATGAATAGTATCATTGATGGTAATCTCCATTACTAATGTACCTTACAATCTTGGTCACACTAGTTAGTAATGATAACTAGGTACGTCAATCTTTACACTTATGAGTAATCATTATAAACACAAACTGCCTCGTTCGTTGAGTAGTCGCAAGTACGACTGCCGAACAAGGGGTCTTTTTTTTTTTTTTTTTTTTTTTAAGGGGGAAAATCATCGAATGACTGCCCCCGCCTGGGTGAGGCGGGAGGGAGTGTCAGACTCTTACTGACTAAAAACCACCCCGTTCCTTCTCCTGCACGTCGAGCCGGAGCCCCGGTTACCCGTTAGGTTCTCCGCGACTCCGAATCGGCATCGGCCGTATTGGGCCCCATCTGTGGTGGTCTGATGGCACTTTGAGGCGCGCGCGGAACGCGACGCGCCGTACGCTCGGGTCTGTTTCTGGTCGGACGGGGAGCCACCCATGCTCGCCGTCCGCAGGCCCGCGCTTACGGTGGCCGGAGATCGTCTCGCGATCCCCGACGCCCGGTGTGTCCTTCGCGATGGCTGGGTTGCGAGGAGGCAGCGCTTCGCTGCCTCACGCGTCCCGCCTCCTCCTTAGCTAGCATGACTGCTTCGCAAAAGGAGGAGACGGCATCCCAGTCCCCCTCGCTCCGCATCATGGCCTGCACTAGGCCCGGACGCGAGAGGTCGCCATCGCCGATCACTTCCCTGAGGACACGGCGGTGCTCAGCCCACGAAGGGCATTCTCCCACCGTGTGTTCCACCGTGTCCTCAGGGCGGTCCTCGCAGTGATGACACCCGGGCGTTTCCTCCCGCCCCATCAGACACAGGTACCTCCCGAAACTTCCATGTCCGGTGAGGACCTGCGTCAGGCGGTAGGTGAGGACGCCGTAGCGTCTCTCAAGCCACTCCTCAAAGAGGGGACTTACCGCTGCGATGGCAGCGAGCCCAGCCCTCGGTTGCGACAGTCGTTGCTGCCATTCCGCCAAGAGATCGCGCCGGAGCTCATCCCGCCACGCACCTATTTGTCGCGGCAGCGGGGTTTCGCCCCGGCGACGTGCCTCCGCGCGCATACCGTACACGCGCGCGAGCACCTTCGCCTCCAGATCCCACGGCGGTAATCCGGCAAGGAGGTTCGCCGACTCCCCAGAGATCGTGCGGAGCAAGGGGTCTTGGGTTCGATTCCCGGGACGGACAAAGTATTACTGGGTTTTTAAAAAAATCTCAGTAATAGTACGGAGTCTGTAATTGTCCTCGGTATATGGCAATAGGCTCACCCCCTATTACACCCACTCATAATATAAAAAAATAGTGAAAAGTGGGTGTTACATTGTACAGCGGCATTAAATGCCGTAATGTGCACTTCAGGGATAAAAGGTGTGATGTTATGTTTATAATCACAAAGTCCTTACCCAAAAATATTGATCATTTTTAATTAACAAAATGCAGGGTTGGACACTAAATCCATTTGACACGAACAATTATACAGGCCATACATTCCCAAACAGTAACATCCAACTATTTATCGAAATATATTAAGTACTTTTGGTCGTATGTTTCCTCAAAAAAAAACAAAGCTGATTTTCCTGCCAGTATGTACTTTGGAAGCGTTCATACCGACGACGCCACTGAAATATGCAATTTGTTCTCATATAACAGGACACAGAAAGTCGTCGTAAATGGTTATGAATCGGACCTCGTGACTGCTGATGCTAGGCCCCCTTCTATTTATAATTTTTATTAATGACATTGGACAGTGTTCCGTCAACACACATTTTTTAATGTATGCTGATGACTTTAAAATCTTCATGTCCTGCAGATCTGAGTCTGACTATTTGCGACTTCAGGAAGACCTTGACAGACTTAACGTATACTGTAATAGTAACAAACTTTTTCTCAGCCTCCCTAAATGTCATTCCATCTCATTTACAAAAATAAAAACAAAATTCAGTACGATTACTCTATAAATAATGTTGGATTAGCGAAGGTCAACTATGTTCGTGACTTAGGTGTAACTTTGGATTCTTGTCTGCATTTCGACCTTCACGTTGATAATATAATCAGTAAGGCCTTTAAGATGTTTGGTTTCGTATTGCAATCGGCCAGTGACTTTGTGCGCCCCTCTACATTTTGCAGTTACACAAAACCCTGATATGGTCACAGCTTGAGTACGCTGTTGTAATTTGGAATCCATTCTACAATAAGTATAGTTCTAGATTGGAAATGGTACAGAAAAAGTTCCTGCGATCAGTAAATTTCAAATGTTATCATTCAAAACTTCCGTACGAAACAGTTGCTTACACGTTATAATATGCTAAATTTAGAGTCCAGACGTTTGCTTTTGGCTGTTATGATGCTTCATGGCTTGTGTAATAATAGATTTGACTGCATGGACTTGACCAGTCAACTGTTTTACGCAGTTCCTAGGTCAGTAATACAGAGAGGGGTGCGGGTTCCGCGTTTGTTCCACACTAACAAGTGCAGGACTAATGCCGGGGCGCGCGCGCCTCTTCGTCGCTTAGTGGAAATATACAACTTGCATTTCATGGATCTGGACATGTTTTGTCTTTCAAAACATAGATTTAGAAAGCAGGCCGTGGAGCGTCTGACTGCTGTGTTGCTACAGTGATGGTTGGCTATTAATTCGTATTCTTTTTCTTAATCATAAGTACAATGTACAATGGTTTTTTGTTGTATCCTTTTATGTATTAATATTTAGTAAACTTTAATTTAATTAAATTACGATAACACTACCGCAACACGGTCATTATTGCCGTTATACTTTATACTAAATTGTGGGCAATGGCGTGGGTTACATATTTATTGTAGTTGTTGTTTAATGTAATACTTTTATGTAAAATCTTAATATGTAACTGTTTTTTGTCCCTTAAATAAATAAATAGAAACAAAAAAAACACCAACCATTTCAATCATGTACTAAACCACCCAAAAATCAGTTGACACTATCACTAAACCACATAAACAGTCAGTACAAACGAACAAAATACGCAAAAATATCCATAAAATAGTGAACGCGAACAAAAGGGTTTGTTAGTATCAAAACAATCGGTATACTGTCATGCATCACGCTGGTGGCCACAACACGTCAACAGGATAATAATCTCCCATCATAGAATATTCTGGAAGCGACACAAATAACTTCACCAACTACGATTCTTGTTTTTCCAGACATTGTTATGATGTCATGATTTGTATAATATATGTAATTTAGTATTGTTAATGCTAGCTCTCGGTTTATTGTTGAGCTGAGGTGTACAGTTAGTAGTTGTGTTGTACCGAATTATATTTTGAGGTTAGTGAGCTTGAAGATTGTTTACGATTATGGTACACATGGATGTAATGGTAGATAATAAGCCAATTTTTATTGGATATATAATTCTTTTTCTTTATTTGTTGACTATAGAAATGTTAAAGAAAAATAGTAGATTGATAAATAAGGTAAATTGATAATTGTTATAACAACATATAAGCACTACACGTGTATCATTACCTAAATGCTGCGGCACTGTACTCGAGTCCCATCCCAACTTTCGATATTTTCCACAACGCATTTATTTGATACGAGATTTTAAATTAGAAACCCGATTCCTAAAATAATATATTTAGTTCTTACAAAACCATAAAACTTGTTCTATAAGGTTCTTGGTTAAATACGACGTTCAGAATTCAATTCTAACTATCTAATTTTACTAGTAATACATATGCAGATTGAGAATGGAAGCCAAAAATCGTGGCTGACTGATTATTTCATACACCGATTACAATAAAACTAGGGAAAATTAACAATATTATAATATATATGTAAATTGTCCACCTCTACACAATTCGTAAGTTCATAACCAGGTAACTTTCCCTCTTAACAAAGACACAAACAAAATACTAGACTCAAGGCCATAGCGACATAGTAACTTCCAGTAAGACTTTTAACTCATGTATGGGGCAGCTAGCGGAAACAACGTCAGACTATCCGTCGCGGGAATATATAGTGAAGGGAGACAAATAGGTCGCGAAATTGCCATTTACATACATAAATAATGGGTAAATATATACCGTGTGTGGTTCTATTTTCTTATGGACGCCGCAATGCCTTCCAAAACGAGTTATGTAGATATTTGTATAAATAAACGTATCATATTTTGTTACTTATATCCATTTTATTATTGTAATGCCTAGTAATATCACATCCGTTGTTACTGTAAGTAGAGGAGGTAAGAGTGTGTTGTACTAGAAGTAAAAAAGATTTCGGTTCATTATATATTTTTGTAGAACGTGAAATGACTTAGAATGTCATGAAATATAATCGTTATAAAAAAGCTTTATAAACATAATTTACTGCACGACTGGTGCGGCAGCTGGGCAACTGGCTGCCGTGTAACGTGTCGCTGGTTCGTTTCCCGCACGGAACTACTCTTTGTGATCACAAATTGTTGTTCCGGGTCTGGGTGTTATGTGTATATGAAATTATATGTTTGTACGCACCCACGATACCGAAGAAATTCCTAATGTAGGGCTTCATTAAAAAAATCTTAATTTTCATTAACTTTGCCAAATAAGCACGAGCTCATAAAACAAAACATTATTGTTTAGAATGCACTTTTAAACCATTTCATCGTCCATAAATAAAAGTAAATTACGAACGAAATAAGCTTTGTACACTAAATTACGAAACGTTCCTATAAAGCTCAATAAAACGCCCCCAATAACATAAACTGCTCTAATAAATTTCAAAGTCTATAAAAATCACTTTTATTTTGAACACTAAAGAGTAACAATTGCTGAATTTTAGCCTATGAATGAAATTTTAACAAAATGTTGAAGATATCATTCTTAAAACAGTCTTTTAAAAAAACTGTTGTCCCTGCTGCCTGCTGACTGCCTCATTGGACGAGTGGTCGCAAGTGTGACGGCCGGGTCGGGCAAAGTTTAACTAGGTTTTTCAAAAAATTCACAGTAGTAGCACGGAGTCTGGATTGAGCCCGGTATACGACAATAGGCTAACCCCTATTACATGGAACTCATAACATTAATACATTGTACAATGGCAAAATGTACACCTCTGCCTACCCCTTCGGGGAGAAAAGGCGTGATGTTATGTTGTCTTTGCTGGTGATAGAAACAACAGCCTTTCCCACGTCATATAAATCTAGTATTACTAACTATACTACTCCTTAAACTACCGGTTTTTAAATAATCATGGCATGACCATAAATACGAGCAATGGATGACACAATAGCCATATAGGAAACAATTGGTTAGATAATTTACGTCGCTACAACGAACCATATACGGGTCACACAAACAACCATAATTACACGTATCTTTAACAGAAAATATCTAAACTTCTATATTTGAATGCAATTGAATGAATGAATGAGTGAACTATTCAAGAACGAGTGTACTGAACGAACGATTGGTTATACTGTAGCTATTTGCATGTATCATTTTCTGTTGAAGTAAGCTTCGAAGACGAATGTAATGACGTATATTTGGACAGATGTGGCCAGTTCTCGACGAGCGAAGTCAGCTGTCGAGCGGCTTACGCCAAATTTACAAATGGCTACGTTTGTAGCGACATTTTGTGTGGTCGTCTTGTATCATTTTTGATATTGCTGATTTGTTTTTTGCTATTGAATTTATTAGAGGGTTGTGACCGTAGATATATTTTTATATTATTGCAATAAATCTTACTTAACTTCTACATGAATAGTCGTAAAGTAGTAAAGTAGTAGAGTTCTTTAATAGTCTGTCATATTTTAACACATAACATTCCTAATCTACAAATAGTATTAAACCATTGGCATTCAAGAATCTTAACATCTGCAATAATTAGTCTACCTGACTTTAGAGGTATACTCTATAATACGTAAAAAATATTTTGGATTATATCAAGCGTAACTTTCTCGACCAAGAAATACTAAACCATTCAAACTTCTAGTCATTCACCGCCAACGCCAATCATCTATTGGGGAAACGCCAGAAGAAAAGAATACTTGTTTTATTTCCCCACAGTTTGCATTGGCCCAGTCTAACAAAAGCACACTCTTTTAATATTCAATCTATTATTTAAGGGTGACAGGGGATGCAGGCGTGGACGTAAATCTGGCAGTATATCAACAGCAATGGACGCGGAAGCGAATCGTCCCAGATTTATGTGGACCGTCTTGAGATATGAGAATAGCTTGTAAATTAATCTTATATAATATCTATATGTAATTTGCATCTACATAATTTTATGTAAATACAATGTTAGGCATTGATTCGATGAATTGTTAAAGTTTTGAACGTAGTCTAAAAATATGAATTGGTCTGATTCTGCGATATTTCACGATAACAAACTAAAATTGACTATGGCTCCGAGATACGATTTAAAGAGGTATGCCATGACAACAAAGAAAAGGTAATATCTATAAGCATAAAATACTATTTTCCTTTTTAAACAGAACACCATAACAACTAAACATATAATATTATGTAACACACAAAAAATGATGTTATTCCATTCTCATCAAGCTATTAACCAAAGAAAAACATCCAAAAATAACCTTTAAAGACATTATAACATCTACATAACAAAACCGTTATCAGGTGGCCTTTTATCGAAGACGTCTTTGAGACGAATTTATAGCCGACGCTGCTCAAAGCCCGATTGGACCGAACTGAATAATATTTTCTTCCCCGTATAGATTATATTGACGGTAGTTTTTAAAGTAGATTTACATACAGATCTGGTGAAAGGAAATATAAAGTGGGGAGCACTTTTAGTACAAAGGAGTTTTGTGTTCCTTAGTATTTAAATTAGGTGAATGATAAAATGTTTCATTTAATGATGTTGATTTTTGTTGCAGAGAAATGGCGCTTTGTTAGGTGTTGGTAAGAATATTAATATGTTGTCTATATTACTATTTGGTGTCATACATCATACAGAATTTCCATTCCATTTTATGAAGATATATTTTGATATTTCGATCATGATACTTCCTCAAAGATTAAAGTACAAATTTGAGTAAACATCAAAGCTAGTAGCTAAGAATAAATCGAAACAGCGTCACCTATTCTAATTAACTCGTCGAGTACCGGTTTTGCAGACACAATTATAGAACAATAGGTTGCGGTCACCGGTGACCGCTTGGTATTTGACAGTTTAATCGGAAATATTTCAGCACGATTAACTTTTTCCTTTGACATTACAATTCCTAAAGTAAGTTCCAGCCGAAAAACGTCACAAAAATTCCAGTCAAGTGTGATCACTGCTCCATTTTACATGTTAAAGGGAAAGTCAAGATAAAAGTGTAGGGGCACATGCAAAACAGTGCATCAACCGGTCCTATTGTATGCAAGTTACTGGAGTCAAGTGAAACAATTGCCGTCCCAACGGGGCAGCAATCTGTTTCCTAGAAGCTTCCGAATGTTTAAACTAAACGGCTCACAGACTTTTTGAGAGGACTACAAGAAGTTTGTTGGTATTGTAACCTTTTTGGTGATGTTTGGATGGCAAATAGCGTTGTTTCTTATAATGTGACATGCTTTTATTGAGAGACTACCTCATGGGCCGAGTGGTCGCAAGTGCGACTGCCGGGCAAGGGGTCTCGGATTCGATTCCCGGGACGGGCAAAGTATTACTGGTTTTTTTTTAAATCGCAGTACTAGCACGGAGTCTGGAATAGTGCCCGGTATATGGCAATAGGCTCACCCCCTATTACATGGGACTCATAACATAAATAGTGAAAAGTGGGTGTTACATTGCACGGTGGCATTAAGTGCCGTAATGTGCACCTCTGCCCCTTTCGAGGAAGGAAGGCGTGATGTGATGTTATATTTCATTGAGAGTATATTATGCTACTAATAATATTGTTTGATACAAATATACATTTTCGTCATTTTCCACATGCGTCATTCCAAGTTACACACACACATCTAGTTTGAATATTCATAAAAGCTAAAAACGCTATAAAATCAACATTAGCTTATTAAACTCAGCTGCTACTGAGTACCTATATTATATTTACCGATATTTTGATGTATATGTAATCAGTCGAGCATTAGATTGCATAGATCTTAGTTTTGCTACATTGAATTGGCTTAACAAGACATGACTTCTACATGAGCGATTAAAACAGTGTCCCTGGAGTAATCATTCAGTCAAGTTTAGTGAATGTTCAGTTCGTTCATTAGTTCAATCGTTCGTTCATTGGACCGATCGCTGTTCACTCGTGCGTTAACATTGGTTTCTTTAATTTCAAATAATATTTTTATGGTGAGTACATGTTAGCTTCCCATTTTCAAATATTTTTTTAATAAAGTTGGATAATAATTTCAACCACGGTTATGTAAACATGTTTCGCAATTAAAATATGTATGTTCGTATTTCAATCTCTTATTAATGCAAATAGAATGGATACTTCGTTTCTATCATGCTTATAACATTAAATACATTGAATACATATACACAAACATATGTTATATTTAATAAATATTGACTTATAACAAACTATATTCATATACTTTTCTTATTACAAGGCCCACAAGAATATTCCAGAACATCCTTCGAATACAAAGAAATGATTGGTTATTCGGGAAAATCATAATTAAAATCTCCGCCCACAACATCCACTAGGAGAAACCTAAAAACTTCTGAAAGGTCGTTGTCCTACACACAGGTACCAACTTTCCTAAACTAAATAAACGAATTCGTCGACTTTAATATTCGTTTTCATCATCCAAAACAAACAGTTAATAGAATTGACATTTAGACACGAAAAGCAATCCTGATATTGGCAACGAGGAATAATACTAATAATGGCTGAAGCTGGGTCAAAGAAAATCATATTGAACTGGCAACTTTGTAAGAAAGAAACTTTCTTCAATATAACGAATTATTGGATTCTCCGAAGACGAATAATCATATCGGACTTTTGTTCGAATATATTTTTTCGGTCCCAAAAATTTCGTTCCGGTTTTGATTTGATTTTTGTCCAAATTGAATGATATACTTTGTGTATAATGCGAGCGTGTATTGAAATGTATTTGACCGATGTTTCACTCGTTTTGTCGTATGAACGCATTTTTGGGTCAGTGATTCTTTTCTGAGAACCTCGCGATCTGTACACATGAAAGAATTTTTTGGCGACTGACTATTTTAATGTTGTTTTCATTTATATTTTTTGTATTGTGAGAAAGAATAATGTCAAATACAATCTCGAGACTTGACTGTCCATTATTGTGCAGTGACTGATTCCTGCGTTCTTTAACGAAAATAATAGCTATATTAAAAACATTACTACATACAAAAACTGGCTGAATTACCCTTATAATATAATAATCCCCTTCCCCAATCTCTCCAATCTCCTAATCCCCAAAAGGCTGGTAACGCACTTGTAACGCCTCTGGTGTTCGAGGAGTCCATGGGCGACGTCGATTGCTTACCATCAGGTGATCCGTCTGCTCGCTGTTAAGCCTATGCAATAAAACAAACAAAAGCAAAAACTAAAAATTACATGGTGAACTAAAAATAGTACTTAAACCAAAACACATAGAGAATAATTTACCACGCACTGGTACTTTATTAAACTCTATTAAGATATTAAACCACATTCAATAATAAACCTTTCCTGAATCAAGTTGAGTGTCAACAGCCTTTCTTGCCCTGCAATTAGTTGGCTCTCAATTAGGAAAACTGGGTTACTAGAGTTCAAAGTCCCGTGAACTACGTGAAATTATTCTGCTCATCTCAAATTGATGGACAGATAATACAACGGAGTTTTTGATATTACCGTGTCTGTCTAATTGGGCACGTTGATCTCTTAACCTGTCTTGTTCTTCTTTTTCATTTGTTTTATATAGAAATTTTACTTTATGTATATTAATATATAAGGTGCTCTATAATTATCTGCCACGGCTTTAATGGGAGGTAGTGTTATGTTTACAGATTACAATTGTGAAGAAATTTCGGACCCCGGACCAGTTAATTACATAAAGTAATTAAGTAAACATTGACTACTTTCTGCATAATGTGGTTCACAAATTACGCGCGATGCGTCGCTTAGTCAATGAAAACAATTGCTATCTCTTTCCACGTGTACTGAGAATGAAAACGGAAATCAGCTGACTAGTTCGTCACTATCCTAATCTACTAGATACTCAATAGGCAGGCTAACAAGGGTTTTAAAAGTGCAATTACTTACCAGGTACGGCATTCTTCCGAAAAGCTGATGTAGGTAAATACGATTATAAACTTCCCATCACACTTAAAACAGTTTTTACACACTTTTACAGTTATTTACACACTCTCTACCTACTTATCTACAAAACTGTTGCACAAGTCCACCTTCGCGTTGCACACAAATGAAGGCACGCTTCCAAACATGTCATATCACATTATTTAATGTGTCCGTTTCACTTTTAATTTGTTTCGCGTTTGATTTAAAAGACGCCACAAGTTATTGTCTCTATCATCGTAAACTCCGGCAGTATCCCTTGTGCTTGCAAGAGGATGACACCGAAAGAACTCTAACACTTCCTCTTCGAGTTCTGATTTGAATTTCGTCGCCTGGGAGACATTTTTACGTAGCGCGCGCGTATCTCCGACATTGAAACTAACGAACGTCCGGGCAGGCGGGGGTTGACGGGGCTACTGGCGGCCGGGCGGCGCGTGCGACGTGTTCTGCTGGGGTGTGCTGTCTCGTACTTGAACGCCCCGTCATACGCTGTTGCCATCCTTATCAGTAGCTCAACCCCCGCCTGCCCGGCGGCCGGTTGACCAGTGCGTGCGACGAGTGCAGGAGAGGGTGCGGGCGCGCGGGGGTGTGCAGCGTGCTCCAAGCCGCCCGGCGCTGAGCGGTGTGGAAAGAGATAGCAATTGTTTTCATTGACTAAGCGACGCATCGCGCGTAATTTGTGAACCACATTATGCAGAAAGTAGTCAATGTTTACTTAATTACTTTATGTAATTAACTGGTCCGGGGTACGAAAATTCTTCACAATTGTAATCTGTAAACATAACACTACCTCCCATTAAACCCGTGGCAGATAATTATAAAGCACCTTATATAAGATAGGTAATAAGAATTATTAGAGACAACCCTAACGAGTATATAATTATGAAGATATTGATAAATGTAAATAAAGCGAAAAAAGGTAAGACAGAATCGTAACTTTTGGTATTCTATTGTCTCTGTCTACCCCAATGAGAGGTGGGCGTGACGATATGTATGTATTTAGATAATATATATTAGATTATATACAATAGATGGCTTAGTTGAAAGTCAAGTAATTAATATTTTATTATAATTTTAATTGAAACTTATTAGTTTAGTTTAGGTACTTTAGCATGTTACCGGCATGCAAAAGTACCTAAACTTAAACTTTTACACATATATACTATAACATTTCGATTGAAACTAACATCTATATATACATAGAAATATACTATTTTTACACTAGCAAAAATAATGGTGTTCAATAAAATGCTGACGTTCACAATAATCATAAAAATGCAAAAAGGTATGGAAAAACTATTTGAATATAGATTACAATTATATTGAGAATCCTATACATATACCTACAGCTATGTCTTTCTTATAACAGAAAAGCACGTTACAAAGAACGTGACTCGTCAGGTACAAGTGTTGTTAAAGGAATAGGACACAGTTTAGCTTCTACTTCCTAATGTTTCAGACCTAATAAAGAAAATAAGATGTGTGTTTTTGTTTATGGCATAATACGGTAAACGAGCATACGGATCATCTGATAGAAAGCAATCGGCATCGCCCATGGACACCTGGAACACCAGAGGCGTTACAAGTACGTTACCGGCCTTTTGGGGATTAGAAGTTTGAGGATCGTTGGGGATTCATGGATTGAGGAGATTGGGGAAGGAGAGGGTAATTGGGCCTCCGGTAACCTCACTCAAACGACGAAACACAACGCAAGCGTTACTTCACATCGGTTTTCTATGAGGCCGTGGTATCACTCCGGTCGTGCCGGCTCGTTCGTGCCGAAGCATGGCTCTCCCACACTTAAAATACTTTAAAATACTTATATATATAAAATATAAAATACTTTCTATACTTCGTGCGACGTTCTTATTCTCTAACATATATTATGAACTTAACAATGACAAGGACCAATTCGAAAAGTTGACGGCCAACCTTCAGGAATGAAGTGCCACCATACTTATGAACCATAAATTAATGCAAGAAATTGAGTAATAAGTTACTAGAAAATGTGAATAAACTAAGTCAATATTATAGTACGAAATAGGGACATAACGGTAAGTAAAAAGGTTTAACAGATAGACGAGTATGTTTGTTGCAATCCAAACATAGATTTCTTTGTTAATTGGCATAAGCTTTCTTATTATACAAAGTAATTCAAAGCAAATAGACACATACTCACATAGGTACGACATATATTACATAACATCACGCCTATTATCCCCAAAGGGGTAGGCAGAGGAGCACATTATCTATGGCACTTAATGCCACTTTACAATGTAATACCCACTTTTTACTATTTATATAATGAGTCCTATGTAATAGGAATTGCGCTCATTGCTATAATATACCGGGCACAATTCCAGACTCCTTGCTACTACTGAGAATTAAAAAAAACCAGCAATACTTTGCCAAACCCAGGAATCGAACCCGAGGCCCTTGTCCGGCAGTCACACTTACGACCACTCGGTCAACGAGGTAGTCAACATCATACATTACCTATACAAAAATATTATACCAATAACCTTAATCATAAAAGCCTATTATACATATTATACTCGTAACAAACAGACCTGTCTAAAAATAAATCTCCAAAAAATACCCAAATAAGGTCCAGAGATCAGAAATTCCTTATACATAAAATGAAATCATACAGTTATATGTTACTGAAACAGCTTACACGTCACAATGATAAGTCACTCGCACATTATTAACTTGAAACGTTTGAAAGCAATAAATATACTGAAGTCCAAATCTCGTTTTGTGACCTGAAACAATACTGTAATGGGGCCATGAAGTGAGAGAAAAAAAGCTTGTAAAGTAATTAAAAAAGTATAAAAAATCGATAGTGTTTATTATTCATTTATTACACGATTGCCAAATAAAAAATATTTGAGGGAGATAAAGTTCGTTCATGAAATATTTTTTTTAAACTAACGTAATTGACGAATTCATTTGTGGCAGCACTATGGTTTCGGACATTTAATATGACATAACATAACATCACTGCTTTTATCCCCGAAGGGGTCTTTTTTATTTGTTTTAAGGGCGGAAAATCATCGAATGACTGGAGTGTCAGACTCTTACTGACTAAAAACCACCCCGTTCCTTCACCTGCACGTCGAGCCGGAGCCCCGGTAACCCGGTAATAATGTCAACACTGAAAAACTTCAAGCCAATTTTTATCATAAAGGTGCTCCCTCACCGGGAGCATTCGCGTGTAATGTAACGTTACAGATCTGAGCATTACCTACATCAGTGAAGGAGGAGAACCGAGCATCACAATATGCACCTTGTAATGATACAATGTGTAGTATCTCGATACAACTTGTAACATGAATACCCCCCGCCCCCCGCCCGCCCGCTTCGTCTGACATCTTGCTTTGAAATGCTCAAAATCGAATCTATAATGTTACATTATACGTGAATGCTCCCGGTGAGGGAGCACCTTTAAGTTTGACAATTATCTCTTTAAACAAAACCCCATCTTCACTATAACACAGTTGATAATAAAATATCTGTGTATTCAGTACGTCAGCTAATTACTAAGCAAGTTTTAATCAACTCAACTATTTTATATGTACGGCTAGCTTCCGCTAACTTCGCCGCCCGACACACAAACCGGCAGTATTTAATCAAACATTAACTGTAATTGTATTATGCTTGATTTATGGTCCTGCTGAACCTCCAGAGCCCGTTGAAAAGTTAATCAACTAAAAGCCTTCTTTTAATTCCTAAATTAAGAAACGAGTTTAATTTATGGAGAATTGAACATTTTTTTTATCTTAATTAGTCTGTAGTCGGAGAAAAAATTCGAAATTCGAATTCCAAATTCAATTTGTGTAACGTTTTTTTTTTAGCACGAGCTCTCTTTTGAAGTTGATTTATTACAAAAAGCCAATTTATTTTATTTTTTCCTTATATCTATCTCTGTGGTTGAATTAATCCTTCGTGCGTGCACAAAATGAGATATAATATCCATACCGCTATTATTAGTCTGAATTGACAATAGTGAGCAAGACCGTACTTATCGGCGGAGCTATATTAAATAGGAACTCATCTGCAAACGTGATGTAAGGCAGAATCTTTTATTACATCCATTCAGCGACATCTTCCAAGTTAAATACGTTTGAAATTACGGGTGACCCAAATACTTGGTCGAGATACCTACATACTGAGATTGTGAAATTTAAAATGTACTCACCAGAGATCCAACAAATGAGCAACGAGACCCCGAAGCACAACGTTCCCATCTTCACATAAACAGTCTCATCACTAATGCCGAGACATCACAACACTTCCAAATTCAAATAATTCCCCGCTCACATCAAAACAACGGAGTTCCCATGACGTCACAGCTTCCAGAATGTGTGACTGAACACCTGGAACAAAGAACATAGATTTTAATTAAGGAAGGGTTCGTTCACGTAAATTACGGCAAATATCTTTCGAAAAGCCGGAACTACTTCGGATAAATATTTTAGGGCCATAAAATGTTTGTTCGAAATAGTTTATTACTTATAAAAGGGGCCTAAAATGTTTATTTTATAACCGGGCAAGGTTGTGGGTTAGTCGGGATTCATTTTAGTGCCTGAAGCGTTATTTACTAGTCCAAATTAGTTAGCATTAAACTCTAGTGAAAATTGTTTTCGGATACACTTCGACCTTTTTTGTAGCTGTGGGAAAACTTTTTTGTGAACATACTAATCTGAGTTCTATTACGATGACTATTGTTTTATTCTAAGTACTATTTACAAACTTTATTTTCTTTTGTCATTTTATTCAGTGTTTTTCAAACAGTTATTATTGATATAAACTATGAACTTATTTTACCGATCGACCATCAGATCAAACGTCGCAAATGGTGATGGATAGGCCATACGCTCCGAAGGGGTCCCGACCATATTTCCAAGCAAGCGCTGGATTGGAATCCCCAGGGAAAAAGGAAGCGTGGCCGCCCTCGGCAAACCTGGCGTCGTACTGTGATAGCAGAGGCGGCGAGCATCGGAATGACGTGGGGCGAGGTGAAGCGAGAAGCTCAAGATCGATCGAGATGGAGAACCTCTGTGGACGCTCTCTGCCCCATCTAGGGGACATAGGACTATAAGTCAGTGCGTCATGAACTTATTTAACACGGTATTATATAAAAACCAGTATTTCCAAATAACAACATGTTCTCAAAAAGTAACGGATAAAATTAGAACACGTACAAAGTTTACAACTGGCTTCGACTACGGCGTATCTTCCGCTACGGCGTAGACTTGCTACGGCGTACCCACCGAATGTATGTAAATGTCAAAGTTGAGAAGTTCCACTCAAAGCGAAGTATAAGTATGTGCCCAATTCCGTTGGACCAGCATTTTTGTCAATAGCACCTATTTAATTGGGTACTGAAGATACGGAAATTGACCCGGATCGTACAAATGTGATGTAAAATGTACGTAAAATATACTGTGACTTTTATCACATAGATTTATATTTAGTTTGGACTATACGTCCAGTGAAACACTGGCAGATTGAAGTAAAGATCGGTCGAAAGTTACGTCACTGCGCGGGTTAAGTACTAAAAATAGACAACCTAACTTTTTTTGAATGTATCATCTTCAATGAATCTCAAAAAAACATTAAAAACCCCATTTAGAACCAACAGTTACCTGGAACCGTAATAAAAAACTACTGCCTACTAAAATAACCTTGCCAAGAAACTGTATAGTTATAATTAAATTGTCTGTCAAATGGCCAAAGATCTTGAGTACTAGATTAGTTCCTATAACAAGACTACTTAGCTTATTTAATTAATACCATTTCTACTACCAAAATACCTAAGTTCCGTTTTTCCACGACCTGAGCCTGAAACGAAATTGTTTTAGACAATTTAACAACTTTCGATAAGTGAAATTAATATTGAGTTGAGAATTAAATTAACAGAATATTAACGTTAAGTAATTATAAAACGTATGTTAGCTGTTTCTTGAAGTAAAACCTTTATTTATACTTGGAGTTTACAGGGAAATGCTTTAAAGGAAGAATCTAAGTTAGCTTAGCTAAGTTATAAACGCACGGATTAAATGGCTATTACTTAAACTACGCTTTACTTTAAGCTGATTAAAATATCTTACATAAGAGCAAGTAACTATTTTTAACCGACTTCAAAAATAGATGGTGGTTCTCAATTTGACTTGTATGTCTGTATGTTTGTGCGCAAATATCTCGCGATTAGATGAACCGATTTTGATGGGGTTTCTTCAAAAGTGTTTGTTATACTTAGGAGAAGATTTATACACTTATGCCTGAATACTAAAACATTACTAAATGGTAAGTTGTACTTAAATATCGTGCCATCTCTGTCATTTTACAAAGAATTTGTAGAGACAGAACTATACTTAAGTGCGACTTAAAATTGAGTATCCCTTCAGTTTTCGAGCATTAGTACATTAATTG
This sequence comes from Spodoptera picta, assembly GCA_038387885.1. Classification (NCBI taxonomy): domain Eukaryota; kingdom Metazoa; phylum Arthropoda; class Insecta; order Lepidoptera; family Noctuidae; genus Spodoptera; species Spodoptera picta. The sequence continues at coordinate 1,708,586 of JAZHFQ010000183.1, forward strand.
GTCGACGTCGAAAAAAGAGGGCGTTGAAGTCGGTCTTTTTAAAAGTAATTTATTTAAGAATTTTATGTTCTCAGTTCTCACACACTCATCATATTAACTTCTTATGTTTACCATCTGAAAATCTAACAGTCTAATTAACATTCTTTTAAGATTCATGTAAAAGTCTGACAAACCGACTAACTATTTCCATCAACGTGGTTTTGACGTTCATCTAAATAAGATTGACAATTAATGTGATTGACCTATCTAGACATTTCTCTGTAACAAGTGTCATCAAAAGATCCACCTTTCTGCTTTGGGCAACTAATCAAAGAACTAAAATTTTTACATCAACAGCCTTTAATGCCTACTGCTGAACAAAGCCGCTTCTCACGCGGAGAAGGTTTGAACATTAATCACCACGCTTGCTCTATGCGAGATGGCGATTCCAAACTTATAATTATAAATTGTAAACCCAGGTTTCCCCACGATGTTTTCCTTCACCGTTTGTCAGTGGTGTTTAAATAATCACAGAAAATACATATAATTTGTAAAAAGTCACATGTATCAAATCTTACATTCTTCATTAATTTTTATATTCGTAATACATTAGATCTAATATTAAAAAAATCACTAAAATATTTTACGTACCACGGCATCCCAGTACTCGTACGTAAATGATTGATCACCACGCCCCAAGCGAGTGATAAAAAATGTACCCTCACTAACCTTTCAAGGAAACGTTAGAGCATTGAAGGAAATCAATTTAATGGTTACCCGCCAGTGTAATCGATGTTTGCGCGAGGAGAATATTTTCATATCTTTTTTTTCATTTTAGATATTACTAGTTCTGTATCTATAAACAATATTAGGAGTTGCGATTATTACCATTTAAGTACATGTGTCTACGATTGCTACCTCCAAATGACGATACGTTTGTATGGTGAGTAACACAAGTTTGCAATTTGCAAGTATTTGTGATTCCTTGGCCGCCTATTGTCATTTGTAAGTTGCAGTATTTGTATAATGACGCGTCATTGGGTCTTAGTCTGCGTTTGATCGCGAAATAGTTTTATAGTAGGTTATTGAAAAAGAACAATCAAATTTCGTTCCAGAAATACAGAAATAAAAGCGTCATATTTTGCTAAGCTAATTTTATCATGATAACGCCCAAATGTTAACTTAAAACACACGCAATATACAAAACGCGACTATAAGACACTCTGAAAGAAAACATAAATTACATTGGCATCACTCAGTAAAGAAAACAGCCACGTTCTAGATACAGCTATCGGTTCCTCGTGTACATAAACCGTATTGTTTACCTCGAAATCGATCAGTTAACGGGTAATAAACGGCAACAACTACCGTTTACGACTTACTCGGATCTACATTCGGTTAATGGCGAACTACCCGACCTTATAATGTAACTCTACCGACCACTTGACAAAGACTCCTGCGAGTCGAACTGTCGACAATAAAGCAACCGATATTGAGTCCACACAATGCCCGGGTCGGGCATAAAAACCGGGTATAAACCGGTCATAATGGCCGGAAAAGTTAATTAAATAGGTCCGTTAGCTGGCACGACATTTTTCAATCGGTCGTTGAGTGATGCCTGAATGCGGACTCCGTGGATTGTGGACCTTTGCGGTTTCTTTAGATAATTGGACCCGGTCGACTTCGATGTTATTTCAATATGTTTAAAAACCCTTCCGGCTATCTTGCTGCTATTAAATTCTTTCCTTGATGAAATTTTTAAGGCCTCCATTGTTTTATCATCATCGTTCATCGTTTTTGTTGTTGTATAATTCACGTTCCAATAAATGCTTTTTGTAATAATAACTGAATAATTTCTGCTTTCTTCTTGTTTTGTGTGGAATGTTACAATAGTCGATAATGGTTACTGTCTTAGAACAATTTCAGCTGGACCATTACTTAAATGAAATTATTACAAACATATAACATGTCTTAATTAAACAAACATCCTAAACATGCATTGATACATACATACTAAAAGAATATGAATGAAAAAATACCCCTTTGAATAAACCAGCATTCAATAACAATAATCAAAGAAACCGATTCAACTTTTAACTTTGAACGCTCACAAATGAACAAAGTAATTAAAATCCATTTAACATCGATCCTCGTTGCCCGCGGCCATGCTTCCGATCCTATCGAAGGCAAGAGACCAATAATATTTTTTATAAGGAATCTTGAACTTTATTGGGTAGATTAAAAGCTTTGGAGCAGTTCCCGAACGCGCTTGACCGAACACGAACATCGGGCCAGTTTTAATAACAGTATTAGGTTTTATAATTTTTTATACGTTTTCTGATGCCAGCGATATTTGAGTACTTTTGTGACGATACTACTAGACGCTTTATGAGTCATAAAATAGAAGAGTAAATGATCTAGTGTTGGCAAAGATGACTGCTCAGTTCTAGTAATATCAAGTTACTAGATTTCAAAAATCTATCGGACAAACAGTACGACTGTTACCAATAGGAGTTTGTGGATCTAAAGTTTAGGGTAAATAATATATTCAATTGAAACGTATGACATTTTATTTTGCCTTATTTATCATATAACGTGCTTAAAATTACTAACAACATAACGAAAAGGGTAAAAAAAATCCTATAATATTATTGTGTGATATACGGTTGACCCAAATACTCAGTAGATGCAACTTGATATTATTTCCACGCCTTTTTATAAGCAGAACGTGTCATGGTTTCTAATGGTATGAGCTAACGAGTAGCCAATAGCACTGTTTAGTTGTTGTTACTCAGTTTTCTATGTGAATAAATGTTGTTCATTTAAAAACAATAAATATAAGATTAATAGAATCTAAAGAACACGTTCCATTTTCAACTCAATCTTGAACGACCACAAACGGATAAGTACTTCAAATACCAACAAACAAACCACAACAAACAAAACACAAATCTTTTGTATTTTGTTACTAACACAGTGGACCTTTGATGTCTTAAATAAATAAATGATTGATTGATTGAATGCCATCTTCACTTCAGCCTCATTTTTCTCTCACTTAACCAGAAGTGCTGACAAAAAGCGCATTCCTAAAACCGGCGACTTTCAAGACCTTTTAGTCATACTTCAAAGCTTTGATGCACCTTCATTTAGCTTCCCTAACTAGGGTAAATTGGTAAAGAGCAACCCTCTATGTTTTATACCTCTGAATAGTACGGCCATGAATGTCACTCCCTCATTGACCAAACTCTTTTCTGAACTTCATTACATCTTTTGCTTTAGAATCTTTTTAAAAGACTGTCGTAGGTTCTTTATTTAGATGGTAGTTTTAATAAAAAGGGGGAGTTTTAATTAAAATCTGTCGCTGCGGTCTTGTGGTGGGAGGGTCTATGGACTGAGGTTGTGAGTTTCAATCCTTCACCTTTTTTTTTCAGAATAATTAATATCATTCCTTCTCCTTGGGTGTAGACTTAAATTCTGAGTCAGGGAAATTAGCAATGATTTACTGAATATTCCTCAGTCAACGGGACCGAATAAATATGTATTATTAAACTAAGTCCCTAACATACATAATATGCAAATCAATTACAATATATTTATTAAAATTAAATTTGTAAGGAATTTCGTGGATAAGTAACGAGCACCACATCGGCGTCGTGAAACAAGTGAAACAAGTGAATTTATTTCTGCAAGTAGACTACAAGGCAGCACTTTTACACGTCAATTTCATCAAGCGAACGATGATGTCGTAGATACTAAAGTCGGTCTAAAACTACTTAAATATTCTAACAAAGTAATAAAGACAACTCTTCACAAAACACGATATTCAACTTTGTAATTCAACTACGTGAAGTACATAAAGATCAAATTGCTATATCTGGAACCGTCTATACTAACATACTAGCACTAGAGCATTTTATTACTGAGGTATGTCTCATAATGTGTTGCCGTGAGAGTCAACGTTGTAATTAGTACTTGAAGTTTCTCTGTAGTTCTTTTGTTCGACTTTGTTTGTAAGAAGTAAATTAATAAGGCATCTTTAGTTGTTACTACAATATTTATTGGCGAGTTTTCTTAGCGTTCATTTCCTCAGGAAAAGTCCTCCAACGCGTATTATGGTTTGCAATATAAACAACAGAAAATTTTAAAGAAATATAAACAAATAACTTAATAAATTTTAAATCACTTACAACAACAATCGATTGAATCTAACCTTTAGTACAATTGTACCCGTTTCATACATCCGTGCCAAAAAAACCGCCCACAGTGAAATTGTTAGGAAAACCATATCTTACCGCACGAACAATATCGTACGATCTGTACCAACCGTATTGTAGCTTTTACCCGTAAAATACACAAATATTTTACTTTCCTATTCAACACTTTTCCGCTGTTTCCCCAGAATTTTTCTCTTTATATAATTTGATATCTCCGCGGGCAAGGCCAAAGATCCTTTACATTACATAAAACTACGCATGCTGTGATAGTACATATTTGGTGTTTCGTATATTTATACACAAGACTGGACGTGATAGACTTCCAAACGTTTTCTTAAACACAATTCAAGCTATTGCTCTGACATGTTTCCTCGAATAAAAACTTTAGAAATTAATACAGACTGCAGAACCAAAATCTTTGGTATTTCATCCGCTGCTCCCAAAAGCGTCGCTCACCGTAAAATGTTTTCAACTTTATCTCAAACTTCGATATTCCAGAAAGATTTTAATAACGCCAAACTGACGAAATTCGCAGCAATTTATTCTCAGTGAGCGGGACACGATTGCACACTACACTTCATTACAAAAGAACAATGTACATGTACAAAAATAAAACAGCGAAAATTGTTCCCAGACGTCAGCGGCGGACAATCGGACGGGGCGTTATCGCGGCGAAATTCGCACAAAATTCTCGCCTCAATTCGCTGTTTTCCGGCTTCTATGTGTATAATTCGGCGTGCACCTGCGAGTTGAGCGCTCCGGGCTACGCGATTGCCACTGACACTATCTACCTGTGTTCAGTTTAAATGCACCACCCGAATTGTTCTTGATTCTTTTGTATATATTTTTATTTGTGTGACGTTAATATGGCCTCAAGTATGCGGTAGAAATTGTGTATTCTTGCGGTTTTATTACTGATAACTTAAAATCTCTTACACTTTAGGGATTAGAGGCTAGAGAACATTGTTTTATACGTATGTATGCTCCAATCTGCCAAATACGTATTAGTTTCTTGGGAAATTTTAACTAATTAAAGGTAGTTTCTTTATAACATGCCTACATCGTTTAAATACTTAGTAATGGAAGAGTCAAATTACCAATGTTATTTACAGTTTAGATTACTGTGAAAATTATTATAATAGAAATATCAGTTAATAAATATTAACTTAACGATATAGTGTGTTGTGGATAAAAGAATACAAACATGTCTACTGATTTAGTAGGCAGTGATTTGCCTTTCTGCTATGAGAGAATCGTGAGATTTCCTTCAAATAACTCGCGTTAATTTCTGAACCCTTACCCTTTTGGTATTGGGACCAATAAACGCGACCTTCCTGCCTTTAACAAAGGGCTAATAAATCAAAACTATACAGTTTGTGTATTTTATTAGAGGGCCATTTGAAACAAATAATAGAGGTACGTCACTTATGCGCGATAACACAGTACCTGGCCCGATTCACAAGATCGCATCTGAAATTGCCAGCAAGATTTATAGTCCATTGTTTGTACCGTGTTTTGATTTGTTTGTATGTCGTAAATTCATGAATGGATAAAATTGGCTTGACATTTTTCCTAAAGATATGTTTGTAAGGAAGAAAGAACTCTGATTGGTTGAACGGAGAATTGGCAAGTGATTGTATTGGCGGATTATGTATGTAGTTTTATGTATTGAGTTATTGGTAACAACATCTTTTTTTGCCTACCAAAGACTTTTCTTTGTATTGTATGTTGCATTAGTATATTACTGTGATTTGAATTGAATATAGTATTTATATTTCGAAATACAAATAATACTAATCAATCTATGTTGTAAATATGAAGCTAAAACAAACTAATAAATATTAGCAACAGTACTGCAATATCCTGACATAAATTACACTATTTCACAATATTTCATATACGCAGAAAATCACTTTCAATTACACTCCAAATAAATTCTAAACGTGTAAATTTACATTTCGTCATTGCACCAAAGTTGTATAGTGTGCTAAGATAGTCCCAGACTTATACAAAATAAACTTTAAAAGGTGCGGATTATAAACAGGAGTTTCAGAGACACGGACTGAAGCAAGGCGCCGACCGTCTCAAGATAAAATGTTCTAAAATGAAACATAGCTTGCACTACTTGAAGACTGCCTCATTGTCAGAGTGGTCGCAAGTGCGACTGCTGAGCAAGGGGTCTCGGGTTCGATTCCCGGGTCAGGCAAAGTATTACTGGGTTTTTCAAAAAATTCCCAGTAGTCGCACGGAGTCTGGAATTGTGCCCGGAATATGGCAATAGGCTCACCCCCTATTACATGGGACTCATAACATAAATAGTGAAAAGTGGGTGTTACATTGTACAGTGGCATAATGTACACCTCTGCCTACCCCTTCGAGGAGAAAAGGCGTGATGTTATGTTATGTTACTTGAAAATTTTCTGAATTATTGCTAGGTCTTAGCAATGTTTGTAACATTAACATTAACAGCTTAATGGGCGAGAATTTTGAGGCAGTTTTCGTATAGGATTCGGAATATTTTCTCTGTTTTGAGTTCTATGTTGCTTCTCAAGGTCTAATTTTGTTACAATTGCTACGAATTGTGTTAGGGAACAAATTGTTTGACGTGAACTATCCTAACTTTGAACGAGCTCATTAAATAAAACCTTGGTTACATAACAAATGAAATATGTAAAAATTTTCTTTTTTTACCGACCTCAAAAAAGGAATTTCTCAGTTTGACTTGTATGTAGGTATACATTTATGATGCGGTTTTTAAGAAAATATTTGTTACACTTAAGTAAAAGATTTGGTATGAACGATCGACTTTAATGAAAAGGGGGTTGAATTCGGTTTCATTAAAAGTAGTTTATTTAAAATACAGTTATTATAATAATCTTGTTATTCGGTTCGTGCTTCAATTTTCTTCTTACCATATTAGGTGACCAGGACAGGTAGATACAAACGATTTCAAGATCAGAATAAACTTATATCACTTTAAACCTAGATTCCGTAGCTACAAAAAAAACGTAAAATTTAATTAACTACTTTTTGCCACTTAATCAGGTAACCTTTTACGAGGAAACTCGATTAATTTCAAGCCACATTAGGGGCTCATATTTAGAGCAACATTGCTCGACAAACAATATGGCGAGCATCGCACAAACGTGCGTCTCTATATAGAAACTGAACTAAACTTACTAGGTCACTGAACCCTATCACCTTAAAACCTCTACCACCACAATACCACAGCCTCCTAACACACACACATACATACATATGGCCTACAATAATCCCAATGAATTGATAGGGGTTATCCCATTAACACCCCCTTTTGTATGGTGTTGTGTGGTGAATGTAAATGTCAGCATTATATTTAGTGGAACACTAGGTATTTTAATGGGTACAGATAACATCATGCTTGTTAACTGTTTCAATAGAAGAAGTGATGGTTGATCGGTGAAGTGAGAATTAGATTAAAAGAAATAGATTATAGTGATTATAGTGGATTTTAAAATAATAATTATCAATAATTATTTCCAGGAATGTTTAAGAGATTAAGATGTTTATGCATGCGTCTTAATCACGCACGCACGCATGAGAGTGCAGGTCCGAAACCTACCAACGAACGGTAAGTACTTTACTATTTTACGTACTTTCTAAGGTTATTTAGACACCACTGACAAATGGTGAAGAAAAACATCGTGAGGAAACCTGGACTTATAAATTTTATGTTTTATAATAACTTTAGTGTCACGTGACTATACTGTACAGAATAGGCTGCGCGACATCGCCGTGACTTATTAGAGTCTGGTTGTCATTATGTATGTGAATTTGTGTTTGTAAACGCACCCATGAGATAGGAGAAAATCCCATTGAGGGTTGTCCAACGTGTTTTCAAACACAAAAAATAAACAAAATATCTACAATTCACCAACACCTAACCAATAAAGAAACATTCATCTACAACAAGAATATCTACCGTGTTTCTTTTCCAATCACTTTTATTCCATTGAGCGAGTCAGTTCACACAATGTCTGTCGAATGTAAAATGGAACAACATTTAATGGCCGTCAATATCAGGGACCGCAGCCCGCTGATGTGTGAATCACCACTTAATCAGACTTAATCGACTGCATAAATAACTATAATAACGTCAATTGTATGAAATAGCCCGTTAATGGCGAATATATTTTAATATTGGCAACTTTATTGAACACTATTTTTATGGGGAGTCATTATTTATAAAAAGTTGCACATTTTGTAGGAAGGAGTAAATAACGCTCGCCAGTTTTTCATTATTTTGTACAGAAAGTTGTTAAAATAAAATTAAATATTCTGTATAATTAATTTACACATAAAACCACTAAAATGATCAACTTGGTAATCAAATATTCAATTCCCTAGTCCTATTTATAACAACCAAATCACGAAAACAATTAAATCTTCTGCAGCTCAAATACACAGCAAAACTATTTTTAAAACTTCAAATGAAAAATGATTATTATCATGCTTCCCCGTCTACATCAATTTATCAACATCTTTTTCCTCCATATTTTTCAGCCGTCGGCTCCCCTCGGCTAACATTTTAATTATTACAACTCAATTATCACTTACGAAGTCGCCTTAACTTGTGCAAATAACATAACAGTTCTAATTCCATAAAATATTACATTAAAAGTTGCCATCGAAAGCGGCATAAGGTAATAAATTAAAACGTAGCTAAGTACCGAATGGCAATTGTCGAAATTCGACGATAAATTACATAAAAGCGTTGTTTGTTAGTTGCAATCGCTATAACTTCTAATTACGTAGACGGCGACAATTACTCGAGTGTTTGTCTCTTCTTATTTATAGTAGATGTCCCCTATTTACGGGGATTTGTTCGATCTGCCCTCATTTCCGGCGAAAGTTGCTCTTTAATTATTGTTCTTGTTGCTAAGTCCAAGTTTTTTAATTAGAAGATATAGTTATAAGGGACTTAGTTACAGCTATGTGTTTGAACTAATTGTTGTTTTGTCGAGTGCTTTGTATAACCATGTAAATAACTTTTCAATTCAAAATGTGTCAGGTCACAAGCAAAAAAATCTACTTACTAATTATAATGTATTTCAGTTATTATAAGTATTTTTGTATCACTTGTGTTGTGCCTAATTCTGAATGATTTGATTGTTATTAATTTTGTTTTTGTTTATACTAGCAATACTTATGTATTATTTTCCTATGTTCATATAATTATAGAAATGTCAACTAGATGTAAACGTATCAACTTAGACAATGTATTCAATTAACTCAATAATTTTGCATGCTGTAAGGCAAAATGTACCGAGACTCCCCATAAGTTATATAACAACATATTTGTTACCTACATTTTTGGCAAATGAATTATTTCTTATTTCTGATTTTAGTGAAAATATAGATGGAGTACGAAATGGTGTTTGTTTTTTTACGTATTTTTATAATTGTATGTCACTTACGATGTTCGTTTCTGGAGATAGCATGGAAAGTATTATAGACTACTCTTTTCTTCATTAACTACTAAACAGCCATATAACATGGATACAAAAGTAGACTTAAACTGGAGAAATGAATGTTTGCTAATTAGTAAAACCTGTATTATCCCGTGTCAACTCAGTAATAAGTAACTCAATGTTTGTACTAAGTTAGTAGCTACCAATTATTCAGAGTAATCTAAATCCGATTTAGTTCCGTACAATTCCATGAATGAAATTCTCAGCGTAAGCTTGGAATTTGAATAGGAACATGACTGGTTAAGGTAAACACACGTTGTAGTTATCCACCTAACACATGTGACGCGTTTTATTACTAAAAATGGAAATTGAGTATACCTGGCTACCTCATCAGAATTTATAGGTAAACTACGTTTTTATAGATTGTTAGTATGCATATGTGAGCACCATGTTAGACTATAAGATTTTTTTGATTTTGTTTTGTATATATTTTTTATTTTAGTAAGTTTTGTAATTAGTACAATGCGTCAAGCGTGTCTTTGCATTGTTCTCACATATACGTACATACAGTATTGGAATATGTATCAGAGGCATTGTACCTCTAGAACATACTTTTCTTAAAAGAGTAACGAATGTAGTTTCTTGCTCGTTCTTCTCCATTCGAATCTACATTTTGGAATGAGCACCTAGCTTCACCTAGCTTCACTGACGGACTGACTGACAGACTATTATTTATTTTGTATTTGTTAACGTTTCAAAAGTACCAAATTTTGGTTTAATTGAAAAAAATTCTTTGACTTTGAAAAAACCGACTACAATCCCCTCTTTTTTTGGGTCGGTTAACTAATAAATCCTTTTTTTAAGTGTAACAAATACTGTTTTGGAAACCGCCTCAAAATCGGTTCAGCCAATTGCAAGACAATCGTGAACAAACATACATACATACAAGTCAAACTGAGTACTTCTATTTTTGAAGTCGGTTAAAAATAAGCACGATGGTTATGTATGTTTATCTATGTAGGTGTATCAGTAGGAGCGCTTTTAGAATCTCTAAAACTTATAAACTGTAGTTAGTAAGCCGCCCACCAACGTGGAGGTTGTAGTCCAGCCAGTTGAAGAAGCCCATGTGTTAGATTTTCACCCGCACCCTCCACGGTTCCGTGCCCCGCAATCTTTGTAGTATACAGATATGATATAAACACCCAGTAATACTTTGCCCGACCCGGGAATCGAACCCGAGACCCCTTGCCCGGTCTATATGTATAGAATGGATGAGATATAGATTTAAACTACTTTTTGAAAAGGCTTATGTTAAAGTATGGCAATCAAAACTCAGTTCCCAGGTCAACGAAAAGTGGATATATCTTTCACACACTACCCAACCCCAAAAATATAAGAAACTACGTAATATTGAGCCAATATTTTATATACAAAACCAAACACGATCGAATCATATCTGTGTGTGTGTGTGTGTAGGTACACACACACACACACAGATTGTTCTTAGGGCCAAAACACATAGCCGCGTTGCGTAGCCGCAACGCTCAAATCGGCAGTTTGCGTTGCGGTACGTTGCGACGTTGCGGCGTCGTGAAAAAGAGCGTTTTGTTGTAACGGGTAACCGGTTCGTCGTGATTTTTTATTGTGGATAGACGTGTCACTGCCATGGACCATCGTGAAAAACTTATTGCTTATTTGTTATTAAGAAGACATTACTCTGCTATGCTGGAACGTGCGCTGCGTTGCGGCGCCGCAACGTCGTAACGTAAACTGTTGATTTTAGCGTTGCGGCGACGCAACACGGTTATGTGTTTCGGCCTTTAATGTAATATTGATACATCTACACCTATTTTTATCCCAATACTTCTATCTTAAGTAACTAAAATCGCAGGTTACTCACGTGAATATGTCGCGCAGCTCACTGACATCGCTGCTCATGAGGAAGAACCCCTCTGTAGTTCGAAACTTTTCTCAGTATATTCACGTGACTAACACGGGATTTTAATTAATTTGGTATGTCTCACGATTGTTATTATAGAAACACTTCTATCTTAATAATTATTTCAACTAAAAGGCCTAACACTATCTATCACTAAACAATTTATTGATAATCAATTTACAATTTTATATACCGATTTGATTGACGTATTGATCTCTTGATATTAAACGTCATGGTTACTGTTTCTGACAGTGACGTTGTCAATGAACGTGCATTTGACCGCTAACCTGTGTTGTGGCGTATAATAAATATAGAATATGTATTAGTATAATAAGTATAGAGTATAATAAGTATAGAATATGTATTAGTAACACAAGTTTACTGTATAAAATATTGGTGAGTTATTTCTACGTATTATATCATTAAGGTAAAGTATATATGTTCCATAATATTAAACAAACTATCAATTATTGTAATGTGTTTTATTGGATAGTTTGACAAATTAAAGAGTTGTAAGCAAAACAAATACAATTCCAACTAGCTGTTGTCCGCGTAGAATAATGACTTCTGGCAGAATTTTATGCTTTTGAATTAGTCTTTATCGAGGGATATTCTACGGTAACGAATGTCGTCAGAATTGATTAAGTACCTAGGCTCCTCCCCGTGGATGATAGCGTGATAATATGTAACCTATATGTTGACTCGACATGTTATTAATATTCATGCAAAATTTAAAGTAAGCATTGCTGCAGTACTTTTTGAGATAATCCCGAACATACATACAGACTAACAGACAAACAGACAAGAATTCTAAAAACCATATTTTCGGCTTCGGTATCGATTGCAGATCACGCTCAACGTTTTCTTTTTAAAAAATATTCAATGTACAGTTTTGACTTTTTTACGATTTTATTATATGTATAGACATAACATAACAACATCACGCCTTTTATGCGCGAAAGGGTAGGCAGAGGTGCACATTACGGCATTTAATGCCACTGTAATGTAACACCCACTTTTCACTATTTATGTTATAGTCCTATGTAATAGGGGGTGAGCCTATTGCCATATACCGGGCACAGTTCCAGACTCCGTGCTACCATTGAGAAACACCCAGTAATACTTTGCCCGACCCGGGAATCGAACCCGAGACCCCTTGCCCAGTCTATATGTATAGAATGGATGAGATATAGATTTAAACTACTTTTTGAAAAGGCTTATGTTAAAGTATGGCAATCAAAACTCAATTCCCAGGTCAACGAAAAGTGGATATATCTTTCACACACTACCCAACCCCAAAAATATAAGAAACTACGTAATATTGAGCCAATATTTTATATACAAAACCAAACACGATCGAATCTCCAAAAATATACCGTAAGCCATAAAAATACGGTAAATTTTCCTATATTCCCCAAAAGTTTATAGTTCCATACAAGTTCAACGAATCAAAACACCGGGTTATATAGTACATACCCGTTTTTTACAGTCCATTACCTTTTTTCATCCGGACTACGTTAAGCTGATTACCTCTGAATCGTCGATGCAAATCATACACTGCAGGTTTGTTGCAGTACGGTCTTAAATTTGGGGGAAAATTTTAATAATAATTAAAGGTGTTTTTGTTGCTTTGAACGAAATATTCGAATGTATTTTTTATTCATTTTAAGGTTTTTTTTAAATAAACGGCGAACTATTCTCTAACGATTCTCGTGTATTCTCTTCTCTCAAATCATTATAAACGCTGTTAAATAACAGTATTAATAAAAATGGTAATTTCAAAACTAGAAACAGTGAACTAAAACTAAATAAGAGAGACGTTTATTTACGCGATTGCATTTGCTATATTGATCTAACATTTCAATCAGTCCTCCGATTCTAAGATAATATTCAGAGAAACCATTCAAAACACAACATAGAACAGGATTCAAAAAACCCTTTCAATAGACGATCGATCTTACAAACAGTGGCAAACTAGTACAATAGATACCCTCATCACCAGCATCTTAAAATACCTTGAACCAAACAATTGGCAGCCGCATTGTCTCACACCCCTTGAAGGCGCAATCACACCGTACTCAGTTACTTCACAAAACCACGATCTGAAACTTTCCACTAAATCTTCCTAAACCATCCTATTTCTAGCTTCGAACACTAAATTAATCCAGCAAAATGTCACTCATCCTTTATATAGGCATTTCTTGAAATAAGGAAACAAAACAGCCTAGTCCCGATCGCATCATAGATATCGAAGAATAGAAACACCTACCCTGAATTCACTATTACCGTTTGGTACACAAAAATATACTGTATATCTTAAGCTTAAAGTCTAGTTTACTTTTTTTAAAGCTGACAGTTTGTAGCATCGTTTACGGAGCAGATAAGTTGGGATAGTAGAGTTTTAGGTCAACAGTGACACATGATATAGTATTACAGAAGTTTAAGTTAGTTTGGTTCGTGTTAAACTGTAAACAATATTCGCATATGCGGGTTTTGAGACGCGGTGAACGTATTGTATTATTTTCTCGGTAACTTTATACAGAAGTTGGACTTTGGACTTCTATTTGGTTATCAAATGCATAACTGCTATTTTTCTAACATTTTGTTCAAAGGAAATATGCTAGCGTGTTTATTTTCACGTACTGAAAAATCTTTATACTCATTACAGAATAACAATATTTATTTGTAAATGTTTGTTATTTCAAAATTTACAGATTTTTATTCATATTTTATGTCTAAACGCTAAACAATATTCGGTCTTTCATTCATAACCGATTTCATCTAGTAAAATAAATATAACAATAACACGATACATTAGCATCCCATTTAAAAGAACATCTATTAGGTATTTTACAGATTGAACAACAGAAAATTCCACCAAAAAAATTTCAATCGCAATATCTATTCACACGGGAACCATTATCAGAGGACATTTTTTCCTTAAAATTCCGTGCGAAGACACGCATACAGACTCATGATAAGTGGAACGAAGTTAAATTTAGAATATTCAAAGGAATTACTCGGCGTAGTGGGGAGAACAGAGTACAGACAATCGCAGATCAACTTACACCTTTCTACCAGATTACATTTTTAACTTTATTGTTTAGGTATAAAGCTTAAAATTCCATCACAAAAATTTACAGATTTGGGTAGGTTGATTTGCTGGAATGCAAAGTGAAATGAAGAAAGCGAATGAGTTGCGCGTAATCGCGCGTAAATTACTTCGTTCCATTCATTAATCTTATCATTCGTTCAACGCTTGCATATCGCAATTTGCTATTATTTAGAAGTGGGTATTCTACGTGCTAATGTTTTGTGTAATAATGTTCCTTCACTAGGATGATTTTCTTAAAAGTGTTATTCTATGCTTCAATAAACGCCGTGGGGTCTGGAGGCGAAGGTGCTCGCGAGTGTGTATCGCATGCGCGCGGAGGCACGTCGCCGGGGCGAAACTCCGCTGCCGCGCCAGATAAGTGCGTGGCAGGATGAGCTCCGGCGCGATCTCATGGCGGAGTGGCAGCAACGACTGTTGCAACCGAGGGCTGGGCTCGCTGCCATCGCAACGGTAAATCCCCTCTTTGAGCAGTGGCGTCCTCACCTACCGCCTGACGCAGGTCCTCACCGGACATGGAAGTTTCGGGAGGTACCTGTGTCTGATGGGGCAGGAGGAAACGTCTGGGTGTCATCACTGCGAGGACCGCCCTGAGGACACGGTGGAACACACTGTAGCGGAATGCCCTGCGTGGGCAGAGCACCGCCGTACCCTCAGGGAAGTGATCGGCAATGGCGACCTCTCGCGTCCGGGCCTAGTGCAGATCATGATGCGGAGCGAGGGGGACTGGGATGCCGTCTCCTCCTTTTGCGAAGCAGTTATTCTAGCTAAGGAGGAGGCGGGACGCATGAGGCAGCGAAGCGCTGCCTCCTCGCAACCCAGCCATCGCGAAGGACACACCGGGCGTCGGGGATCGCGGGACGATCTCCGGCCACCGTAAACGCGGGCCTGCGGACGGCGAGCATGGGTGGCTCTCCATCCGGCCAGGAACAGACCCGAGCGTCGCGTTCCACGCGCGCCTCAAAGAGCCATCAGACCACTACAGATGGTGCCCAATAGGACCGATGCCGATTCGGAGTCGCGGAGAACCTAACGGGTAACCGGGTCTCCGGCTCGACGTGCAGGAGAAGAAACGGGGTGGTTTTTAGTCAGTAAGAGTCTGACACTCCCTCCCGCCTCACCCAGGCGGGAGCAGTCATTCAATAATTTTCCCGCGTTCGATTCCCAGGTTGGGCAAAGTACTACCGGGTTTTGAAAAAAATCTCAGTAATAGCAGGGAGTCTGGAATCGTGCCCGGTATACGGCAATAGGCTCACCCCCTATTCCATGGGACTCATAACATAAATAGTGAGAAGTTGGTGTTACATTGTACAGTGGCATTAAATGCCGTAATGTGTACCTATGCTTTCCCACTCGAGGATAACAGGCGGGATGTCATTATTATATTGCTATTACTCATCCTACCATATTTACTTATACGTAGTTTATGGTTATGTACGAAGGTGATTCAGTACCTATTGCTTATCGATACCGCACGGATGTAATCCGATTACCGAATAACAGTATCTAGTATTTACTTGGACACTAACGGGTCAATGAACTCTGTGGTGGAAAGTTTGAGCTTTCAGCTAGGTAGAAGGTAGATCAAATAGGAAAAAAAAAGAAGGCTGATTAAGAAGCTTCTTCTTTTTAATGACAGTTAAAGAACGTTTTTCTTTTCGTATAACGCTTTTGCTGCGTGAATTTGTCGTAACATATTTTTCAGAAGTTGATATAAATTCATCATCCTACTTCCTAGTAGTGGACAGTTGCACTTGTGACTAAGAAAAGGGCTTTAATTAATATTATCAAGCTGTCTTTTAAGTATGCCCTGCTAACCGGAGCTGCGGACAACCTAATGGGTTACCAGCATGGCGGTTTTTTTGGTCAGTAAGACTTTGACACTCTCTTAATGAAGTCAATGGATAATTTCCCCCCTCAAAAAAAGACTGTCTAGTTAATGTATATGGGTAGGCATAAATAATATTATATTTCCAACTTGTTAGGCAGTGTGCATACCATAGTTACATTGTACGTGAAATGTGGTGAGACGAATTCGGTTTATCACGATATACAACAATATCGGTTTACCAATAAGATACCAATAAGATAAAAAAAGATACCAAGAAGGCTTTAGAAGACTACGGTTTCTAGTACGCAAAGAACAGGATAGAATATTATAATTCTTTATTGTTCACCATATAGAAAACACCAAGGACACATTTTTTTAAGTTTGTATGTAGGGCGGTCTTATCATTATAAAGCTATCTCTTACAGACAACCTTTGGATGGATAGACATCAAAGGTGTAACTGGCTAACGAAGAAGTTGAAAGGTTAGTAGCACCAATAGGACTTGTGTAAACATTGGAAACATCATACAACAAAGTGAAATTTTTGCTGACAATTCTGTTGCCATTTTTGTACACCAAGCCGAAAAGTCAGTTGTGTGAATTATTTATTGACCGGAATGAAATGGTTAATACGAGTTATAAGGAAAATCCGACTGTCTCGTTGACAGTGCAAAGATTAAGGGGGTTACACAACATCGATATTCTCCAGATACGAGGACGCTACCATCTCAAGATGGCCGACGATACAATGAATGTGGCTGGGGTTTCTATGGTTTGTTTATTTGTATACAAAGAGTATTTATATAGTGGTTTTATGAAAGAAAAATATTATAGAAATGTTCTTTCTTAAATTACGATACTTGCGACTTAAAAGTAGCGATCACACAGTTAGACTCTATTACTAAGACAGTTCACACTATTAAAGGACAGGCAACTTCTTTCATCTAGGTAGGTTTTTTTTTATATATATATTACATTTCTTATTCTCCACGGACTCTTGTCCGTGCCCTTGTCATTCCATTCCATTTTCTTTTAATTTACAGTCTAAATTAATTGTTACAGAAATCTTACGTGCTACATTAACCACAATTTTTTTTTCTCAAAGAAGTTGTGTCTAATATCTACCTATAGAGGTATATATGTTACCGGCCAAACCCGATTTCAGGACAAACTAGTTTTGCCTAGGCTAAACTAGTTCTTCCTATAAGCGTTAGGATTAACTAGTATAGCCTAGTTCAAACTAATTTGTCCTAAGCCCGATAGGACAAACCAGTTTAGGCTAGGACAAACTAGTTGATCCTGATATAAATACGCACACTCTAGGATAAACTGGTATGACCTAGTCATAATATGATTATTGCGTCTATTAAAAAAAACAATGTGACTGCCTTGTTGGCTGAGTGGTCGCAGTGCGACTGCCGGGTAAGGGGTCTCGGGTTCGATTCCCGGGCAAAGTATTAGTTATTTTATTTATTGAATATGCTTCATGCACAAAATGTACAAATACTTAATGCCGCAGGCGTTTTCTACCAGTCTGGCCTTTGGGTGATGCAGAGAAGAGTAAATGGTGTGCAATTACTGGTTTTTTTTTTAAACGTTACCCCACACTAGGTTTTTCTCCTGTGTCGTGGGTACGTTTACAAACATACAAGTTCACATACACATGACACCCAGACCCGGAACAACTTGTGGATCGCACAAAGTGTTGTTCCGTGCGGGAATCGAACCCGCGACACGTCGCACGTTGTTTTTAAATCTCAGTAGTAGCACAAACTCTGGAATTGTGCCCGGTATATTACAATAGGCTCACCCCCTATTACATGGGACTCGTAACATAAATAGTGAAAAGTGGGTGTTACATTGTACAGTGGCATAATGTGCACCGCTGCTTACCCATTCGGGGATAAGAGGCGTGATGTTATGTGATAAAAAACAGTATTATTTGTTATAGTACCTATGATTGTTTGTATTGCCAATTATTATCTATAACTTGTAGCGACGAATCATTATGATTTTAAATTAATAACAATTTAAATCATTATTGATTCTTTTAAAAAACACTTATTATTTGTTATAGCATGATTGTTCGCAAAACCAATTAACCATAGGTAAGTTTTAATGACGAATCATTATAGTTTAATAAAAATGATATTTTTTCAATTACGGAGTATTTTATTCAATTTATCTATTTATTTCGACTTTCTAGATATATTAGAATGTTTATACTAGGTCATACCAGTTAATCCTAGAGTGTGCGTATTTATATCAGGATCAACTAGTTTGTCCTAGCCTAAACTGGTTTGTCCTATCGGGCTTAGGACAAATTAGTTTGAACTAGGTTATACTAGTTAATCCTAACGCTTATAGGAAGAACTAGTTTAGCCTAGGCAAAACTAGTTTGTCCTGAAATCGGGTTTGGCCGGTAACATATACACAATACATGTTTTACTACATTAACCTCACTGGATAGGCCCACACGCGCGATGAGCGAGCCGACCAGCTCCAGCAGAAGGCGCCCGTTCACGAGCATGACGTGAGGGCCAGCAATCGGTCCGATCAACCATTTCGTAGGGAACGGAGCGACCCAGCCCACAGCGCCACCGACTGTAGAACATTTAAGAATGCATGACGTCTGCTCACGCAGCAGTAAGCCGATTCCAGTAGTGCCAATGGATTTTGTCAGTCTTATTGATAAAATTTACATTACGTTACATTATATTTACTACATTTTAACATTATTAAACACACACAATACATATATCAATATATATATATATATATATCAATGTCACGCCTGCATCACAATTCAAGCCTACAGCGAGCCCTCCCCACCCAAAAGAGCGCCCACTACCGCCATGTCCCTATTCCTGATAGCCATTTTCAAGTTATAGTCCAGGATCCCCCGCTCACTCTCACCCACCGCCCGTCTGATTAATTTGCTGATCGCGTCGTCACTGGTATTCGTGTAGTAAACACAGCTGTTAGTGTGACGGGATATAGCTACCACGGCGTGCGGTACACTGTCGTGTATCCGCTGTTTCTTCTCAGCTGTATTCACAACAACCACTGCAGCGTACGAAAGCCCCTGAGCCTCGTGTATTGTGAGTACGCGGGATCCCACACCCGATCCGTATCCCTGGTTTTTAAGGGATTCCTTTTCTACTTGAGTGTGTACCAGGTATAAAGTGTTTGGAGGAAATTTGGGTATCCGCGACCCTGAGAAGTTTTTTAACTCAAGGGATCTCACACCCGACGCAGACGAATATATGCCAGTGTACACAGTACTAAGAGCATATGCTGCATCCATAGGGTTTCTGTGAGTGCAGAGAAGTTCTTGGCTAATAGCCACGACGTGTGTAGAGCGGTTGTAAATGAGGGGGAAGAGGTTGTCTCGGTCAATGAAGGGAAGTTGATTTATGTCACCATCAGCAGAACTTCTTTGGCCTGAGTTATTCGGGCCGCCATCACAATGGCCCCAAAGTGATTCATGAGAGCCTCATCTACCATGATTCGGTGGCAGCTCTCTTGCTCTTTTAATCTGTTCACTAAAATGGATGCCATTGTTCGGACTTTGGATTTGACTAATCCTCCGATTCGGCAGGATAGTTTGCCACTGAGGTCATTTGCTGCTTCAGTTGTTGTGGTGACGATTAAATCCCTTTCCGCTTCGAATTCGTTTATTATCCATGTAGTTTTGCCGCATCCCGGCACTCCATTTGTCCAGTGAAATGTCGGGGCACCCCAGCCCCCAAAGTCCACGCCGCCCGGCCCAGGCTCCGAAATGGATCCCACCATTTCCAAGATCCCATCCTCCAACATAATCCTCGTGCACCTGGCAACAACCACTAAGGAGTCTTCAGGAGGAGTTTTAAATTTCACAACTCCCCGTTTATCCGATTCCTTCTCATCCAGAGACACAAACCCTGCGGTGGCGTTGTAAGCTGCCATACTACGACTTATAGAATCTCCTCTCAATACTCTCGATTTACTGTTGTCGTATATGACCGCCTCCGCAGCCTCGAGTCTATCATTCAGTAACAGCTCGTTACCCTGCAGATATGTCTGCAGGATCGTTTTGCAAGTTCACAAGTTGACTTGTTTTGTTGCCTCTATTACTGCGACAAACTCGAGGAAGGCGTTTATGAGGTGGTCTCTGGGAGTGGTAGCATGGCGAAACTTCGGCGGAGAGACGTGACCCATGGCGGCTTTGGTTGGCGGTGACCTGGACTGGGCAGGATACACCCGAGCGCTGTCGCCTCCCCCGCTAGTGGAGCCGGATTCACTCCTTCTGAAAGTCGACGAAATGAGACCCGCAGCTGTACATATGGCTGATGTTATTGCCCACATGTTGGTCCGTGAAGTTTGTTTTTTTATTTGTCTTTCGGTGTTTCGTTGTTGTTGCTGTAGAGCACTTTGTTCCGAATACCTGTGCTGCAGACGCTCCGAACCACTTGAAAAGCCAGCGATTGGTGAACCCTGGACCGTTTTTCTGAGGAAACTAAGGTCTTCACCCCTGTCCTCATAAACGATGACTTCATGCTGTTCTGAAGCGTGAATACAGCCCATGTGATCCGCTGTCTCTCCTCGCCGGAAAGCCACCACACCAGCATCCACGCTGATAACTCTAGAATCTATGCCCTCTACTTTACCCCACTTACCTATACTGGTCAGCACCTTGCATGCTTGTTCAAAACAGGTTGTCGTATTGTTGCCAGAAAACATTGCGATTGTTTTATTGCATCTAGGTAGGTTTGAAGTATCTGACTGTGATGTTCAAATTAAATAAATAATTTTCTTCAACAAAATCAATGGCTTTAGGGCTCAAGTCAATCAAATTCGCCTCAATCACTACATAGTATAATAAAACAATGTCGCTATCCGCCGTATGTCTGTCCCTATGTATGCTTAGATCTTTAAAACTACGCAACGGATTTTTATGTGGTTTTTTTATTAATATACAGAGTGATTCTTAAGGGAGGTTTATATGTATAATACATGAATATTGCACCCGTGCGAAGCAGGGGCGGGTCGCCTTCCACTACTTAAAATACCACAGATACCAAATAAAGCTACCTATTTCCTCCAATGTCCTTAATCCCCACACAATCTACATATCCTAGTACGTCAACTTTCTTGTGTCATATAAAAAGAATGAACATAAAAAATATAGATAGATTTACGATTGTCTCGTTGTCCGGCCTCGGTCAAGTGGGGACTTATTGATAAATATCCAACTGCTGTCTCACGAAATAGACTCACTTAAACCTCGATATCGTGGGAATGAGGAGATATGTATTCTTCGTATTGCCTTTTTATTTTTGTATTCTGTCTCTTAGTATTCTATGAGAGTGAGATTAATGCAAGTTTAAGGAGTACGTCTGCGGTCGAGTGTAATGTGTAATATTGAGTCGTTTTTATGGTGAGGTTTTATGGTAGGGGTTTGTGGTTAGTTTAAAGTCATACTGTTGTTTATGTTGTCTACGTGATGTTATGAAGAATGGTATGAAATAAATCAAAATAATAATTTACTTATATACTTGTTATTTTCCACAAATAGTTAAGTAAGTAGAGAAAGAAAATCATCGTGCTTACAGAGATACAAATCCAAAATGAGTTCAAAATCAATTACTTGTTTCCTTTACTTGATGAATTGGTTAATTTACATTGTCTAACTTTAACTCTTTAAAACCGCAAACTCGCAAAATCTCGAAAAAACATATTAAACCAATTACCATACACATACAAAACGCTCACAGCTCATTAATCACCATTCTACAATACTAGAAACACAACTAACAATACGAATTTCCTGAGAAACAAATAATGGTATTAGCACTACGCAGTTGATGGTATAATCAGCTGCAACTGCAACTGGAGACGAGACTGACAACTTCCAAGGAGTTTGGATTCATCAACATAATTGTATCAATGTAACTATGTTACCTTGCAAAGTATGCTTGTGTGAAGACCTTTAATTTTCTAGTCTACATTTTGTAATGAAATTGGAATTGCATTTATTTTAACATGTATTACATTAGGCAATCATTTTTGGAATAATATTAAAGTATTGGAATTCGGCGTAATATTTTTACGTTATCCCAAACGTGACGTATATTATAACTAACTTCTGTTTGTACATAGGTCTATGTCTTATGTTTACTAGGTTTTTTTTTACGGAACCGTTGCCTCAGACTAGGATTTTCTCCAGTGTCGTGGTCAAACATACAAGTTCACATACACATGATACCTAGACCCGAAACAACAACTTATGGATCACAGAAAAAGTGGTTCTGTGCGGAAGTCGAACCCGCGACACGTTGCGCGGCAGCCGGTTGCCCACCCACTGCACCAACCATGCAGTCTGCAAATGATCTGCTAGTTTCTGCCAGCGACATCGCCCGCATTTCCGTGGGACAAAAAGTAGTCTATATGTTATTCCAGAACATAGCTCCATTCCAAATTATCTTATCTATTATATGTAATCTTAAGTGTGGGGGAGCCAGGCTTCAGCAAGAATGGGCTGGCTCGATTAGAGTGATACCAAGGCCTCACAGAAAACCGACGTGAAACAATGCTTGCGTTGTGTTTCGTCGTATGAGTGAGGTACCGGAGGCCCAATTACCTCCCTAGTCTCCCCAATCCCCGAATTCTCGACAATCCTCAAATTCTCAATTCACAAAAGGCCTGTAACGCACTTGTAACGCCTTGGTGTTTCAGATGTCCATGGGCGGCGCCGATGACTTATCAGTTGATCCGTCTACTCGTTTACCGTTTATGTCATAAAAACAAATTTCATCCTGATCTCTTCAGCCGTTTTGACGAGTGACGACGGCAAACAAACAAACATACAAACTTTCGCATTTATAATATTAGCAGGATTACAAAGATACATTTGCTGTACAATAAACTTTATATAAGTTATGTCCATTATGGGGATAGAAATGTTATCATGCGGACAACATTTTGTACAATACTATTAGGTACAGCGAATTTCAAATTCATTAATAACAAAATTGATCGAAAAAAATAAACTTAACTATAATTATTTTCACTAGAAAAGTATATTATATACCACCGAAATATATTCACAAGAAGTTCTATACTTTGCATAATATTTATACTGTATCAAGTTTGGAAGCTTTACAGCTCGGCTTCTAGGCAGAATAATCTAAGCTAACTTCGGTAATTTATCTAGAATCGAAAAGGTCGTCCTACTTATGGACTCTGATACACGTGCGCATCTAGTTTCTAAGTATCAATGGCCCGAGGTGAATATACGCATGAATTGAATTATTATGTATATATTTTGTTGTGATCTAAATAATTGAGAAGTGTAAAGTTGTGTGTTTGTTCTAGATACATGAACAACTTCTTAGTATATCAATTTACTTGTATACATGACTTGGAATAACATATTCGATAAGGCCGATGAAGAATCTTATATCAAATTTAATACTAGGTCGCAAGTGTGTCTGCCGGTCCGGGCAAGGGATCTCGGATTCGATTCCCGGGTCGGGCAAAGTATTACTGGGTTTTTTTTTAAACTCGTGAGGCAAACTAATTAATTATTATGTTTTCGGCTTACTCACGTATGACGAGGAACTCGACTAGTCTCAAGCAAGTGAAAAGCGGGTGTTACATTGTACAGTGTCATTAAGTGCCGTAATGTGTACTTCTGCTTACCCCTTCAGGGATAAAAGGCGTGATCTTATATTTATGTTTATACTAGGCTTGCTAATAATGAAGGAAACGCTTCGTAAGCGTTCGTTTTATAATTTAACTTTAATCTTTTAATTTTTCTGTTTTTATGCTTATTTTATATTTATGTCTTTTCTGGCGTGCATGTCTTATGCCGAATAAACATTTTTCATTTCATTTCATTTCATTTAAGCCATGAATAGATGCTAAGTGGATGTAACTTCTAATAACTATGCTACCAACGTCAAGCTGGCCTCAAAGAGCCATCAGACCACCATAGATGGGGCCCAGTAGGGCTGATGCTTGATACGGAGCCGCGGAAGCCAACGGATTACCGGAGCTCCGTCTCGAAGAGCAGGAGTAGTAACGGGGTGATTTATAGTCAGTAAGAGTCTGACTCTCCCCCTCGTCAACCCAAGGCGGGAGAAGTCACTGAATAATTTTTCCCCCTTAATAAAAAAAATACTTGCTGCTTGAATGATCTAGTTTTCTTCACATTCAGTGTCGATAATTATCAGATAAAATAAATGTAAAATTTGTAACACTGACACAAAATATCACATCCATTCCTAATCAGATCCACGTGGAATTATAACAAAATCGAGTCGAGCTCGAGTCTAAAACACGAAATAATAGATATCTAACAACGTACCTAAAATACGACACCGGTAATCTCCAAACGATGATCCGACTTTATTCGACTAAATAAAAACAATAATTCTCCGATTCTATCTACCTCTGGCCTATTTATCAGCTCATTGTTCGGGCCGAGTCCATTTTTCATGTAACAACTACATTATAAGGGAGTCAACTTTTGTCGGTGTCCACAATTTATTTGATGTTCCTCTTTTAAAACGGGTGACGTTATTATTTGGGTGTACGTAGAAAATGGTCGTAATGTCCACTCATTTGTGTGTTATTATCAATTAAAATCCAATTTCGTTTTGTAATTGGCCCATATTTTACATGTATGTACATTTGGATCTGTAAATTATGTAATTAAGGGTGAATACGCTGTTGTCTGTGTATTAAAGGAGTTTGGTTGTTTTATGTACCTACGTTACTAGTAAGTGGTTTGCGACGCGTTTTCTTACAAAAGTCGTTATTTGAAAATGAACCATATTTTTAATAATAACAATCGTGAGACATTAATTAGAATTAACTAAAAAAATATGAGTTACTCACGTGAATATGATAAAAGCTCTACTAGTCTCGAGTCACAGAGGGACTCCTCGTCGCGGCGATGTAGGCTGCGCAGCATTGCCATATTAGTATTGTTTAGTAGTATACTAGCTTCTGCCCGCGACTTCGTACGCGTAATCCCATTTTTTCCCGTCCCCGTTCGTGATTTTCGGTAAAAAATAAAAAAAAATATTGGTTAAAAAGTATCCTATGTTGGTCTCCTGGCTCTAAGCTACCTCCCTACCAATTTTCAGCCAAATCTATTCTGCCTTTCTTGAGTTATAAGTGGTGTAACTAACACGACTTTCTTTTATATATATAGAGGTAGATTAGTAGGCAAAATGTTCTTGATTTCGAAATTACTACAATATAAAACTAAAACGTAACGTAACATTGATATAAATCAATAAGGTTGAACAACGAATGTAAGTAGGTACTATTTAGAATAATAGTATTATTAACATATAACATAACATCACGCCTTTTATCCCCGAAGGGGTAGGCAGAGGTGCACACAGAAGTAACACCCACTTTTCATTATTTATGTTATGGGTCCCATGTAATAGTATTATTATTATTCTGATTATCCTTTAGAGAGGATTCGAATAGGAGGATCACATTCAAATTACACAATATAGTGTATATATATATATGGAATATGTGTATATGTGCATAGCTAACACAAGTTCGTGTTAAACAAATCTTATATTACATTGTAATTATGTTACTATTTGCTGAAACTTTCCAATTAACAAAGTTATATTTAATCATCCATTAAGATTACATACGTTAATGGAAGAGCAGTAAGAATATGTTTTTCGCCTATTTCGTGAGTAAATAGGTCGATATCGTTAAAAGTAGTTTTGTTCTGATCTATGGTTATGGTCATAGGAGGATTATTATGATAGCGTTTTTGTTTCTTCGTTCTTTTAAGTGATATGTATTACTTCGTGGAGACCAGATCTTAAGTAACGTAATTGTAGATATAAATGTTTATATTTTTGCCGGTTTCACAGTGTGAAGTTATTAACAAATATTGGATATTTCATCATTTTCTAACCCACTTCAGTTTCATCACAAAGACAAGACAAAGATTATTTATTTGCAAAAACACGTGTGAAATAATAAATACATCATAGAACATTTATATAAGTTGTACAGATGAGCAGTGAGCATAGTATCAACATGTTTTACCCATTATACTACCTCTAGTGTACAAATGTGGAATACAATATTAATATGTAATAATTATTAAAATTTCAATTGAAAGATAGACAGGACAATCAACAAAAAACAACAAAACGATCAACGAAGCAACATGTCAATATTGACTGCACGGTTGGTGCGGTGGCTGGGCAACTGGCTGCCGTGCAACGTGTCGTGGGTTCGATTCCCGCACGAGACAACACTTTGTGTGATCCACAGATTGTTGTTTCGGGTCTGGCTGTCATTGTGTATGTGAACTTGTATGTTTGTAAACGCACCCACGATACAGGAGAAAATCCTAGTGTGGGGCAACGTTTTTAAAAAAAAAAAATATTTACACATATTGATCCCAAACCTTTTACACTTTTACACTACTACGGGTTAAACGAGGACAGTTTAGAGACGGATGTCTGCAAGGGGCAACATATTGCCGGCTCACCGCATGCAAGCACAACATTAAGTCGAATGGGTGTCTCATTTCCCCTAATTGACTCCAATAACTTGCATGGGTTTACAAGCAGCCTTACGAATTTGTTACAACCCCTTTTTGGTTTCTTTTCGGGAGTGGTGATAGGGTTTTGTGTGAAATTGGGGGTTTGGGATCCCAAACCCCCAATTTCACACAAAACCCGTAGTGTAAAAGGTCATGAATAGACGTTCAAAAATCTATGTATAAAATTTAGTTAGTCGCTACCGACGGGTTTTAAATGTAGGTGAGGATATTAACGGTGGTTCTGTGTTCTCTGGCTACTACGTAATGAGCAGTGAATGCGGTTTATAGAGGTACATGTAAAAATTGTCCATGTTATTCACAAATACGTGATTTAATATTACAACACTGAAAAATCATTAAAATACCATGTCATAACACAAAAATGAGTTTTTATTAAAATTAAGGCCAAGACAGCCACGTTAATACATACGTAATTACGTTAACTTCATTAAAAAAACATGACAATCTGCAATGGAAATTCTTACAGAAAAACCAAGAAATATCGCCCGTTGGATTATACTTTTAATTCTTGGCTTCATAAAGTATCATTTAAAAATCGAACAATATTTAAAACGGTGGCCAAATTGCCAGCGGGACGTTCTAAAAAAGTAAAGAGGGCCAATTAAATCGTAGTGGGCGTTAATTAGGCCCGCCGGGCCAAGACATAAATTTAATTGTTGCAACGAACGATGTTATACAGCCTCTTTTGAACGTAACCCAGCATTTTTTCCGCTAAATGGAACCACTCGTGACTGCAACAGCATTTCCTTGTTGCAAAAAGGGCAATTAGGTAGAGAAATATTTGTTCCTGGCAACATTGTTAGGGTTGCCAAGTTGACTTATTATGTAGCTTTTAATTCATGGAAATGTTTGTCGTTTTTAACACTTTTATACTGTTTTTCTTCGTTGCATCTTTATTAGTTTGATTTTGTATAATAACTTGGCACGATTTAATAATCAACAATAATAATTTCAAAGCGTTTCTTGATCACTCACTCTTTCTTATTATTATTGACAACAGAACGCAATTAATTAAATACCACGTCATACCTATAACAGTGTTAAAGGCATCAAAATACAGTCGTTTAACTCTAAATACAAAGAACAAACTTCATCCTTAACTGCACCAAAATTCACACGACAAATAAAACAGATGTATTACAAAACAATTCAATTTAAACCAAATCAAACTTAGATTACAATTAATCTGTAACAGTTGCAGTCCAAACTAGATTCGGAATGTAAGTGTTAAACCATGCTTAGTCCGTGCTTAGAATTGAATTAAGCAACGCCTGGTGCCTGGACGAAGTTGCCGCTGTAATCTTGAATTTAACTTAGTCACTGCTTACTGTAACTTGGTCTTCAGTTGAATTGTAACTGGTTTGCGGTCAGCTCTGACTTGAGTTCAGGTGTATGTTGGCCGTTTGTGGCTGATGTGGCTTTGTGTGTATATGAAAATCTTGGTTGATATTATCTTACACAAAATTTATCTCAATTTCTTTTTTACCAGCGCAAGGCCCTGTCTTGCACATGCTGAACTGATCCCATTTCACGGCAGACTTGGGACATGAACATGTATGTACCTACTAATAGAATGACTTATCTGTACATGTCACTTGTTTTTTGGCGTGAAATAAAGTTTTTTTTTCTATGGTCATCGCATCGTGTAAGAACAGTTTAACTAGTAGTCATATTAATGACTAGTAGGTACTTATATTTAGTAATATTTGACTGTAATTAAAAGAAAAAATTTAATTACATTCACATTCGCAATGCAATTCCAAATTCAAAAGCATTTTGCATTATGCTAAATGAAAGTTTCCATCTTTTAATTCAAAATTGTTTTCCATTAAAATTCAACATGCGTTCCACGTTCGAAATTCAACCAAACAAAACCGTTGCAACACATAGTACGTCATCTTTTGTCAAATGAATCTGCAGTGCCCAGTGGCGCCATTTTGTTTCGCCGAAGCTTACATTGTTGCAGCTATCAACGGTGACTCGGGGAATAGTAAGAACGTAGAACCCAAACATTTACATAGATATGTGGAATAAATGTAAATGCACAATGTATTTGGCCACCTTAGAGTGAAAGGAAGCTTGCAGTCAAGTCAATTGAAAGAACTCAGAACTAATTGAAGGAATGTGCTGTTTCCTTGATATCGAGGTCAGAGAATCTTTATGTACCCGACTTTATCAATATGGAAACTACATTTTTATATGAACAGATATAAAAGTAGACTCGATGATCCGCCGATTCCATTTTCTATATGAACATTTCTAACTTTACATAGTTTGGGTTTGTGATCGATGAATGTATGTCAGTAGACTCATTCCCTACCGATATAACTTACTGTAAGTTACCATTTCTTTTGATATTTTTCTCTACGTACCCTAACCTACACTGGACCCGAGCGAACGGCGCGTCGAGATCCGCGCGCGCCTCAAAGAGCCATCAGACCACCACAGATGGGGCCCAATACGGCCGATGCCGATTCGGAGTCGCGGAGAACCTAACGGGTAACCGGGGCTCCGACTCGACATGCAGGAGAAGGAACGGGGTGGTTTTTAGTCAGTAAGAGTCTGACACTCACTCCCGCTTCACCCAGGCGGGAGCAGCCATTCAACGACTTTCCCCCCTTAAAAAAAAAAAACCTGCACTGGACCTTACCTTTAGACCAAATCCGATGAAACCAGTTTAGAGTAGACCAGCACTATTTTTACTCATTGCCTTCTCAATCCCTATTTAAATAAGCGTACTCTTAGAATACCATAAAACAAAAAAAAAAACACCAACATTAACAACATTAACACATCATCGTTACTCCATGTATATGACACATAGTTTCCACATATACTCCCGTCTAGTATTTGACTTTGACAAACGTAGTTGAGCCACTTAGCGTACCGAGTCGTGTCGCCGAGTAATCGACTCTCCAAGGAATAATATTCGGTACAATAGCTAAGCAATGTATTTTGATAATTTTAATGTCTTCTGTCTACATAGTTTAGAGCGTATACTACGTATTGTTATATATGTATATGGACTTTGAATAAGAAACTTATGAATATCTAGTCTTGGGTAATAAATGAATTGAGTCAAGCATCGTAGTAATAAATTGTTATTTCAGTCACATTTCTAAAGCCACAATAACGTTATTTAGATTTACAATTTCCACTGTAGCAATCTACATAAAAGAAAAGTCCGACGATTCAAACATATTTCGTACCTCTACGTTCTAACCCACATTTTTTTACTTGTACTTACTCAAGAACAAACCGCACACAGTAATATTGGTACAAAATCAACAATCGACATTGGAAACCAATGCTGTAGAACATATAAGTCACTATTATCCTACTATCCCTATCTAACCGCTAGCTAAACAGTAGAACTTGTAAGCCTCTAGAATCCAGCTTCCCTAGATAAAACTACATACAATGTTTCTACCAAATTGCTAAGGAATAATAAAATTGCAACAAAATTGAATTCTAAGTTCGAGGGAACTTGGTATCGCATTTTCTAGGTCACTGGAACTTTAATAGTTTTTGCTTTGCATTGTTGAATATGGGGAAGACGTGAGTGCCTCGCTGGTGGAATTGTTGTAGGGGCGAATACTGAGCTGGTGGTACCTGATATGCCTAAGTACTACAGGGATTTTTTTGTATCTGGATATCGTCGGATACAAATCAAAATTTTAAGCACTCTTCAACTTATACTTAACCGAATCCCCATGATCACAAATAAAGAAAACAAACTGCCCCGTCTAACAAGGCAAAAAACTAACTTCCAAAAAACCACATAATAATCATTACATCAGATAGAGCCAAAAAACGAAACTAGTTTATAACCTACATATAAGTGAGTACGTAATACATTTATACATACATATGTACAATTTGTGTCCAATTTAAGCGTTGACCTCGAGGAAAGTTACTTGGACCGAGCTAAATCCCTTAGAAAGCATCTATATTGGCGCTGAGTTAGCTGATATTGTGTTCATTCAGTATATTATGTATTTTATATACGTACACTTACGTCATAAACTTATCATTTCCTTTCTGTCTGTTTCTATAAAATATAGGGTTAAGAGTCCAAAGACAAAATTCATATGATCTAATGTAAAAAATATAACTTACACGAAGAGATTTTCCAGCGTCGTAGGAAATACCTAATTATAAGTACACGTGCAATTTTAAGTATGGGATAGCCATGCTTCGGCGCTAATGGGCCGGCTCGACCAGAGTGACACCAGAGCCTAACAGAATACCGACGTGAAACAACGCTTGCGTTTTGTTTCGTCATGTTAGTGAGGTTACCGGAGGACCATTTACCCCCCGCCCTTCCCCAATACCCAACAATGCTCTAATTTCTTAATCCCAAAAGACCAGCAACGCACTTGTAACACCTGGTGTTCTCTGGTGTTCCAGGTGTCCATTGGCGACGCCGATTGCTTACCAGCAGGTGATCCGTCTGCTCGTTAACCGGCTTATACCATAAAAAAAACACAAATCACACACACATAGGTAAACGTAGAGACAGTTCATACATACATAACTAGAGTTCACATATATGCTAGTTCTGTACAATACTGGACAATACATACCATATATCTGAACGTATAGCACTAGCCGCGTAGATTATGATCATGTATTTTGCATTGTAACACAAAGCTAATTGACTATAACGGCTTCATTCATCGGAGATGACATCATCAGTTGTTCCACTAATACTGGCCCTTTGACTGCTCAAAACGACTTGTAAATGGTAAATGGGGAATTTATTGATTTGAGTAAGCATATTTATCGTTGCCGGTAGATAAGTAACAGTTATTACACAGAAAGGTACTAAAATAACAGTTGTATTTATATAATAAGATAATAGGTATTGAGCAACTGTAATTTTTAAAGAACAGTAACTAAAAGAACGGTTGTCGTTTTTGACCTGTTACCCAATAATAACTCTTATTAACATAAAACAGATGTTAGAACAATTCAAAGCTCCAACATTTGATTATTTTAATAAATTATATTGCAAAAGTTATTCATTCATATTGTGTAAATTAGAATATAACACGTTTCTCAGTGAGTTTAATAAACTTTATTAATAACGTTACGATCTGTGGATATTAAACGTCGCAGGTCAAATATTGAGAGATATCTGCGTAGTTTTGGTTTCTAGATTATAATGTGAATATTTTGTACATATGTAGAAATAAAATGAGTGTTGGGAAAACTAGTCTTCTTCATATCGGAAAATCATCCAATCAGTCCTTGGTCAGACTCTTAATGACTAAAAACCACCCCGTTCCCATTCCTGCTTTGAGTTTAGTCGAACCTGTTTAGTCTTCCGCGAATCCTAATTGGGCATCAGCTCTGCTGGGTCTCTTTTGTAGGCGTCTGATGGTTGTGTGCATTAGGCTAGATCGGTCATGTATTGTATTCAAGTAAGCTCGTCAGCATCTATTGTAATCCTCTTTAACACATTACTTATTTACCAAATCTATCGATAATAATGTAGATTTATTTAAAAATAGCTATTGCCCGTGACTTCGTGAATATGAATCTCAGATCATAACTTTTTCTGATTTAATTTTTCAAAATAAAAGTAGCCTATGTTACTCCTTAGTACATCAGCTAGCTCCAAATAAAGTCTTGCAAAATCGGTCTAGCCATTCCAGAGATTAGCCAGTACAAACAGACAGACAAACAAAATTGTATAATGTATTATTTTGGTATGTGTATCGTATATATTATCTATTCATAATTATGTTGTTAAAAAGAGGTTATTTTAATATTACAAACAAATACTCCAATTTTATTTATATCCATAGATAGGAATGTCCTACATCCCTGGTAATGTTGTCGTGATACCTTCAGTGTTGCAAGTATACTTGGCCATCAAGCGATCTACAAGTAAAATGGTGATTGTAATAATAATCTTTATAACGCAAAAAAATACACAAATATACATTAATTTGATACAAGTCATTATGTCGTAGTACAAAATTAAAAATTTTACTAGGGAAATACCTGTATCTCAGAGATCAGTGCCCTCATGTATTGCTATCATTGGGATCATAGTAGTAATGCTGCCAGCCCTCTGGGTACTTTCCCTACTGACGTCGATGCGGACGAATTTTTCGATGCTTTGTGAATATTTATTTTTAGTTTTCTTTTATTTCATTCTTATCTTAAGTTGGAAGTATATATTTAGTAATAGTTAGTATTTATTTTATTTAAGTTTGTATATTAATTTTAAAAAAAGTCCTAAAAACAAAATACAATGTAAATTCATTAAGATTAACAAACAGCAAGAAATTGTAGTATATAATTGTCACATTGCTTTCCAACATATTTTTTCAGTCCTCATTACTTCTTGATCACATTGTTTTGCGTTTCACTTGCCAAAACATTACTAGTGTTCGGTATGAATGGGGAATAGGGAAAACCCAATTAATTTCACTTAAATGTTATTGAACTTAGTTTAATGCTTACACAAATACATGAACCACATAAACTAATAAAATGAATTGGATACAAATATTAGAATTCAAGGAAGATATTTCAGTCGTAATTATAGAACTGAAGGTTATTGACATTTGCTATTCAACACTAGTAATTTTCGAATTAAAGTAATTATAAATGATATTAGGTGCTCGCTAATTGGTCTACTAATATTATTAACGATAATTTCTGAAAATACAACCAGCATTAAGTTCGACTGCCTAGAATTATTATGATTCAATGGCTTATCAAAACATCCTAAGTACATAACATCACGTCTTTTAATTCCCGTAAGGCCTTTCTTATTATTGTGCTGCTATTATTAGGACTGTACACTGAAGGCAGTACGGCCAATAAAATAATGACCTTAGAAACGAACTCGATATCTGGATATATTCAATATCTGGACATAATCAAAAACAAAACTAATTCTGGGACATAACGTAACATAAAATCACGCCTTTTATCTCCGAAGGGGTAGTCAGAGGTGCACGTTATGCCACTGTACAATGTAACACCCACTTTTCACTATTTATGTTATGAGTCCCATGTAATAGGGGCTGAGCCTATTGCCATATATCGGGCACAATACCAGCCTCTGTGCTACTAATGAGATTTTTTTTAAAACCCAGTTTTACTTTGCCCGACAGTCCCCTTGCCTGGCAGTCGCACTTACGACCACTCGGCCAGCGAAGCAATTCTGGGACAATGTGTAATTATATTTAATTTTAACAATGTGTAATTATATTTAGACAAATGAATAATCAGATATAATCCTCAATGACACATCAGTTAAAAAGCAAGTCAATTGCCACACACCAGAGAGACGGGCTTATTCTGTGACATAACAAAGAGTCACGAGACACAAAAGACAAAGTTCCTGAACCATTCGCCATGTCTCACTGCTCTTTGTGCTCACTTTATGAATTGTCTCCTCAACTTTTATCCACGAATGAAAATTTTAAACAGTATCCTGTTTAACATTGAGCTACTGTGGTCATAGACGTTGAATTTAAGAATTAAGTCATTTGTAAAGCAAAATGATTTTGACACGCGACTGCTTCGTTGCCTCGCTCGGAGGCCCGATGAGCAAAAAATAAAATATATTTTTAATGTTGTGTGTCTCGACTATGTATGATAGTGTTGTTTAAATCGATGAGCTACCTCATTGGTTAATGTACTAAATCGTTTCTAATGAAATTAAATATAGCCGTAAAATCATCATCATCATCATCATCATCGTCAACAGCCGAAAGATGAATAAAGAAAGAATTCTGCCGAAAGTTATTTATTGATTATTACACGTGGGCGAAGTCGCACAAAAGTTTTATTACAGAATTCAAGACCATCAATAAAAGAGTACCGGTTTTGTAGACACAATTATAGAACAATAGGTTGCGGTCACCGGTGACCGCTTGGTGTTTGACAGTTTAATATAATATTAAATTATATGTACCTATTACAAGTTTTTGGTAATATAATTTGTACGTATACTGTTTAATAATGAAGCATTGTGGCTGTAGTTTTGTATGGGCGCTTGTTGCTTTGGTACAACGTAATTGAAATTGTTATTTCCTTAATCTCAGTACGTAACGAGGCTGGCTTAAACCGAGCCAGGCAGCTTTGTTAGCATATGTATATTGTACAAACGTAATATTACGTTTTACTCTCGTGAGGATTTTGTATGACCTTGGGAATAACACATGTTTCGATTTTGATTTTATTTAAGGAAAGCTTCGATTCTACCTAACGTCAAAATCATAAGATTTCTTAGCAGCGCATTTTGGTCAAAATAAAAAACGAATTTTGTCCTAAACCATGCCCATTTACCATGATTGATTTAATGATGACGTATAATAATACTTTTAAACTGCCAAACACCAAGCGGTCACCGGTGATCGCGACCTATTTATTGTTCTATAATTATTGTGTCTATAATGACGGTACTCGACGAGTTAAACTTATACAATTTTTCTCTTTATTATTTATCTCGTATGAAATGTAAAAAATACTAGCTAAACGAATAAAAGGCATAAAAATAATGAGTTGTAAAAACAACAGCCAACTATGAAAAGGGCAGACGAGTTTAGGTATTTCATGTTTTTCTTTTGTCCCAAATAAACTGGGATAAGATAAAATTAATGACTTAACTTTAAGCCCAGGACGGTCTCTCTACTAAATTACTATTTACTTTTATACGAGATTTACCTCGAAAAAAGTATTGTAGGTACAATCAGAGACGTAACTCCGTAATTAGTTTGAATTTTTTTATTTCACAAAAATAAAATAAAATATAATGATTGTATTATTATTAAGTATCTGCTCTTATGTAATATATACTCAACTTAATGGCTCATTCTTTAATTTGTTTATTCTTAAAACAACTCACTGCTTAAAACGAAGGTTTATTTATTGATTTCTTCCTAAATTTTCATTTAAGAATCCCAACGTTTTAACATACCTCTTAGAAGATCATCATACTCAACAACCTACAAGTGACCACTGCTGACCAAAAGTTTCTTCTTGGATAGGGAAGGTTTGAGCATTAATCAGCTCTTGTAAGATACACGACATGTAGACTACGCGAAATCGTCACTGTGACTCGAAACTAGTAGTATATTTTCAGTATATTTACGTGAGTAACCCAAAAGTTATTTTTAGTTAATTCAGTATGTTCACAATAGTTATTTTAAAAACATACACGATATCCTATCCTACTCGTATAGTATTTTAGAACACATTCTAGCTTCATAAAGGGGCACGTGTATATCTTATGACTTGGATAACTAGTCCACAGTTCACCATGTGGATAGACCTCTATATTATTATTTGCAGTAAGGATTTAGTATAAAGCGTTTATCTTCACATGACCAGACTTCGACGCAAAATGTGATATCATAGGACAACGGTTTATTAAAATTATAACCCAAAAACCATCATGAACTATTTTTTTATGTTCAATCTTTAAAGACAGCTGTATCAAAAAATTTTTTTAATTACACGTCATTATAAACTAAAACTATTAGTGTAATAAACCTCTCAAGATTGAAGGTAAATGAAATTTCATGGTATAGTAAAATAACACTTATAACTACAAGCTTTAAAATGTAATTTACCCCGAAGGCGTCAAAGAGCAGCATTATTTACCGAATTTATTTGAAAGAACATTCTAGAAACCGAAGCTCGCCCGTTTAGTCCCATTTTATAGTCACGGATAGTTTTTATCACCGTTTTTATTTTCTCTAAACAATAAAACAATGGAGTCCTCGTGAGAGCAAATTATTTGTTGTACCTCAGCATTTTATTTTTATGTCAAAGGTTTTGTTCTTTCACTTTCAAGGAACGAGCACCGATAATTTTACTTTTCAGCGAAATTATCATATTTCCTTGTGCTAAAAAGGAAAAATGTAACACGGTTTCCCTTTTCCCCGTTTCTGATTCTGGAAAATTTTATTTAAAAAAAATGCACACACAGAGAGCAACTTTTTTGAGTTATAAATGAGAGACGTCCAATTATACGGTATCCGATGGAAATTATATTTTTGCTTTACTGCCGTTTTTCATTTTATTCTTGGTAACGCCGAATTTTGTAACGATAATCTTGAAATATACATTTTTAACAACATATTAAAACCAGATAGGCAGTTATACTGTTACTTCACTTTAAAAATTCTCATGTATCGAGTAAAAGTTCAATTAAATGGGAAAATTTTCGATAAAATGACTACATGCACTTTTTGTCCTACGTCAAAAACAATTCGTGGATCAGACAGTAACATGAAGAAATCTATATAGTTATGCCTTTTTTTAAGGGAGGAAAATCATCGAAAGCCTGCTCCCGCCGGCGGAAGGGAGTGTCAGACTCTTACTGACTAAAAACCACCCCGTTCCTTCTCCCGCCCCGGTAACCCGTTAGGTTCTCCGCGACTCCGAATCGGCATCAGCCCTGTTGGGCCCCATCCATGGTGGTCTGATGGCTCTTTGAGGCGCTCGATATAGTTATGCCTAGTGACTCGACCCCACAGTTAAACTATTGCAACGGTTTTGTGAGACTTAAATTATAACATATTTATCTGTGTGATTTAAAGATAAATAAATAAATAATAATAATAAGTGCCCGGTTTTGTCTGTCTGTCACGACACGTTGTGCTGCAGCCAGTTGCCAAGTCCCTTTTTTATGGAATAGAAGGCAAACGAGTTGACGGACCACTTGATGGTAAGCGATCAGTGCCACTCCGTCAAACGTGCAATCAGTTATGTATGTACCTCTACATGAAGCAATATGTTTTTAACAGAATAACTTGCATACATCGCATGCTTGTAACAGTTAAAGTTTTAGAGTAATAATGTCATTTTGCATGTAAACTAATTGTGTAGTATGCATAGAACTCACGCGATATATTTACCTAGTTTTATAGTAAAAGTTACGTAAATTTTTGCATTCATAATTTCAATAAGAATGGTTTATTGTGTTTTTTGATAAGAAATGGATACTTTACTGGTCGCACCGTAATCGTAGGTACTGTAATTGTTCAGAACTACGTCTCTGATTATGTTCTCTAGCAAAGCATAATTAAATTATAAGATTTCCTAAATAAATTCATTAGTAGCACTGGAAGCACAAGCTAGTTGCTGCTTGGCTTTCCTTCTACTACCAAAACCTTGTAAAGCTTTGATAAGATAAGCATAATAACAGAACAACTCTAAGTACGGGAGAACCATGCTTCGACACGAATGGACCGGCTCGACCGGAGTGATACCACGGCCTCACAGAAAACCGCCAGCGTTGTGTTTCGTCGAGTGCGTGAGTTACTAGAGGCCCCAATCTCCCCAATCCCTGAATTCACATTCTTTAAATTCCTAGTCCCCGTAAGGCCGGTAATGCACTTGTAACGCCTATAGCGATGCGTTTATCCATAGGCGACGCCGATTCCTTACCGTCTGGTGATCCGTCTGCTCGTCTACCAGCTTATCCCATAAAAAAGAACATTAAACTTAAACAAATCAACAAATTAACCACTAATCACCAACACCAAAGTATCTACACACCTTTGTAATGTCTGTACCAAAAACACAAAGGCATAAACATCCCGATATAGGTAAAGCTTAGACTACACCGCATAAAAATTCACAAACAACCGTTTATGAGAAGAGAATTACCTCAAAAAGGCAATGGTAGGTATGCGTCATTTGTCGACAATATCGAAAACACAAAGACTCCCTGCCCTTTGTCACCGGCTTTGTAAGCTCGGCTTTATCTAGAAAACGCTATGCAATTGCACAGAACGCCTGCGACTTTAACTGAAGACTTGTGCATCTAATGATACGTTGTTACTCTAGCAAATGTGAGAATTTTGTCGTTTGATTATGTTACTGAAGATAATTGTATTTGAGAATAGTTAGGAGAAAATTTGAACCAGGGAATTATGTTACGGAATAGTTTTAGGGAACATCCGCCATGTTTAAATGTGGGAGAGGCATGTTCGGCACGAATGGGCCGGCTCGATTGGAGTGATACCACGGCCTCACAGAAAACCGACGTGAAACAAACCTTGCGTTGTGTTTCGTCATGTGAGAGAGGTTACTGGAGGCTCAATTACCCCCCTTAGTCTCCCGAATCCCCGAATCCTCAAAAATTCTTAAATTTGCAATCCACAACCGGCCGGTAACGCACTTGTAACGCCTTAGTGTTTCGGATATCCATGGGCGGCGCCGATTGCTTATCCGTCTGCTCGTTTACGGGCTTATGTTATAAAAAAAAATGTTTGATGATTATACCTCTATAATATATAAAATAATAATTTACCTCCAATATAAATTAACCTCCAACGAGAAGTATACGATACGTCATGATGATCATTGGTTACTTAGTTAGTTATTTATTATTACATTCCAGTACAGTTTTAAACCATTTTTTGCACCATTAAACCACAGCTGGTTTGTATTGGTACTGACAATTAACATCATAGTACCTAGGTATTGTTTATTCAAAACAACTTCAATAACTGGCACAAGACACAACCATTTTTCTTCGAAAAAAGAACATCACAAAACATCATCACCACCAAGCACGTCTTCACATTCAATCAGCACCATTCGAAGCCCCTACAAAAATAAGCCATCAAAAACCGATGTAAATGTTACCGAGTTGGATTTGAAAAAAGATACGAATTCTTCCTACTCCGAGGGTGTTAAAGGGAGGTAGTTACGACATGTTATGCCTCGTTTCCATGCATTTTTAACACAAGGGCCATTGGACCGGGACGTAGACATGGCTGCATCAAGCTTCACAAACCACTATAAGCTGACCGTCATATGTAAGGAAAAATCATACAAAGCGAGGTCACGATAAACTGGTTTTGTATAGGTTGATGCTCAGCCGTATACACTCGTTATGGAGGGAACTGAGTCAAGGAGGCACAGAGGTTCGTTCTTGAAAATAATTAGGACTGCCCCTAATGTTGGCCGGTTTTAGGGACTACGGCTACGTGTTTTGGGGTTTTCGGCCGGTTTGTGATGGCGAACAGGGTTCTATGGTTATGTAAGGGTATGGTGAAAGAATAAATTAATTATTTATGAGATAAAATGGAAATTACCTTTCGTTCAAGTTTTACTTGAAGTGATCGATTAAAATGTTGTTTTGAGAAAACAATTAGAAGGTACTTAATCCTTCTACTGATAATTTGGAAACCTGAAGAAACTACAATACTTCACCTAATCAAGGAACGGGACAACATGTTAAGCGGTCAGCAGTTAGGTACGCGTACCACTTAAAAACCCGTATTATCCGAAATGGCTAATAACGAGTTCAACCCGTCTACTAAACTAGTCGTACTACTACACAACCGTATGTTCAACACGGAAATCGAATCTAAACCACTTTGTGCAGCAACAAATTACCACCTTTGCATCCATTGTTTCTCATTCGTTCGTAATACCGAGACTCTGCATCAGATAGGAAGCCTTAATGCCATTGGAATAGAGACTTAAACCCTGTAGACATAGGTACCCATTTTGTCTGCAGACGTTATTAGTTCGTTTGAAGAGAAAGATAACGTGTGTTGCACTACGTGACTAAGTGTGGCGATACGTCTTTTGTATGAGTCGCTTGAAGTATTGTTAAAAAATTACATACAAGTGCTATAGACTTTGTGAAATTGCAGGTATGGGTATGGTAAGGGTATGGGTAACTTCGGGTTTACGTTGGGGTACTTTTTTGGTGTGGAGGTGTTTGTTTTGAAACTAAGACTGTATGTCCATTGAAATCAGTATATCGCTGAATCGCTAAAAATAAATCCCCCAGAATGTCATCCACATCGATTAGTTGCAAGTGCCCTGCATCTAGCTCCCATCTTTTTGAGTGATGAATATCATTCAATTATTTTCTTACGCCTTAGGTGAGGCAAGACGGAGTGTCAGACTCTTTTTAACGACTCCAAAAAAAGAGGAGGTTCTATATTTGACTGAATGCTTCTTTTTTGTCCGTACTCTATCAGAACTAATAATATATAGTTATTAATGCTTTTTAGTTTTTACCATTTGTTTGTTATTCGTTTTTGGTTTTTTGTAGTCCCTTTTTTAAACGCAGTTTTTATTGACTAAAATATTCCATCCAGCTCTTTCGACTTTAGTCAGGTCATCCTGGATCGCAATAGGCTTGTCATCATCCTTTGTCACATCTGTCAACAACCAACATAAAGTGAGTGTTACATTTTCAAATTCAACTATACAATTTTAGAATTTCTCTAAAATAAAACATTTCCTTTTAACATACCGTTCAGTTTCTTTTCTTTAATTAAAAATACTTCAATAAAATTTCTCGAGTCTACATGAAACAAGACCAGTACTAAGTCAATATAATTACATTGAATCGAAGAACAGTGGCGTTCATTAACTCGTTGAGTACCGTCATTATAGATTCAATTATAGAACAATAGGTTGCGGTCACCGGTGACCGCTTGGTGTTTGACAGTTTAAAGTGAGTAGGTAGTCTTTGTTGGATCCCTTATGTCAGCAAACGGTCCGTGGTCCACTTAAAGAGATGCGATAACATCTTTTGCGGTACGTGGCTGAGTACGTCCGCACCTAGTTTGTTGAAGAAGTAGTTTGGAAAGTGATGAAACTGTTAGCTGTTTCAAGTGTCAAGAAAAAAAATGGTTTTAACTAGTAGAGCAGTTTTAGACAAGAATGTGGTATTTGTTTTAAAATGCTATTGAACCCGTAGACAAACTAAAAACATTATCAAATATCACAATTGCTATGTACCTATCGGATATTTTACTTGTTTACAAATAATTCGAAGATAATCATACAATCTGACTAACCATTTCATATAAACAATATCTCCTATTGTATCCACAATGCTTTAACAGATTTCTATAAAGAGAAAACCAACGAAATCAAACAATACTTACTCAATTAATCTATAGTCTAGTACATTTCCACTTGATGACAATAAACAACATTGTAATCAGCAATGTTTAATATCATTATTCAAAATCAAATCGAAATACAGTACAAAGGAAATCCTTACCATCCCGTAAGTGTACTCTCAAGCTATACAAAACCAGTAGTTAGCTGTTTCAAGTGTCAAGAAAAAAAATGGTTTTAACTAGTAGAGCAGTTTTAGACAAGAATGTGGTATTTGTTTTAAAATGCTATTGAACCGGTAGACAAACTAAAAACATTATCAAATATCACAATTGCTATGTACCTATCGGATATTTTACTTGTTTACAAATAATTCCAAGATAATCATACAATCTGACTAACCATTTTATATAAACAATATCTACTATTGTATCCACAATGCTTTAATAGATTTCTATAAAGAGAAAACCAACAAAATCAAACAATACTTACTCAATTAATCTATAGTCTAGTACATTTCCACTTGATGACAATAAACAACATTGTAATCAGCAATGTTTAATATCATTATTCAAAATCAAATCGAAATACAGTACAAAGGAAATCCTTACCATCCCGTAAGTGTACTCTCAAGCTATACAAAACCAGTATATCATGGTTTTGTTCTGTATAATCTTTCTGCTCGTTTGACGGTCAGCTTAGACTAGTTATGTCTAGTTTGA
Organism: Spodoptera picta; assembly: GCA_038387885.1. Classification (NCBI taxonomy): domain Eukaryota; kingdom Metazoa; phylum Arthropoda; class Insecta; order Lepidoptera; family Noctuidae; genus Spodoptera; species Spodoptera picta. The sequence goes on from JAZHFQ010000183.1 coordinate 1,751,288, forward strand.
TGTGAAGCCATGTGTACCGACAGACCGACAGACCACTTCAAGAGACGCGATAACATCTTCTCTTAGATGTACGTGTCTAAGTGCACGCGTTTCCTCGCACGGAATGTTTACAAAGGTGAGTATAGTTTTTGATCAAAGTTTGCGTTAGTAGTGGTCAATATTTAGATGGTAAGTTTTAACCTGTGGAAAAGATGTATTGATAATTTTCTATTTAACGTTCCTGTTTATGATTGTGATAACGAAAATGAACATTTTATCTTGTAACGTCAATTATTGTGTTGAAAAAATTAATGCTCATTCAATTTTTTCTTATTACTATTACATACACTAGAGGTACAATCATATCTATCTTCTGCCAGCGGCTTCGCCCGCATTTCCGTGGGATGAAAAGTGGTATCATATGTTTCAAAGTTCATCTGGTTCCTGGATCCCTTCAGCCGTTGAAAAAGTAACCAACACACACACGTACACCCTCACAAAATGTCTCATTTATAATATTAGTAAGATCATTACTGTTTTAAATCTAATTAAAAATATATTGCCGAAAACACTCTAATCTCACACAATTTTTAATAAAAAAAACTCTCTCGTAACACATCTAACAAATTGAAAACAGCATCGACAATACCTCACACTGCACCGACAAAAACTAAATAAATGCTCTTACACGAACAACAAGACGAAGAATATAATAAGAAATAAATTCCACAAACAAACGAGTACTTTAAAACCGAAGTGAACGACCAGGAATAGAGAGAGCGATATCTTTGTGTATCGAATCGCTCGGGAGTGGAGGGCAGGCACAAAGGGAGGCGCCTGCTGGAAACAATAGAGCAAGATGCTTGATAGGACACACGTTACGTTATCGAACATCTTTAATATTAGTTGTGGGGTACACTGGTGGCTTCTTCAGTTTGTCTGTATGTAACACGTGTTGGTAGATCTGTAATTTACTAGATCCTGTTTATTATACGTTCTTTTGTTGTAACTAATTGAACAACTTTGACAAAGAATATAGTTGATTGTAAATATAAGTCTTCGTAAACTTTGGTTGAAAGGAAAACGTGATTAATCAGCCACCGGGCATGTTTATAAGTGTAGAATAGTAACACGGCTAATGCTAACAGAATCGATAACAAAGTACCACAATTATAATAAAAGTTTTCGATATTGGCATGTAAGTAAAATAATGAACATCACGCCTTTTATTCCCGAAAGGGTAGGCAGAGGTGCACATTATGCCACTATACAATGTAACACCCACTTTTCACTATTTATGTTATGAGTCCCATGTAATAGGGGGTGAGCCTATTGCCATATACCGGGCACAATTCCATATTCCGTGCTACTACTAAAAATTATGTATTTAAAAACCCAGTAGGACACAAAACACCGTTAATTAGTTCGTAGCGCTACACATCGACACTAGTATGACTACACAATATACATGTGTGGGTAATTTCATATTAATAGATATGTATAGAAACATTCGTCTATCACACACATCTTGGTATTTAAACTGTCAAATACCAAGCGGTCAAACTGTCAAATACCAAGCGGTCACCGGTGACCGCAACCTATTGTTCTATAATTGTGTCTGCAAAACCGGTACTCGACGAGTTAAATATCATTTTTGTGTCGGTATACGTAATTATTTAGTAAATAAGTTTAAATAAAAACGAGGGTAAAGATAAAAATAACTTATAACAAACTTGGAATAAATCGAAATCAAATAATGAGCAATCGAGCCATACAATACCCATATAAATATAGTGTTTTCTCATCGTATTTTTATGTTACTGAATGGTATACAATATTTCGATGATCTCATTCACAGCGCGTTTGGCGTAATGGTTATCACCTCCAGTAAAGTGCCGCCGGATCGATTCCAGCATTCACAAGTTGTTTCTAGAATTCATTAATCAAATATTTAAAATTTGAAACAATGTTTTAATCTTTTCTTTTTTTTCTATCCTATTTTTCTAAATCTTCATGTTAATTTTAAAAGTATATACTTTATCGCATGATATTTCCCAATTCGACTATAAGGTTTATTGGCATATTGATTATTTATTATTTAAAGAACTTTAAGAACTTAACTGTGGTATGATAATTAATTATTATAAATATTGAATATAAAACCACTTATTTGTATAATAAATAAATTAATTGTAATAAAAGATAGTATTGTTTTATTTACCGACTTATCTGCTTCTTTTATAGCCCGATTAAATATTTCAAAAAACAAAAAAAAAATAAGAAAAACTACATAGTAAAATAAAAAAAGAATCTTTCATCTGGAATAGAACTCACATCATCATTGATCATTGAAAGACGATAAAAGCGTGCTCATTAACCAGTCGACCACGAACACTACGTTAATACCCGTCAAAATGTCGGGTCATATCAATGATTGTAAATAGTTTTAACCTTACCCGTGAATTAAATTATAAAAATACATATACCGACACAAGAATGAAAATACCAATGTGAATGTGGTGGACGAATATTTTTATACACAGTAATATGAAATTACCCACACATGTTCACTGTGTAAAAGATAGTAGTGTCGATGTGTGGCGCTAGTAACTAATTAGCGGTGTTTTGTGTACTTTGCCCGACCCGGGAATCGAACCTGAGACCCCTTGCCCGGCAGTCGCACTTGCGATCACTCGACCAACGAAGCAGAGAGTAGTAAAATATCATATCATTGTAGCTATTGACACAAAAATTACAAATGAAAATTTGAACCCAAATTCAGCCACAGACCTTTCGGAACGGATTGCAATGAAATTCGGTAAAACGTGAAAAACAAAAAAAATATAATTCACCACACATTTACAACTACATAGGTAAGTTCAGATTAGGTACCTACCTAATAGTTCTAGTTTATAAAAAATACGTAGACATATGTTTTTGTATGTTGTGCACAATAACAATCGTAACATAAGGGTGTGTCAGACTTTATCTGCGAGTAGTTTCCTCTGATTTATTTCTTCTACGCTCCAGACGAACTTTTATCTCGACAACATTGCGGGAATTGGTACAGAAACACGAGATTGCTATTTCTTTTAATGAATTTATTGTACCTAAATAAAATAATTAAAAACAATTACGAAGCCTGTTTGCCCTTTGCCAGTTGAATAAACTATTTTTATTTACGTTTTTATTGAAATCAAACCACTATAATGCATCTATGGACTGTACAGGGTGATTTACATTCAAGTAAGGTGCCGTCCTCGACAACCTGTACGTAACACCTGTACGTTGTTGGAGACTGTGGGCCTGCTTGATTCGTATGCAGAACCCAATCCAAAGTAACTATTGTTTTACTTAAAAAACTCCGATTAAAAATGTGCAACTTCCTCGACATAAATAATCGACTGCACGGTTGGTGCGGTGGCTGGGCAACCGGCTGCCGTGCAACGTGTCGCGGGTTCGATTCCCGCACGGAACAACACTTTGTGTGATCCACAAATTGTTGTTTCGGGTCTGGGTGTCATTGTGTATGTGAACTTGTTTGTTTGTAAACGCACCCACGACACAGGAGAAAATCCTAGTGTGGGGCAACGTTTAAAAAAAAAAAAAAAAAAAAATTCTACCATTCAACACAACCATAATATAGGGCTGTACCCGTTTTATATATATTTATAGATCGAGCTTCTGTTCCAAAAAGTGGCAAGCAACACTTCACGGTAAAACAGTCGAAATTTTTCCATGGGGAAACTTGTCGAAACTTGTCCGTCGAATGCGGACTCAATTTTCGTATCGTATTGAAAATGACGGTATAAAAATCGATACATTGCTATTTTCACTTAGACAGACCTATTTTTCACTCTAAGATTTGTTAATGTATATTAGGTTAAATATCGATTAATATGTAGTTCTCTTTACGACAATCACTATTTCAAAATACAACTCATAGTTGGCAGCGCGACGATTATAAGCTCTGATATAGCTTGAAATTAATTAATGTTACCTTAATGTTACGAAGTAAGTCGAATCAATTGAATCTCATGTCATTTCTCAAATTTAAGTATCGTCTTAAAAATCATGATCGCTATAGTGCAACTGCAACTAAGCAGATATAAATTTAACTACAACACACTACATATAATGATAACAACCTCCATTCTAGTTTCGGCTACGGCGACTGATTCATAACTACTGGCGTCTATCATACATATAACACTCATGTAGCTGGAAAATATAATGATAACGAAACATGTGTAATTTGAATAAAATGTTGCATAATATTAACAATAATGCACTTATAACTCCTCTGGTACTTTATAGTTTTTGTTCGTATTTCTCCATAGGAAGAAGCTTAACTAAAAGTCGCGGGTTATTCACATGAAAGGCAGTTTCCAACCACAGAGGGGTTCTTCTTCATGCGTGCAGGGTCGCGGCAATGTCGCACAGCCAGTGAGGAACGCGTGATTTTGAGTTAATTTAGTATGTCTCACGATAGTTATTATAAAAACAAATATGAAGTTATTTAATCTTTGTGATTTTTTGAATTTAGTATAGTCTAGAGGACTGGCCGACAGATTGATATTTTAAATATTTATTTGACGTTGAAAAGTGTCTTCCTGGTCTAATCGAAATATGTAAATGATTTTGACGTTGACTCTGGTATCTCTAGTGAACAATATTTGTTTTATCTGTTCCATAAGCAGCGCTAATTAATATCTTCATGTCCGATTTTTGTTGTGGCATAAGGTGGGCGATTGATATATCTCTTGATTTCTGTATATTTTGTTTGTGATGACTGTTATTTATAATCTATTTAACCGACTTCAATAAAAGGAATTTCGCAGTTTGGCATGTCATGTATGTTTGTGCGCGATTACCTCGTTATTTGCTAAACCGATTTTGATTCTGTTTTAACAAAAGTATTTGTTACACTCATTAACCAGCTTCAAAAAAGAGAGGATTGAAGTCGGTTTTCTTAAACGTAATTTATAAAAGAATTATTTATTTCTACAAATTGAGGATTAAATTCTAGATGTAGAAAATTAAAAACATGACATGTATTTCATAAGATACATAATATATTACAGAATGTTTACCAAAAACAACTAAGTACTAAGAAATTCTTTAAAATGTATTAAAATGTACACACAGTCAATGACACGTATGAAATAATAAACTTCAATAAGTCCGAAAATACTCTTGTCGCTATATATTTGCTTTTTATTTTTTATTAAGAACAGTTACTTTTGTGACATTGATATATGGAGTAACACCTCATTTGTCACATGCCGTTGAAAGGTTGAAAAGAAATGATGGACTCATGTAATTACGCACCTATTTTTCTTTTCTATCGAACTGAAAGAAAAAAATATTATTGAAGTTATTTTTTAAATTGTTTTTTTTTAGTTTTGTTTTTCATTTATTTTTATAAGTGATACGTTATAATTCTTTTAATATTTTTTTGCTGTATAAGGTACACCCATTTTTCACTATTTATGTTATGAGTCCCATGTAATAGAGGGTGTGCCTTTTGGCATATACCAAGCACAATTCCAGACTCCGTGTTACTACCGATATTTTTTTTATTTACCCTAGCAATGCTTTCCTGACCCGGGAAAAGAACCCGAGACCCCTTGCCAGGCAGTCGCACTTGCAACCACTCGGTCAACGAGGCAGTCATTACTAACTTCGTTGATACGATTTTCCTTTATTTTATACTCTGCGGAATTTACGTTTTATTAGATTGGTGCATTTTATTAGATTGGTGCATTTTATTAGATTGGTGCATTTTATTAGATTGGTGCATTTTATTAGATTGGTGCATTTTATTAGATTGGTGCATTTTATTAGATTGGTGCATTTTAAAAATAGAGCACTTTAGTGTTTTTTTTGTACATTCATTCATATTCAATATAGAAACAATAAAATAATCATGTCTATAGTTTTCCAAATTCTTTATTTACACATTTATACATAAATAAATGAATTACAGTCAGAATTTTAATTAGATTCCAGATTTGACAATAGCTACTGTCATTTTGTGAAATAATGATACCACATATAATAGTGTAGTGATGCACACAAAAATCGATAAACAATCAGTGTGTGTGTTTTATAATAAATGTTACAGAAAGTGACAGGATAGCGATAGCGATGACGGCGACAATTTATACATACATACATAACATCACGCCTTTTATCCCCGAAGGGGTAGGCAGAGGTGCACATTCTACCACAGTACAATGTAACACCCACTTTTCACTAGTTGTTATGAGTCCCATGTAATAGGGGGTGAGCCTATTGCCATACACATTTCCAGACTCCGTGCTACTACTGAGAATTTTAAAAAACCCAGTAATACTTTGCCCGACCCGGGAATCGAACCCGAGACCCCTTGCCCGGCAGTCGCACTTGCGACTACTCGGCCAACGAGGCAGTCGACAATTTATAAAATAACTTATTACCATAATACATCTATCTGTTTCATTTGTCATGTTCCTTCATGATTACATTTTTTTATTTATTTCACACACAATTATAAAAGAAAAGTCTCAGATCGTTAATTAATCGTCAAAACCAAATTTTCGGTTCAGAAATATTTAATTTCCTGATATACTTAGTTTACGAGAGCAAAATTATAAACGAGAAGAATCGATCCAGAAATATTGCATTTCCATATCGAATAATTTCGCAACGTCACTATTTAGTACTTGTCATAACGTTGCAACACTGAAATTGTCAAATCTGGAATCGAATTAAAATTCCGAGTATAAATACGAATCTCTACAACTAAATATATAGAGTTGGACTCAATTTAAAAAGTTTTAAAATCTACACCTGGTTTGAGCCGAGGTTCGACGAGTTCGTGTGGACCACAAAGTGCTACCCCAGATGTGCATTCCATTTATGCTTCACCGGCTTACAATCACTGAGGTGCAGTGGATTTTTATCAGTTTTTGAGAACTTATGTTAAAGGCAGCGTAGCAGCGTATTTACCGATATTTTTGGTCGGTTTAGATATAAGAATCTTGTGAAAAGTGTCCGTGTAAGGTAAAATAGGTTATCCTTATGTACCTCTATTTATTTTTTATTTTTATTTTTTATTTATTTATTTATTTATTATTACATTTCAGTACAGTTTAAAATTTCTTATTTGCACCATTAAACCACAGCTGGTTTGTATTGGTACTCACATTCGCTAAACAAGTTTTATGTTATAAATTTATAAACCCCTTCAATATGACAATTACGTTAATATAATAAGTGACAAAAATATAACATTTTAGATACGTTAGATATTTTACAAGTAACAGTAAACATCCATGAGCCAAGCATAAACGCACTCATTAAAATTGCAAATAAACAAAGTACTCAAAGAAACCGATACCGACACACACGGCACTAGCTAATGTTAAACTTTTGCAGTCTACCCCACAATATGCTACATTCGCATTATGAGTTCTCAGTGTGTAACCGGTTCTCGTCAACTTAAAAAATTGTAATATACAGGCTGTTTCCTACATTTTGGTTGTGAATAATTTTAGACCTCGTTATTTATGATATTGTAGTAATATTTTTTATATTTCTGTTTATAGTTTTTGGAGTTAATTTCGTATTTGATATTTTGTGGAATTTCATTAATTATTGTGGGGATTATAAATTTAGAAGTTCGTCTGCCATAATAATTTTTAACTTGAGGTATTATTAATTTATTTTTGGTAATATTCCTAGTGATTATTTTATGCGAAATGGGTACTTGAATACTTTTATTATTAAATTGTTCACTCAAGAAGGCTAGATGAAATCGAAACTGTACAGGTTATATTATGCAATATTTGAATAATTCTGTGACGTTATTTCTGCATTTGTCTTTTATTTTACTCGGGACCATAAGTTTTAGAAATCGAACCTGTAATTTAGTTATCTTTTCAATAATTGTTTTAAAGGTACGCCCGTAACTTGTGATTCCGTATGCAATAATTGATTCCGCCAAGGCCATGTACATGCTAAGTAGTGTTTTAAACGGAACTTTCGGTTTCAATATGTAGAACTTAGCCAATATTGCCCGTAACCTATCACACACTAAGTCGACATGAAAAGACCAGTTGAAACGGTTGTCTACGATTAGTCCCAGGTACGTGTGGTGCGTTACCTGGTCAATTTCCTCGCAACGACACGCGCCTCGCCGCGTAGAGTGAAGACAACCGTGACTATGTGATACAATACTGAAAGGCATCATGAGCTTCAAGTGGCTTGAATGGACATGTATTATTTTAGTTTTACTGGAGTTAATAACCAGTCCAGCATCATGTGCCCATTTAGAGACTCTAGTAAAATCTTCCTGTAACCAGTGCGCTGCTATATTAACATCTCTGTGGGCCGCTGCAAGGCATGTTTCATCTGCATATTGATTGAGCAGTGATTTACCACATGCTCCATGTCGTTAACATAGGTCAGGTAGTGCAAAGGCCCAATTACTGAGCCTTGAGCAGTCCCGTCAGTGACATCAACAGCATCACTCATCTCAGTACTGATCTTAACAGTGTATTTCCGATTGTTCAGGTAGTTTTTACACCACCCAAACATTGGCCCCCGAATCCCAGAGTTTTCAAGCTTTGTCAACAGCGTGTTATGTTTAAGCGTGTCAAAAGCCTTACTGAAGTCAATAAATAGCAAAAGTACATGGTTTCTGGCATTGAGAGATTCATTGACCTCATCAGTAAATTTTGACAGCAGCTGTGAAGTAGACTTATTAGCTTGAAAACCATACTGTGTACTGGACAACACGTTCTGTTCGACATAAAAATCTTGTATCTGTTTACAGATATATTTTTCTACTATTTTGTCAATAACTGGCAGAATAGTGATCGGTCTATAGTTTTTATAGTCACTTAAGCTTCCTTTTTTATGTATAGGGCGCGCTATACCGGTTTTCAATACTCCCGGATACTTTTCTTGTTTAACACTAGTATTAATTAATTTTACGATAACACTGGCCATCTTGTTACATATTGATTTTATGTCTATGCACCTAATATTGTCCATGCCAGGTGCCTTCTTTGCGTTGAGATTTTTAATTATTTTAGTCACACTGCTGTTTGTAGCCTTCCTAAAGAAAATTGACGAGTTATGGGGAAACATATACTCTGATTCATTTATTAAACGATGTTTACAATTTGGCAAGATTTTTTGAACGCTTTCTCTGAATTCCTTAGCAAAATTATCAGCGATAGATTTTATTTTTAAATGACTGTTTTTGAAGGCTTTCAGGATAGACTCGTCAACCGAATTCTTGTTACGACCAGACAAATTATTGAGTATTTGCCATAGGTTTCTGGGGTTTGATTTATTAATATTTATTTGATATGAGTAATATTTATTCCTAGATGTTTCGATTATTTTGTGCGTTCTATTTCTTAATTTATTATACTCTAATCGCAGAATTTTGTTTGTTGGATCACTCTTCCATTTTATGAATAATTGATCTTTTTTTTTACACATATTATTAATTTTATTATTTATCCATGGCAATATGTTTCTTTTACTATGACTTTTAATTATTTTCGTGTATTTACAAACAATTCAAATTGTTTTCTTATGCAATCATAAATAGCTATCGGACATTCTATAGTATCTATTTCGCTCCAGCTTATGTTATTCAATAGTGATTTCATTTTGACATTATCAATTTTTTCAATTTTTTTTGTAGCACCTTGTATACGCATTGGGTCCGATCCCAAGCAAGATAGTACTAACATGCGGTGATCAGCCATTACAGTACCGAGTGCGACCGAGTAAAGGTACAACGAGCGCGTTCTTGCAAATATGTGATCTATACAGCTACGTGTAATGTTATTTCCGCGAGTTTCAATTCTAGTGTAGTCAGATATCGCGCTCACTAGACCAAATTCGGGCATGCTACTCATGTAATATTCTCGAATGTTGCCATATGTTTTCAGATCAATATTTACGTCTCCTAGCAAATAAGTGTCGCATGATTTAACAGAAGAAACAATACTGCTTATTTCCTTAACAAATAGATGCTTACTTTCACTCGGTGGCCTATAAATTGCACATATGTATGCTTGATAATTTTGAGGTGTGGTTATGTGACCTATAATACATTCACAGTGCATTGTACAGTGATTCGATGGTGCAAATTCGTGACCCTCTCTTACATAAATTATTATTCCACCACCTTTTTTATTTTTACGCAATTTACTGTGCAAATCATAGCCATTGATGTTATACATAGGAAGAATGTTTTCGTTTATGTTAACTTCTGTTAGGATTAGAACATCAATAGTAATTTTAGATGAATTGATTAATTGTATTACGTAACAAAAATTTTTGATTAAGGATCTAATATTTATGTGAACAATATATAAATAAGTTTGGTAAATTGACGGTAAAAGCTTGTTATACTCATTAATCTCTGCACAATCAAAAAGTTCGTGGTGATCGGGAGGGATAACTGGGACAACTTATGTTAAGACTGTTACCGATACGTACATTTATTTCAGGTCTGCGCTGTTGACGAAAGTCGAATGATATCTGTTTCACATCTTATGACTATAGGCTTGTCTTTATCTTCTTTTCGTAGCAGAACTTTTCCATCCTGAAACCAGACATATTTATAGGCTGGCTTCAGTTTTTGTTGAGCTAGCCATAATAGTGTTTTGTTAGCCTTTGTCAGAGCGCGGCGTAGGATAATTTTCGATTTTGAGACTTCTACAGTGGCTGCCGGTATAATTTGTTCAAGCCGTACCTCTTCTTTTTTGCACGCACGTACCCAAGACTGAGCGTATTCCACTTGTTTCATCTCCAGTTGAATGTTGCCATCACGTTCATTGCGACTTTCCATACGTTTAATATTTAATAGATGTGATTTATCTACGATGAGGGTTTCGGCCAACTTGGAGCCGATCCCTTCCAGATCTTCATTTTGGGTTTTTGGGACTCCGATTACTTCAATCACGTTATCGAGCCTATACTACGTACGTGTTGTTTCAATGAACTTACTTCAAGTTCTAGATGAGTTTTTTCATTTTTGAGGTGGGTGTACTTCCTCTCTAATTCTTGTGTGTGTTTGTTCTGTGCTTCCACAGTTTTAGTTAGCTCTTCTACTTTTTTGCTACATAGGCCCACTGATATTTCTATTGGTTGCAATTCCTTCTTCAGCACTTTTTTCAGTTCGGCTATGATATCCTTCAGAATCTTTTCACTGTCTATGTTCCCCACGGTGTTGCTTGGATTCTCCACTTCTTCTTCGTCGTCTTCCTCTTCCGGTACAAAGAAGGATGATTTCCGGTTCGGCGAGTTTCGATTGCATTCTTCACAAATCCAGTCTAAACCGTCCGCATTGCGAAGGGCAGACAACTGTTTAGCAGTAAGACCAGAGCAGGCTTTACTTGCATGGACTGTTTTAGCACATGACTGACATTCCAGGCCCGGAGATCTGCTGGTGATTCCCTTGTTGCAAATATCACATTTGGTCATTTTTGATGAGGATAGGGGGTAGTTCGCACAGAGTAATTAAGTTGTTAGTACCCGACCGGCGAACAGTTCGCGAGCGAATCCGTTCGACAGTTCGCGAGCGAATGATATAATATAGCTATAATAACATAATTGGTGAAAAGCAAGTTATATCCAACTAGCTTTTACCCGCGGCTTCGCTCGCGTCACAAAAGGATAAAAAGTAGCCTATGTGACATACCAACACACAGCGCCATCTATACCAATCATTTCGTTTTCCATCGAGAATATCAAACTTTTCCGGGATAAAAAGTACGCTATTGTTTAATCCAGACTTCTAACTGCACATCTGCAAAAATTCAAAGCAATCGGTTTAGTAGTTACGGCGTGAAAGTGGAACAAACAAACTCACTTTTCGATTTATAATATTAGTAAGGATTACCCTCCCCCTCCCTTTCCCCAATCTCCCCAATCACTGAATCTCCAACTATCCTCAAATTCGTGATCCACAAAAGGCCGGTATCGCACTTGTAACGTCACTGGTGTCGTTCCAAATGTCCATGGGCGGGGCCGGTAGCGCACTTGTAACGCCTCTGGTGTACCAGGTGTCAACCAGGTGAGGTGATTGTACCTGGCGAGTTTTCTGCCCAACAGTGTTTCGTTTGAATTTTTTATCCATGATAATTCGCATGTAAATTTCATAAGTGACACGAAGGATTTGTGACGTCATCCGTTCATTTGTTCGTCGATCATCTATGCGTGTCTTCTGTCATTTGTCATGGTTCGCCACAGTGTGATTGTGTTCACTTCTGTCATTTCTTTTGAGGATTTAATATACACACTTGCCCAAATTTATTTTATTTATTTATTTCCACTTCTGTATATTATAACACACGACGGCGGGCTTAATGCCGGGCGGATTTCTCTAGCAGTCAACCATGGGGTGATGTAGAGATGTACAACAGGTGTAATAAGTATTATGGTCCAATTTATGTGACACAGAATAAATGTATATAAATAAATTCATGATTATGAATAACTGTAAATACATACCTATATATATATTTATATTATATATTATATATACTATTTTATATTATAGGTATAATATAAATTACATGACCTCAAATAAATAAAAGATATCGATGGAAAAGTATTATTTCATTTTATTATTGGAAATAATAAGAATATCAAATTCCCAAACGTAACGTGAAACGGGCTTTTTGTGTTTTTATACAAAAACGTCTGAAAAGAACGGTTTCGTAGAAAACAGTTTCATAGAACAACAGTTAGACGTCCCTGAATATTGTTTTAAATTTCAACTACTATTAAATGGCGTTGTTCATTACTATTTAAACTGTCAAACACCAAGCGGTCGCCGGTGACCGCAACCACCACAACAAATAATGACGGTACCTACTCAACGAGTTAAATGACTAATTATAATTGCTTCATATTACAAAATTCTTTATAGGGTATTTATTGATGAATAAATATGGAGAATTGTCGTCGCAGATACAATTTATATAATTTTTTATCTGGAATTGCTTATAAATTTCATTTTTTATTTTTTTTATTTTTACACAAAATTATTACAAACAAACCATTATACAAGCGAGATAATTCGTATTCAAACAAATTCTAAAGTTCAAACAAAATGTCGTTTCTAAACAAATTGAAAAAACAAAAAAACAGCCAGTATTGATTTTATCTCCAATTAGATTTTTATTGCGGCATTAAAATACATTTGAAATTAATAAAATAGATTTTCAATTTAATTACAAAGTCATCAAAGGCCCTCTCGACCGAGTTTCATCGAGTTTGTCTGTAAAAGTAAATGTTTACTTGCTATTAGAGTGATGTCAAAGATTTTATTTAATTACTCTCGGTTCTAGTTATTTACAGCGTGTTGCTATTATGATTGCTGCTATCGAGAAGTGGTTAAGTGGTACCTCTAGTGGTAAGTCTTAGTTATTTTTAGTGTGATAAATGAGTAGAAATATCACCGTCCTGGTGGTAAGCAATAATGTCAAAGTCAAAGCATTTATTTCAATTAAACCATAATTTGGTACTTTTGAAACGTCAACAAATACAAAATAAATAATAGTCTGTCAGTCAGTCCTTCATTGACGTTAGGTAAAGCTAGGTGCTCATTCCAAAATGTAGATTCGAATGGAGAAGAACGAGCAAGAAACTCCATTCGTTACTCTTTTAAAAAAAAGTATGTTCTACATACTTTTCTAAATCTTCTGATTCACTTCGTTGCGGGAACCAAGACAGTTACTCATGTCCCTGGGACGCGGCGGACTTCAGTGTTCCGGTGTTTTCATGGTTGTATCTACTGTAGATCCTGGCTTACAGGAGTTGCAGCGGTTTTGGGAGGTTGTGGCGGGCTTGTCCCATAAAAGATACTTTTCTAAAAAGTGCTATGTCAATGCTAACCTGTCTTAAACTTACTAAACAGGCTGAAAAATGTAACCTTAAATATCAGCATTTAGAATATTACACCACCTTCAAACCAACCAAAATATAAATCAAATATTGTACCAAAACACCATTGTTCAAAACGAAGTATAAAACAAAGTATAAGTACAGTTTAAAACGAAGCAAACGCACCATTACTCCTCGGAAACAAAGGCTATATCAGTGCTATGATTGATGTGAGTTATTCGCGATGAGTAAGGAAGTGTTATTCAGGTCAATATGAGGTAATCTTGCTTTGTAACTGGTCAAACGTGTTCTTTCTGTTACTGTTCCGTAAATTAACAGTTCTTAATACCTGTTCTTAAATAACAGCCTGTTACTTTTCAAGGTGCAACTACTACAGTATTTATTTTATAACAGACAATAACATAAAAGGCAATTATTTAATGCGTGGCTGTGATAATGATTTGAGTTGTGATTTACCCGTGAGAATAGTTGTTATCTATATAATATCAGTTATTCATACCCACGAGAGGTACTGTCTATGTAATATCAGTTACCTGTCCTTTTACTTATACCTGTTATTCATAAATAAGTCCCTCCTCAGTAATGTGAAAGTTTGGACTCCTACTAAAATCAATCACACATGTCGTCCTGTACAAGCGATAATGGTGTGTTAGGTTAGATTGTGTTGTGGCCATGGAGAGTAGATTTTATTATGGAGAAATGAATTTATCAAGTGTGGGAGAGCCATGCTTCGGCACGAATGGGCCGGATCAACCGGAGTGATACCACGGCCTCACAGAAAACCAACGTGAAGCAACGCTTGCGTTGTGTTTTGTCGTGTGAGTGAGGTTACTCGAGGCGCAATTACCATTCACTGAGGCGACGATTGTAAGTTACTACTAATAATATTTATTAAAATGAAATAAGAAAGAACTTCCAAGAAGTGAGAGTGACAGACTAGCATGAGATTGAGAGTGAGACAACAAATATGTAAAACGGGACGTATAGGAGTCGTGAGATGAATACAGAACCGTATTATCCGTATAACCGTATTATTAAACTAGTGCCTAACTATAAGCACACTAGATAAATAACTTTTTTTTAAGAGGGGAAAATCATCTAATGACTTCTTTTGCCCGGGTGAGGCGAGCGGGAGTGACAGACTCTTACAGACTGAAAACCCACCCGTTCCTACTTCTGCACTTCGAGCCGGAGCCCCGGCAACCCGTTAAGTATTCCGCGGCTCCGTATCAGTATCAGCCCAATTGGGCCCCATCTATGGTGGTCTGATGGCTGCTTAAGGCGTGCACGGAATGCGACGCGCCGTACGTTCGGGCTTGGTTCTGGTCGGGTGGCGATTCACCCGTGCTCGCCGTCCGCAAGTCCGTGCTTAGTAAGCTAGACTAGAAATATAAGGGTATAAACGACACCGTAAAATAATACAGGTATAATATTTTTTTTAACGGTACCACAACCGTTATTCTCTACCTTTTTGGGTCTACCCCTAAATCAAACCTGTATCGTAATTCTATACCGGTACCATACCCTTATACCTTTACCGTTTTCAGTCCCTGGTGCTTTTTTTTTTTTTTTTTAAGGGGGCAAAATCATCGAATGACTGCTCCCGCCTGGGTGAGGCGGGAGGGAGTGTCAGACTCTTACTGACTAAAAACCACCCCGTTCCATCTCCTGCACGTCGAGCCGGAGCCCCGGTTACCCGTTAGGTTCTCCGCGACTCCGAATCGGCATCGACCCTATTGGGCCCCATCTGTGGTGGTCTGATGGCTCTTTGAGGCGCGCGCGGAACGCGACGCGCCGTACGCTCGGGTCTGTTTCTGGTCGGACGGGGAGCCACCCATGCTCGCCGTCCGCAGGCCCACGCTTACGGTGGCCGGAGATCGTCCCGCGATCCCCGACGCCCGGTGTGTCCTTCGCGATGGCTGGGTTGCGAGGAGGCAGCGCTTCGCTGCCTCACGCGTCCCGCCTCCTCCTTAGCTAGCATGACTGCTTCGCAAAAGGAGGAGACGGCATCCCAATCCCCCTCGCTCCGCATCATGGCCTGCACTAGGCCCGGACGCGAGAGGTCGCCATCGCCGATCACTTCCCTGAGGACACGGCGGTGCTCAGCCCACGCAGGGCATTCCGCTACAGTATGTTCCACCGTGTCCTCAGGGCGGTCCTCGCAGTGATGACACCCGGACGTTTCCTCCCGCCCCATCAGACACAGGTACCTCCCGAAACTCCCATGTCCGGTGAGGACCTGCGTCAGGCGGTAGGTGAGGACGCCGTAGCGTCTCTCAAGCCACTCCTCAAAGAGGGGACTTACCGCTGCGATGGCAGCGAGCCCAGCCCTCGGTTGCGATAGTCGTTGCTGCCATTCCGCCATGAGATCGCGCCGGAGCTCATCCCGCCACGCACTTATCTGGCGCGGCAGCGGAGTTTCGCCCCGGCGACGTGCCTCCGCGCGCATGCTATACACGCGCGCGAGCAGCTTCGCCTCCAGATCCCACGGCGGTAATCCGGCAAGGAGGTTCGCCGACTCCCCAGAGATCGTGCGGTATCCGCGGATCATTCGGATCGCCATGACCCTCTGTGCCATGAGCAGCGTCCGAGCGGGACGCCGCAACAGGTTTGGCGCCCAAACAGGGGCGCCGTAGAGGGCCATGGACCGCACGCCCCGGCGTATAACCTCCGGTAGGAGGCGTTTGGCCCCCCGAGGTTGGGGAGGATGCGTTTGAACGCAGCCCCCGTCCTCTCCAACTTTGGAGCCAAACGTCGGAAATGCTCAATGAAGTTCCACCGACTGTCGAGGACGAGTCCTAGGTACTTCATCGTCGTCTCGACGCCGATGGTAACTCCTCCCGCCGTTATTTGGGACCCACCCGGAGGTGGCGCGTTCCCGCGGCCATGAAAACACATGGCCTCGGACTTGTGGAGCGCCACCTCGAGTCCCAACTGCCCGATTCTCTCAACGACTGTCGCAACCGCTGTCGCCATTGAGTCGGCCGCCGCCTGGTGCGACCTCCCGTGCGCTAGCACCAGCGTGTCGTCGGCGTAGCATATTGAGTCCCTGGTGCTTACGGTGGCCGGAGATAGTCTCGCAATTCCCAACGCCCTGAGTGTCTCTCGCGACGGCTGGGGCGTGAGGAGGTTCATTCCCTCACACGCCCCGCCTCCTAGATGAAGAACTTAATGTAAAATGTTGTATGTCTGTATAAATACAATGTGGCGTACTACCATAATATTACCCACCATATATTGTAGAGGTAACATAAAGTCAAAGTCAAAGTCAAAGCATTTATTTCAATTAAACCATAGCTTGGTACTTTTGAAACGTCAACAAATACAAAATAAATAATAGTCTGTCAGTCAGTCCGTCAGTGAAATTAGGTGAAGCTAGGTGCTCATTCCAAAACGTAGATTTGAATGGAGAAGAACGAGCAAGAAACTCCATTCGTTACTCCTTTTAAAAAAAGTATGTTCTACAATGTCTCCATTCCTACATTAATAAGATAAATAAATAATATTTGTAGGGCGCCAAAAGAATTACACCGCAAGATACGCATCAAATAATAGATAAGTTTGAATTTTACTCGAAAAAATAATTCATTTGAAGATCACTTAGCTACTTACTCCAACGTAGATACTACAGACAAATTTATTCGAAAAATGATTGTTTTGTTTTCAAGTTATCTCGAGACGATTTTCATAGAAGCAGTTTGTAAGAGGCCTTTTGACCTCTTTCAATACAGACAGATAGAAAGATACATTTGAATGTATCTCAAAATCGACTTTATTGTTATTTTGTTGTAGATTTAAAATCGATTATCTTTGTTGCGTGACATATTTTTAATGTTGTGTAAACTGAAGATAAAAAATATTATTTGTATTTACTGTCATTCATTTAAACGGGTTGGTTTTAATTTAGCTATAATTAGTTTTATCGAAAAATTCAATTTTAATTTGCCCTAGCCTACCCAAGTGATAACAACAAACCTCTTGTACGAATAACACATGACCAACAGAACAATCAATTACTTATTATTTATTTCTATCAACATTAAACAAGAAACTTCGAAAATTGAAATCACTACTTAATTTAATTAAAAAAAGAGTATAATTATGTAGATATACTCTATGAGCATAAGTTCTTTATTGTGATAGGTAGCTATTACAATAAAAAACTTCTTATCTTAAGGAAAAAGCCGGTAAACGGATCATCAGTCTAATGGTAAACAATCGGCGCCATGCATAGACACCTGGAACACCAGTAGCGTTACAAGTGCGTTACTGGCCAGGATTGGGGAGATTGTTTAATTAAGTTTCCGATAACGTCACTCACACGACGTAACAAAACACAAGCGTTGTTTCACGTCGATATTCTGTGAGGCCGTGGAATAACTCCGGTCAAGCGGGCCCATTCATGCCAAAGCATGGCTGTCCCACACTTAACATATAAAACTAAGCACATACTATAATAATACTTAATTATTTTAACACAAAGTAACTTCCAAGGAATTACGTAGCGTAATAGTTTGGTTAAAGTATTTAGTAAGAACTTAAGCTATTGCGGTATACCTACCTCAACTAACACAGACATAATTATCTTGCCTGAAGGAAATATGGAATTTACTGTAACAACTTTGGAAACAGACTCTGTAGGTTACTGTTTTAGATAAACATCACGGTGTTTTGTGTGATAGTGTCGACAGAAATATGACTAATATAGTCCGCCATCATCCTTTACATTAAAATTGTCAAACATCGCGAGGAATCCGGTGACCGCAACCTATTGTTCTTTAATTGTGTCTATAATGACGGTACTCAAAGGGATAATTATTGTTTTATGGGACAAGCCGGTAAACGTACAGACGGATCACCTGATGGTAAGCAATCGGCGTCGCCTATGGACACCTGGAACACCAAGGCGTTACAAGTGCGTTACCGGCCTTTTGGGAATTGGGTATTTAAGGATTGTGGAAGATTCGGGGATTGGGGAGACTGGGAGGTCATTTTAAAGAATGGTTGCTAATTACAAGTCGCCATTTGTAAAACGGTCATTTATTTTCATAATACGTTGCCCCACACTAGGATTTTCTCCTGTATCGTGGGTGCGCTTACCAGTTCATTTACACATGGCACCCAGACCCGGAACAATAATTTGTGGATTGCTCCGCGCGGAAATCGAACCCGCGACACATTGCCCAGCCAGCGCACCAATCGTACGTCAAAGTACTTAGTTTAACGTTTAACGATGTTACGAAATTATATGTATTTTACTCGTAGATATGATGAGGTCATCCTTCATCACCGGATTTGTGATTATAAAAACGAAGACGCAATAATCTATCATATCAATGAGAACTTAACCAAAACTTTAGATATTAAAATTTTACGACAACTAAACAGAATATTTTGAATTCTTCGTAATTAATTAATTATACGAAATATTAATTTGACAGCTGTCAAATAAAATGATAGTTTCGATTGATAAAGAAAATGAAATTAATAGTTTATTTCAGAAATTAATGTACAAACTTATAATATTAAAATTCGTAGAAGTAAATGTGAAATATAAATTATATTTATTCTCTTTTTGATTGCCTCCATTGACTAGTTGTTAAAAGGCGACTGCAAAGTTAGACAGATCTCAATCCTTAGTCCTAGATTCATTCCTAGCATTAACTATTTACGCCATCCCACTGCAAGACAGGTGGGTCTCTTCTACGTAGAAAGGGTTTTTTATATAATCTCCATACTTTCCAATTGCAGTTGGAGGTTAGAGATCACAGTTTAAAAAGTTAAGGCTTAATAGACAGCGCTGTTGTTCGATCTCTGTCAAATGTAGCTCATCAGTTTTACCACTGATAGTTCTAGATCCCCAACCAACATTTACATTGACTTGGCATCTCGAAATACTCGGTGGATGCTGCGGGCGAGTTTGGACGCGCTTTGAGCAGATTCTGGAAGGGCTGGAATGTTTTCTTCACGGACGCGTCTAAACTATCCCGAAACGGATGTACAGGAGTAGCAGCATACTTCCAAAATTCGAAGATCGCCCTTCTTTCCAAGTGCCCCCCGGAAACATCTGTCTTCACGGGAGAATGCATTGGCATTCTGGAATCAGTCAAATTTATTAGAGCGCACAACCTTAAGAATTCCATTATTTTCTCTGACTCCCGAAGTTGCCTACAATCTCTCAACCAAGACCAGCTCCATACCCGAACCCATAGCAGTTTGGTTGTAGAGATAAAGGCGCTTCTTTTTTCCTGTTACAATGATGGCATAAATATCGAGATCGCTTGGATCCCTGGCCACTCTGGCATACGTGGTAACGAGTGTGCGGATTCGTTGGCCAAATTTGCGGCCTCTAACGATGTCGAACGTCAACACTACGTTGTGTACGGGTATGACATACGTGCCGATACCAAACACAAGCTGTTTGAGTCATGGACTGCAGTGTGGGTAGAATCTTCCAAGCATAAAGGATCCTACTATGCTGGTGTCCAGCCTGGCATCCGACGGAAGCCTTGGTTTTCCAAGTACCCTAAGCTTACCCGTCACACTATTTCATCCTTGTGTAGGCTCAGACTCGGCCACTGTAGTAGTCCGGTTTTCCTCAGCAAGATCCGCGTCCGCGACAGCTTTGTGCTTGACAGTTTAAATCTTTCATTACAACTAAAAATCAATGGGGTCTCGGTTTCGATTCCCGGGTCGAGCAAAGCACTACTGGGTTTTTTTTATAAAAATCTCAGTAATAGCACGGAGTCTGGAATAGTGCCCGGTATATGGCAATAGGCTCACCCCTTACAGATGGGGCCCAATAGGGCCGATGCCGATTCGGAGTCGCGGAGAACCTAACGGGTAACCGGGGCTCCGGCTCGACGTGCAGGAGAAGGAACGGGGTGGTTTTTAGTCAGTAAGAGTCTGACACTCCCTTCCGCCTCACCCAGGCGGGAGCAGTCATTCGATGATTTTCCCCCATAAAAAAAAAAAAAAAAAAAAGGCTCACCCCTTATTACATGGGAATGACTTTTCCCATACAATAGTGGGATCCCTGACTCAAGGATCGAACTAGAGGCAAAATATATTTTTAATGTCGTATTGTCGCACTTGCGACCACTCGGCCAAAGACGCAGTCTATTTAATAAATCGGTGCACAACAACAAGATTTCGCTATCACCATATCCCATAGAAAACGAAAGCGTTTGCCTTTTCCAAGGCAATTCCATCATATTTTTGTTTAATAGAAAGTTTTTATTTACTTGCTTATTCGCGGAATTCAGTTTTATTTTCTTGTATTTACATAAATAGCAGTCGACGACTTCAAAGGACTCTCACAGGCGCTTGAAGCCAATGAAAAACATAAATACACGTTTAACTTCATGTACATACATACATACTTACTTTTTTCTTATTTGATACTAGCTTCTATCACTGGCATCGCCCGCGATCCCGTTAGATAAAGAGTAGTTTATGTATTACTGCCTCGTTGGCCGAGTGGTCGCAAGTGCGACTGCCGGGCAAGGGGTCTCGTGTTCGATTCCCGGGTCTGGCAAAGTACTACTGAGTTTTTAAAAAATTCTCAGTAGTAGCACGGAGTCTGGAATTTTGCCCGGTAATGGCAATAGGCTCACCCCTTATTACATGGGACTTATAACATAAATAGTGAAAAGTGAGTGTTACTTCTGTGTACACCTCTGCCTACCCCATCGGGGATAAAAGGCGTAATGTTTTGTTATGTTATGTTAAAAAGTTCCCAAATACTTCAGATACCCCGAAAATGTAACCTGAGGCAGTCTTACTTATTTATTTCACAATTCAGTAAAAAATATTTGAAATATTTTATAATAATAAATAAACGAATAAAATATTTCAAATAATTTTATTCATTTATTTATTTTCTTAAGGTTTTTTTAAGGTTGGAATCATTAATCATCAAATGGAGGGAGTGTCGGACTCTTACTGATTAAAAACCACCCCGTTCCTACTGCTCTTCGAGCTTCTGAGCCTTATTGTTCTAGGGTAAGTTTGCCTGTTCGCGTCCACCCACCAGTTCGCGTCCATTACCCAAAATAAGAAAACTACCACCATATTATTAGCAGTTAGTGCACATCTGTTTGATCTTACACATTTTCAGTATCTTACATTCATGGCGATCCGTAATATGGACACGAACAGGTGAAGTTACCCTGTATAATCACATAAGGTTATTATTCTATTCAGTTACATAAGGAAGACTTAATGCTAACAGCATTCTCAGTCATCCTTTCGGAAGTGCAGAAACTACATAATAATTTTAGTTATTACTTCACGTGTAATTTCTTGGATTTGGTTTACAGGTCGAGTAAAGTGTAAGTACTTGACAATTTGATATTTCTCAGTATATTTATCTATAGCATTTCCAAAAATATGTATCTTAACATTGCTTCTGGAAGGAGAGAACTTAGAAAATACTCACTATTTAGATTAGTAATAAGGTAAAAAATTTAATGACAAAAATAAAAATTATATACATATGTCTACTAATACAATAACATAACAATACGCCTTTTATCCCCGAAGGGGTAGGCAGAGGCAGAGGTATACATTATACCACTGTACAATGTAACACCCACTTTTCACTATTTACGTTATGAGTCCCATGTAATAGGGGGTGAGCCTATTGCTATATATCGTATAGCCTATATATATATTTACTCATAACATAAATAGTGAAAAGTGGGTGTTACTTCTGTGTGCACCTCAGCCTACCCCTTCGGGGATAAAAGGCGTGGTGTTTTTGTTTTTTTTTTTTCTATATATTACATTTCTTATTCTCCACGGACTCCTGTCCGTGCCCTTGTCATTCCATTACATTTTCTTTTAATTTACAGTCTAAATTAATCTAAAAGGCGTGATGTTAAGATGTTTAAGTTACCCTTACTAATAGAATATCACCCTTCCCGTGGGAGAAGAGGCCTCTGGTCAGCAGTAGCCACATAAAGGCTGTTGATGATAATGATGAATAGGATTTCTTAAATGTGGAACTGTCTTTTTTCAATCAATGAATCAATTTTAGTGTCTGGAGATTACTCTATCTATATCTGGAGATAGAGTAAAAGATACTATGTTTTACATGCAGGCGAAGCCACATGTAACAGTTAGTATTAAATGGTATATTTTTCGACTTATACAATAATCATAATACAATTCCTAATGCTTTTAGTTTCGCCAAGATCTCTTGAGTACCTAAACAATTTTTGCAAACTCATCTATCTCAGATATATTTTTAGCAGTTGCTAGATACTACTCACTACCTCTATAAAAGATTTTAGTTATATCTGCAGGATGGTTATTATATTACTAGAACCACCCGTCTTTACTTGTATCACTCTTCACGAGGCTAATTAGGCAATTATATTTTTAAAAAAAGTTATACCATAAAACTAGGAGAATTTCCATTGCCACGTGAAAAATATTAAAAAACACACAATATATGAAAACGTTTATAATATTAAGTAAGGATCATCAAAACTATATTAAAAATATATCTCCATTCATAACAGAAGCGAACATCCGTAATCTCCAATACAAAATACAATATCGAAGACTTAGAAGTTTATTGAGAGAAAAAAAAATAATGAGTTACAAAGTAATTTCTCAATAATCCTCTTCGATATCAATTTTATTATTGATTCCTAACGGAGGACTTGTAATCCCCCTGGGGATTCCCCGGATTCAATTACGGAAGATGTCTAATTGTGTGTCTATTATTATTTATGATATATTTATATGCGGATGTGTCAGTTTGTAAATAACCTTTTTTATGTTTATAACTGACTGACAATTGTATATTTTATATGATTATATAAACGGGTAATCATACAGAATATGAGAATCATATTTTTGTTGTTACTTGTACATCGACTGGTCTTTTAAATAGTCTTCCAATAACTTTTATTTTCTGAAAATAATTCAGATATAATCATTTTCAAAATAATATCTTCATCACATTTTTCCTCAATTTTAATATTTCCCCGAACGAGGAAAATTTAATAAAATCGCAGTTGGTAAAATTATACTTTTAAATTCGCCAAACGATTGCTACTGAAACGAAACGCCGATCAATTTATTAAAATGAACACGACGGAAATAAAATCCAAGATCACGAAGGAAATAAAAAAATATAATCATAATATTTTTCACACAAAATCTATTATCTAACTTACCTCGTAGAAAACTCACAGTCACAATTATCACAACACAAACCACACAAGAACGAATCACAAATAGTCGTCACAAACCATTCGAAGGTTCTTTAATACGTAAACGATTGATATCAGAACGCGGCGCGAACGTAGCGGCGTAGCGGTAATCTCAACCGGCGCGGTTACACTGAGCTCGTAGCACAGTAGCTGTGGCTACGAGGCTACGGCGCGCGCATCGGTCTACGAAAACGCTAATTCAAACACATTTATCAAGCTAATTCGGCAAATTGAACTAAATAATGACGTTAGAAGCCTGTGTTCCTTCGCCAGTAACTGTTTGTTGAGCCACTCAATGGTGTTAATAACAACGTCTTCGATGTTAATAAATTAGTTTAAAGTTGATTCAGTGGGGTTGTTTGGTGGGACGGTGAGTTATAGCGGCCGGCTACGAACTCTCGGACATTGTTGAGGCGAGCGCAACTAGGAAATAGAGTCATGGGACTACACACTACGTATAGGATATGCTTTTATTTGTCTTCTGGACAGAGAGTGGTTAATATGTCGAGTAATAAAATACTGAAGAGAACTATTTGAAAACTATGTTTATAAAAAACGTATTTAAGAATACTAATGTTGGTTATATGACAATAAATGCTATTTAATAGATATAATTGGGACAATTTTCTAAAGTCGTATTTTAGACATTTATAGAGATACGACCACACATTTATAAAAGTAAATATAGAGGTATATACCTTAATTCAAAATCCTTGAAGCCTTAAAGCTTGGATTATGCCTACGTTGTGCCAAGAATTACACCACCTACTAATTAAGTACTGGTTTTATTTACATTTCACACGTAACCTCACATTTATTTGATCTAAGCAAATTAAATCGACCTTCACAACATTATGTGTTTGTTTATTTTAATGTTTGTCCCAGTAACTTTATTATGTTGCTACTAACAACGTTGTATAACCCTTTTTCACTCTCTAGAGGTATCAATAACAGTGTGCGTAGTATTTATTTCATTGAATGTAAACTATTATTCATTTATTTCATTTTAAAATAATTTTATAACTGCTTTTCCACTGCATCTAATTAAGAACTATAAAATAGATCTCTTTGTTTGACCATTTATATTTCAGGCTCGTCAACTAAGTCATTAGAACTAGAAAATCTTTAGAAGCAGCTCTGTAATAAGTAAATTATTAATATAATTCAACCAATGTTTTTATAACAGCTACCGTGAGACATACCAAGTTAACTAAAAATCGCCGATGCGAGAGCCAACGCTAGTTACTGGCTGCGCAACATCCCCGTGACCGCACACGCTGCTCATGAGAAAGAACACCTCTATGGTCCGAAACTAGTAGAGCTTTTCTCAGTATATTCACGTGAGCAACCCGCGATTTTCAAGCAAGCAAGTACCAATGTGACATTTTCCGAGTTATATATATCTAATTTCTAAGATTATTTAGACACCACTGACAAACATTGGAGGAAAACATGGAGGGGGAACCTGGGCATATAATTTCTAATTATAAATTTGAAATCGCCAATCCGCATTGAGCAAGCGTGGCGATTAATGCTCAAACTTCTCCGTGTGAGAAGAGGCCTTTGATCAGCTGTGGCCACTTATAGGCTGTTGATGTGATGATGATACCTAGTAGTCCCACTAAGAATGATGATTTTGAAAACCTAAACCTCGCCCTGTCCTATCACTGGTGTGGACTAGTCACATCACTAGTTACCTAAACTTACCATTATAAACATCAATAACAAACTTACCCTACATCTTTCAACTTTGATCCTTCACAAATCTTATTTTGTAACACCTTTGTGTGCCCATACAGTTTAAAATGTAAAATTTAATGAACGCGTCACAGTAATTAGAAGGGGATCAAAAGTACATGACAGATTTAATTGAGGGCCCTTCCGTATGTACCCAGTTAGGGAGTGACGTCATTTGAATTTCAATCTCACGCGTTAGATTTTGTATTTACCGAGTTTTGAGTTGGTTTGGATTATAAGATTTCAAGCATTTTTTATAAATGATTTTTGTTGAAATTTTTAATATTCGTTATGTTGTAAAATTGATGCATGTATTTGTTTCTATATAATATATTACATGCTTATGTAATAGTATTATTTAACTCGTCGAGTACCGGTTTTATAGACACAATTATAGAACAATAGGTTGCGGTCACCGGTGACCGCTTGGTGTTTGACAGTTTAAGGGGGGAAAATCATCGAATGGCTGCTCCTGCCTGTGTGAGGCGGGAGGGAGTGTCAGACTCTTACTGACTAAAAATCACCCCGTTCCTTCTCTTGCACGTCGAACCAGAGCGCCGGTAACCCGTTAGGTTTCCGCGACTCCGAATCGGCATCGGCCCTGTTGGGCCCCATCTGTGGTGGTCTGATGGCTCTTTGAGGCGCGCGCAGTACGCGACGCGCCGTACGCTCGGTATGTAATAGTATAGGACCTTCTGGATGCAAGTCACGTCCAACCGGCCTATCTGGAAGTCATTATGTAACATAGGCCGTTCAGCATTGAACTTCCATGATGATATCACATTACGTGATGACAGAACAGACTAAAACTTGCTAAGCGTAGGCTAGAGATATTTCTTATTTCAAATATAATGTTATAGTCTCTTAGTTTTCGAAATTAAGTTTAGCTTAATATTCTTAATTGAATTAACAAAATTGTAATTATGTTGTTAACTCGTCGAGTACCGTCATTATAGACACAATTATAGAACAATAGGTTGCGGTCACCGGTGACCGCTTGGTGTTTGACAGTTTAAGTGTTAAGAGTGTGCAAGTTGCATTAGGCTCAAAGGTAATTAAATTACATCACCATTTTGGAACACTGTTTTAAACAACTAGTTACTACAATTAATCTGACTTTCTTAACCTCTTCTTTAAAAGTAGGTACTTCTAAAAAAGTTTATCTCAATATTCAATACAATTATCGTTCACTACGTTAGAAGATTCTATTATTGAATTACAGGTATGGTCCAACTGCAAGTCAAGGCTCAAGTCAGACGTTAGGTCAGCCAATCACATGTGCCGCAGCGCACCACGCGACTTCGGATTGGTTATAATCACATTTGGTATCTCTGCGTGACGACTGACAACTGAACCTTTCGGATTTTTTTATTACCTCCGACGAAAATAGAGGGCGACTCCGTGCTAATCTTTTTAGTGGAACCTAGGAACGTGGAATGCGGATAAACTATGCTGACGGGTGGAAAAAAGTGTTTAGAAATTCTATGTACCGTTGGAATTTCTGACCTTTGTCGGGACTTTTTACTTAAATCGATATAAAATAACGAGATAAACCTACATAATTATAGACCGGTCCGTGTTTTATAATGCTTATAACTGGAAAGCATATACCTATATTATATAATAAGGAAGATATACAATTATTATTATAATAACGTATAATTATATAATGCTGCTAAATAACGATAATATTATCTTAATAGGACGTCTCAACGGTACCTGCTAAAATAATTATCGTACACACGGCCACACATCAACCTATACAAAACCAGTTTATCCTGGTCCCGAGTCGCATCATCTTTCCGCACATTTAACGTTCAGTTTATACTGGTTATGTAAAGGTCGAGATGTAGCCGTGTGTACCACTTGACTAGCTAATCCCTTAATATGAGTGGATAATTAGATCGTATACACGGAGTTTTTGTTAAATAACGCCCGAATTCTCAAAGTTAAATATAAATATCGTGCTATCACTGTCATTTCACAAAGAATATGTAGAGACAGAACTATACTAAATGTGTTTTAAAATTGAATATACTTTGAGTATTTGGACATAAGTTTATTACACCTTTTAAGATAAACGATATCAGAAAATTTAAGCCAAAACAAAGCTAGCAACGATTCAGGTTTTACTTACCTGAATAAAAGCACTTTCCACTGAAGTTCTCAGTAGAAAAATCAGCTTTTTGTGTGGTAAACAAATGTACTACAGAACATTTACTAAGCCGTAAACGCTACCCGGAAATGTTTGATGCAACAGATCTGAAAATGGGCCATAAAGACCGCAAATTTTGAAATAAAATATAATAGCCGGTAGAATAAATATTTCTCAGCTCTCAGAAGAAAATTATTATTATTCTGTAAGTGAATTGTACCGCATATTATAAGTAACTCGTGGAAAAAGATAGCACCTACAAAGAGCTCCAAATTATTTCTTAAAGTATACATATAATATGACAGTATATATATACATATGACAATAATAATATCTTATAAAAAAACGTTAAGCCACTTTAGTATTTTCTCCTGTGTCGTGGGCGCATTTACAAACATACAAAAATGACACCCAGACCCGCAACAACAATTTGCGTATCACATATAGAGTTGCTTTGTACGGGAATCGAACCCGCTGCACGTTGCGCGGCAGTCAATTGCCCAGCCACCGCATCAACCGTGCAACCAATATCTTTTAAATAAACATCTTTTAAATTATCAATCTTATATCCAAATCTTCGAACTTACTTCACCTACAGAACACTTGATCTAAAAGGATTTCTTCGAATGACTTCTCAGGTCTGGGTGAGGCGGGAGCGTCAGACTCTTACTGACTAAAAACCATCCCGTTCCTACTCCTGCCCTTCGAGCCGGAGCCCCGGCGACTCGTTAAATCCTCCGCGGTTGATCTATACGAATACGACTAACTCTGAAAAACATCCTACCAAAATAAAAGACACCTGATACCAAAACAGAAACTCCTCACATAAAAAATAACTAAGTACATTGTTGGAAACGTCTAAGCTTGAGACACAAACAGACACGAAGCTCTGTTATAAAACAAACGTATGATAATCCTCAACATGTCGCGTTTCTAGAGGCCTAACCTTAAGATATGGGCGCCTTTACCACAAAGACGATAAAAGCGTGCAAGCTGACTGTGCGATGGTGCTGTGCGTGTGGTCCAAACGGTATGCTACTTGCGTGGGTGGTGTGATAGGAGGTAGCGGACGCGGGAGCGTGATATTGATATGTTTATGGTGCTTGTAGTTCATTCACAATAATAATTATAGAGTAGGTTGGAGTCCAGAGGCATCTCATTTAATAATTTATTTCTTTTATTTATTGGATATACCAGTAGACGAGCAGACGAATAGCTGATGGTAAGTAAACGGCGTCGCCCATGGATACCTGAAACACAAGAGGCATTACAAGTGCATTCCCAGCCTTTTGGGGATTAGGAATTTGAGGATTGTTGGTGATTCAGAAATTGTGGTGATGGGGGAAGGGGAGCGCACGACGAAACACAACGCAAGTGTCATTTCATGTCGGTTTTCTGTGAGGCCGTGGTATCACTCCGGTCGAGCCGGCCCATCCATGCCGAAGCATAGAAAATATATAAAATAGGATCATAAACGATAGAAGCGTTAGTTAATAAATTCATTAAATATATATATTAACAAACAATGCATTTATATGTGTGTAACGAGACTTTATGTTAGAAAGCGTCTGCAATATACAGTTGCGGATGGCTAACGTGGTGAGTGTGGTGCAAAAACATATCAGACAAGTTTAAAAAAAGCAGGTTTAATTTTTATCCATCGTGGTATTACTAAGAAAGCCAGCATATTTATTCTCGAGTATAGTATAATACCATGAAAATAAGACACATGTAACTTAAAAACTGACCCCCATACAAAAAACACAAAAAAAATCTCCCATGGCTTCTAAAAGCATCGTGTATGCTTTGGGCCTATAGTAAAATAAATCCGGGCCACTTGGTATTCAAAGTGTGTGACAGGCCCAAGAGCTACGCAATATAGTGGCAACATTGATCAATTTGTTGATGTTTGCCCCCGGCTGCAAACGTCCTCGGTTAAGAGGTCACGCTTGACCAGGTAGGCTGAAATTTTAGAGCCTACAGCTGTGGGACCAGAAAAGATTCTTGGTAAAAGATTACTAGAGGAATAAGAGTATTGCGTATATGGATGGTGATAGATTTGATATAGTATATACATGGTCTGGTAACGTGATCCGCTAAACATGCTGTGAGAGAAATAATATAATTTAGAATATTAATTTGTTTTTACAATAAGGAAAAGAAATGTAAAGGTAACGGAATTAAAATTATAATATCCTATTTAATTTTAAGATGTTGACCTATTATCACAAATTATTTTCTGAAGGAAACTTCCTAAGATCTTTCAACAATCATTATTTTCAATTAAATACTTCAAAAACCAATTTGTAGCAACAAAAATGAAACCGAATTGCAATAAACAGGCTTAAACAGGCCTCTTTTCTTTCATTCTGAATCTATTAGAGGGAAAACATTAAACGTTTTAATTACCGGATTTAATTATTCCGCCATCACGATTCCCTCTTGAATGTTAAATCAGATCCCGTCGGTAAGTACATTTCTAGTTTATTCTTGACCTTGTCCCAAACAAACACCTAAACAGCCTTCTAATATTGTAAATGACGAAGTATTTGAAGAAGTATCCGCTTGGAAAAATATTTTGCCTGGGCCCATTTGTCTGCAAAGGTCAAACGACCATTCGAGCCAGTTCTAAGTATTTCAATCATTTCTTTAAAGCTTATAACGGGACGGTTCGGCAATGATATTTATCTAAATTTAGTTTTAAATAGGCAAGTTTTGTATGGAAAATATGCGACTGTAAGGTACTTGAACTAAAAATGTACTAGTGGGACTTTTATTTACCGACCCTTGGATGTAAAAATATAGAATCTAGGATGTTGTCCGTTGTAGCTATTTCTACGACGAGCGGTCGAGCAACGCCGTAGAACCTACATATACAATACCTTTATGCAGCTACTAGCTACTATTCATTCGCTTCCATAACGCATATTTACTTATTACGAATATACAACGCAAAATAATGCGCCATTTTGCAACTCGTATACTATGCCGTCATGCAACAACCTCGATGATTTCTGTCGGCCGTCATCACAACGTATGGACTTAATATATCAGTGCGCTGCTGTTGTCGTACCAAGTATTATTTACAACACAAATACGAATATCATACTAGTGCAAAATTATTAGTCTTTTGTAACATAACATCACGCTTTTTATCCCCAAATGGGTAGGCAGAGGTGCAACACCACTTTTCACTATTTATGTTATGAGTCCCATGTAATAGGGGGTGAGCCTATTGTCATATACCGGGCACATTTCCAGACGCCGTGCCACTACTGAGATTTCGTTTTTAAAAACCCAGTAATACCGACCCGGCCAGACCCGGGAATCGAACCGGCCAACGAGGCGGTCAGTCTTTTTTAATTCTATCAGTATCAAAAATAAAATCTTAATCAAGATTTCATGTAACACCGCACTGGCGCTCTATCAGGCACCTCATACTCATTCTGTGAAGTTTTTAGTAGGTAACACTAAATTTCTATTGCTTTTAACCTACGCTTAAGCTTCAACATAAAACTATACACTAAATTAGCAAAAACAAAAAAATCTACGAAATAAATTCTTTTATGTAACATTAAAATAATATTAAAACTTAAACACATTTTAACCCAAAGTAAGTACCACTCGAAATAATCCTACATCCAGCCACTGAAAGGTATACCACGGCACTATTACGCCAGTGCGCAACTACCGCAACTATTAACACAGATTTCTGTGTATCCTTACTTCGGTCCACTAAACACTATCCTTTTAAACCGAACTCAATGGAGGATGTAGTAAAAAGTGTCGATAAACCGTTGCTAATATATTTGAATAGGTCTGTTTACGTCGTGGAGGTAAGT
This sequence comes from Spodoptera picta, assembly GCA_038387885.1. Taxonomy (NCBI): domain Eukaryota; kingdom Metazoa; phylum Arthropoda; class Insecta; order Lepidoptera; family Noctuidae; genus Spodoptera; species Spodoptera picta. The sequence continues at coordinate 1,783,150 of JAZHFQ010000183.1, forward strand.
TTGGAGTTTAGGAGATATAGTGTAGTGTAGTCCCGAAGACTGTCTAGTGTCTACACCTACAGTCGGCTGCGTAATTACAAAATGCTTCTAGACTTTGTTTGAAATTGGAATTGGGTTTTTTTTGTTTTATGAGTCAATGATCATAAAGTAAAAAATAAATTATCCAACAACTTTACATTGATTGACTTTTGTTGGTAAAATTTTAGTAACTAGAATAAAAATTATTTAATAAAAACCGTTTTATCATAAAACTTTTGTTTTGCATTTTTACGAGTAGAGAGGTTTTCTGAGATTACGAGGTTTTCTGAGAGAATCAAGTTTTTCCTTGACATAAAGAACTTGCTTTATATTTAATTTTAGCGAAGCCGTGAAGAGCTTGGCCGGGAATTCGTCGAAATAATCTCAGCGGTTACCAGAGCCCTCTTATTGATTCTAAAACTTACTTGTAAGTAAAACCGAACTAAAGCGTTCGGTAAATAAAAAATGGACCGACCCTTAACTAAAATCTTCAACTCGTTTTCAAACTAATCTATAAAAACCTGAATTAAATTCATGATCCAGACCATGAAAGCAAGGAAATATAATTTCTTTTAACGAAAATTGTAAAGGCGAAAACGGTAGCGAAAGAAATGTGTACAGTTAACCACAAAGCTATAGCATAATCAACTCATTTCCTGAACATAAACAGAATCTCATAACATTGCTCTCAGTAAATACAAGAAAAAATATAGGTCCGCAATTTCTCAAAACAGACATTTCCCTTTTGAACGTTAAACAGGAGTAGAAAAATTAACACAAACTATGAGACGAAATGAGTTAAAAAATAAACACAATACTTCATAAAAAGGTTTTAATTAAAACTGCAATGCTCCTTGGTTGGGACCAAGGCGTGCGCTGGGGCGCAGGCTATATAACCCGGCCGAGTTGTATGCGCTTTACCTCTAGAATTCGGGTGGCGTCGTTTGCGGGGCGAGCTTCCGGTCTTGGTCGGTTTATCTCTGTGTTTTAGCACCTGAGTCCGGATGGGACGGCGACGTAGCCGGGCCTTTGCTAGGGAAACTAGAGGAAACTTTAACGGTATACCTGTTAGTATTTATTTTTGTAGCTCTTAGATAAGGCAGAATACTCATTGTGTAGGTAAAAGAAATTAGGTTCGAACCGTTAGCCCATTATTCGATTTTAATATCTGGGCCAGTGTATTGTTACAATATTCCCACTAGCGTTAGAGTTTTCTTGGAATTTCGTCTGGCTTTTCTGATGTTTTGTTAATATTTAATTTGAATCTGTCATTAATGTCGAAAGCTCCATAGTTTGCAATAACTTTTATTTGGAGCGGTATCGTCTTTTCATGATATTATTGACATGATGACAAAAAGTTAGTCACTGTTATATTTTAAAAATAAAAGCCATAGATGTGTTCGAAGAACCATCAATTACACCAAGATATAGTTATTTCATGAACGACGAAACTCACAAATTGAAAGCAGTCGTCACAAATACCTAGGTACTAATAATAAATAATATGTGTACTTACTTACTAATATGTACTTTCACTAGTGAAAGTACATATACCACTACACACTACGATAATAATCCAGAAGTCCTACACAGAGGGCTTAGTACAAGCTTGTTTCACGTTAAAAGTAATCGAAACGAGTCTGCCTTCTGCGCTCCGATTGGTTAGTTCATTGCAGGCGGCCAATCACAGCGCCGAACGCGTACTCGTTTCGATTACTTTAAACGTGAAACAAACTCGTACTAAGGCCTCAGATATACTCCTTTCATGAAAGTAAAAGTGATAAAACTACATCATACAATTTGACACGAAAGCCTCAACCTACATCTACAATGATTTATGACCATTTACCTTATGTTACCCAATATATAGCTTTGTAAATAAACAATTGGATGGTCACCTAGTACCTACAATTGAGAACGTAAGGGGTCCCACAAGGTTCTTCGTTCATCTTCTAAAAGCTTTCGTCGATACAAAGCATTGACTGAGATTACAAGAAATGCTACAACTGTATATTGTACTGTTGTGACGTCACTTGATCAGGTTGATTAGGTTTCTTAAGGTTTTTAAACCGTATTTTGAGAGGATTTTAAGAAGTTTCTATTGTTTGATTGGGAACATTTAGATGTCTACTACTAAATTTCGTGTAAATTATTATAGTTCAAAGACCCAGACGTTATTGTATCTTTTGTAGCAAAAAATACCTTATTTCTTTTAAATAAAGATTATCCTGAGATCAGCTAAGTTCATTGCGAGAATTTTAATCTACTCGATACAGCAGATGGCACCAAAATTTATGACACAAACGAATTTCGAAGATTAAAATAATAAAAAAAATAATAGCAGTCTTCATTCGATTTTAATTATAAAACGAATTCCATGTTCCATATATGTATTTAAATATGGAAACCGTTAAATATGACAGGAAACTTCTTCGTATAAAATAAAAAATCATTTTTAATTAAAATGTCCGATTAAAAATACTTGCGTTAACTTGTACAACTATTGTTTTAAAAGGGGTTGTTTTCAACTACTTTTTCTAAACTAAGGGGTGAATGGGGTTGTATTGGTGGAAAGGGGTAGAATTCAATTCACCCTGGCCATTGAAAAACCGCTCGAAGGTTTGAACGATCGATCGTTCGCTATAAAAACGTGAGACAGAAATATTTTTTAATGGGAGCCTTTTGTATACGTTTTCAGGTTTATTTTGCTGAGGTACGTCGCACGCGGAGATTTTTATGTAAACTTATTATAATATATACTAGAAATTTCTTGCTTTCTATGGTAATTAACACAAAAAATTAAACATTGCAAAAAAATATCAATAAAGTAGTTATTGCCAAATATGAAAGTGTAAATATATGTTATTTGGTGCTCCATGAATATTTTGGTTTATTTTAGTTAGTTTTTTAAATTTAGTTTTTCATCATATTTGAGTTTAATTGCAAATTAACGTGTAAGTAAATAAAATTACCATTCTTTACACAAGTACAGTGTTTTAATAATTTTATTATAGGAATACACTTAGGAATACTTGATAAAAATAAAAGAAATGGGTTAAAATTAATTTCTATTTAATTATTAACATCTTATATCGAAATATGTACATCTTAAAAATATAGTTTACCAAATTATGTTAAATCTGCAATTTCCAAAGGCATTTCATCAATTTGGGTGGCGTAATACTGTTCGATGTCTCTAAGAATCCTGATGTCATCTGCTTTGGCAAAGTTTACGGCCACACCTTTGCGTCCAAAGCGACCTGTTCTACCGATCCTGTGGATGTATAGCTCTCTGTTTTTCGGCAAGTCGTAGTTGATGGACAGCGATACCTGCTGCACGTCAATACCTCGGGCCCAAACATCAGTTGTAATCAGCACACGGCTGGAAAATAAAGATATTACAAAGTTAATCACATAAACACTTAACAATTATGCACTGAACGCAAGAAAGACACAAAAAGACAATTCAATTCAATTTTGAACCTCAAACTTAGAATATAGTTAACTGGCATAACTACTGTTTTGAGCCGTTTAGGGTCGAAACACTTGGGCCATGGGGTCCCAGTGCACACTCTGTGTTTAAAGATATCGCCCGTAGGCTAATAGACTCTACGCGTGACCAGAGGGCTGGCTTTTTCTTCGGACAGAAAATAAGCATTGCCATTCAACGTGGCAATGCTGCCAGTCTTCTGGGAACGTTCCCCTGTGATAGTGATGCGGACGAATGCTTTGACGCCTAAATTAAGGGTATAATTTATGTTGTATTCTTTTTTTTACTTTCGTTTTATTAAATAGTTTAGTTGAAGTTAATTTTAAGTTGTAAATATATATGTAGTTATTTGTCTATGTTCATCATCGATACTGGCATAACGTCTTAAATATCATTGTAATGTTCAAACTCGTAATTCCATAACAAGTAGACAAAAATCCAAAGGAAACGAATTCAATATCGATATTATAGTAGGTAAGCGTACATACCATTGGCCAGAGCGGAACATCTTCATGATTTCATCTCGTTCTCTTTGCGGCATGTCTCCGTGCATAGAGCATACTGTGAAGTTGGCATCCAACATCTTCTGTGCAAGCCAGTCAACGTTCTTCCTAGTGTTGCAGAACACAACTGATTGATTGATAGTCAAGGTATCGTAGAGATCACAGAGAGTTTCAAATTTCCATTCCTCCTTTTCCACATTGATGAAGAACTCCTTGATTCCTTCCAAAGTTAACTCGTCACTATGAAAACATAATATAAATTAGTATTGGACAAAAATTTTATAAATTTTTTAGCATAAACGAGAAAAGAAATCATGTTCCGATACATACCGTTTAACTAAAATTCGGAGAGGGTTCGTCATGAACTTTGACGTCATTTCCAATACTTCATTAGGCAGTGTTGCAGAAACAAGAACAACTTGTATCGAAGGTGACAGGTACCGGTATATATCATAGATCTGTTTCTTGAAATTATGATTCAAGATTTCGTCAGCTTCATCAAGGACCAGCATTTTGATGGATCGGGTTCTTAATGCTCGTCTCTTCATCATATCTAAAAGTTAACAAAAAATATATAAGTATTTAATTTTTTTACTTAAGACGTGAAGCTGTTGAAACAATCTAAATTAATTTCTATATTTTACTAGCAAATCTTCAGAAACTACAGGGACCGTGTGAGGTGCGGGCGGCGAGAATTATTCTCATTACATTGCCTAACAGATCTTACCCTCACAGAATATGTTGTGGGCATATTTTAGAATAGAAATAAATACAAAATTAAGTTATGTCCAATTAAGATTAGAAATAAATATCACATGAAAAAAAATCCCATTATTAGGAAATCCACTGTTGGTCCAAACGTATTTTTATAGAGGTAATATCATGAAAGAACTTACCAATAACGCGTCCTGGTGTTCCGGATACAACATGCTGCCCATAGCCCAGCTTCTTTATATCTCTATCAAGACTGGTGCCACCAGTACAAGCGTGGCACTGAACATTCATGTAGTCACCCAAAGCAAGTATCACTTTCTGGATCTGAGCGGCCAACTCCCGAGTAGGTGACAGCACCAGGACCTGGGTTTCACGTGTTCTAGTGTCCAAGGACTGCAGGATAGAAATAGATGTGGATGCTGTCTTGCCGGTACCCGAGTGGCCTTGAGCTATCACATCTCTTCCTTTTATGATTGGCAGTATACTCTTCTGCTGAAACACGGATGGCTTCTCGAAACCTAAAAACAATAGATTATGCGTTACCGTGTCTGGACAAATCAACAACTTTAACTTCACAACAATATCTATTTTGATATTTGATTGAGATTTATACATACCATAGTTGTAGATTCCTCGAAGTAAATCACCTTTCAAGCCCATGGAGTCGAAAGTGGGACTTATCCTCACATCTTCACTAGTCTCAAACTGCACTCTAGACATATCTCGACTTTTGATTTTGCGATTAAACGCCACTTTTTTTAAACCCATCGTACTTTATTTGTTTTAAAGTTAAAAAATAATAACGCTTTACGATAACAGACGCACTCACAGCGTAAATTGTATTTTTAACACTAATACTTCACAGAGGAGGTATAGAAATTGTACTGCACCCAAAGGCTCAAGTGAACAGAATGATCACGACCAGCGATACGATGCGCCAAGTGAAGATCACCGGGTACCCCCACCCATCGACCGTCCAATGAGAGTGGACGCCCATTTTATTTTATCACTATCTCTTTCTAACACATTATTAACGAAAAAGAAAAGTCATTTTTAATAATAATAAAGTCGTCATTGTCATGGAACAATGTGAAATATTTACCATGATAGGACCTCTTTCTTTTGTTATTAGTAAACAATTGACATTCTTTTATTTACGAAAAATGTAATTACTTCTAACCAGTGTGGGATTTTTTTGGCGTAGGTGAATATATATAATTATCTCATTATCGTTAAAGGCACTTAGACAAAAATTTGAATTCGTGCAAAAATTCATCAAAGTCATTAACTTAAATTGAGATATCTGGCTAATAGTCAACACCATGGCTATTATAAATCATTTATTTTTGTCACAATTATACAATAATGCAAAATAATTTCTATACAATAAACAAAATCGCTCGCTGTACCACATGTCGCTGTGTGCGTGTATAACAATAGCCAAAGTCGACGCCTTGTGGGAGGAGCTATGCGCAGTCGCACGATCCTAAATCGGCTGGTATCACCTACATTACCGTAATTTTTAATTTTAAGTATTTTTTTTAACCAATAAGAGATAATTAAGCAGTAAAATCTAATCAAAGAAATGAGTAGTAGTGGTCATAAAGCTTTAGTAGGTAGATCTTTAATTTACAAGATTGGATGACAAGAATCGGGACAGTTGTAACAAAACAAAAGCTTATATTTTTTTTTGTTTAATGGTTTATCATTTGGTTTTGGTTTTAAAAGCCGGTCGTTATCTTAAGGCTGTAACTACAACAAAGAACAATAAGATAACGATAAGATTTAACAGAACCAACTATGCCGAACATAAAATACCACGAGTCAAGTCAAGTCTACTTAGCCTCTTTTTCCCACATTTTAATAAACAGTAGGTACAAAGTACATTTTAAACATAACTCTTTCTTTGTCGCTCAGTATCGAAGAGACAAGTTATAATGACGTTAACTAGTCTCCAAGAAACTGCAGAGAATAAGTTAATTTTAAAATACTTTGACAGAATACTTAAAGAGGATCACTGAACTTTTGACTGTGGTAATATATTCATTAGTTTTGTAAACATTATTATGATGTGTAATTAACTTTTTATGTGTTTTAAGTGAGGCTAATGCGAAAGGGTTGAATCCAATAAGCATGTGCTATTTTTTGCTTGGAATATTTGTTTTATTTTTAGCATGTGTCAATTTTTGTTCTCGCAGCTATTGTAGCTTCATTGTGTCGGCAGTGAAATTATTGTTGGTATTTCGTATTAAAATTTCTTCTATTTATTATTATTATCGTAGGTTATTAAAATAGGTGCAATAAGGTAGTTTGAAATATCGTGTGACGTCACAGCGTGCCACATTTTGTAGCACGTTATGATGTAACGACCTCGGGAACTCCTAAACTTAGCGCCATTTTATCTAAGTATTTGAACTTAATACGACAAAATAAAAACATGCGTGTCTAATATTTTTTCATTATCTAACTGACGGACTAATTAGATTTTTAATTTTGATACGCTGGAGACTACCCAATTATCCCTTTATTATATATATATTACCTAACTTGCACGATATTGAGTTGCGCCCTAGTACTCTTACCTTACCTAGTATATCTTCATAACCTAGTTAGTTAATTTAACAAGGTGCAGTAGTCCATGGTTGTATATACGTCGGTATGGATAGAGACCTACCATTAGATTTCCGCACTGCAATAATATAAATAAATAAATAATTAACATGCTAAGTAAACCATGAAATAAAAAAACTAATCGTCGTCTCAAAAAACAAGTTTTGAAATCTTTAAGCATTTAAGAAAAGTTCAAGCAAAAGTCGAGCGATTTGTTAACCAATACAAAACATCTAGTTCTGACTAGTCATCACTATAATTAATGCTAATTTTCACAACAACTACGAGACTACAAAATCTTCAAAATGAAAAAAACCTCTAAACATTCTGAACAGTCATTACGCTTTCAATTTACTTTTCTATTACAAATTTCTGTTAATACAAACACTGATTTCTTGATAACATTTCTGAATAAATAGTTTTAGGTACACAGATTGTTTTTGGTTCGATTCCCGGGTAGGGTATTACTGGGATTTAAAAAAAATCCCAGTCTGTTAATGTGCCCGGTATATGGCATACGCTCGATTTTCGATGTTCCATGAATATTTTTTTTATTTTAGTTTGTATTTACCTATATTTAGTTTTTCATCATAGTTGAGTGGAATTGAATTGAATTTACACAAGTATAGTGTTTCAATAATTTTATTATAGGAATACAGTTAGGACTACTTCATAAAAATAAAAGAAATGGGTTAAAATTAATTTCTATTTAATTATTAACATCATATATCAAAATTTGTACATCTTAAAAATATAGTTTACCAAATTATGTTAAATCTGCAATTTCCAAAGGCATTTCATCAATTTGGGTGGCGTAATACTGTTCGATGTCTCTAAGAATCCTGATGTCATCTGCTTTGGCAAAGTTTACGGCCACACCTTTACGTCCAAAGCGACCTGTTCTACCGATCCTGTGGATGTACAGCTCTCTGTTGTTCGGCAAGTCGTAGTTGATGGACAGCGATACCTGTTGCACGTCAATACCTCGGGCCCAAACATCTGTTGTAATCAGCACACGACTGGAAAGGATGTTACAAAGTTAGTCACATAAACACTTAACAATTATGTAGTGAACGCATGAAGAAAATATAAATAAGACAATTCAACTCAATTTTGAACCTCAAACTTTAGTTAACTGGCATAACGACTTAGTTGCAAATATCATTATAATGTTCAAACTCGTAATTCCATAACAAGTAGACAAAAATCCAAAGGAAACGAATTCAATATCGATATTATAGTAGGTAAGCGTACATACCATTGGCCAGAGCGGAACATCTTCATGATTTCATCTCGTTCTCTTTGCGGCATGTCTCCGTGAATGGAGCATACTGTGAAGTTGGCATCCAACATCTTCTGTGCAAGCCAGTCAACCTTCTTCCTAGTGTTGCAGAACACAACTGATTGATTGATAGTCAAGGTATCGTAGAGATCACAGAGAGTTTCAAATTTCCATTCCTCCTTTTCCACATTGATGAAGAACTCCTTGATTCCTTCCAAAGTTAACTCGTCACTATGAAAATATAATATAAATTAGTATTGGACAAAAATTTTATAAATTTTTTAGCATAAACGAGAAAAGAAATCATGTTCCGATACATACCGTTTAACTAAAATTCGGAGAGGGTTCGTCATGAACTTTGACGTCATTTCCAATACTTCATTAGGCAGTGTTGCAGAAACAAGAACAACTTGTATCGAAGGTGACAGGTACCGGTATATATCATAGATCTGTTTCTTGAAATTATGATTCAAGATTTCGTCAGCTTCATCAAGGACCAGCATTTTGATGGATCGGGTTCTTAATGCTCGTCTCTTAATCATATCTAAAAGTTAACAAAAAATATATAAGTATTTAATTTTTTTACTTAAGACGTGAAGCTGTTGAAACAATCTAAATTAATTTCTATATTTTACTAGCAAATCTTCAGAAACTACAGGGACCGTGTGAGGTGCGGGCGGCGAGAATTATTCTCATTACATTGCCTAACAGTTCTTACCCTCACAGAATATGTTGTGGGCATATTTTAGAATAGAAATAAATACAAAATTAAGTTATGTCCAATTAAGATTAGAAATAAATATCACATGAAAAAAAATCCCATTATTAGGAAATCCACTGTTGGTCCAAACGTATTTTTATAGAGGTAATATCATGAAAGAACTTACCAATAACGCGTCCTGGTGTTCCGGATACAACATGCTGCCCATAGCCCAGCTTCTTTATATCTCTATCAAGACTGGTGCCACCAGTACAAGCGTGGCACTGAACATTCATGTAGTCACCCAAAGCAAGTATCACTTTCTGGATCTGAGCGGCCAACTCCCGAGTAGGTGACAGCACCAGGACCTGGGTTTCACGTGTTCTAGTGTCCAAGGACTGCAGGATAGAAATAGATGTGGATGCTGTCTTGCCGGTACCCGAGTGGCCTTGAGCTATCACATCTCTTCCTTTTATGATTGGCAGTATACTCTTCTGCTGAAACACGGATGGCTTCTCGAAACCTAAAAACAATAGATTATGCGTTACCGTGTCTGGACAAATCAACAACTTTAACTTCACAACAATATCTATTTTGATATTTGATTGAGATTTATACATACCATAGTTGTAGATTCCTCGAAGTAAATCACCTTTCAAGCCCATGGAGTCGAAAGTGGGACTTATCCTCACATCTTCACTAGTCTCAAACTGCACTCTAGACATATCTCGACTTTTGATTTTGCGATTAAACGCCACTTTTTTTAAACCCATCGTACTTTATTTGTTTTAAAGTTAAAAAATAATAACGCTTTACGATAACAGACGCACTCACAGCGTAAATTGTATTTTTAACACTAATACTTCACAGAGGAGGTATAGAAATTGTACTGCACCCAAAGGCTCAAGTGAACAGAATGATCACGACCAGCGATACGATGCGCCAAGTGAAGATCACCGGGTACCCCCACCCATCGACCGTCCAATGAGAGTGGACGCCCATTTTATTTTATCACTATCTCTTTCTAACACATTATTAACGAAAAAGAAAAGTCATTTTTAATAATAATAAAGTCGTCATTGTCATGGAACAATGTGAAATATTTACCATGATAGGACCTCTTTCTTTTGTTATTAGGAAACAATTGACATTCTTTTATTTACGAAAAATGTAATTACTTCTAACCAGTGTGGGATTTTTTTGGCGTAGGTGAATATATATAATTATCTCATTATCGTTAAAGGCACTTAGACAAAAATTTGAATTCGTGCAAAAATTCATCAAAGTCATTAACTTAAATTGAGATATCTGGCTAATAGTCAACACCATGGCTATTATAAATCATTTATTTTTGTCACAATTATACAATAATGCAAAATAATTTCTATACAATAAACAAAATCGCTCGCTGTACCACATGTCGCTGTGTGCGTGTATAACAATAGCCAAAGTCGACGCCTTGTGGGAGGAGCTATGCGCAGTCGCACGATCCTAAATCGGCTGGTATCACCTACATTACCGTAATTTTTAATTTTAAGTATTTTTTTTAACCAATAAGAGATAATTAAGCAGTAAAATCTAATCAAAGAAATGAGTAGTAGTGGTCATAAAGCTTTAGTAGGTAGATCTTTAATTTACAAGATTGGATGACAAGAATCGGGACAGTTGTAACAAAACAAAAGCTTATATTTTTTTTGTTTAATGGTTTATCATTTGGTTTTGGTTTTAAAAGCCGGTCGTTATCTTAAGGCTGTAACTACAACAAAGAACAATAAGATAACGATAAGATTTAACAGAACCAACTATGCCGAACATAAAATACCACGAGTCAAGTCTACTTAGCCTCTTTTTCCCACATTTTAATAAACAGTAGGTACAAAGTACATTTTAAACATAACTCTTTCTTTGTCGCTCAGTATCGAAGAGACAAGTTATAATGACGTTAACTAGTCTCCAAGAAACTGCAGAGAATAAGTTAATTTTAAAATACTTTGACAGAATACTTAAAGAGGATCACTGAACTTTTGACTGTGGTAATATATTCATTAGTTTTGTAAACATTATTATGATGTGTAATTAACTTTTTATGTGTTTTAAGTGAGGCTAATGCGAAAGGGTTGAATCCAATAAGCATGTGCTATTTTTTGCTTGGAATATTTGTTTTATTTTTAGCATGTGTCAATTTTTGTTCTCGCAGCTATTGTAGCTTCATTGTGTCGGCAGTGAAATTATTGTTGGTATTTCGTATTAAAATTTCTTCTATTTATTATTATTATCGTAGGTTATTAAAATAGGTGCAATAAGGTAGTTTGAAATATCGTGTGACGTCACAGCGTGCCACATTTTGTAGCACGTTATGATGTAACGACCTCGGGAACTCCTAAACTTAGCGCCATTTTATCTAAGTATTTGAACTTAATACGACAAAATAAAAACATGCGTGTCTAATATTTTTTCATTATCTAACTGACGGACTAATTAGATTTTTAATTTTGATACGCTGGAGACTACCCAATTATCCCTTTATTATATATATATTACCTAACTTGCACGATATTGAGTTGCGGCCTAGTACTCTTACCTTACCTAGTATATCTTCATAACCTAGTTAGTTAATTTAACAAGGTGCAGTAGTCCATGGTTGTATATACGTCGGTATGGATAGAGACCTACCATTAGATTTCCGCACTGCAATAATATAAATAAATAAATAATTAACATGCTAAGTAAACCATGAAATAAAAAAACTAATCGTCGTCTCAAAAAACAAGTTTTGAAATCTTTAAGCATTTAAGAAAAGTTCAAGCAAAAGTCGAGCGATTTGTTAACCAATACAAAACATCTAGTTCTGACTAGTCATCACTATAATTAATGCTAATTTTCACAACAACTACGAGACTACAAAATCTTCAAAATGAAAAAAACCTCTAAACATTCTGAACAGTCATTACGCTTTCAATTTACTTTTCTATTACAAATTTCTGTTAATACAAACACTGATTTCTTGATAACATTTCTGAATAAATAGTTTTAGGTACACAGATTGTTTTTGGTTCGATTCCCGGGTAGGGTATTACTGGGATTTAAAAAAAAATCCCAGTCTGTTAATGTGCCCGGTATATGGCATACGCTCGATTTTCGATGTTCCATGAATATTTTTTTTATTTTAGTTTGTATTTACCTATATTTAGTTTTTCATCATAGTTGAGTGGAATTGAATTGAATTTACACAAGTATAGTGTTTCAATAATTTTATTATAGGAATACAGTTAGGACTACTTCATAAAAATAAAAGAAATGGGTTAAAATTAATTTCTATTTAATTATTAACATCATATATCAAAATTTGTACATCTTAAAAATATAGTTTACCAAATTATGTTAAATCTGCAATTTCCAAAGGCATTTCATCAATTTGGGTGGCGTAATACTGTTCGATGTCTCTAAGAATCCTGATGTCATCTGCTTTGGCAAAGTTTACGGCCACACCTTTACGTCCAAAGCGACCTGTTCTACCGATCCTGTGGATGTACAGCTCTCTGTTGTTCGGCAAGTCGTAGTTGATGGACAGCGATACCTGTTGCACGTCAATACCTCGGGCCCAAACATCTGTTGTAATCAGCACACGACTGGAAAGGATGTTACAAAGTTAGTCACATAAACACTTAACAATTATGTACTGAACGCATGAAGAAAATATAAATAAGACAATTCAACTCAATTTTGAACCTCAAACTTTAGTTAACTGGCATAACGACTTAGTTGCAAATATCATTATAATGTTCAAACTCGTAATTCCATAACAAGTAGACAAAAATCCAAAGGAAACGAATTCAATATCGATATTATAGTAGGTAAGCGTACATACCATTGGCCAGAGCGGAACATCTTCATGATTTCATCTCGTTCTCTTTGCGGCATGTCTCCGTGAATGGAGCATACTGTGAAGTTGGCATCCAACATCTTCTGTGCAAGCCAGTCAACCTTCTTCCTAGTGTTGCAGAACACAACTGATTGATTGATAGTCAAGGTATCGTAGAGATCACAGAGAGTTTCAAATTTCCATTCCTCCTTTTCCACATTGATGAAGAACTCCTTGATTCCTTCCAAAGTTAACTCGTCACTATGAAAATATAATATAAATTAGTATTGGACAAAAATTTTATAAATTTTTTAGCATAAACGAGAAAAGAAATCATGTTCCGATACATACCGTTTAACTAAAATTCGGAGAGGGTTCGTCATGAACTTTGACGTCATTTCCAATACTTCATTAGGCAGTGTTGCAGAAACAAGAACAACTTGTATCGAAGGTGACAGGTACCGGTATATATCATAGATCTGTTTCTTGAAATTATGATTCAAGATTTCGTCAGCTTCATCAAGGACCAGCATTTTGATGGATCGGGTTCTTAATGCTCGTCTCTTAATCATATCTAAAAGTTAACAAAAAATATATAAGTATTTAATTTTTTTACTTAAGACGTGAAGCTGTTGAAACAATCTAAATTAATTTCTATATTTTACTAGCAAATCTTCAGAAACTACAGGGACCGTGTGAGGTGCGGGCGGCGAGAATTATTCTCATTACATTGCCTAACAGTTCTTACCCTCACAGAATATGTTGTGGGCATATTTTAGAATAGAAATAAATACAAAATTAAGTTATGTCCAATTAAGATTAGAAATAAATATCACATGAAAAAAAATCCCATTATTAGGAAATCCACTGTTGGTCCAAACGTATTTTTATAGAGGTAATATCATGAAAGAACTTACCAATAACGCGTCCTGGTGTTCCGGATACAACATGCTGCCCATAGCCCAGCTTCTTTATATCTCTATCAAGACTGGTGCCACCAGTACAAGCGTGGCACTGAACATTCATGTAGTCACCCAAAGCAAGTATCACTTTCTGGATCTGAGCGGCCAACTCCCGAGTAGGTGACAGCACCAGGACCTGGGTTTCACGTGTTCTAGTGTCCAAGGACTGCAGGATAGAAATAGATGTGGATGCTGTCTTGCCGGTACCCGAGTGGCCTTGAGCTATCACATCTCTTCCTTTTATGATTGGCAGTATACTCTTCTGCTGAAACACGGATGGCTTCTCGAAACCTAAAAACAATAGATTATGCGTTACCGTGTCTGGACAAATCAACAACTTTAACTTCACAACAATATCTATTTTGATATTTGATTGAGATTTATACATACCATAGTTGTAGATTCCTCGAAGTAAATCACCTTTCAAGCCCATGGAGTCGAAAGTGGGACTTATCCTCACATCTTCACTAGTCTCAAACTGCACTCTAGACATATCTCGACTTTTGATTTTGCGATTAAACGCCACTTTTTTTAAACCCATCGTACTTTATTTGTTTTAAAGTTAAAAAATAATAACGCTTTACGATAACAGACGCACTCACAGCGTAAATTGTATTTTTAACACTAATACTTCACAGAGGAGGTATAGAAATTGTACTGCACCCAAAGGCTCAAGTGAACAGAATGATCACGACCAGCGATACGATGCGCCAAGTGAAGATCACCGGGTACCCCCACCCATCGACCGTCCAATGAGAGTGGACGCCCATTTTATTTTATCACTATCTCTTTCTAACACATTATTAACGAAAAAGAAAAGTCATTTTTAATAATAATAAAGTCGTCATTGTCATGGAACAATGTGAAATATTTACCATGATAGGACCTCTTTCTTTTGTTATTAGTAAACAATTGACATTCTTTTATTTACGAAAAATGTAATTACTTCTAACCAGTGTGGGATTTTTTTGGCGTAGGTGAATATATATAATTATCTCATTATCGTTAAAGGCACTTAGACAAAAATTTGAATTCGTGCAAAAATTCATCAAAGTCATTAACTTAAATTGAGATATCTGGCTAATAGTCAACACCATGGCTATTATAAATCATTTATTTTTGTCACAATTATACAATAATGCAAAATAATTTCTATACAATAAACAAAATCGCTCGCTGTACCACATGTCGCTGTGTGCGTGTATAACAATAGCCAAAGTCGACGCCTTGTGGGAGGAGCTATGCGCAGTCGCACGATCCTAAATCGGCTGGTATCACCTACATTACCGTAATTTTTAATTTTAAGTATTTTTTTTAACCAATAAGAGATAATTAAGCAGTAAAATCTAATCAAAGAAATGAGTAGTAGTGGTCATAAAGCTTTAGTAGGTAGATCTTTAATTTACAAGATTGGATGACAAGAATCGGGACAGTTGTAACAAAACAAAAGCTTATATTTTTTTTTGTTTAATGGTTTATCATTTGGTTTTGGTTTTAAAAGCCGGTCGTTATCTTAAGGCTGTAACTACAACAAAGAACAATAAGATAACGATAAGATTTAACAGAACCAACTATGCCGAACATAAAATACCACGAGTCAAGTCTACTTAGCCTCTTTTTCCCACATTTTAATAAACAGTAGGTACAAAGTACATTTTAAACATAACTCTTTCTTTGTCGCTCAGTATCGAAGAGACAAGTTATAATGACGTTAACTAGTCTCCAAGAAACTGCAGAGAATAAGTTAATTTTAAAATACTTTGACAGAATACTTAAAGAGGATCACTGAACTTTTGACTGTGGTAATATATTCATTAGTTTTGTAAACATTATTATGATGTGTAATTAACTTTTTATGTGTTTTAAGTGAGGCTAATGCGAAAGGGTTGAATCCAATAAGCATGTGCTATTTTTTGCTTGGAATATTTGTTTTATTTTTAGCATGTGTCAATTTTTGTTCTCGCAGCTATTGTAGCTTCATTGTGTCGGCAGTGAAATTATTGTTGGTATTTCGTATTAAAATTTCTTCTATTTATTATTATTATCGTAGGTTATTAAAATAGGTGCAATAAGGTAGTTTGAAATATCGTGTGACGTCACAGCGTGCCACATTTTGTAGCACGTTATGATGTAACGACCTCGGGAACTCCTAAACTTAGCGCCATTTTATCTAAGTATTTGAACTTAATACGACAAAATAAAAACATGCGTGTCTAATATTTTTTCATTATCTAACTGACGGACTAATTAGATTTTTAATTTTGATACGCTGGAGACTACCCAATTATCCCTTTATTATATATATATTACCTAACTTGCACGATATTGAGTTGCGGCCTAGTACTCTTACCTTACCTAGTATATCTTCATAACCTAGTTAGTTAATTTAACAAGGTGCAGTAGTCCATGGTTGTATATACGTCGGTATGGATAGAGACCTACCATTAGATTTCCGCACTGCAATAATATAAATAAATAAATAATTAACATGCTAAGTAAACCATGAAATAAAAAAACTAATCGTCGTCTCAAAAAACAAATTTTGAAATCTTTAAGCATTTAAGAAAAGTTCAAGCAAAAGTCGAGCGATTTGTTAACCAATACAAAACATCTAGTTCTGACTAGTCATCACTATAATTAATGCTAATTTTCACAACAACTACGAGACTACAAAATCTTCAAAATGAAAAAAACCTCTAAACATTCTGAACAGTCATTACGCTTTCAATTTACTTTTCTATTACAAATTTCTGTTAATACAAACACTGATTTCTTGATAACATTTCTGAATAAATAGTTTTAGGTACACAGATTGTTTTTGGTTCGATTCCCGGGTAGGGTATTACTGGGATTTAAAAAAAAATCCCAGTCTGTTAATGTGCCCGGTATATGGCATACGCTCGATTTTCGATGTTCCATGAATATTTTTTTTATTTTAGTTTGTATTTACCTATATTTAGTTTTTCATCATAGTTGAGTGGAATTGAATTGAATTTACACAAGTATAGTGTTTCAATAATTTTATTATAGGAATACAGTTAGGACTACTTCATAAAAATAAAAGAAATGGGTTAAAATTAATTTCTATTTAATTATTAACATCATATATCAAAATTTGTACATCTTAAAAATATAGTTTACCAAATTATGTTAAATCTGCAATTTCCAAAGGCATTTCATCAATTTGGGTGGCGTAATACTGTTCGATGTCTCTAAGAATCCTGATGTCATCTGCTTTGGCAAAGTTTACGGCCACACCTTTGCGTCCAAAGCGACCTGTTCTACCGATCCTGTGGATGTACAGCTCTCTGTTGTTCGGCAAGTCGTAGTTAATGGACAGCGATACCTGTTGCACGTCAATACCTCGGGCCCAAACATCTGTTGTAATCAGCACACGACTGGAAAGGATGTTACAAAGTTAGTCACATAAACACTTAACAATTATGTAGTGAACGCATGAAGAAAATATAAATAAGACAATTCAACTCAATTTTGAACCTCAAACTTTAGTTAACTGGCATAACGACTTAGTTGCAAATATCATTATAATGTTCAAACTCGTAATTCCATAACAAGTAGACAAAAATCCAAAGGAAACGAATTCAATATCGATATTATAGTAGGTAAGCGTACATACCATTGGCCAGAGCGGAACATCTTCATGATTTCATCTCGTTCTCTTTGCGGCATGTCTCCGTGAATGGAGCATACTGTGAAGTTGGCATCCAACATCTTCTGTGCAAGCCAGTCAACCTTCTTCCTAGTGTTGCAGAACACAACTGATTGATTGATAGTCAAGGTATCGTAGAGATCACAGAGAGTTTCAAATTTCCATTCCTTCTTTTCCACATTGATGAAGAACTCCTTGATTCCTTCCAAAGTTAACTCGTCACTATGAAAATATAATATAAATTAGTATTGGACAAAAATTTTATAAATTTTTTAGCATAAACGAGAAAAGAAATCATGTTCCGATACATACCGTTTAACTAAAATTCGGAGAGGGTTCGTCATGAACTTTGACGTCATTTCCAATACTTCATTAGGCAGTGTTGCAGAAACAAGAACAACTTGTATCGAAGGTGACAGGTACCGGTATATATCATAGATCTGTTTCTTGAAATTATGATTCAAGATTTCGTCAGCTTCATCAAGGACCAGCATTTTGATGGATCGGGTTCTTAATGCTCGTCTCTTAATCATATCTAAAAGTTAACAAAAAATATATAAGTATTTAATTTTTTTACTTAAGACGTGAAGCTGTTGAAACAATCTAAATTAATTTCTATATTTTACTAGCAAATCTTCAGAAACTACAGGGACCGTGTGAGGTGCGGGCGGCGAGAATTATTCTCATTACATTGCCTAACAGTTCTTACCCTCACAGAATATGTTGTGGGCATATTTTAGAATAGAAATAAATACAATAAAAAAAAATCCCATTATTAGGAAATCCACTGTTGGTCCAAACGTATTTTTATAGAGGTAATATCATGAAAGAACTTACCAATAACGCGTCCTGGTGTTCCGGATACAACATGCTGCCCATAGCCCAGCTTCTTTATATCTCTATCAAGACTGGTGCCACCAGTACAAGCGTGGCACTGAACAGTCATGTAGTCACCCAAAGCAAGTATCACTTTCTGGATCTGAGCGGCCAACTCCCGAGTAGGTGACAGCACCAGGACCTGGGTTTCACGTGTTCTAGTGTCCAAGGACTGCAGGATAGAAATAGATGTGGATGCTGTCTTGCCGGTACCCGAGTGGCCTTGAGCTATCACATCTCTTCCTTTTATGATTGGCAGTATACTCTTCTGCTGAAACACGGATGGCTTCTCGAAACCTAAAAACAATAGATTATGCGTTACCGTGTCTGGACAAATCAACAACTTTAACTTCACAACAATATCTATTTTGATATTTGATTGAGATTTATACATACCATAGTTGTAGATTCCTCGAAGTAAATCACCTTTCAAGCCCATGGAGTCGAAAGTGGGACTTATCCTCACATCTTCACTAGTCTCAAACTGCACTCTAGACATATCTCGACTTTTGATTTTGCGATTAAACGCCACTTTTTTTAAACCCATCGTACTTTATTTGTTTTAAAGTTAAAAAATAATAACGCTTTACGATAACAGACGCACTCACAGCGTAAATTGTATTTTTAACACTAATACTTCACAGAGGAGGTATAGAAATTGTACTGCACCCAAAGGCTCAAGTGAACAGAATGATCACGACCAGCGATACGATGCGCCAAGTGAAGATCACCGGGTACCCCCACCCATCGACCGTCCAATGAGAGTGGACGCCCATTTTATTTTATCACTATCTCTTTCTAACACATTATTAACGAAAAAGAAAAGTCATTTTTAATAATAATAAAGTCGTCATTGTCATGGAACAATGTGAAATATTTACCATGATAGGACCTCTTTCTTTTGTTATTAGTAAACAATTGACATTCTTTTATTTACGAAAAATGTAATTACTTCTAACCAGTGTGGGATTTTTTTGGCGTAGGTGAATATATATAATTATCTCATTATCGTTAAAGGCACTTAGACAAAAATTTGAATTCGTGCAAAAATTCATCAAAGTCATTAACTTAAATTGAGATATCTGGCTAATAGTCAACACCATGGCTATTATAAATCATTTATTTTTGTCACAATTATACAATAATGCAAAATAATTTCTATACAATAAACAAAATCGCTCGCTGTACCACATGTCGCTGTGTGCGTGTATAACAATAGCCAAAGTCGACGCCTTGTGGGAGGAGCTATGCGCAGTCGCACGATCCTAAATCGGCTGGTATCACCTACATTACCGTAATTTTTAATTTTAAGTATTTTTTTTAACCAATAAGAGATAATTAAGCAGTAAAATCTAATCAAAGAAATGAGTAGTAGTGGTCATAAAGCTTTAGTAGGTAGATCTTTAATTTACAAGATTGGATGACAAGAATCGGGACAGTTGTAACAAAACAAAAGCTTATATTTTTTTTTGTTTAATGGTTTATCATTTGGTTTTGGTTTTAAAAGCCGGTCGTTATCTTAAGGCTGTAACTACAACAAAGAACAATAAGATAACGATAAGATTTAACAGAACCAACTATGCCGAACATAAAATACCACGAGTCAAGTCTACTTAGCCTCTTTTTCCCACATTTTAATAAACAGTAGGTACAAAGTACATTTTAAACATAACTCTTTCTTTGTCGCTCAGTATCGAAGAGACAAGTTATAATGACGTTAACTAGTCTCCAAGAAACTGCAGAGAATAAGTTAATTTTAAAATACTTTGACAGAATACTTAAAGAGGATCACTGAACTTTTGACTGTGGTAATATATTCATTAGTTTTGTAAACATTATTATGATGTGTAATTAACTTTTTATGTGTTTTAAGTGAGGCTAATGCGAAAGGGTTGAATCCAATAAGCATGTGCTATTTTTTGCTTGGAATATTTGTTTTATTTTTAGCATGTGTCAATTTTTGTTCTCGCAGCTATTGTAGCTTCATTGTGTCGGCAGTGAAATTATTGCTGGTATTTCGTATTAAAATTTCTTCTATTTATTATTATTATCGTAGGTTATTAAAATAGGTGCAATAAGGTAGTTTGAAATATCGTGTGACGTCACAGCGTGCCACATTTTGTAGCACGTTATGATGTAACGACCTCGGGAACTCCTAAACTTAGCGCCATTTTATCTAAGTATTTGAACTTAATACGACAAAATAAAAACATGCGTGTCTAATATTTTTTCATTATCTAACTGACGGACTAATTAGATTTTTAATTTTGATACGCTGGAGACTACCCAATTATCCCTTTATTATATATATATTACCTAACTTGCACGATATTGAGTTGCGGCGTAGTACTCTTACCTTACCTAGTATATCTTCATAACCTAGTTAGTTAATTTAACAAGGTGCAGTAGTCCATGGTTGTATATACGTCGGTATGGATAGAGACCTACCATTAGATTTCCGCACTGCAATAATATAAATAAATAAATAATTAACATGCTAAGTAAACCATGAAATAAAAAAACTAATCGTCGTCTCAAAAAACAAGTTTTGAAATCTTTAAGCATTTAAGAAAAGTTCAAGCAAAAGTCGAGCGATTTGTTAACCAATACAAAACATCTAGTTCTGACTAGTCATCACTATAATTAATGCTAATTTTCACAACAACTACGAGACTACAAAATCTTCAAAATGAAAAAAACCTCTAAAAATTCTGAACAGTCATTACGCTTTCAATTTACTTTTCTATTACAAATTTCTGTTAATACAAACACTGATTTCTTGATAACATTTCTGAATAAATAGTTTTAGGTACACAGATTGTTTTTGGTTCGATTCCCGGGTAGGGTATTACTGGGATTTAAAAAAAAATCCCAGTCTGTTAATGTGCCCGGTATATGGCATACGCTCGATTTTCGATGTTCCATGAATATTTTTTTTATTTTAGTTTGTATTTACCTATATTTAGTTTTTCATCATAGTTGAGTGGAATTGAATTGAATTTACACAAGTATAGTGTTTCAATAATTTTATTATAGGAATACAGTTAGGACTACTTCATAAAAATAAAAGAAATGGGTTAAAATTAATTTCTATTTAATTATTAACATCATATATCAAAATTTGTACATCTTAAAAATATAGTTTACCAAATTATGTTAAATCTGCAATTTCCAAAGGCATTTCATCAATTTGGGTGGCGTAATACTGTTCGATGTCTCTAAGAATCCTGATGTCATCTGCTTTGGCAAAGTTTACGGCCACACCTTTGCGTCCAAAGCGACCTGTTCTACCGATCCTGTGGATGTACAGCTCTCTGTTGTTCGGCAAGTCGTAGTTGATGGACAGCGATACCTGTTGCACGTCAATACCTCGGGCCCAAACATCTGTTGTAATCAGCACACGACTGGAAAGGATGTTACAAAGTTAGTCACATAAACACTTAACAATTATGTAGTGAACGCATGAAGAAAATATAAATAAGACAATTCAACTCAATTTTGAACCTCAAACTTTAGTTAACTGGCATAACGACTTAGTTGCACATATCATTATAATGTTCAAACTCGTAATTCCATAACAAGTAGACAAAAATCCAAAGGAAACGAATTCAATATCGATATTATAGTAGGTAAGCGTAGGGGAGACCCTTGTACCATGGGACACTTTTCTTCAAATGTCCATAATTTAAGATCAGATTGATCAATGACCATGAATGTTGAAATTTTTATCAACTAGCCTATAAGATCACAATATTATGAAGCAACAAACGACTTACTACGCTTTATTTATAAAAAAATGGCATTTAATTATTTCAGAAAATTTGTCCCAAGGTACAATCATGGTTCGTACCTTGGGACACTAATATTTGTACCTTGGGACACATTTTTGTGAAAATGAACTGTCGACAGATTAATTTGTTTCCATCATCTGACATAAATGTTATATATCTCGATAATTTAGGTATTAATGGGCAGCTGTTAAAGTCGTTTAAAACACTGAAAATATAAGAAAAATTATCATATAATCACTTTTTATTAGATAATCAGTTAAAAAACCATAATAACAAAAGTTGTTCGTTAAACATTACTACTGCTTATTTTTAGACTTAAGGCCGCATTTCTGACAGTAATTATCAAAACAGGTGCAATCTTCGTGTACCCATAGTTGACAGGTGACGCACTGAATCCAGTCTTCTGTGCTCGAAGTAGTGAAATAATTTTCACCGCACCCTACACAATTGTTTTCCTCTTGAGCGTCATCACATGAATCATCACTATCTAAGATAAGTTCAATTTCATCCTCAGAACTACTAACTTCAACTTTTTTCTTAAAAAATCGCTTTTTGACAGATTTTGTTTTTTCTTTCACATCTTTCTTTCTTTTTTTAGCAGCTAAAAGCTCCAACTCCTGTTTTTCAGGAGTATCGGTTAAGACTCTTGTTTTGCCTTTTCTGTTTCTATTAGTTTTGTTCTTACGTGGTGGGGCTTTTGGAAAAGGACGAATGACTTCAGGGGACATTAGGATATGTTTGCCTGTTTCTAAAATTCCAGTGGATGTAGATGGAGCTGGAGATTCTATAACTACTTGGTTATTGTCAGTTTGTTCTTCAATATTGACAGATTGTGATAGTCCAGGTAAAGCAATATTTGGTTGTGTATCAGCCATATCCAAAGTGTTGTGCGCATCGGAGTCAGGAACTTCATAAGGCCTATCAGTAACATATGAGCTCAAGAACTCATCTTCACCAAAAATATTATCATTTAATGGCCATATGCCTGCAACTTTAAATCCATTTTGAATGTTAGTGGGAGTAAAAGCTAATGGGAAAGCAATGCCAAAACATTCAGCGATATTATATATAGTAAGGGGAGTTCCAGGATGTTGCAGAAGCCAATCGTTGCAAGCTTTGTTGTAATATTTTTTTAAAGGTCCAAACACGGTCCTGTCTAAAGGCTGTAACTTATGACTGGTGTGAGGAGGGAATGTAAACATTACTATACCATTTTTCTTGGCCAATTCTATAATTTTGATCGACATGTGACTTTCGTGATTGTCTAGTATCAGGAGCACTTTATTGTCATTAGTGGGTCTAACATGTTTAATGAAATGGTTTAAAAAATCTTCAAATTTATCGCTATTCGACCAGCCACTAGGTGTTGCAAGCCCCAAAGTCTCAGGAGGTGCACCATTAATCATGTGGTTTTTAAAATGCACTCTAGGAAAAATCATGCAAGGAGGACCAGAATTCCCAAGCGCATTCACGCATGCAATAATAGTGATATTATTACCTCTCTCTGCGGATGTAATATTCCCCACTTGTTTTATCCCTTTCGACGCTAAAACTTTCATTGGTGTGTGAACTGTGGATAATCCGGATTCATCTACATTATAGATTCTTTCACTTGTAAAATTGTATTTCGAAAGCAATCCCTTGTATTTATCAAAAAACAAATTCACATTAACCTTATTAAAAGCAGTAGCACGTGCTAAGCTAGTTGCTTCTGGTTTTCGCAAACTTAGACTTTGATGCCGTTTCATAAAATATTCATAAAATGTCTTACCAGCTTTTTTATTTATGTCCCAAGCACTTGGATATGTTTTTTTCAAAATTACTGCATATTCAAATGCTAATTTTAAGAAGTCATCTTTGCATATCCCATAGTGAAACTTGGATGCCTTTAAACAATATTTTACCAATTGCTCTTCTTCTTCATCACTAAATACTCTTTTGACATCATTCTGAGGCTGATAGACGACCTCAACGTTTTCTTTTTCTTTGTTTATCTTCACGTAACGGCCTATTAAAGATTTTGAAACATGGAATTCTTCAGCAGCTTTCCGAATAGATAAACGTTTTTGAATGACCATTTCGATTGCTTTTTTTACATTTTCTTCACTTGGTTTTGGCCGGGTGACTTTATTTTTACTTCGTGGCATCTAGAAATATAATAACAAACATTAAAATGTAAAATTAAAATAAATTATTTATAAAAAGCAACGCCTTGTACCTTGGGACAGTCCCAAGGTACAAAAAATTCGCTGTCCCGAGGTACAAATTTCAATTGTTCAAAACAAAGTGTGGTTATAATTTATAAATCACAGAAATCTATTGTAATGAAATAAAATAAGTGATTGTAAATATAAATAACAACTAATTGTATCATAATGAAACGGCTTACCTCTAAATATTTCGATTTTAACACAGATTCAAGTGGATTTAAAAAAAAAATCGGGCGAAAAAATCACACTGCATATCACAAATAAACAACGACGCAAAATGGCCGACTTTCCTTGTTGCATCCTGAATATTTATGTGAAATGGTTACTAGATGTCGCTAGTTACCCTTTCTAGATGCAATATTTCTGGTTCAATGAGCATGTCCCAAGGTACAAGGTGTCCCAAGGTACAAGGATCTCCCCTACATACCATTGGCCAGAGCGGAACATCTTCATGATTTCATCTCGTTCTCTTTGCGGCATGTCTCCGTGAATGGAGCATACTGTGAAGTTGGCATCCAACATCTTCTGTGCAAGCCAGTCAACCTTCTTCCTAGTGTTGCAGAACACAACTGATTGATTGATAGTCAAGGTATCGTAGAGATCACAGAGAGTTTCAAATTTCCATTCCTCCTTTTCCACATTGATGAAGAACTCCTTGATTCCTTCCAAAGTTAACTCGTCACTATAATAATATAATAATAATTCATTTAATGTCAGACACAGTCCATACAGCCAGAATAATAATAATTGATGAAGAAAATAACTACCTAACAAAAAAGCAATAAAATTTAAATTAAGGAATACAACAAAATATAAAAGTCACACTATTAATAAAACATAAAACTCAACAATGTCAAAATTAACAATAATTATAATCAAAACCATTGGAGAATCAGACACGATACCCGCCATGCGTGATTGGACCGTACAGAGATCGAGAGATCATCGACGTCTACAGCCCCAACAAGATATCCATCCATCGCCGCTGGATTGGGCAATCCGCACGTGAAGCAATCATCTTCAGGATGCCGTTGCTACTGCCCCTCACACGCATGAAAATAGAAGCGACTTTCTTCCGCATAATTGCATGAAAGCCATCAGTGCGCGCCTCCGCAAACATAGCAGAAGCACTGCAGTACCGAGGCAGCCGCAACAGCATCCTGAACACATTGTTGTACTGAACTCTAATGACATCCGCGGCCCGCCGAGTATGACTCACCCATAAGCTACTCGCGTAAAAAGATTGGCAGTATGCCTTAAACAGAAGTATTTTTACTTCCACCGAGCAACGCGCAAATCTCCGAACGATCATATTACCCCGCACCGCCAATGCCCTTCGTTCTCTTTCCAAATCAGCATCATCCGTCAAATCTTCAGTGAGAATATGTCCTAGGTACCTGAAGCTAGCCACCATCCCTAGAGCCACCCCGTTCAACATAATTGGCGGAACATGAAACGGAGCGTTTTTTTTACTTTTAAATATCATAATTTCGCTCTTTTTTGTATTATATTTCAGTCCATGCTCCACTGCATATGTCTCGCAGATAGCCACCAACTTCCTAATCGCCCCCACCGACGGCCCCAGCAACACCATATCGTCCGCGTAACTTAAATTACTGACACATACGTCATCAATATGACACCCTGTATGTGTATCACTGAGTTCGCCGATCAAGTCGTTTATGTACAGGTTAAACAGCAGAGGAGAGGTGAGTCCTCCCTGTCTCACACCACACTCCATGCCATAAGCTTCCGACAAGACTTCTCCCCACCTCACCTGATTTTTCTGACAACCATACCAGCCCTTCAGCAACGCTGTAACTTCCACCGGCACACCCGCACTCGCCAGTTTGCCCCACAATTTGTCATATCTAACACAGTCAAAAGCTTTTGACAAATCCAGGAAGCACGCGTATACCGGCGTCCCCCTGTCCGTATAGTACCTGACAGCCTGCTTAAGACACACAATGGCACTCTCAGTAGAAAGGCCAGCTCTAAACCCGAACTGGGCATCATGCAACTTTATGTGTCTCACAAGAATATTATTAAGCAGGCTATCAAGCACCTTCGCGATTACGGTTGCCAGTGATATGGGGCGATAATTGTTTTTGTCTGATATATCCCCCGTTTTATTCTTTACTATTGGTACGACAATTGTTTTAGTTAATTCCTCCGGTAAGTAACCATGACAAAGACATAAATTATAAAACATTGAGAGTATGCGGGGCAGATGAACCCCAGCATTTTTGAGGTGTTCAATGCTGAGGCCCTCATACCCCGGAGACTTGCCTCTAGCCATTCCTCTTATCACCTCTCGTACTTCCTTAGCTGTAAACCGAACCGACCTCCGATGGTTGACAGCCCCACACTCTACGGATTGACTGGATGTGATCACAGTACCATGGTGTGGTTTTATCTCAAAGTACTCCTTAAAAAGGTTCGCTATCTCCATGTGATCATTAATACCATCTATACTCACAGGTAGGCCAGGTCTACAGCCAAGTTTACTTGTTTGCTTCCAAAATTGCTTGAAATCTTTTTTAGCATGATGAGAAGCAAGGTTATCCATCTTAATTTGCTCTTGCCTATCCTGACACCATTTAAGCTTTTTCTTGAATGTCTTCCTGCTCTCACACATCTCCTCATACCTTTCACCATACCTCTTTTTTCCTTCGTCAGCCCACGCACAAAATTTCAACCTAGCATCTTTATAATAATCTTTAACATGCATGTTCCATCCCGCAATGTCACCACCCCTCCTCCGCCGTCTCGCCCGCGAGTGTGTGGCCACTGCAGCTTCCGTCAAGATGGTAACCAACCTCAAGTACATGTCCTGAAGTAATCGCCTATGTTCTGATATTGAACACAGCTCGTCGCTCACTATGAAAACATAATATAAATTAGTATTGGACAAAAATTTTATAAATTTTTTAGCATAAACGAGAAAAGAAATCATGTTCCGATACATACCGTTTAACTAAAATTCGGAGAGGGTTCGTCATGAACTTTGACGTCATTTCCAATACTTCATTAGGCAGTGTTGCAGAAACAAGAACAACTTGTATCGAAGGTGACAGGTACCGGTATATATCATAGATCTGTTTCTTGAAATTATGATTCAAGATTTCGTCAGCTTCATCAAGGACCAGCATTTTGATGGATCGGGTTCTTAATGCTCGTCTCTTAATCATATCTAAAAGTTAACAAAAAATATATAAGTATTTAATTTTTTTACTTAAGACGTGAAGCTGTTGAAACAATCTAAATTAATTTCTATATTTTACTAGCAAATCTTCAGAAACTACAGGGACCGTGTGAGGTGCGGGCGGCGAGAATTATTCTCATTACATTGCCTAACAGTTCTTACCCTCACAGAATATGTTGTGGGCATATTTTAGAATAGAAATAAATACAAAATTAAGTTATGTCCAATTAAGATTAGAAATAAATATCACATGAAAAAAAATCCCATTATTAGGAAATCCACTGTTGGTCCAAACGTATTTTTATAGAGGTAATATCATGAAAGAACTTACCAATAACGCGTCCTGGTGTTCCGGATACAACATGCTGCCCATAGCCCAGCTTCTTTATATCTCTATCAAGACTGGTGCCACCAGTACAAGCGTGGCACTGAACATTCATGTAGTCACCCAAAGCAAGTATCACTTTCTGGATCTGAGCGGCCAACTCCCGAGTAGGTGACAGCACCAGGACCTGGGTTTCACGTGTTCTAGTGTCCAAGGACTGCAGGATAGAAATAGATGTGGATGCTGTCTTGCCGGTACCCGAGTGGCCTTGAGCTATCACATCTCTTCCTTTTATGATTGGCAGTATACTCTTCTGCTGAAACACGGATGGCTTCTCGAAACCTAAAAACAATAGATTATGCGTTACCGTGTCTGGACAAATCAACAACTTTAACTTCACAACAATATCTATTTTGATATTTGATTGAGATTTATACATACCATAGTTGTAGATTCCTCGAAGTAAATCACCTTTCAAGCCCATGGAGTCGAAAGTGGGACTTATCCTCACATCTTCACTAGTCTCAAACTGCACTCTAGACATATCTCGACTTTTGATTTTGCGATTAAACGCCACTTTTTTTAAACCCATCGTACTTTATTTGTTTTAAAGTTAAAAAATAATAACGCTTTACGATAACAGACGCACTCACAGCGTAAATTGTATTTTTAACACTAATACTTCACAGAGGAGGTATAGAAATTGTACTGCACCCAAAGGCTCAAGTGAACAGAATGATCACGACCAGCGATACGATGCGCCAAGTGAAGATCACCGGGTACCCCCACCCATCGACCGTCCAATGAGAGTGGACGCCCATTTTATTTTATCACTATCTCTTTCTAACACATTATTAACGAAAAAGAAAAGTCATTTTTAATAATAATAAAGTCGTCATTGTCATGGAACAATGTGAAATATTTACCATGATAGGACCTCTTTCTTTTGTTATTAGTAAACAATTGACATTCTTTTATTTACGAAAAATGTAATTACTTCTAACCAGTGTGGGATTTTTTTGGCGTAGGTGAATATATATAATTATCTCATTATCGTTAAAGGCACTTAGACAAAAATTTGAATTCGTGCAAAAATTCATCAAAGTCATTAACTTAAATTGAGATATCTGGCTAATAGTCAACACCATGGCTATTATAAATCATTTATTTTTGTCACAATTATACAATAATGCAAAATAATTTCTATACAATAAACAAAATCGCTCGCTGTACCACATGTCGCTGTGTGCGTGTATAACAATAGCCAAAGTCGACGCCTTGTGGGAGGAGCTATGCGCAGTCGCACGATCCTAAATCGGCTGGTATCACCTACATTACCGTAATTTTTAATTTTAAGTATTTTTTTTAACCAATAAGAGATAATTAAGCAGTAAAATCTAATCAAAGAAATGAGTAGTAGTGGTCATAAAGCTTTAGTAGGTAGATCTTTAATTTACAAGATTGGATGACAAGAATCGGGACAGTTGTAACAAAACAAAAGCTTATATTTTTTTTTGTTTAATGGTTTATCATTTGGTTTTGGTTTTAAAAGCCGGTCGTTATCTTAAGGCTGTAACTACAACAAAGAACAATAAGATAACGATAAGATTTAACAGAACCAACTATGCCGAACATAAAATACCACGAGTCAAGTCAAGTCTACTTAGCCTCTTTTTCCCACATTTTAATAAACAGTAGGTACAAAGTACATTTTAAACATAACTCTTTCTTTGTCGCTCAGTATCGAAGAGACAAGTTATAATGACGTTAACTAGTCTCCAAGAAACTGCAGAGAATAAGTTAATTTTAAAATACTTTGACAGAATACTTAAAGAGGATCACTGAACTTTTGACTGTGGTAATATATTCATTAGTTTTGTAAACATTATTATGATGTGTAATTAACTTTTTATGTGTTTTAAGTGAGGCTAATGCGAAAGGGTTGAATCCAATAAGCATGTGCTATTTTTTGCTTGGAATATTTGTTTTATTTTTAGCATGTGTCAATTTTTGTTCTCGCAGCTATTGTAGCTTCATTGTGTCGGCAGTGAAATTATTGCTGGTATTTCGTATTAAAATTTCTTCTATTTATTATTATTATCGTAGGTTATTAAAATAGGTGCAATAAGGTAGTTTGAAATATCGTGTGACGTCACAGCGTGCCACATTTTGTAGCACGTTATGATGTAACGACCTCGGGAACTCCTAAACTTAGCGCCATTTTATCTAAG
This sequence comes from Spodoptera picta, assembly GCA_038387885.1. Classification (NCBI taxonomy): domain Eukaryota; kingdom Metazoa; phylum Arthropoda; class Insecta; order Lepidoptera; family Noctuidae; genus Spodoptera; species Spodoptera picta. The sequence continues at coordinate 1,813,599 of JAZHFQ010000183.1, forward strand.
TATTTGAACTTAATACGACAAAATAAAAACATGCGTGTCTAATATTTTTTCATTATCTAACTGACGGACTAATTAGATTTTTAATTTTGATACGCTGGAGACTACCCAATTATCCCTTTATTATATATATATTACCTAACTTGCACGATATTGAGTTGCGGCGTAGTACTCTTACCTTACCTAGTATATCTTCATAACCTAGTTAGTTAATTTAACAAGGTGCAGTAGTCCATGGTTGTATATACGTCGGTATGGATAGAGACCTACCATTAGATTTCCGCACTGCAATAATATAAATAAATAAATAATTAACATGCTAAGTAAACCATGAAATAAAAAAACTAATCGTCGTCTCAAAAAACAAGTTTTGAAATCTTTAAGCATTTAAGAAAAGTTCAAGCAAAAGTCGAGCGATTTGTTAACCAATACAAAACATCTAGTTCTGACTAGTCATCACTATAATTAATGCTAATTTTCACAACAACTACGAGACTACAAAATCTTCAAAATGAAAAAAACCTCTAAAAATTCTGAACAGTCATTACGCTTTCAATTTACTTTTCTATTACAAATTTCTGTTAATACAAACACTGATTTCTTGATAACATTTCTGAATAAATAGTTTTAGGTACACAGATTGTTTTTGGTTCGATTCCCGGGTAGGGTATTACTGGGATTTAAAAAAAAACCCCAGTCTGTTAATGTGCCCGGTATATGGCATACGCTCGATTTTCGATGTTCCATGAATATTTTTTTTATTTTAGTTTGTATTTACCTATATTTAGTTTTTCGTCATAGTTGAGTGGAATTGAATTGAATTTACACAAGTATAGTGTTTCAATAATTTTATTATAGGAATACAGTTAGGACTACTTCATAAAAATAAAAGAAATGGGTTAAAATTAATTTCTATTTAATTATTAACATCATATATCAAAATTTGTACATCTTAAAAATATAGTTTACCAAATTATGTTAAATCTGCAATTTCCAAAGGCATTTCATCAATTTGGGTGGCGTAATACTGTTCGATGTCTCTAAGAATCCTGATGTCATCTGCTTTGGCAAAGTTTACGGCCACACCTTTGCGTCCAAAGCGACCTGTTCTACCGATCCTGTGGATGTACAGCTCTCTGTTGTTCGGCAAGTCGTAGTTGATGGACAGCGATACCTGTTGCACGTCAATACCTCGGGCCCAAACATCTGTTGTAATCAGCACACGACTGGAAAGGATGTTACAAAGTTAGTCACATAAACACTTAACAATTATGTACTGAACGCATGAAGAAAATATAAATAAGACAATTCAACTCAATTTTGAACCTCAAACTTTAGTTAACTGGCATAACGACTTAGTTGCACATATCATTATAATGTTCAAACTCGTAATTCCATAACAAGTAGACAAAAATCCAAAGGAAACGAATTCAATATCGATATTATAGTAGGTAAGCGTACATACCATTGGCCAGAGCGGAACATCTTCATGATTTCATCTCGTTCTCTTTGCGGCATGTCTCCGTGAATGGAGCATACTGTGAAGTTGGCATCCAACATCTTCTGTGCAAGCCAGTCAACCTTCTTCCTAGTGTTGCAGAACACAACTGATTGATTGATAGTCAAGGTATCGTAGAGATCACAGAGAGTTTCAAATTTCCATTCCTCCTTTTCCACATTGATGAAGAACTCCTTGATTCCTTCCAAAGTTAACTCGTCACTATGAAAACATAATATAAATTAGTATTGGACAAAAATTTTATAAATTTTTTAGCATAAACGAGAAAAGAAATCATGTTCCGATACATACCGTTTAACTAAAATTCGGAGAGGGTTCGTCATGAACTTTGACGTCATTTCCAATACTTCATTAGGCAGTGTTGCAGAAACAAGAACAACTTGTATCGAAGGTGACAGGTACCGGTATATATCATAGATCTGTTTCTTGAAATTATGATTCAAGATTTCGTCAGCTTCATCAAGGACCAGCATGTTGATGGATCGGGTTCTTAATGCTCGTCTCTTAATCATATCTAAAAGTTAACAAAAAATATATAAGTATTTAATTTTTTTACTTAAGACGTGAAGCTGTTGAAACAATCTAAATTAATTTCTATATTTTACTAGCAAATCTTCAGAAACTACAGGGACCGTGTGAGGTGCGGGCGGCGAGAATTATTCTCATTACATTGCCTAACAGTTCTTACCCTCACAGAATATGTTGTGGGCATATTTTAGAATAGAAATAAATACAAAATTAAGTTATGTCCAATTAAGATTAGAAATAAATATCACATGAAAAAAAATCCCATTATTAGGAAATCCACTGTTGGTCCAAACGTATTTTTATAGAGGTAATATCATGAAAGAACTTACCAATAACGCGTCCTGGTGTTCCGGATACAACATGCTGCCCATAGCCCAGCTTCTTTATATCTCTATCAAGACTGGTGCCACCAGTACAAGCGTGGCACTGAACATTCATGTAGTCACCCAAAGCAAGTATCACTTTCTGGATCTGAGCGGCCAACTCCCGAGTAGGTGACAGCACCAGGACCTGGGTTTCACGTGTTCTAGTGTCCAAGGACTGCAGGATAGAAATAGATGTGGATGCTGTCTTGCCGGTACCCGAGTGGCCTTGAGCTATCACATCTCTTCCTTTTATGATTGGCAGTATACTCTTCTGCTGAAACACGGATGGCTTCTCGAAACCTAAAAACAATAGATTATGCGTTACCGTGTCTGGACAAATCAACAACTTTAACTTCACAACAATATCTATTTTGATATTTGATTGAGATTTATACATACCATAGTTGTAGATTCCTCGAAGTAAATCACCTTTCAAGCCCATGGAGTCGAAAGTGGGACTTATCCTCACATCTTCACTAGTCTCAAACTGCACTCTAGACATATCTCGACTTTTGATTTTGCGATTAAACGCCACTTTTTTTAAACCCATCGTACTTTATTTGTTTTAAAGTTAAAAAATAATAACGCTTTACGATAACAGACGCACTCACAGCGTAAATTGTATTTTTAACACTAATACTTCACAGAGGAGGTATAGAAATTGTACTGCACCCAAAGGCTCAAGTGAACAGAATGATCACGACCAGCGATACGATGCGCCAAGTGAAGATCACCGGGTACCCCCACCCATCGACCGTCCAATGAGAGTGGACGCCCATTTTATTTTATCACTATCTCTTTCTAACACATTATTAACGAAAAAGAAAAGTCATTTTTAATAATAATAAATTCGTCATTGTCATGGAACAATGTGAAATATTTACCATGATAGGACCTCTTTCTTTTGTTATTAGTAAACAATTGACATTCTTTTATTTACGAAAAATGTAATTACTTCTAACCAGTGTGGGATTTTTTTGGCGTAGGTGAATATATATAATTATCTCATTATCGTTAAAGGCACTTAGACAAAAATTTGAATTCGTGCAAAAATTCATCAAAGTCATTAACTTAAATTGAGATATCTGGCTAATAGTCAACACCATGGCTATTATAAATCATTTATTTTTGTCACAATTATACAATAATGCAAAATAATTTCTATACAATAAACAAAATCGCTCGCTGTACCACATGTCGCTGTGTGCGTGTATAACAATAGCCAAAGTCGACGCCTTGTGGGAGGAGCTATGCGCAGTCGCACGATCCTAAATCGGCTGGTATCACCTACATTACCGTAATTTTTAATTTTAAGTATTTTTTTAACCAATAAGAGATAATTAAGCAGTAAAATCTAATCAAAGAAATGAGTAGTAGTGGTCATAAAGCTTTAGTAGGTAGATCTTTAATTTACAAGATTGGATGACAAGAATCGGGACAGTTGTAACAAAACAAAAGCTTATATTTTTTTTTGTTTAATGGTTTATCATTTGGTTTTGGTTTTAAAAGCCGGTCGTTATCTTAAGGCTGTAACTACAACAAAGAACAATAAGATAACGATAAGATTTAACAGAACCAACTATGCCGAACATAAAATACCACGAGTCAAGTCTACTTAGCCTCTTTTTCCCACATTTTAATAAACAGTAGGTACAAAGTACATTTTAAACATAACTCTTTCTTTGTCGCTCAGTATCGAAGAGACAAGTTATAATGACGTTAACTAGTCTCCAAGAAACTGCAGAGAATAAGTTAATTTTAAAATACTTTGACAGAATACTTAAAGAGGATCACTGAACTTTTGACTGTGGTAATATATTCGTTAGTTTTGTAAACATTATTATGATGTGTAATTAACTTTTTATGTGTTTTCAGTGAGGCTAATGCGAAAGGGTTGAATCCAATAAGCATGTGCTATTTTTTGCTTGGAATATTTGTTTTATTTTTAGCATGTGTCAATTTTTGTTTTCGCAGCTATTGTAGCTTCATTGTGTCGGCAGTGAAATTATTGCTGGTATTTCGTATTAAAATTTCTTCTATTTATTATTATTATCGTAGGTTATTAAAATAGGTGCAATAAGGTAGTTTGAAATATCGTGTGACGTCACAGCGTGCCACATTTTGTAGCACGTTATGATGTAACGACCTCGGGAACTCCTAAACTTAGCGCCATTTTATCTAAGTATTTGAACTTAATACGACAAAATAAAAACATGCGTGTCTAATATTTTTTCATTATCTAACTGACGGACTAATTAGATTTTTAATTTTGATACGCTGGAGACTACCCAATTATCCCTTTATTATATATATATTACCTAACTTGCACGATATTGAGTTGCGGCGTAGTACTCTTACCTTACCTAGTATATCTTCATAACCTAGTTAGTTAATTTAACAAGGTGCAGTAGTCCATGGTTGTATATACGTCGGTATGGATAGAGACCTACCATTAGATTTCCGCACTGCAATAATATAAATAAATAAATAATTAACATGCTAAGTAAACCATGAAATAAAAAAACTAATCGTCGTCTCAAAAAACAAGTTTTGAAATCTTTAAGCATTTAAGAAAAGTTCAAGCAAAAGTCGAGCGATTTGTTAACCAATACAAAACATCTAGTTCTGACTAGTCATCACTATAATTAATGCTAATTTTCACAACAACTACGAGTCTACAAAATCTTCAAAATGAAAAAAACCTCTAAAAATTCTGAACAGTCATTACGCTTTCAATTTACTTTTCTATTACAAATTTCTGTTAATACAAACACTGATTTCTTGATAACATTTCTGAATAAATAGTTTTAGGTACACAGATTGTTTTTGGTTCGATTCCCGGGTAGGGTATTACTGGGATTTAAAAAAAAATCCCAGTCTGTTAATGTGCCCGGTATATGGCATACGCTCGATTTTCGATGTTCCATGAATATTTTTTTTATTTTAGTTTGTATTTACCTATATTTAGTTTTTCATCATAGTTGAGTGGAATTGAATTGAATTTACACAAGTATAGTGTTTCAATAATTTTATTATAGGAATACAGTTAGGACTACTTCATAAAAATAAAAGAAATGGGTTAAAATTAATTTCTATTTAATTATTAACATCATATATCAAAATTTGTACATCTTAAAAATATAGTTTACCAAATTATGTTAAATCTGCAATTTCCAAAGGCATTTCATCAATTTGGGTGGCGTAATACTGTTCGATGTCTCTAAGAATCCTGATGTCATCTGCTTTGGCAAAGTTTACGGCCACACCTTTGCGTCCAAAGCGACCTGTTCTACCGATCCTGTGGATGTACAGCTCTCTGTTGTTCGGCAAGTCGTAGTTGATGGACAGCGATACCTGTTGCACGTCAATACCTCGGGCCCAAACATCTGTTGTAATCAGCACACGACTGGAAAGGATGTTACAAAGTTAGTCACATAAACACTTAACAATTATGTACTGAACGCATGAAGAAAATATAAATAAGACAATTCAACTCAATTTTGAACCTCAAACTTTAGTTAACTGGCATAACGACTTAGTTGCACATATCATTATAATGTTCAAACTCGTAATTCCATAACAAGTAGACAAAAATCCAAAGGAAACGAATTCAATATCGATATTATAGTAGGTAAGCGTACATACCATTGGCCAGAGCGGAACATCTTCATGATTTCATCTCGTTCTCTTTGCGGCATGTCTCCGTGAATGGAGCATACTGTGAAGTTGGCATCCAACATCTTCTGTGCAAGCCAGTCAACCTTCTTCCTAGTGTTGCAGAACACAACTGATTGATTGATAGTCAAGGTATCGTAGAGATCACAGAGAGTTTCAAATTTCCATTCCTCCTTTTCCACATTGATGAAGAACTCCTTGATTCCTTCCAAAGTTAACTCGTCACTATGAAAACATAATATAAATTAGTATTGGACAAAAATTTTATAAATTTTTTAGCATAAACGAGAAAAGAAATCATGTTCCGATACATACCGTTTAACTAAAATTCGGAGAGGGTTCGTCATGAACTTTGACGTCATTTCCAATACTTCATTAGGCAGTGTTGCAGAAACAAGAACAACTTGTATCGAAGGTGACAGGTACCGGTATATATCATAGATCTGTTTCTTGAAATTATGATTCAAGATTTCGTCAGCTTCATCAAGGACCAGCATGTTGATGGATCGGGTTCTTAATGCTCGTCTCTTAATCATATCTAAAAGTTAACAAAAAATATATAAGTATTTAATTTTTTTACTTAAGACGTGAAGCTGTTGAAACAATCTAAATTAATTTCTATATTTTACTAGCAAATCTTCAGAAACTACAGGGACCGTGTGAGGTGCGGGCGGCGAGAATTATTCTCATTACATTGCCTAACAGTTCTTACCCTCACAGAATATGTTGTGGGCATATTTTAGAATAGAAATAAATACAAAATTAAGTTATGTCCAATTAAGATTAGAAATAAATATCACATGAAAAAAAATCCCATTATTAGGAAATCCACTGTTGGTCCAAACGTATTTTTATAGAGGTAATATCATGAAAGAACTTACCAATAACGCGTCCTGGTGTTCCGGATACAACATGCTGCCCATAGCCCAGCTTCTTTATATCTCTATCAAGACTGGTGCCACCAGTACAAGCGTGGCACTGAACATTCATGTAGTCACCCAAAGCAAGTATCACTTTCTGGATCTGAGCGGCCAACTCCCGAGTAGGTGACAGCACCAGGACCTGGGTTTCACGTGTTCTAGTGTCCAAGGACTGCAGGATAGAAATAGATGTGGATGCTGTCTTGCCGGTACCCGAGTGGCCTTGAGCTATCACATCTCTTCCTTTTATGATTGGCAGTATACTCTTCTGCTGAAACACGGATGGCTTCTCGAAACCTAAAAACAATAGATTATGCGTTACCGTGTCTGGACAAATCAACAACTTTAACTTCACAACAATATCTATTTTGATATTTGATTGAGATTTATACATACCATAGTTGTAGATTCCTCGAAGTAAATCACCTTTCAAGCCCATGGAGTCGAAAGTGGGACTTATCCTCACATCTTCACTAGTCTCAAACTGCACTCTAGACATATCTCGACTTTTGATTTTGCGATTAAACGCCACTTTTTTTAAACCCATCGTACTTTATTTGTTTTAAAGTTAAAAAATAATAACGCTTTACGATAACAGACGCACTCACAGCGTAAATTGTATTTTTAACACTAATACTTCACAGAGGAGGTATAGAAATTGTACTGCACCCAAAGGCTCAAGTGAACAGAATGATCACGACCAGCGATACGATGCGCCAAGTGAAGATCACCGGGTACCCCCACCCATCGACCGTCCAATGAGAGTGGACGCCCATTTTATTTTATCACTATCTCTTTCTAACACATTATTAACGAAAAAGAAAAGTCATTTTTAATAATAATAAAGTCGTCATTGTCATGGAACAATGTGAAATATTTACCATGATAGGACCTCTTTCTTTTGTTATTAGTAAACAATTGACATTCTTTTATTTACGAAAAATGTAATTACTTCTAACCAGTGTGGGATTTTTTTGGCGTAGGTGAATATATATAATTATCTCATTATCGTTAAAGGCACTTAGACAAAAATTTGAATTCGTGCAAAAATTCATCAAAGTCATTAACTTAAATTGAGATATCTGGCTAATAGTCAACACCATGGCTATTATAAATCATTTATTTTTGTCACAATTATACAATAATGCAAAATAATTTCTATACAATAAACAAAATCGCTCGCTGTACCACATGTCGCTGTGTGCGTGTATAACAATAGCCAAAGTCGACGCCTTGTGGGAGGAGCTATGCGCAGTCGCACGATCCTAAATCGGCTGGTATCACCTACATTACCGTAATTTTTAATTTTAAGTATTTTTTTTAACCAATAAGAGATAATTAAGCAGTAAAATCTAATCAAAGAAATGAGTAGTAGTGGTCATAAAGCTTTAGTAGGTAGATCTTTAATTTACAAGATTGGATGACAAGAATCGGGACAGTTGTAACAAAACAAAAGCTTATATTTTTTTTTGTTTAATGGTTTATCATTTGGTTTTGGTTTTAAAAGCCGGTCGTTATCTTAAGGCTGTAACTACAACAAAGAACAATAAGATAACGATAAGATTTAACAGAACCAACTATGCCGAACATAAAATACCACGAGTCAAGTCTACTTAGCCTCTTTTTCCCACATTTTAATAAACAGTAGGTACAAAGTACATTTTAAACATAACTCTTTCTTTGTCGCTCAGTATCGAAGAGACAAGTTATAATGACGTTAACTAGTCTCCAAGAAACTGCAGAGAATAAGTTAATTTTAAAATACTTTGACAGAATACTTAAAGAGGATCACTGAACTTTTGACTGTGGTAATATATTCATTAGTTTTGTAAACATTATTATGATGTGTAATTAACTTTTTATGTGTTTTAAGTGAGGCTAATGCGAAAGGGTTGAATCCAATAAGCATGTGCTATTTTTTGCTTGGAATATTTGTTTTATTTTTAGCATGTGTCAATTTTTGTTTTCGCAGCTATTGTAGCTTCATTGTGTCGGCAGTGAAATTATTGCTGGTATTTCGTATTAAAATTTCTTCTATTTATTATTATTATCGTAGGTTATTAAAATAGGTGCAATAAGGTAGTTTGAAATATCGTGTGACGTCACAGCGTGCCACATTTTGTAGCACGTTATGATGTAACGACCTCGGGAACTCCTAAACTTAGCGCCATTTTATCTAAGTATTTGAACTTAATACGACAAAATAAAAACATGCGTGTCTAATATTTTTTCATTATCTAACTGACGGACTAATTAGATTTTTAATTTTGATACGCTGGAGACTACCCAATTATCCCTTTATTATATATATATTACCTAACTTGCACGATATTGAGTTGCGGCGTAGTACTCTTACCTTACCTAGTATATCTTCATAACCTAGTTAGTTAATTTAACAAGGTGCAGTAGTCCATGGTTGTATATACGTCGGTATGGATAGAGACCTACCATTAGATTTCCGCACTGCAATAATATAAATAAATAAATAATTAACATGCTAAGTAAACCATGAAATAAAAAAACTAATCGTCGTCTCAAAAAACAAGTTTTGAAATCTTTAAGCATTTAAGAAAAGTTCAAGCAAAAGTCGAGCGATTTGTTAACCAATACAAAACATCTAGTTCTGACTAGTCATCACTATAATTAATGCTAATTTTCACAACAACTACGAGACTACAAAATCTTCAAAATGAAAAAAACCTCTAAAAATTCTGAACAGTCATTACGCTTTCAATTTACTTTTCTATTACAAATTTCTGTTAATACAAACACTGATTTCTTGATAACATTTCTGAATAAATAGTTTTAGGTACACAGATTGTTTTTGGTTCGATTCCCGGGTAGGGTATTACTGGGATTTAAAAAAAAATCCCAGTCTGTTAATGTGCCCGGTATATGGCATACGCTCGATTTTCGATGTTCCATGAATATTTTTTTTATTTTAGTTTGTATTTACCTATATTTAGTTTTTCATCATAGTTGAGTGGAATTGAATTGAATTTACACAAGTATAGTGTTTCAATAATTTTATTATAGGAATACAGTTAGGACTACTTCATAAAAATAAAAGAAATGGGTTAAAATTAATTTCTATTTAATTATTAACATCATATATCAAAATTTGTACATCTTAAAAATATAGTTTACCAAATTATGTTAAATCTGCAATTTCCAAAGGCATTTCATCAATTTGGGTGGCGTAATACTGTTCGATGTCTCTAAGAATCCTGATGTCATCTGCTTTGGCAAAGTTTACGGCCACACCTTTGCGTCCAAAGCGACCTGTTCTACCGATCCTGTGGATGTACAGCTCTCTGTTGTTCGGCAAGTCGTAGTTGATGGACAGCGATACCTGTTGCACGTCAATACCTCGGGCCCAAACATCTGTTGTAATCAGCACACGACTGGAAAGGATGTTACAAAGTTAGTCACATAAACACTTAACAATTATGTACTGAACGCATGAAGAAAATATAAATAAGACAATTCAACTCAATTTTGAACCTCAAACTTTAGTTAACTGGCATAACGACTTAGTTGCACATATCATTATAATGTTCAAACTCGTAATTCCATAACAAGTAGACAAAAATCCAAAGGAAACGAATTCAATATCGATATTATAGTAGGTAAGCGTACATACCATTGGCCAGAGCGGAACATCTTCATGATTTCATCTCGTTCTCTTTGCGGCATGTCTCCGTGAATGGAGCATACTGTGAAGTTGGCATCCAACATCTTCTGTGCAAGCCAGTCAACCTTCTTCCTAGTGTTGCAGAACACAACTGATTGATTGATAGTCAAGGTATCGTAGAGATCACAGAGAGTTTCAAATTTCCATTCCTCCTTTTCCACATTGATGAAGAACTCCTTGATTCCTTCCAAAGTTAACTCGTCACTATGAAAACATAATATAAATTAGTATTGGACAAAAATTTTATAAATTTTTTAGCATAAACGAGAAAAGAAATCATGTTCCGATACATACCGTTTAACTAAAATTCGGAGAGGGTTCGTCATGAACTTTGACGTCATTTCCAATACTTCATTAGGCAGTGTTGCAGAAACAAGAACAACTTGTATCGAAGGTGACAGGTACCGGTATATATCATAGATCTGTTTCTTGAAATTATGATTCAAGATTTCGTCAGCTTCATCAAGGACCAGCATTTTGATGGATCGGGTTCTTAATGCTCGTCTCTTAATCATATCTAAAAGTTAACAAAAAATATATAAGTATTTAATTTTTTTACTTAAGACGTGAAGCTGTTGAAACAATCTAAATTAATTTCTATATTTTACTAGCAAATCTTCAGAAACTACAGGGACCGTGTGAGGTGCGGGCGGCGAGAATTATTCTCATTACATTGCCTAACAGTTCTTACCCTCACAGAATATGTTGTGGGCATATTTTAGAATAGAAATAAATACAAAATTAAGTTATGTCCAATTAAGATTAGAAATAAATATCACATGAAAAAAAATCCCATTATTAGGAAATCCACTGTTGGTCCAAACGTATTTTTATAGAGGTAATATCATGAAAGAACTTACCAATAACGCGTCCTGGTGTTCCGGATACAACATGCTGCCCATAGCCCAGCTTCTTTATATCTCTATCAAGACTGGTGCCACCAGTACAAGCGTGGCACTGAACATTCATGTAGTCACCCAAAGCAAGTATCACTTTCTGGATCTGAGCGGCCAACTCCCGAGTAGGTGACAGCACCAGGACCTGGGTTTCACGTGTTCTAGTGTCCAAGGACTGCAGGATAGAAATAGATGTGGATGCTGTCTTGCCGGTACCCGAGTGGCCTTGAGCTATCACATCTCTTCCTTTTATGATTGGCAGTATACTCTTCTGCTGAAACACGGATGGCTTCTCGAAACCTAAAAACAATAGATTATGCGTTACCGTGTCTGGACAAATCAACAACTTTAACTTCACAACAATATCTATTTTGATATTTGATTGAGATTTATACATACCATAGTTGTAGATTCCTCGAAGTAAATCACCTTTCAAGCCCATGGAGTCGAAAGTGGGACTTATCCTCACATCTTCACTAGTCTCAAACTGCACTCTAGACATATCTCGACTTTTGATTTTGCGATTAAACGCCACTTTTTTTAAACCCATCGTACTTTATTTGTTTTAAAGTTAAAAAATAATAACGCTTTACGATAACAGACGCACTCACAGCGTAAATTGTATTTTTAACACTAATACTTCACAGAGGAGGTATAGAAATTGTACTGCACCCAAAGGCTCAAGTGAACAGAATGATCACGACCAGCGATACGATGCGCCAAGTGAAGATCACCGGGTACCCCCACCCATCGACCGTCCAATGAGAGTGGACGCCCATTTTATTTTATCACTATCTCTTTCTAACACATTATTAACGAAAAAGAAAAGTCATTTTTAATAATAATAAAGTCGTCATTGTCATGGAACAATGTGAAATATTTACCATGATAGGACCTCTTTCTTTTGTTATTAGTAAACAATTGACATTCTTTTATTTACGAAAAATGTAATTACTTCTAACCAGTGTGGGATTTTTTTGGCGTAGGTGAATATATATAATTATCTCATTATCGTTAAAGGCACTTAGACAAAAATTTGAATTCGTGCAAAAATTCATCAAAGTCATTAACTTAAATTGAGATATCTGGCTAATAGTCAACACCATGGCTATTATAAATCATTTATTTTTGTCACAATTATACAATAATGCAAAATAATTTCTATACAATAAACAAAATCGCTCGCTGTACCACATGTCGCTGTGTGCGTGTATAACAATAGCCAAAGTCGACGCCTTGTGGGAGGAGCTATGCGCAGTCGCACGATCCTAAATCGGCTGGTATCACCTACATTACCGTAATTTTTAATTTTAAGTATTTTTTTTAACCAATAAGAGATAATTAAGCAGTAAAATCTAATCAAAGAAATGAGTAGTAGTGGTCATAAAGCTTTAGTAGGTAGATCTTTAATTTACAAGATTGGATGACAAGAATCGGGACAGTTGTAACAAAACAAAAGCTTATATTTTTTTTTGTTTAATGGTTTATCATTTGGTTTTGGTTTTAAAAGCCGGTCGTTATCTTAAGGCTGTAACTACAACAAAGAACAATAAGATAACGATAAGATTTAACAGAACCAACTATGCCGAACATAAAATACCACGAGTCAAGTCTACTTAGCCTCTTTTTCCCACATTTTAATAAACAGTAGGTACAAAGTACATTTTAAACATAACTCTTTCTTTGTCGCTCAGTATCGAAGAGACAAGTTATAATGACGTTAACTAGTCTCCAAGAAACTGCAGAGAATAAGTTAATTTTAAAATACTTTGACAGAATACTTAAAGAGGATCACTGAACTTTTGACTGTGGTAATATATTCATTAGTTTTGTAAACATTATTATGATGTGTAATTAACTTTTTATGTGTTTTAAGTGAGGCTAATGCGAAAGGGTTGAATCCAATAAGCATGTGCTATTTTTTGCTTGGAATATTTGTTTTATTTTTAGCATGTGTCAATTTTTGTTCTCGCAGCTATTGTAGCTTCATTGTGTCGGCAGTGAAATTATTGCTGGTATTTCGTATTAAAATTTCTTCTATTTATTATTATTATCGTAGGTTATTAAAATAGGTGCAATAAGGTAGTTTGAAATATCGTGTGACGTCACAGCGTGCCACATTTTGTAGCACGTTATGATGTAACGACCTCGGGAACTCCTAAACTTAGCGCCATTTTATCTAAGTATTTGAACTTAATACGACAAAATAAAAACATGCGTGTCTAATATTTTTTCATTATCTAACTGACGGACTAATTAGATTTTTAATTTTGATACGCTGGAGACTACCCAATTATCCCTTTATTATATATATATTACCTAACTTGCACGATATTGAGTTGCGGCGTAGTACTCTTACCTTACCTAGTATATCTTCATAACCTAGTTAGTTAATTTAACAAGGTGCAGTAGTCCATGGTTGTATATACGTCGGTATGGATAGAGACCTACCATTAGATTTCCGCACTGCAATAATATAAATAAATAAATAATTAACATGCTAAGTAAACCATGAAATAAAAAAACTAATCGTCGTCTCAAAAAACAAGTTTTGAAATCTTTAAGCATTTAAGAAAAGTTCAAGCAAAAGTCGAGCGATTTGTTAACCAATACAAAACATCTAGTTCTGACTAGTCATCACTATAATTAATGCTAATTTTCACAACAACTACGAGACTACAAAATCTTCAAAATGAAAAAAACCTCTAAAAATTCTGAACAGTCATTACGCTTTCAATTTACTTTTCTATTACAAATTTCTGTTAATACAAACACTGATTTCTTGATAACATTTCTGAATAAATAGTTTTAGGTACACAGATTGTTTTTGGTTCGATTCCCGGGTAGGGTATTACTGGGATTTAAAAAAAAATCCCAGTCTGTTAATGTGCCCGGTATATGGCATACGCTCGATTTTCGATGTTCCATGAATATTTTTTTTATTTTAGTTTGTATTTACCTATATTTAGTTTTTCATCATAGTTGAGTGGAATTGAATTGAATTTACACAAGTATAGTGTTTCAATAATTTTATTATAGGAATACAGTTAGGACTACTTCATAAAAATAAAAGAAATGGGTTAAAATTAATTTCTATTTAATTATTAACATCATATATCAAAATTTGTACATCTTAAAAATATAGTTTACCAAATTATGTTAAATCTGCAATTTCCAAAGGCATTTCATCAATTTGGGTGGCGTAATACTGTTCGATGTCTCTAAGAATCCTGATGTCATCTGCTTTGGCAAAGTTTACGGCCACACCTTTGCGTCCAAAGCGACCTGTTCTACCGATCCTGTGGATGTACAGCTCTCTGTTGTTCGGCAAGTCGTAGTTGATGGACAGCGATACCTGTTGCACGTCAATACCTCGGGCCCAAACATCTGTTGTAATCAGCACACGACTGGAAAGGATGTTACAAAGTTAGTCACATAAACACTTAACAATTATGTACTGAACGCATGAAGAAAATATAAATAAGACAATTCAACTCAATTTTGAACCTCAAACTTTAGTTAACTGGCATAACGACTTAGTTGCACATATCATTATAATGTTCAAACTCGTAATTCCATAACAAGTAGACAAAAATCCAAAGGAAACGAATTCAATATCGATATTATAGTAGGTAAGCGTACATACCATTGGCCAGAGCGGAACATCTTCATGATTTCATCTCGTTCTCTTTGCGGCATGTCTCCGTGAATGGAGCATACTGTGAAGTTGGCATCCAACATCTTCTGTGCAAGCCAGTCAACCTTCTTCCTAGTGTTGCAGAACACAACTGATTGATTGATAGTCAAGGTATCGTAGAGATCACAGAGAGTTTCAAATTTCCATTCCTCCTTTTCCACATTGATGAAGAACTCCTTGATTCCTTCCAAAGTTAACTCGTCACTATGAAAACATAATATAAATTAGTATTGGACAAAAATTTTATAAATTTTTTAGCATAAACGAGAAAAGAAATCATGTTCCGATACATACCGTTTAACTAAAATTCGGAGAGGGTTCGTCATGAACTTTGACGTCATTTCCAATACTTCATTAGGCAGTGTTGCAGAAACAAGAACAACTTGTATCGAAGGTGACAGGTACCGGTATATATCATAGATCTGTTTCTTGAAATTATGATTCAAGATTTCGTCAGCTTCATCAAGGACCAGCATGTTGATGGATCGGGTTCTTAATGCTCGTCTCTTAATCATATCTAAAAGTTAACAAAAAATATATAAGTATTTAATTTTTTTACTTAAGACGTGAAGCTGTTGAAACAATCTAAATTAATTTCTATATTTTACTAGCAAATCTTCAGAAACTACAGGGACCGTGTGAGGTGCGGGCGGCGAGAATTATTCTCATTACATTGCCTAACAGTTCTTACCCTCACAGAATATGTTGTGGGCATATTTTAGAATAGAAATAAATACAAAATTAAGTTATGTCCAATTAAGATTAGAAATAAATATCACATGAAAAAAAATCCCATTATTAGGAAATCCACTGTTGGTCCAAACGTATTTTTATAGAGGTAATATCATGAAAGAACTTACCAATAACGCGTCCTGGTGTTCCGGATACAACATGCTGCCCATAGCCCAGCTTCTTTATATCTCTATCAAGACTGGTGCCACCAGTACAAGCGTGGCACTGAACATTCATGTAGTCACCCAAAGCAAGTATCACTTTCTGGATCTGAGCGGCCAACTCCCGAGTAGGTGACAGCACCAGGACCTGGGTTTCACGTGTTCTAGTGTCCAAGGACTGCAGGATAGAAATAGATGTGGATGCTGTCTTGCCGGTACCCGAGTGGCCTTGAGCTATCACATCTCTTCCTTTTATGATTGGCAGTATACTCTTCTGCTGAAACACGGATGGCTTCTCGAAACCTAAAAACAATAGATTATGCGTTACCGTGTCTGGACAAATCAACAACTTTAACTTCACAACAATATCTATTTTGATATTTGATTGAGATTTATACATACCATAGTTGTAGATTCCTCGAAGTAAATCACCTTTCAAGCCCATGGAGTCGAAAGTGGGACTTATCCTCACATCTTCACTAGTCTCAAACTGCACTCTAGACATATCTCGACTTTTGATTTTGCGATTAAACGCCACTTTTTTTAAACCCATCGTACTTTATTTGTTTTAAAGTTAAAAAATAATAACGCTTTACGATAACAGACGCACTCACAGCGTAAATTGTATTTTTAACACTAATACTTCACAGAGGAGGTATAGAAATTGTACTGCACCCAAAGGCTCAAGTGAACAGAATGATCACGACCAGCGATACGATGCGCCAAGTGAAGATCACCGGGTACCCCCACCCATCGACCGTCCAATGAGAGTGGACGCCCATTTTATTTTATCACTATCTCTTTCTAACACATTATTAACGAAAAAGAAAAGTCATTTTTAATAATAATAAAGTCGTCATTGTCATGGAACAATGTGAAATATTTACCATGATAGGACCTCTTTCTTTTGTTATTAGTAAACAATTGACATTCTTTTATTTACGAAAAATGTAATTACTTCTAACCAGTGTGGGATTTTTTTGGCGTAGGTGAATATATATAATTATCTCATTATCGTTAAAGGCACTTAGACAAAAATTTGAATTCGTGCAAAAATTCATCAAAGTCATTAACTTAAATTGAGATATCTGGCTAATAGTCAACACCATGGCTATTATAAATCATTTATTTTTGTCACAATTATACAATAATGCAAAATAATTTCTATACAATAAACAAAATCGCTCGCTGTACCACATGTCGCTGTGTGCGTGTATAACAATAGCCAAAGTCGACGCCTTGTGGGAGGAGCTATGCGCAGTCGCACGATCCTAAATCGGCTGGTATCACCTACATTACCGCAATTTTTAATTTTAAGTATTTTTTTTTTAAACAATAAGAGATAATTAAGCAGTAAAATCTAATCAAAGAAATGAGTAGTAGTGGTCATAAAGCTTTAGTAGGTAGATCTTTAATTTACAAGATTGGATGACAAGAATCGGGACAGTTGTAACAAAACAAAAGCTTATATTTTTTTTTGTTTAATGGTTTATCATTTGGTTTTGGTTTTAAAAGCCGGTCGTTATCTTAAGGCTGTAACTACAACAAAGAACAATAAGATAACGATAAGATTTAACAGAACCAACTATGCCGAACATAAAATACCACGAGTCAAGTCTACTTAGCCTCTTTTTCCCACATTTTAATAAACAGTAGGTACAAAGTACATTTTAAACATAACTCTTTCTTTGTCGCTCAGTATCGAAGAGACAAGTTATAATGACGTTAACTAGTCTCCAAGAAACTGCAGAGAATAAGTTAATTTTAAAATACTTTGACAGAATACTTAAAGAGGATCACTGAACTTTTGACTGTGGTAATATATTCATTAGTTTTGTAAACATTATTATGATGTGTAATTAACTTTTTATGTGTTTTAAGTGAGGCTAATGCGAAAGGGTTGAATCCAATAAGCATGTGCTATTTTTTGCTTGGAATATTTGTTTTATTTTTAGCATGTGTCAATTTTTGTTCTCGCAGCTATTGTAGCTTCATTGTGTCGGCAGTGAAATTATTGCTGGTATTTCGTATTAAAATTTCTTCTATTTATTATTATTATCGTAGGTTATTAAAATAGGTGCAATAAGGTAGTTTGAAATATCGTGTGACGTCACAGCGTGCCACATTTTGTAGCACGTTATGATGTAACGACCTCGGGAACTCCTAAACTTAGCGCCATTTTATCTAAGTATTTGAACTTAATACGACAAAATAAAAACATGCGTGTCTAATATTTTTTCATTATCTAACTGACGGACTAATTAGATTTTTAATTTTGATACGCTGGAGACTACCCAATTATCCCTTTATTATATATATATTACCTAACTTGCACGATATTGAGTTGCGGCGTAGTACTCTTACCTTACCTAGTATATCTTCATAACCTAGTTAGTTAATTTAACAAGGTGCAGTAGTCCATGGTTGTATATACGTCGGTATGGATAGAGACCTACCATTAGATTTCCG